>OZ037961.1:0-600000 GCA_964035675.1 Fomitopsis pulvina
TGAACACTTCTGGTTAGATAATCAACGTCGGAATGAAACGTTAGAAGCGGATGCGGAAGAACAGGCCATCTTCCGAGACGCGTTGCGAATTGGCAACACGAACCTTGTGACACAATTTCAGGGAAAATACTATAAGCAGCTGCGCGGCCTAGCTATGGGCGTTGCAGACTCCCCAGATCTAGCAAACTTATATGGTCGCTATTTTGAGGAACAATGCGGTATTCTAAGTGATCCCTGTGTACCGTTCTATGGACGGTATATTGATGACTGCTTTGCGATCGTCTACGCTGAATCTGAAGGACAAGCGTTGGCGCATTTAAAGAAAGTAGAATTCGATGATTGTACGATAGAGTGGACCGTGTCGGAGCACCGCCAAGTGTTCCTGGATCTCATGTTATATGTAGACGGCTCTGGAAGTCTACAACACATGCCGTACCGTAAGGCCGGTAACCACCAAGAAAGAATTCCATGGATGTCTGCCCACCCGCTCGATGTAAAGCGCGGGACTTTTGTGGGCGAGATGTCCCGGCTAGCCACACTTTCCTCACTTTGGAGTCATTATGAGGACACAATGCGGGGCTTGGTAGCTCTGTACATTAAAAGAGGCTATCCGGAAAAAGTTGTTATTTCGTGGCTTAAAGCTAATCTCCACAAGCGTTGGGAATCGCGGTTGCGTGAACCTGAACCGCGCACGGAAGGAGTGCTTGTACTTAAGACGGAATACAACCTGGCATGGAACTATTTCAATGCTTCACAATTGAGAGAAGTCATCTTTGGATATTGGCGGGAATGGTGTATACACGCCGACCGCGAGGACTTTAGCCTAAAGTTCCCGAAACCGCGGATAACCGACATTCATGGGCTCTCGGAATTCACCGTCAACATGGCTAGTTGGCAGGACCGAGGTGCCGAGTGGCGGCGTATCCCGGACATACGCGAAACCAGTATCCTTGGCCGTCGATTTATTACGAGTCGCAAACGCACTCGTAACCTGTTCGACGTTGCCGCTCTTTGGAAGAAGATGGTTCTCGAGCGGATGGATGAAAACATTGGTCAAACTTCCCTCCTTCAGTTCTTTGAGCCCGTGGCACAACAGACCGCGGTTACTCAACCTGTTCAAGAGGGGGGGAGCACGCATCATGCTATTGATGATGTGGAAATGGCCATTGCACCTTCAGTCGCGCACTTTCTAACTCATGGAGCGTCTCGCATGGACGTGGATTCAGATGAGGAAGTTATACATGTGCACCGACGCTCTCCATCAGTGGGACCTGGCTGGCAGTATGGGCGGTAATCGCTACACTGTCGTAGGAGCCGGGTTATGATTCAGTCTCGGGCCTCTGCCTGAGAGGGACCTCGTGTTCAAGTAGCTACCAGCATGGTGGACTAGGGAATGCTAATCTGGGGTTGCTGGGTGTTTCTGCTGCGGATAGCTTGCGCAGGAGGGCTCTCTGGCTTCAACTTTATATGCGCCCGAACTGTCGTGTTGCTCTGACTGCTTGTCAATGCGTTAATCCGAACAAGCGTCTCAAGGGTACACCCCACTGGATTGTTGAATCTATCTCTGTCTCACACCTTGTGAAGCATGGCATTTATCTTGTAGGTACTCCGTTACTGTTATACGCAAACAGACGGTATTAACCGAGAGTGTTAGGAGCCTGAACCGAACCTATTCCTAACCTAACTCTAACCGTGAGTACTGCGATTAATAGTCGCATAATGTCGATTGACTGACTTTCAGTTTCGTTAGCTAACCTAACTCTAACTGACGTCAACTCCTAACCTAACCGAACCGAACCTAACCGGACCTAATGGACCTAACCGAAACTGGACCGAACATCACGTGCCTTAGGGCGCCTGGTCAGTACGTCACGGGATTAGGACTGGACCCTGTCACGTGATGGTATCACGTGTCTTGGACGGGTAAGTCACATGTTGTAATCACGTGTGTGCTTATATTAGCAAGCCACGTGCTTGCCCGATTCGGAGATATCACGTGTGGAACCCTCTGGGCCCACACACGTGATCATACGTCATCTGGCGCTAACCGGCATGTCGGCACGACATGCAGCGCTCTAGGATTTATAAGGAGCAAGTCAGCCAACCAATCACTGTGCGTTCATTGGGAATCAACCACACATGATTGAGAAGCACCCATCGGACAATTGGGTGCCGATTCGGCATTACAAGATATCTAATGACACATTCGGGGCGCCCTCCCCGGCCGTTGTCATGCCTAAGCGTTTAATGGCTTACCTAAACAGGACCTGATGAGGCTATAAAGCCGAAACTTAGGATGGCACTGGATCCCCAGTACCAAGTTGTCCTGCAGCTTCGGTCTCCTGAACCGCCTTACAGCAAGTAACACGCACCGCACCTTCGGCGCGGTGCTCCCTCCCCTAACCCTACGGGACGCAGAATCCGGCTGCCAGAGTGGTAAGTAACTCTTCTGAGCCAGAAACACCATAGCCTCGAGATCATGGGATCCTATCGGCCAAGTATACTCCGCAAGCGTAAGCTTGTCCGGCCTGGGGCCCGACGGTGAGGAGCCAAATGTGGGGCCACTGGCCAAGCGGTCACCCCCTCCTCCGTTGTCGGACACAGTGGAATCGGACTTGTACGCCTCTGTCCGGGTAGGCACGAGGGTGGTGGGGTCGGCCCCTGATGCGTGGGGTGTCGCCTTTCAACCATGGTCTCAAAGTGGTACGCTTGCCTGAACTCGGCCACCTTAAGCCCACAGCAAGTAACACGTCCGCACCTTCGGCGCGGACTCCCCCCCTAACCTTTCACAGCGTGTCCTTCCCATTCCCCGTAGTCGTACTCATCCATGTCTTCCTCTGCCGCCTCTTCCTCTCTCCTCCGTGCTCTCTCTCCGCTTGCGGAGTCGTTTGTGGTCCACCCGGTCCCAAACATCAGCGAGGCCTCGGGACAACCCGAGAACGTCGCGCGTGCTGTCACCAGGCAGACGCGTCTCCTCGCCGCCAACTCTGTTGACGACATAATCGCGCTCGTGCCGCGCGATTATCGAGACACTCTTCGTGCTCTCTTAATTGACGCTGCTGATAAGCAGCATAAGAGCTTGATCGCGGATGCCGCCGTACTGCGGCTCCGCTTGCATCAAACGAAGGGCACGCTCCCTCAGCACCTGCGATCTAAGGTGCCCCCGGTCCAACTGACTAAGGACTTCGGGGAAACCGCAGCCGGGGCTTCGGTCCGGTCTGCACAGCAGGAAGCACATAATGCTTACTGCGCCTCGCTCCTCGCCAACGCCATTAAGGCAAAGGAAGACGAGGGCCAGTTCCTGAGGGGGTCGCTCACCGTCGAGCGCATCGAGCCGGTTCTGCGCGAGCGGATCCAGGCTCGCTTCGAGCAACTCAAACAACGTGGTCAGGTGCCTCAGTACCGCCGCGTTGTCGACAACAATACGGGTGTTGTCAACCTGCTGCCCGACGGTTTCATCCTCAACCCCGTACTTTCGGCGTCTTACGTCGAAGTCATGGAGGATGCGGTCCCTTACGTCGAGAGGGTTCGTCTCATCGTCGAGACGAATTTCTCACGTCAGCAAGAGCGTCTGACGAAGAAAAAGGAGATCGTTCGCGACGCGGACGTTGAGATGGGCGACGCAAGCTCATCCACGCCTCAGGCCTCCGGGTCTAAGTCGGTCGAGACCATCGTCCGCGAGCGCGTCAAAGCCGAGGTCCAGCGGGCCCTCGCTAAGTCCTCTGGTGCCAAGAAGGCCCAGAAGTCCGGTGCTGGCAAGGTAAGCTCCGGTTCTATCGCCCTTCGGGGGGGAACCGGCAAGTCTGCCGTGTTAAAACACCCATGGACTGACATCTTCTTTCCCACAGAAGGCTTCTCGTGGGAAGGACGACGGAAAGAAGAAGACGTCGGACAAATCCGCCCAGCAGAAGGTACCGGAGATACTCCCTTATCTCCCACCGCCCTCTCGGTACTTACCGAAGTTCGGCGTGCCTCTGCCGCCGGGACTCAATTTTCAGAAGAAGAAGTCGAGTGCTGGCACGAGTTCCAAGAAGAGCAACAAGAGCCCCAAGGGCAACTCTTCGGCGGGGAACTCGAAAGGCAAGGGACGGGCGTCCTGAGGCGATCGGCAGCGCGGTACGTGTTTCCCGATCCGACTACTGTCCCAGACTGGTGTCTTACAGTCCCACGCCCCATAGCGATTAATTACATAATATTGAATACTCCTGTAGAGATTCTGGAAGCGTCCAGATTCAAATATTATGTACATTGCTCTCCCGGGGTTAATTTGCCTGATCACATCGCCTTTCAACTAAGCGCGGGTATGAAATTTATGTACCATCAGCCGACTAAGGCTAAGTTGATTAATGATGCTTGGCACGACTTCCAACGTCGTTTGCGTTGGCGGTTGATGTTTGAGTTTAAAGGCGAAGATGGATTCTATGATCCAGACTATGAGACGAATGCGGACGAAGATCTCGATAATAAGCGTGACCCGCCGTCTCTACCGCTCTATCTTGAGTTAGGACTCGTCGAGGGAAGGAAGTTCGTGAATGCTACGATTTCCAAAATCCCCGATGAGGATGTCAAGTGCTATCTTAATGCGCTCGCACCTGACACCTCGACTATTCAAGACTTCTTAGTAGCGAACGACTATATTGTTTCGCCCACTGATAAGAACCTAGGACTAGCGGTGTCTAAGCGCACCTGGGTCATAGAAAAAAGTCTAGCCTTGCTGCACGACGTTATGGATTACGAACCAATGTCGAAAGCAGAAGTTAACGCTTTGCTAGCACAAAAATGTATTCAGATGGAAGAACTTGCGATCCGCGCCGAGAAGTTCATCACCATCGAGGGTCCCCAACTCTCTAAGTTTTTACGGTCAAAAATAACTACAGAGGGTCGTGAGCATTCGGTCCCGGCTTTCTATGGACTGCCTAAGATCCATAAGAAGCCGGTTAAATTCCGACCGATTATACCATGCCACAGTGTCGTCTTCAACCCTGCAGCCAAATACATTTCCAAAAAACTTAAGCCTATCATAGCTAATTCTCCTAGTATTATAAACGGTACCAAAGAGCTAGTGATAAAATTAAGTAAGGTTCAACTCCAACGCGGACGCAAGTTCTACCTCGTCACTGGCGATGTAGTCGCTTTTTATCCCCACGTTAATCTATCCAAGGCCCTTCTCATCGTAGAGAAGTATTACCTTGAACACTTCTGGATTGATAATCAACGTCGGAATGAAACGGTTGAAGCGGATGCGGAAGAACAGGCCATCTTCCGAGACGCGTTGCGAATTGGCAACACGAACCTTGTCACACAATTTCAGGGAAAATACTATAAGCAGCTGCGCGGCCTGGCTATGGGCGTTGCAGACTCCCCAGATTTAGCGAATCTTTACGGTCGCTTCTTCGAGGAACAATGCGGTATTCTTAATGATCCCTGTGTACCGTTCTACGGACGGTATATTGATGACTGCTTTGCGATCGTCTACGCTGAATCTGAAGGACAAGCGTTGGCGCACTTAAAGAAAGTAGAATTCGATGATTGTACAATAGAGTGGACCGTGTCGGAGCACCGCCAAGTGTTCCTGGACCTCATGTTATACGTAGACGGCTCTGGAAGTCTACAACACATGCCGTACCGTAAGGCCGGTAACCACCAAGAAAGAATTCCATGGATGTCTGCCCACCCGCTCGATGTAAAGCGCGGGACTTTTGTGGGCGAGATGTCTCGGTTAGCCACACTTTCCTCACTTTGGAGTCATTATGAGGATGCAATGCGGGGCTTGGTAGCTCTGTACATTAAAAGAGGCTATCCGGAAAAAGTTGTTATTTCGTGGCTTAAAGCTAATCTCCACAAGCGTTGGGAATCACGGTTGCGTGAACCTGAACCGCGCACGGAAGGAGTGCTTGTACTTAAGACGGAATACAACCTGGCATGGAACTATTTCAATGCTTCACAATTAAGAGAAGCCATCTTTGGATATTGGCGGGAATGGTGTATACACGCCGACCGCGAGGACTTCAGCCTGAAGTTCCCGAAACCGCGGATAACCGACATTCATGGGCTCTCGGAATTCACCGTCAACATGGCTAGTTGGCAGGACCGAGGTGCCGAGTGGCGGCGTATCCCGGACATACGCGAAACCAGTATCCTTGGCCGTCGATTTATTACGAGTCGCAAACGCACCCGTAACCTGTTCGACGTTGCCGCTCTTTGGAAGAAGATGGTTCTCGAGCGGATGGATGAGAACATTGGTCAAACTTCCCTTCTTCAGTTCTTTGAGCCCGTGGCACAACAGACCGCGGTTACTCAACCTGTTCAAGAGGGGGGGAGCACGCATCATGCTATTGATGATGTGGAAATGGCCATTGCACCTTCAGTCGCGCACTTTCTGACTCATGGAGCGTCTCGCATGGACGTGGATTCAGATGAGGAAGTTATTCAAGTGCACCGACGCTCTCCATCAGTGGGACCTGGCTGGCAGTATGGGCGGTAATCGCCACACTGTCGTAGGAGCCGGGTTATGATTCAGTCTCGGGCCTCTGCCTGAGAGGGACCTCGTGTTCAAGTAGTTACCAGCATGGTGGACTAGGGAATGCTAATCTGGGGTCGCTGGGTGTTTCTGCTGCGAATAGCTTGCGCAGGAGGGCTCTCCGGCTTCAACTTTATATGCGCCCGAACTGTCGTGTTGCTCTGACTGCTTGTCAATGCGTTAATCCGGACAAGCGTCTCAAGGGTACACCCCACTGGATTGTTGAATCTATCTCTGTCTCACACCTTGTGAAGCATGGCATTTATCTTGTAGGTACTCCGTTACTGTTATACGCAAACAGACGGTATTAACCGAGAGTGTTAGGAGCCTGAACCGAACCTATTCCTAACCTAACTCTAACCGTGAGTACTGCGATTAATAGTCGCATAATGCCGATTGACTGACTTTCAGTTTCGTTAGCTAACCTAACTCTAACTGACGTCAACTCCTAACCTAACCGAACCGGACCTAACCGGACCTAACGGACCTAACCGAAACTGGACCGAACGTCACGTGCTTTAGGGCGCCTGGCCAGTACGTCACGGGATTAGGACTGGACCCTGTCACGTGATGGTATCACGTGTCATGGACGGGTAAGTCACATGTTATAATCACGTGTGTGCTTATATTAGCAAGCCACGTGCTTGCCCGATTCGGAGATGTCACGTGTGGAACCCCCTGGGCCTACACATGTGACCACTACGTCATCTGGCGCTAATCGGCATGTCGGCACGACATGCAGCGCTCTAGGATTTGTAAGGAGCAAGTCAGCCAACCAATCACTGCGCGTTCATTGGGAATCAACCGCACATGATTGAGAAGCACCCATCGGACTATTGGGTGCCGATTCGGCATTACAAGATATCTAATGACACACTCGTGGCGCCCTCCCCGGCCGTGTCATGCCTAAGCGTTTAATGGCTTACCTAAACAGGACCTGATGAGGCTATAAAGCCGAAACTCGGGAGGTCGCTGGATCCCCAGCGCCCAGTCGAAGTCCCCCTGCGGATCCCTGAAAGACATGCGAGGCCCCTTGCGTTGGGGGTGTGTGGTCCACCCGGGCCCACAACTTGCCGCTGTCATAAGGCCGTCGAGGTCGGGGGACTACTGGCTGGAGTTATGGCCCTGGCTCTCCGAGAGCTGGGAGGGAGTGACCTCGGTGGTCCTGCCTGTCACCATAGCTAGTCGACGTGGCGGTCGGCGAGACTTCCGAATTGTTCGGGAACGTCCTAAAGCCAACGGTACCGCGACTAGGGCGACAGCCCTAGGGACGGTGGCCTCTGTAGCCGAGAGCTGGGTGTCAATGCGGTCGGGAGACCTGCGGCCTTCGTTCAGAGCTTCACGCTGCCTCCGTTATTCGCACCCTTGACCGGGATAAGGTAATAATCCGTTGGATTCCACGAACGAGGACTTGTCCTCGATAGTGGGAATGGGCTACCCGCAGCGAACAGTACTGGTCCGGTTTGCCGGGCCGGGGCTGAGCGTCCAACGACTAAGCGGAAGTCGGCTCGGGGTTTCTGCCTCGGGCTTAAGATATAGTCTAGAGCGATCCGAAAGGGTCATCGACGCGCTAAAGCAGTAGCCGCACCCCCTATTGTCGCCGAGGGGGGGTGTCTGGGGTCGTCACTTAGAACTGCGTCGGCTGACGTTCGGTTCTCCCCACTGCCCAGAACGGTCGAACAGCATTAAAGTCCCGCAGGTAACCTTTATGGTCCCACGGGCCCCTGGCGCGCTAGCTCAGAAAGCCGGCCGGGGGGAGTTGCAAAAACTCCGTCAGCCAATCACTTAGGCCCTCGGGGTGGCGCGGTGGTTCGGGGATATAAGCCGACAGTCGTGTGCGGTGACCTAACTGGTCCGGTTGGGGCGTCGGAGCTCGCCGGCCTGGGAAGACCCGTGTACAAAACTTCGCCTTCGCTGAGTCCGGTGGCGTAAGTCACTCGGTGGGGTCCCTTCATCAGGACGTAAGCTGGTTGTACGACGGGCCTAACCGCCTGTTGTCCTCCGGTCCCCTACGATGTGCAGAATCCGGCTGCCAGAGCGGTAAGTAGCACTCTTTGAGCTGTAAACGCCATAGCCTCAGTTTCATGGGATCCTATCGGCCAAGTATACTCCGCACGCGGTGTAGTACCGGGGCAGAAAGGAGGGACTCGGGGGGTGACAAGGCAGGCAGGACAAGGGGTTAGATCCCCCGGTTCGGGCCCTGGGACTTGGTAACTGCGGAACTCGGGACTTGATGACGACGGGTAACCGTGCACTTCTTGTTTTGGGAACTGCGGACTCCTTGGCTCGGGTATCTCGACACAAACTTAGCCTATCCCCTATGTGCTATCTCTCCCCCCCTGGGAAATTCCGCCTCTGTTGGATTAGGCACGAGGGTGGTGGGGTTGATCCCTGATGCGTGGGATGTCGCCTTTCAACCATGGAACTAAAATGGTACGCTTGTGTCCTGACTCGGCGAGTTCAAGCCCCTCAAGTTGTAGTACGCTCCTCGCCTTCGGCTCGGAGCTCCCCCCCTAACCTTACATAGCGTGTCCTTCCCATCCCCGTAGTCGTACTTACCATGTCTTCCTCTGCCGCCTCTTCCTCTCTCCTCCGTGCTCTTTCTCCGCTTGCGGAGTCGTTCGTGGTCCACCCGGTCCCGAACATTAGCGAGGCATCGGGACAACCCGAAAATGTCGCGCGTGCTGTCACCAGGCAGACGCGTCTCCTCGCCGCCAACTCTGTTGACGACGTAATCGCGCTCGTGCCGCGCGATTACCGAGACACTCTTCGAGTGCTCTTGATTGACGCTGCTGATAAGCAGCACAAGAGTCTGATCGCGGAAGCCGCCGTACTGCGGCTCCGCTTGCATCAATCGAAGGGCACACTCCCTCAGCACCTGCGTTCCAAGGTGCCCCCGGTCCAATTGACTAAGGACTTCGGGGAAACCGCAGCCGGGGCTTCGGTCCGCACTGCGCAGCAGGAGGCCCACAACGCCTACTGCGCCTCGCTTCTCGCCAATGCCATCAAGGCGAAGGAGGACGAGGGCCAGTTTCTGAGAGGGTCGCTCACCGTCGAGCGCATCGAGCCGATCCTGCGCGAGCGGGTACAGGCTCGTTTTGAGCAACTTAAACAACGTGGCCAGGTGCCTCAGTACCGCCGCGTCGTCGACAACTCTACGGGGGTTGTCAACCTGCTGCCCGACGGCTTTGTCCTCAACCCTGTCCTCTCGGCTACCTACGTCGAGGTCATGGAGGACTCGGTCCCTTATATCGAGCGAGTTCGACTCATCGTCGAGTCCAACTTCGCGCGTCAGCAAGAGCGGCTGACGAAGAAAAAGGAGATCGTCCGTGACGCGGACGTTGAGATGGGCGACGCAAGCTCATCCACGCCTCAGGCCTCCGGGTCGAAGTCGGTCGAGACCATCGTCCGCGAGCGCGTCAAAGCCGAGGTCCAGCGGGCCCTCGCTAAGTCCTCTGGGTCCAAGAAGGCCCAGAAGTCCGGTGCTGGCAAGGTGAGCTCCGGTTCCATCGCCCTTCGGGGGGGAACCGGCAAGTCTGCCGTGTTAAAACACCCATGGACTGACATCTTCTCTCCCACAGAAGGCTTCTCGTGGGAAGGACGACGGAAAGAAGAAAACGTCGGACAAACCCGCCCAACAGAAGGTACCCGAGATATTCCCTTATCTCCCACCGCCCTCTCGGTACTTACCGAAGTTCGGCGTGCCTCTGCCGCCGGGACTCAATTTTCAGAAGAAGAAGTCGAGTGCTGGCACGAGTTCCAAGAAGAGCAACAAGAGCCCCAAGGGCAACTCTTCGGCGGGGAACTCGAAAGGCAAGGGACGGGCGTCTTGAGGCGGTCAGCTGCGCGGTACGTGTATCCTGACCCGACTACTGTCCCAGACTGGTGTCTAACAGTCCCACGCCCCATAGCAATTAATTATATAATATTAAATACTCCTGTTGAGATTCTGGAAGCGTCCAGATTTAAATATTATGTACATTGCTCTCCCGGGGTTAACTTGCCTGATCACATCGCCTTTCAACTAAGCGCGGGTATGAAATTTATGTACCATCAGCCGACTAAGGCTAAGTTGATTAATGATGCTTGGCACGACTTCCAACGACGTCTTCGTTGGCGGTTGATGTTTGAGTTTAAAGGCGCAGATGGATTCTATGATCCAGATTATGAGACGAATGCGGATGAAGATCCCGATAATAAGCGTGACCCGCCGTCTCTACCGCTCTATCTTGAGTTAGGACTCGTCGAGGGTAGGAAGTTCGTGAATGCTACGATATCCAAAATCCCCGATGAGGATGTTAAGTGCTACCTTAATGCGCTCGCACCTAACACCTCGACTATTCAAGACTTCTTAGTAGCGAACGACTATATTGTTTCGCCTACTGATAAGAACCTAGGACTAGCGGTGTCTAAGCGCGCCTGGGTCATAGAGAAAAGTCTAGCCTTGCTGCACGACATTAAGGACTACGAACCAATGTCGAAAGCAGAAGTTAACGCTTTGCTAGCACAAAAATGTATTCAGATGGAAGAACTGGCGATCCGCGCCGAAAAGTTTATTACCATCGAGGGTCCCCAACTCTCCAAGTTTTTACGGTCAAAAATAACTATAGAGGGTCGTGAGCATTCGGTCCCAGCTTTTTATGGACTGCCTAAGATCCATAAGAAGCTGGTAAAATTCCGGCCGATTATACCATGCCACAGCGTCGTCTTTAACCCTGCGGCCAAATACATTTCGAAAAAACTTAAGCCTATCATAGCTAACTCTCCTAGTATTATAAACGGTACCAAAGAGCTAGTGATAAAATTAAGTAAGGTTCAACTCCAACGCGGACGCAAGTTCTACCTCGTCACTGGCGATGTAGTCGCTTTTTATCCCCACGTTAATCTATCCAAGGCCCTTCTCATCGTAGAGAAGTATTACCTTGAACACTTCTGGATTGATAATCAACGTCGGAATGAAACGGTTGAAGCGGATGCGGAAGAACAGGCCATCTTCCGAGACGCGTTGCGAATTGGCAACACGAACCTTGTCACACAATTTCAGGGAAAATACTATAAGCAGCTGCGCGGCCTGGCTATGGGCGTTGCAGACTCCCCAGATTTAGCGAATCTTTACGGTCGCTTCTTCGAGGAACAATGCGGTATTCTTAATGATCCCTGTGTACCGTTCTACGGACGGTATATTGATGACTGCTTTGCGATCGTCTACGCTGAATCTGAAGGACAAGCGTTGGCGCACTTAAAGAAAGTAGAATTCGATGATTGTACAATAGAGTGGACCGTGTCGGAGCACCGCCAAGTGTTCCTGGACCTCATGTTATACGTAGACGGCTCTGGAAGTCTACAACACATGCCGTACCGTAAGGCCGGTAACCACCAAGAAAGAATTCCATGGATGTCTGCCCACCCGCTCGATGTAAAGCGCGGGACTTTTGTGGGCGAGATGTCTCGGTTAGCCACACTTTCCTCACTTTGGAGTCATTATGAGGATGCAATGCGGGGCTTGGTAGCTCTGTACATTAAAAGAGGCTATCCGGAAAAAGTTGTTATTTCGTGGCTTAAAGCTAATCTCCACAAGCGTTGGGAATCACGGTTGCGTGAACCTGAACCGCGCACGGAAGGAGTGCTTGTACTTAAGACGGAATACAACCTGGCATGGAACTATTTCAATGCTTCACAATTAAGAGAAGCCATCTTTGGATATTGGCGGGAATGGTGTATACACGCCGACCGCGAGGACTTCAGCCTGAAGTTCCCGAAACCGCGGATAACCGACATTCATGGGCTCTCGGAATTCACCGTCAACATGGCTAGTTGGCAGGACCGAGGTGCCGAGTGGCGGCGTATCCCGGACATACGCGAAACCAGTATCCTTGGCCGTCGATTTATTACGAGTCGCAAACGCACCCGTAACCTGTTCGACGTTGCCGCTCTTTGGAAGAAGATGGTTCTCGAGCGGATGGATGAGAACATTGGTCAAACTTCCCTTCTTCAGTTCTTTGAGCCCGTGGCACAACAGACCGCGGTTACTCAACCTGTTCAAGAGGGGGGGAGCACGCATCATGCTATTGATGATGTGGAAATGGCCATTGCACCTTCAGTCGCGCACTTTCTGACTCATGGAGCGTCTCGCATGGACGTGGATTCAGATGAGGAAGTTATTCAAGTGCACCGACGCTCTCCATCAGTGGGACCTGGCTGGCAGTATGGGCGGTAATCGCCACACTGTCGTAGGAGCCGGGTTATGATTCAGTCTCGGGCCTCTGCCTGAGAGGGACCTCGTGTTCAAGTAGTTACCAGCATGGTGGACTAGGGAATGCTAATCTGGGGTCGCTGGGTGTTTCTGCTGCGAATAGCTTGCGCAGGAGGGCTCTCCGGCTTCAACTTTATATGCGCCCGAACTGTCGTGTTGCTCTGACTGCTTGTCAATGCGTTAATCCGGACAAGCGTCTCAAGGGTACACCCCACTGGATTGTTGAATCTATCTCTGTCTCACACCTTGTGAAGCATGGCATTTATCTTGTAGGTACTCCGTTACTGTTATACGCAAACAGACGGTATTAACCGAGAGTGTTAGGAGCCTGAACCGAACCTATTCCTAACCTAACTCTAACCGTGAGTACTGCGATTAATAGTCGCATAATGCCGATTGACTGACTTTCAGTTTCGTTAGCTAACCTAACTCTAACTGACGTCAACTCCTAACCTAACCGAACCGGACCTAACCGGACCTAACGGACCTAACCGAAACTGGACCGAACGTCACGTGCTTTAGGGCGCCTGGCCAGTACGTCACGGGATTAGGACTGGACCCTGTCACGTGATGGTATCACGTGTCATGGACGGGTAAGTCACATGTTATAATCACGTGTGTGCTTATATTAGCAAGCCACGTGCTTGCCCGATTCGGAGATGTCACGTGTGGAACCCCCTGGGCCTACACATGTGACCACTACGTCATCTGGCGCTAATCGGCATGTCGGCACGACATGCAGCGCTCTAGGATTTGTAAGGAGCAAGTCAGCCAACCAATCACTGCGCGTTCATTGGGAATCAACCGCACATGATTGAGAAGCACCCATCGGACTATTGGGTGCCGATTCGGCATTACAAGATATCTAATGACACACTCGTGGCGCCCTCCCCGGCCGTGTCATGCCTAAGCGTTTAATGGCTTACCTAAACAGGACCTGATGAGGCTATAAAGCCGAAACTCGGGAGGTCGCTGGATCCCCAGCGCCCAGTCGAAGTCCCCCTGCGGATCCCTGAAAGACATGCGAGGCCCCTTGCGTTGGGGGTGTGTGGTCCACCCGGGCCCACAACTTGCCGCTGTCATAAGGCCGTCGAGGTCGGGGGACTACTGGCTGGAGTTATGGCCCTGGCTCTCCGAGAGCTGGGAGGGAGTGACCTCGGTGGTCCTGCCTGTCACCATAGCTAGTCGACGTGGCGGTCGGCGAGACTTCCGAATTGTTCGGGAACGTCCTAAAGCCAACGGTACCGCGACTAGGGCGACAGCCCTAGGGACGGTGGCCTCTGTAGCCGAGAGCTGGGTGTCAATGCGGTCGGGAGACCTGCGGCCTTCGTTCAGAGCTTCACGCTGCCTCCGTTATTCGCACCCTTGACCGGGATAAGGTAATAATCCGTTGGATTCCACGAACGAGGACTTGTCCTCGATAGTGGGAATGGGCTACCCGCAGCGAACAGTACTGGTCCGGTTTGCCGGGCCGGGGCTGAGCGTCCAACGACTAAGCGGAAGTCGGCTCGGGGTTTCTGCCTCGGGCTTAAGATATAGTCTAGAGCGATCCGAAAGGGTCATCGACGCGCTAAAGCAGTAGCCGCACCCCCTATTGTCGCCGAGGGGGGGTGTCTGGGGTCGTCACTTAGAACTGCGTCGGCTGACGTTCGGTTCTCCCCACTGCCCAGAACGGTCGAACAGCATTAAAGTCCCGCAGGTAACCTTTATGGTCCCACGGGCCCCTGGCGCGCTAGCTCAGAAAGCCGGCCGGGGGGAGTTGCAAAAACTCCGTCAGCCAATCACTTAGGCCCTCGGGGTGGCGCGGTGGTTCGGGGATATAAGCCGACAGTCGTGTGCGGTGACCTAACTGGTCCGGTTGGGGCGTCGGAGCTCGCCGGCCTGGGAAGACCCGTGTACAAAACTTCGCCTTCGCTGAGTCCGGTGGCGTAAGTCACTCGGTGGGGTCCCTTCATCAGGACGTAAGCTGGTTGTACGACGGGCCTAACCGCCTGTTGTCCTCCGGTCCCCTACGATGTGCAGAATCCGGCTGCCAGAGCGGTAAGTAGCACTCTTTGAGCTGTAAACGCCATAGCCTCAGTTTCATGGGATCCTATCGGCCAAGTATACTCCGCACGCGGTGTAGTACCGGGGCAGAAAGGAGGGACTCGGGGGGTGACAAGGCAGGCAGGACAAGGGGTTAGATCCCCCGGTTCGGGCCCTGGGACTTGGTAACTGCGGAACCTCGGGACTTGATGACGACGGGTAACCGTGCACTTCTTGTTTTGGGAACTGCGGACTCCTTGGCTCGGGTATCTCGACACAAACTTAGCCTATCCCCTATGTGGCATCTCTCCCCCCCTGGGAAATTCCGCCTCTGTTGGATTAGGCACGAGGGTGGTGGGGTTGATCCCTGATGCGTGGGATGTCGCCTTTCAACCATGGAACTAAAATGGTACGCTTGTGTCCTGAACTCGGCCACCTTAAGCCCACCGCAAGTAACACGTCCGCACCTTCGGCGCGGACTCCCCCCCTAACCTTTCACAGCGTGTCCTCCCCATCCCCCGTAGTCGTAGCATACCCATGTCTTCCTCCGCTGCCTCCTCCTCCCTCCTCCGTGCTCTCTCTCCGCTTGCGGAGTCGTTCGTGGTCCACCCGATCCCGAACATCAGCGAGGCCTCGGGACAACCCGAGAACGTCGCGCGTGCTGTCACCAGACAGACGCGTCTCCTCGCCGCCAACTCTGTTGACGACATAATCGCGCTCGTGCCGCGCGATTATCGAGACACTCTTCGTGCTCTCTTAATCGATGCTGCTGATAAGCAGCATAAGAGCCTGATCGCGGAGGCCGCCGTACTGCGGCTCCGCCTGCATCAAACGAAGGGCACGCTCCCTCAGCACCTGCGATCTAAGGTGCCCCCTGTCCAGCTGACTAAGGACTTCGGGGAAACCGCAGCCGGGGCTTCGGTCCGGACTGCTCAGCAGGAAGCGCACAACGCTTACTGCGCCTCGCTCCTCGCCAACGCCATTAAGGCGAAGGAAGACGAGGGCCAGTTTTTGAGGGGGTCGCTCACCGTCGAGCGCATCGAGCCGGTTCTGCGCGAGCGGATCCAGGCTCGCTTTGAGCAACTTAAACAACGCGGGCAGGTCCCTCAATACCGCCGCGTCGTCGACAACTCTACGGGGGTTGTCAACCTGCTGCCCGACGGTTTCGTCCTCAACCCTGTACTTTCGGCATCTTACGTCGAAGTCATGGAGGACGCGGTCCCTTACGTCGAGAGGGTTCGTCTCATCGTCGAGACAAACTTCTCACGTCAGCAAGAGCGCCTGACGAAGAAAAAGGAGATCGTTCGCGACGCGGACGTTGAGATGGGCGACGCTAGCTCATCCACGCCTCAGGCCTCCGGGTCTAAGTCGGTCGAGACCATCGTCCGCGAGCGCGTGAAAGCCGAGGTCCAGCGGGCCCTCGCTAAGTCCTCTGGCGCCAAGAAGGCCCAGAAGTCCGGTGCTGGCAAGGTAAGCTCCGGTTCCATCGCTCTTCGGGGGGGAACCGGCAAGTCTGCCATGCTAAAACACCCATGGACTGACATCTTCTCTCCCACAGAAAGCTTCTCGTGGGAAGGACGACGGAAAGAAGAAGACGTCGGACAAACCCGCCCAGCAGAAGGTACCGGAGATATTTCCCTATCTCCCACCGCCCTCTCGGTACTTACCGAAGTTCGGCGCGCCTCTGCCGCCGGGACTCAATTTTCAGAAGAAGAAGTCGAGTGCTGGCACGAGTTCAAAGAAGAGCAACAAGAGCCCCAAGGGCAACTCTTCGGCGAAAAACTCGAAAGGCAAGGGACGGGCGTCTTGAGGCGATCGGCAGCGCGGTATGTGTTTCCCGATCCGACTACTGTCCCAGACTGGTGTCTTACAGTCCCACGCCCCATAGCGATTAATTACATAATATTAAATACTCCTGTTGAGATTCTGGAAGCGTCCAGATTTAAATATTATGTACATTGCTCTCCCGGGGTTAACTTGCCTGATCACATCGCCTTTCAACTAAGCGCGGGTATGAAATTTATGTACCATCAGCCGACTAAGGCTAAGTTGATTAATGATGCTTGGCACGACTTCCAACGCCGTTTGCGTTGGCGGTTGATGTTTGAGTTTAAAGGTGAAAATGGATTCTATGATCCAGATTATGAGACGAATGCGGATGAAGATCTCGATAATAAGCGTGACCCGCCGTCTCTACCGCTCTATCTTGAGTTAGGACTCGTCGAGGGAAGGAAGTTCGTGAATGCTACGATTTCCAAAATCCCCGAGGAGGATGTCAAGTGCTACCTTAATGCGCTCGCACCTGACACCTCGACTATTCAAGACTTCTTAGTAGCAAACGACTATATTGTTTCGCCTACTGATAAGAACCTAGGACTAGCGGTGTCTAAGCGCGCCTGGGTCATAGAGAAAAGTCTAGCCTTGCTGCACGACGTTAAGGATTACGAACCAATGTCGAAAGCAGAAGTTAACGCTTTGCTAGCACAGAAATGTATTCAGATGGAAGACCTGGCGATCCGCGCCGAAAAGTTTATCACCATCGAGGGTCCCCAACTCTCTAAGTTTTTACGGTCAAAAATAACTACAGAGGGTCGTGAGCATTCGGTCCCGGCTTTCTATGGACTGCCTAAGATCCATAAGAAGCCGGTTAAATTCCGGCCGATTATACCATGCCACAGTGTCGTCTTTAACCCTGCGGCCAAATACGTTTCAAAAAAACTTAAGCCTATCATAGCTAACTCTCCCAGTATCATAAATGGTACCAAAGAGCTGGTGATAAAATTAAGTAAGGTTCAACTCCAACGCGGACGCAAGTTCTACCTCGTCACTGGCGATGTAGTCGCGTTTTACCCCCACGTTAATTTAGCCAAGGCCCTTCTCATCGTAGAGAAGTATTACCTTGAACACTTCTGGCTAGATAATCAACGTCGGAATGAAACGATTGAAGCGGATACGGAAGAACAGGCCATCTTCCGAGACGCGTTGCGAATTGGCAACACGAACCTTGTCACACAATTTCAGGGAAAATACTATAAGCAGCTGCGCGGCCTGGCTATGGGCGTTGCAGACTCCCCAGATCTAGCGAACTTATACGGTCGTTATTTTGAGGAACAATGCGGTATTTTCAATGATCCCTGTGTACCGTTCTATGGACGGTATATTGATGACTGCTTTGCGATCGTCTACGCTGAATCTGAAGGACAAGCGTTGGCGCACTTAAAGAAAGTAGAATTCGATGATTGTACAATAGAGTGGACCGTGTCGGAGCACCGCCAAGTGTTCCTGGATCTCATGTTATATGTAGACGGCTCTGGAAGTCTACAACACATGCCGTACCGTAAGGCCGGTAACCACCAAGAAAGAATTCCATGGATGTCTGCCCACCCGCTCGATGTAAAGCGCGGGACTTTTGTGGGCGAGATGTCTCGGTTAGCCACACTTTCCTCACTTTGGAGTCATTATGAGGACGCAATGCGGGGCTTGGTAGCCCTGTACATTAAAAGAGGCTATCCGGAAAAAGTTGTTATTTCGTGGCTTAAAGCTAATCTCCACAAGCGTTGGGAATCGCGGTTGCGTGAACCTGAACCGCGCACGGAAGGAGTGCTTGTACTTAAGACAGAATACAACCTGGCATGGAACTATTTCAATGCTTCACAATTGAGAGAAGCCATCTTTGGATATTGGCGGGAATGGTGTATACACGCCGACCGCGAGGACTTTAGCCTTAAGTTCCCGAAACCACGGATAACCGACATTCATGGGCTCTCGGAATTCACCGTCAACATGGCTAGTTGGCAGGACCGAGGTGCCGAGTGGCGGCGTATCCCGGACATACGCGAAACCAGTATCCTTGGCCGTCGATTTATTACGAGTCGCAAACGCACCCGTAACCTGTTCGACGTTGCCGCTCTTTGGAAGAAGATGGTTCTCGAGCGGATGGATGAGAACATTGGTCAAACTTCCCTTCTTCAGTTCTTTGAGCCCGTGGCACAACAGACCGCGGTTACTCAACCTGTTCAAGAGGGGGGGAGCACGCATCATGCTATTGATGATGTGGAAATGGCCATTGCACCTTCAGTCGCGCACTTTCTGACTCATGGAGCGTCTCGCATGGACGTGGATTCAGATGAGGAAGTTATTCAAGTGCACCGACGCTCTCCATCAGTGGGACCTGGCTGGCAGTATGGGCGGTAATCGCCACACTGTCGTAGGAGCCGGGTTATGATTCAGTCTCGGGCCTCTGCCTGAGAGGGACCTCGTGTTCAAGTAGTTACCAGCATGGTGGACTAGGGAATGCTAATCTGGGGTCGCTGGGTGTTTCTGCTGCGAATAGCTTGCGCAGGAGGGCTCTCCGGCTTCAACTTTATATGCGCCCGAACTGTCGTGTTGCTCTGACTGCTTGTCAATGCGTTAATCCGGACAAGCGTCTCAAGGGTACACCCCACTGGATTATTGAATCTATCTCTGTCTCACACCTTGTGAAGCATGGCATTTATCTTGTAGGTACTCCGTTACTGTTATACGCAAACAGACGGTATTAACCGAGAGTGTTAGGAGCCTGAACCGAACCTATTCCTAACCTAACTCTAACCGTGAGTACTGCGATTAATAGTCGCATAATGCCGATTGACTGACTTTCAGTTTCGTTAGCTAACCTAACTCTAACTGACGTCAACTCCTAACCTAACCGAACCGGACCTAACCGGACCTAACGGACCTAACCGAAACTGGACCGAACGTCACGTGCTTTAGGGCGCCTGGCCAGTACGTCACGGGATTAGGACTGGACCCTGTCACGTGATGGTATCACGTGTCATGGACGGGTAAGTCACATGTTATAATCACGTGTGTGCTTATATTAGCAAGCCACGTGCTTGCCCGATTCGGAGATGTCACGTGTGGAACCCTCTGGGCCTACACATGTGACCACTACGTCATCTGGCGCTAATCGGCATGTCGGCACGACATGCAGCGCTCTAGGATTTGTAAGGAGCAAGTCAGCCAACCAATCACTGCGCGTTCATTGGGAATCAACCGCACATGATTGAGAAGCACCCATCGGACTATTGGGTGCCGATTCGGCATTACAAGATATCTAATGACACACTCGGGGCGCCCTCCCCGGCCGTGTCATGCCTAAGCGTTTAATGGCTTACCTAAACAGGACCTGATGAGGCTATAAAGCCGAAACTCGGGAGGTCGCTGGATCCCCAGCGCCCAGTTGTCCTGAACTCGGCCACCTTAAGCCCACCGCAAGTAACACGTCCGCACCTTCGGCGCGGACTCCCCCCCTAACCCTAACCCTAACCCTCCTGCTCCCCCACGTGCCTGAACGGTCTCCTGGCATTAAAACCCCGCAGGTAACCTTTATGGTCCCACGGGTGGTAGCGCGACCTAGAAGGTCGTCTACTTGTTGAGCCAAAACTCCGCCAGCCCACTCCTAGGCCCCTTGGGTGGCGCGGGGTGCGGGACTGTAAGCCGACGGTCGTGTGCGGTGACCTAACTGGTCCGGTTTGGGCGTCGGAGCTCGCCGGCCTGGGAAGACCCGTGGACCAAACCTCGCCTTTGCTGAGTCCGGTGGCGTAAGTCGCCTGATGGGGTCCCTTTGCCGGGACGTAAGCTAGTTGCACGACGGCTCGATGACGACGGGTAACCGTGCACGTCTTGCTGTTGTCCTCTGGTCCCCTACGGTGCGCAGAATCCGGCTGCCAGAGTGGTAAGTAACTCTTCTGAGCCAGAAACGCCATAGCCTCGGAACTCTGGGATCCTATCGGCCAAGTAGACTCCGCAAGCGTAAGCTTGTCCGGCCTGGGGCCCGACGGTGAGGAGCCAAATGTGGGGCCACTGGCCAAGCGGTCACCCCCTCCTCCGTTGTCGGACACAGTGGAATCGGACTTGTACGCCTCTGTCCGGGTAGGCACGAGGGTGGTGGGGTCGGCCCCTGATGCGTGGGGTGTCACCTTTCAACCAGGGTTCTAAAGTGGTACGCTTGAGTCACCTGAACTTCAACAGCCCGGCGCGCTCCTCAAGCTCGCTTCGCTCGCTTTCGTCGCGCCCCCTAACCATCCATAGCACTCCCATCCCCCGTAAACGTAGTACCTGCCTCCCCCATGGCTTCTACATCCGCCGCCGCCTTCCTCCGTGCCACTTCGCCGCTCGCGGCAAGTATGGCGCCCCTTATGGGCGCCGATCCGATGGCTCGGGTCGAGGATCCTATCCTCGCCTCGAAGCTTCACCGCCAAGGGCGGATCGGATCAGCCAATTCGGTTGATGACGTAGTCGCGCTAGTGCCGCGTGACTATCGAGACCAACTCCGCCCGCAGCTGCTCGAAGCGGCGACTATGCAGACTAAGCTCTGCCAAGCGGGTGCGGCCTTGCAAAGGCTGCAGGACCATGTGTCCCGGGGTACCTTACCCCAGCACCTTCGTCAGAAGGTGCCTCCCGTACAAATGACTAAGGAGTACGGCGAGACTAGTGCGGGCGCGTCTCATCGCGCGTCCTACGAGGCCGAGCATGCTCGGTACCTCAAAACCCTCCTCGACAACGCCGTCAAGGCTAAGTCCGACGAGGTGCGCTACCTGGGTGAGGCCCTGAGTGTTGAGAAGGTCGAGCAGACCCTCCGCGAGGCAATCAACGCGCGATATGCGCAGTTGCACCAGCGCGGCCGCGTGCCGCAGTACTCTCGCGTGACTGACCCAACTACGGGGGTCATCAACACAACACTCACGGGTTACGTCGAGAACCCCATCACGTCCCGACTTTACGTCGAGGTTCTCGAAGACTCCGCCTCCTACATCGACCGCGTGCGGTTGATTGTCGAATCCCGCTTCGCCAATGAGCAGACGAAGCTGGAAAAGAAGAAGGAAGTGGTCCGCGCAGCAGATGTCGTCATGGCAGATGCCACTGGCTCGACGCCGAGCACGTCTAGCTCCTCGTCAATCGAGAAGATCATCCGCGAGCGCGTTAAAGCTGAGGTCCAACGGAGCCTCAAGTCCTCTGGCTCTTCAAAAAGCCAGAAGCCCGCGAAGGGCAAGGTAAGTGCGGTTCGCCAACCTTGGTCTTCACTATGGGCTGACGTTTCTTCTTCTTCCACAGCAACCACCGCGGAAGAACGACGGCAAAAAGAAGACGTCGGAGAAATCCGCCCCTGCAAAGGTACCGGAGATTTTCCCCTATCTCCCGCCACCATCTCGACTCTTACCGAGGTTCGGCGCATCTTTGCCACAGGGACTCAAGTTCAAGAAGAACAAGGGTTCCTCGAATTCGTCGACGAAGTCCTCCAACCTGAAAAAGGTAACCGGAGCGAGCACGTCGAAGAAGAACGGCAAGGGGAAGGGCAGGGCTTAGTGCGGGCGCGAGGGTACTCTGGTAAGTACCAATACTCCAACGCAGCCTCCCTTCCAGACTGGATTCTCACAGTCCCTCTCCCACAGGCGATTAATTATATAATTTGTTGTACTCCTGTTGAGATTGTAGAAGCGGCCCGCTTCAAATATTATATACATCGCTCCCCTGGTGTGAACTTGCCCGATGAGATCGCCTTTCAACTAAGCGTCGGTATGAATTTTATGTACCACCAGCCTAATAAATCCAGCTTAATTAAAGAAGCTTGGACTGATTTTCAACGAAGACTTCGTTGGAGGCTGAACTTTGAGTTTCAAGGCGAATTTGGATTCTATGACCCAGACTATGAAGTAGATGGTGATGCAGAGGATTCCACTCTGTCTGAAAAGCGTAAGCCGCCTACTCTACCGCTTTACCTCGAATTGGGACTCGTTGAGGGAAGGAAGTTCGTAAATGAAACGATTTCCAATGTCCCCGACGAGGATGGGAGGTGTTATCTTAATCGCCTCGCACCTCACACCCCGACCATTCGAGACTTTTTAGTATCAAACGATTACGTCGTCACTGGCACTGATAAGAATTTGGGCATAGCGGTGTCCGAGCGAACCTGGCTCATAGAAAAATCCCTAGAAATACTGCGCAATCATGATGACTACGAACCCTTGTCTAAGGCGCAGTGTGACGCTATTCTAGCAGATAAATGTATTGAGATGGATGACTTGGCACGACGCGCCGAAAAGTACATTCAACTTGAGGGTGAACAATTAGGAAAGTTTTTGCGGTCAAAAATCACTAAGCCTAAGGAGCAGCACTCGGTACCGAAGTTTTATGGCATCCCAAAAATCCATAAACTCCCGGTTAAGTTCAGACCGATTATACCATGCCACTCCGCCGTCTTAAACCCTGCGGCTAAATACATTTCTAAAAAACTTAAGCCGATCATTGCATCGGTGCCAACCATTATACATGGTACCAAAGACTTGGCTATAAAATTAAGTAAGCTTCATCTTACGGAGGGACGGAAGTTCTACATCGTCACTGGTGACGTAGTAGCCTTCTATCCAAACATCGACCTAGACAAGGCTATGCTAATCGTAGAGCATTTTTACCTCGCCCATTATTGGGTCGGTCGCCGTTCTGACCTAGATTCAGAACATTCGCAAGCGGAACAAGCCGTGTTCCGCGACGCCCTCCGTGTTGGTAACACGAAGCTTGTAACACAGTTCCAAGATAAATACTACAAACAGCTGCGCGGCCTCGCAATGGGTGTCGCGGATTCGCCAGACCTTGCTAACCTTTATGGCGCATGGTTTGAGCGGTCTTGTGGTATTCTCGAAGATCCCCTTGTAGCTTTCTACGGGAGATATATCGACGACTGCCTTGCTATCGTCTATGCGACTTCAGAGCATGAAGCATTGGCGCATCTAAAGAAGGTAGTCTTCGATAACTGTGTAATTGAGTGGAACGCGTCTGAAACGCATCAACCGTTTCTGGATATGCTCCTGTACCGTGATTGGTCAGGAAAATTGCAGCATATGCCGTACCGCAAGGCGCAAAGCCACCAGGAAAGAATTCCATGGATATCTGCCCACCCGCTTGACGTCAAGCGTGGAACCTTCGTGGGTGAGATGTCCCGGTTAGCAACGCTCTCTAGTGTGTGGTCACATTATGAGGAAGCAATGAGGGGCCTGGTAGCCCTTTACATTAAGCGTGGTTACCCGGAAAAAGTTGTTAAAGGATGGTTGAAGAGTAATCTTAACCAGCGTTGGGAACATCGGCTACGTGAAAACAAAGTCGAGCACGACGAGGTGCTGGTTCTTAAGACCTCCTACAACCCAGCATGGAACTATTTCCAAGCTTCACAACTGAGAGAACGAGTAGTTGGATACTGGACCGAATGGTGCGAACGTGCCGATCGGGGGGACTTTAACCTAAAATTCCCCAAACCAGGGCCCAATGACTTCTACACACCACTGCCATTTGTCTCTAGGCTCACAACCTGGAGCTCGGCGGGAGGAGTACTTGGTCGGACCCCGGATATACGCCAAACCAGCATTCCCGGTCGTCGCTTAATTCTGAGCCGGAAGCGGACTCAAAATTTATTCGACCTCACAACGCTTTGGAAAAAGCTTGTTCTCGAGAGGATGGATGAGCGGGTCGGTCAGACTACGTTGGATGCCTTCTGGAAACCGGCTGCACAGGCAGTGTCAGAACCAGTCGATGCACAAGTCCAGCATGACGAGTCGATGCAAATCGATACGACTGTCCCAAGCTCTGTCGCGAATATCCTTCTTCATGGATCACACGTTGTACGTGATGATGACTCAGATGAAGAAGTACGCCATATTCATCGACGCTCTCCATCAGCACCGCCGGCCTGGACGTATGGACGCACTTAGTGACTGTATCGTAGTTGCCGCGACCTTCAAGTACCAGGAACGGACCCAGCCCCCCGGAGCGCAGGTACAGCCTGTTAATGCCCCAAAGCGGACTAGGACACCTTATCTGAGGGCACCTGCCTGTTAACCCGAAGGACCTATGCGGGTTGACAGTCTTGTTGTCAGCTTTAAATGGATCCGAACTGCTGAGGTCAGCTATCATGGGCCAAGGCCTAGTGTCTTCAGTGTCCCTCGGCGCTGCGGCACCCCCTGCGAACGATCCGTATCAACGCGATGCACTCTTGTGAAGCTTTTACTACATCTTGTAGGTACCACGGAAACTGTTTTTCACGAACAGACGGTATTAACCGTATGACTTAGGACAACCGTAACCGAGTCACTAACCTAACTCTAACCGTGAGTACTGTCTCTAATCAGACTATTGCCGTCTGACTGACGTGTGTGTTAGCTAACCTAACACTAACCGAACCAAACCGAACCGAATCGAATCTAATCGAACCGAACCTAACCGAACCTAACCGGGATCGGACCGAACGACACGTGACCCCTAGGGGACACCTGACTAGTACGTCTCGTGACCAAATTGGCTAAGCATGACACGTGCATGGTACACGTGATTCGGTGCGTCATACCCCTAATCTGGGTCTTGACGTCATTGTTCCAGCCTCGCCTGGGCTTCGGCACGGCATCTCGGATTCCCATGCTCGGCACGGCATGGCCGATTTTGGTAATCGCACTCTCACGTCACTCAGCCAATCAAAGGACTTCGATTGCGGGTAATCCCCTTTGGGAACGGAAGACTCCCACAGCTCTAGCTCGGCAGTCACGGCATTTGCAAGATGTGTACAGTCATCGGCCCGGCCGAGGCACATGTACGCTTGGTAAGACTGGCATAATCACCATCACCTAAGGGACCTGAAGAGGTATATATACCGAAACGGGTCGGAGCACTGTCCCCCAGTACTCCCGTTGTCCCTGACCGGTAGTCACCTGAACTTCAACAGCCCGGCGCGCTCCTCAAGCTCGCTTCGCTCGCTTTCGTCGCGCCCCCTAACCCTAAGATTTTGGTAATTGCACTCTCACGTCACTCAGCCAATCAAAGGACTTCGATTGCGGGTAATCCCCTTTGAGAACGGATGACTCCCACAGCTCTAGCTCGGCAGTCACGGCATTTGCAAGATGTGTACAGTCATCGGCCCGGCCGAGGCACATGTACGCTTGGTAAAGACTGGCATAATCACCGTCACCTAAGGGACCTGAAGAGGTATATATACCGAAACGGGTCGGAGCACTGTCCCCCAGTACTCCCGTTGTCCCTGACCGGTAGTCACCTGAACTTCAACAGCTCGGCGCGCTCCTCAAGCTCGCTTCGCTCGCTTTCGTCGCGCCCCGTTAACCATGTCTCTGTTGCCTTGATCGAGTCCACCAGCGCCTGAACGGAGACCTCATGGTTCTCTTCTCGGTTCTCAATGGGGACCACCTTGAGCGTTGTAAGTTTCTCTGTGAGTGTATAGAAGTCCGCAACATGTTTTGCAATATATTTCTGGTTGGCCTTGATGCGATGCTGTCCACCAATAACGTAGAGCGGTGCGGGGTCTGTGCCATAGACTGACTTGAGAACGAGAGTTGGAAGAGACGATGAAGTGGATGGGTCGATCTGTGATCTGTCTGGGAGAGTATCTGCACGGTCGAATGCAATTGTGTCCTGGTGGACGGACACACGAATGGGGTTCTCTGAGATCTCATTCTTGCACCCAACACTGGTAAAATGAGCGACAAGGTTGTCGACATGCTGAGGGTCCTCCTCCCGGATGTTGTAAGTCATGAACTTCAAATTTAGATTAGATTGGACCATATGAAATGGACAGATTGGAAGGCAGGCGTATCCATATCGTGCGGACACTATCTCCTTTTTCTGTGTGTTCTCCAGTTCACGTCTGTTCTGTGCGAGTTGACGCTCCTATGTGTGACATGCATGGATGAATTGTAAGTTTCTAATCTATGGTGACGATGATGAACATGTGTACTGACCATAGCAGATAGCTGCGCCTCCTCATTTTGCTTCATTTCTTTGACTGACATGCTGGATTCCTAGTAGTAGATGTGAGAGTTGAGTGTGACTGAATGGACGCAATCACTTACGGTCTGCATAGCTGATATTGTGGTAGTACTGGGGACAGACAGTCAACTGAGTGTAGGAGATGTGTGTGTCAGCTTGATCTGCGTGATCGATGATAGACCTGATCGACAGGATCACAAACTATATGGTGTTTACTGTCAGTATAATTGATCATTGATGTGAAGATGCATTCTGATTTGTCAATCTGAGCCTTTCCATAATAGGTGAGAAATGCAACATACCATACCTTGCTGTATTTCTATTCACTGTCATGCCTGGAGAACACAGGCTACAGTGTGAGATTGCCACACAGGAGGTACACTGGCACCCTCTGTGTGGCGAACTCACGCTGCGGCGCGACTTCGCCATATTGTTGCCGATGTGTTCTTGACATGTTGATTGTTCGGTGAACTTGCGCTGCAGCGCAAGTTCGCCCATAGGGAGTGAATTGCTATGTGTATGTACATGTCTTCTGATCGGCGAACTCGCGCTGCAGCGCGAGTTCGCCGAACAATCAACATGTTATTGGTGTGGTTTAAAATACATGTGTGCAGTGTAGTGTCCACTCGTCTTGGCGAACTCGCACTGTGGCGCAAGTTCACCATACAGAGAATATCATGGGGACACTGCCACCTATGATCTTTCAACCTCTCACACACCACACCATGCACTCCTTCTAAGCCATCTCCCTTCAGGTCCTCTAGGTATCAGATGCCATCCCTGTCTCCCCACCCCATCCTATCCCTATCTCCAGCCATGTCAAACCATATTATCACTGGCCCTGGCAGCTCCCTTCCTCCTGAGTGCATGCACAGTGACATAACCACTCTCAACATCATAGGCACTCAGGAATGCCCAATTCCTCCATGAGCATCAATGAGATGATCCTCAAGGCCACTGTCACTAACAATCACAAGCAGGCAGGCCTGCACATCACTCACCCCCACTCTCAGTCCTTGTCTCACCATTTTACCCACCACATCATGGCTATTCCCCACATACACCACCACTCTTCACCTTCCAGTAATGACTACCTCTCTATCCCTTGGTTATGCAGCTCATCTCACGCATTCATGAACAGCTTCATCCCTCTATCACTATCAGTTCTACCTCATCCTCACTGAAGAATGGTGGCATCTCGCTCATCTCTGGTCACACCAGCATGAGTGGATCTCTCACCTTGACATCCTCAGCCAGATGCAGACCTACCAGACTCACATCTTTGCTCCACCAGTCACTGGCACCCTCATCAAAAATAAGAAAGTGCAAGCTGGCCATAGGTGCCAGCTTAGGCAGACCAGGTCTAAACAGAATTATATGGTTGCTCACCAGCAACTGTTCTATATTCTGTGTAGAGAGGCAAGGTAAATAACACAGCAAAGCAGTAGCAGAGATGAGCAGGTGAACAAAGAAATTACAGTCACTCAACAATGGGTGCAAAAGTGATAGGTCAATAGTGAACAGAGGTGGTGATAAACAAATAGTGTGTCTCTGCTGTCAGTGAGCATGTATAGCAGGGACATGGAATAATATATGAGTGAGAGGCAAGAGGCAATTAGAGGATGTACACACCTAGAGTAGATGTAGTCACTATTACGTGACAGCAATTTATTGTGAGCAGTGAGCAGCAAGCAATAAGTGAAAGGCATTAGGACATGAATGGTACACCAAGAGAGTGCATATCTATTGGGTGTGGCCACTGTTAAATGATAGTCAGTATACCTTCCATATGGTGAACTCACACCACATAGCAAGTTCGCCATACAGAGGACATATTGACACTCACAATGTAACTGATGTTCTCATTCTGACATACTCACGCTGGTGCACAAGTTTGCCATACAAATCTATACAAATTTTATAACCCTCTGTGTGGTCAACTTGTACAACATGGCAGACTTGCACAACAGCGCAGGTTAGTTGCACAGTAGTGTATGCTACTTACATGCCCATCATCATTATCAATTATCTACTGCAACCAAAGTCAATAAATATTACTACTTTCCCTAATTACCATCACCACTCCATGCCAGTGTCTTATAAAAGGTAACAGAACGACAAACAAGCAAAACAGCTGTTAACAAGCAGCTGTGTGCATGCACATCACCCTGGAATTAAAATAAGTGCTTCGCCGCGAGTCACTAAGCGCCATCCCCACTTGCCATATCGGGACCACTTTCGTTCCTAATTAGGCAGGAGAGGGGCATCCTAACCCAGGGCTTATTCCAAAACGCGCCTATAATTGCAGCCTCTCCGTGCCTGTATCATGCATACCAGTCTCCTCGGCCTCGTCAAACTACCCCATTTGCATTGGAACTATATGCTTCTCCTACTCTTTCTTGTCTTTTTCGCGCGAGGTCTCACATATGCCGAACTTACAATGTACCATCTTTTGACTTCCGCTTTATTTGTGAAACCTCCCTCCCCTAGCACTCTTTCGCCCTCCTGCTAAAGGGAAGACACTATGAGAACTAGGAATAAAGGGGATGACAGTGCTTACATGAAAATGAGTGCGTTTAAACTCTTCCACCTTCCACATGTCAACAGCATACACAATGTGGCCGAGGTAGGGGCTCCTGACGACTCGGAGACGTTGAACACCAGCTTCAGGGGAGTTCATGTGTGATAATACCAGACGATATTGCATTTTCCCCTTCCCATCAGGGATCGGAAGCTGGACTGTGATGTATTTTTCTAAATCGTGAACAGTCAGGCTAAAGAAACCAGGTGAGAATAAAGCACCCACTCAAATACGCCGCCAACTTAGCCGGATGCTTCGTTGGTCCATCCACACATGCTCCGCGCACACACTCCGAACTTACAATGTACTGGTGCTTGACTGTTGCTTTATTTTCGAAACTCCCCTCCCCTAGCACTTTGGGGCCTTGTGGCTAGAGAAAGGATGAATATGAGAACCAAGAATAAAGGGGATGACAGCCCTTACATGAAAATGGGAGTCTTTGAACTCTCTCGCTTTTGACAAATCAACAGCGTACACGATGTGGCCGAGGTAGGGGCCCTTGTCGATTTCGAGAACTCCCTTTTTGAGGTCTTTGATCTTTAGATGTAGATGATATACCTTCAGGTTTCCTTCCTCATCCGGGAGCTCAAGTATGATAGATGTTCCTAAATCGTGAATGGTCAGATGAAAGAAGACAGGGGAGAATAATACACGCACTGAAAGGCGGCACCGAGTTCTTTGGTCCATCTACACATACTCCATCCGTACATGCCGAACTTAAAATGTACCAGTGCTTGACTCCCACTTCATTCTTGAATTCCGCCTTCCCTAGCACTTTAGGGACTTGTAGCTAGAGAAAGGATGATTATGAGAACTTAGAATCAAGGGGACAACAGTGTTTACGTGAAAATGGGAGCGTGTGAAATCTCTCGCTTTTGACGCATCAACAGCGTACACGACGTGGCCGGCGTAGGGGCCACTGCTGACCTCGAAAACTCCCTCTTCGACATCTGTGATTCTTAACTGTAGTTGATATTCCTTCGAGTTTCCTTTCTCATCCGGGATGCCAAGTGTGATCTGTTTTCCTACATTGTGAACGATCAGACGAAAGAAGCCAGGTGAAAATAATGCACGCACTCCAAGACGGCACACATTCCGAACTTACAAGGTACTTGACTGCCATCCCCGCTTGATTCGCTAAGCCCACCCCTACCACTGTGGGGCCTCCAAATGTCACCTTGAGAAAGGGTGGTTATGAGAACTAGGAATCAAGCGAACAACTACACCTACATGAAATTTCGAGAAGAAAAAGTCACCTGCTTGTGACTCCTCAACAGCGTACACAATGTGGTTGAGGTAGTCGCCGCTGTCAACTTGGTAGCGTTGCACTCCATCTTCGGCGACTATAGCGGATAGGGTTAGAGTATATTTCTTCTTCAAGTTTCCTTTCACATTGAGAATCGGGAGCTCAACCTCAAGTGTGATACCTAAATCGTGAATGGTCATGCCAAGGAATTCACGTGAGAATAATGCACGCACTCTTTGGATGCTCACATGCCGAACTTAGAATGTATCGGTGCGCAACGTTCACTGTATTCTTGAATTCTCCCTCCCCTAGCACTGTGGGGCCTTTCGGCTAGAGAAAGGATGATTATGAGAAGTTGGAATAAAGGCAACGACAGTTCTTACATGAAAATGGGAGCCTTTAAACCCTTCCGCCTCTGACGGGTCAACAGCGTAGACGATATGGTCGAGATAAGGGCCGGCTTTGACCCTGAAAACTCCCTTATCGGAGTTTGTGGCGACTAGATGTAGTGTATATTGCTCCATGTGTCCTTGCTTGTCCGGGAGCGCGAGTTGAATTCTTTTCCCTAAGTTTTGAATGCTCGGACCGAAGAGACCAGGTGAGAATAATGCACGCACTCCAGATCTTGTTCTCTCGCTTATCGATCTTTGTCTGATGCAGCGAGACTTGCTTGCTGGCCTCTCCAACTTTGTTCTCTTGCCCTTGCGGGTGACTTTGTTGCACCAGATAAGAGCGCGAGTAATCCAGCCCGATTCGGACCCCGGAATTCTATATGTGCATTTGATGAGCTCGAAGCCCACTGAAGCAACTGAAGTGTGAGATGCATACCGAACCTGGCGCAACGAGCGCGAGCACGGACAGACATTGGAAGACAAAGAACAGTGAAGCAAGGTGCATCTTGAAGGTCGTGAAATTGGGGGGACGAACCAGTCGTGCCAGGCCTGTGGGAGACACCCACCGGTCTTTTATATCTCGCCGTGATTGAGACATTCATGATCATGGCCCTGATTATCCGATAACGACTGGAGTCACTGCATCTACCATCCGAAACACCACATATCCTTACCACAGCTCTGCCAACCTTGTTGTTTACCGTTGGTACAGACTCAGTTGGCACAAATTCATTTTGCATCACTTACTGTTCCGAGCGCAGTGGCCTAAGACAGCGGTGGAGATCAGGCACCCAGCGACCGGCTGATTGTGAGGCGATGGAGGTACAAGAGATTGTCGAAGAGAGACATGGAGGTCCCGTGGCCGACTTATGCTGTATCTCATCAAGATATAGGCTCGAGTCAGCTGTCAGGATTTCTCGCAAGTACGCGTTTTCATCAGGAGTGAAGTAGGTAGGGTGGCCAGTCCGCTTCTTGGTCAGATTTGTGACTTGGCCATACTCCTGCTGCAGGTTGACAACTTTGGAGACAAGCTAATGGAGCATTTGAGATCGGAAATGATTTGTTCCATGGTCCAGCCATCCTTGTTATAAAAATGAACAATCCTCTCTTTGAGGTCAATAGAGTATGCATGCATCATAGCATGCGGTGCAGTCATTGAACACGCTCAGGTCACTCAGCCCACCGCAGTAAGCGAAAGGAGGGAACGGAGAGCATCTGCACCGTCTCGCCTCAGCGTGCATGCCCGAGTTCTCCACGCACGCTTAGTCATTCCAAATCCTTGCCCACTCGCACTGTACATCCGTCGCCTTCACTCGTTCATGGTGCACGACTGACGCTTCTCCGCTGGGTGCAGCTTCTCCCTTGGCCTTCAAGTCGGCCTGCGGACGCGTGCATTCCGCACATCGGCAAGTGTTGCTTGAATGCGTGCGAACGTCCTATCGCCCTCGTCTTGACCGGTTGGCGATGCATTCATTATTTCAGATAGCAGGTAGATGCGGCGATACTGCTGCAGGGCACAGACGGTCAGCTAGATGTGTGTCCGCATCACGCACGCACGTACCTCCGTCACGGTGCCTCGCGTGCTTTCACTGACGATTTGTCCGTAGCCAGCCTCCCGCATTGCGCTGCTAGGAGGGTCATTCCGTCGCACTTGCGCGTCACATTGGCACCGCGCTGACTGCACTACGCGACCGGTGAATGACCCATTGCAAGTGACGTGCCGTTCTTGTGACGGCGTGCAGCGGAGCAATATCCGCCGTTGACTATACATGCGCTTGGTGCGTCCTGCCCACTCCTGTCCTTGTTGCGAAATTGTGCTGGCTAGCGGGATGGGTCAAGGATGCGGGCGCGGTCAGCGTGTAGTCTGTACCCGCATGCATCTACATCACTGGTGGGTGCGGCGAAGGTCGGTGATCTAACTGAAGGCACAGGGCAATGTCGTACTTCACGGTCGGCTCGTTGGGTCTCAGCGATCGACACGGGTGACGGCCACGCGTGGGATGGTGCCAAGGCGTCACGAGAGGTCGGGGCACGGAAATAAATGCGTCACGAACCTCGTGCAGAGTTTGGCAATCTCTTCGCGACTGTAGTATGGGTTCGGGCAGTTGAGGGACGAGAGGCGGCAATGGTGGTTGCTTGGGAGGCAGTGTGGCGGCGGGCGATGATTTGTGGTCGAGAAGACGGGATGCGGGCGGGGTGCGTACAGAATGGGAAGGAGACGACGACTGAGGCGGAACCATGGGCATGCTCCACTTCGGTGCGTCCTCCGTCTGCAGGGGACAGCGACGCGGTACGGCGTGCACGTCAGTACTAGTGGACGTGTCCGAGTCGCGTAGTACATACCTAAATCATCATGCGCCCGTTTATCGACCGATGCCGTATATGTCTCGTGTGATCCTGCGGACACTGAATGGCAGCGTCGTCGAGTGATCGCGACGGCGGTATGTCGCACGTTTGCACGGGCTGCAGGGAGAGAGAGCGTGCACGGGCGCGAGAGATGAGAGCGACAGTGGTCACAGACGACGGCACGGGTGGCTCCCCTCTCGTCCAAAGCCACCAGCTGTGGTTGAGCCCGCGGGTCCTTCCCTTTATCTACAGGAGCAATACCTAGATAGACGTCGAAAGGCTCGGAACGCTTGCCAAGCTGGACAGCGCTTTCGAGGGAGATACCGGTCGCGGGTATGCCGTCGACGAGCCCGTCGCGAATGGCGTCCTGGACGCAGCGGAGTTGTCGGTGGCGGATGAGGGTACGAGTGGACAATGATTGCGGCGGAGACGGAGAGGAGGAAAACGAGCGAACGAGCGTCGCTGGATGCGAATTAGCGGAAGTGATGCGAAGCAATAGGCCGGACTCACCAAGGAAGGTATGCACTGATGGGAGTGAGCCACGCCGTGCACCGAGAGGAGGGACTCACGGTAGAGGGTGGTAGAACTGCCGGATGACCTGGCCTGGGATGCGGCCGACGCGGATATAGACGGTGCTGAGGGTGAGGACGTGATGGGGACGGTGCCCGAAGGCGTCGAGGACATAACTGTCAAAGTTGCTGTCGCGGATGGGATCGCACGCGGACGCCGACGTCACTAGTCTGGCTGGGCACTGCGAGTGGAGAGCAAGAGGATGGTGGGCAAGACAGTGAATCGACAAGATGGCCGCCGCGAGCATGCGAGGCAACGGCGTGTGGGGAAGTAGACACGAGCGAAGGAGAGTAGTGCCGCACGGACGTTGGCGGTGGACGCGTCAGGAGAAAGTCGGGCCTCCACCAGCGAGAGGTGCGTTACCAGCAGAAGGCAGGGAGACAGGAGGAGGACTTGTGAGAGGGCTTATTGCAAGAGGTCGGGCACTGGCTGCGAACAAGTTGCTACTATCACTGCATTCTCACATCGCGAGTCAGCCAACAGGTAGTTAACCCCACCATACAGCCGTTGGGTCTATGTTGGGTCTAAGTATGCAGCATAAAATCAATCCAGTTGCGGGCGCCTGGTACGCGTGCTCAACCGTCTGTATGGGCGGGGCAGCAAACGCAGCGGGGATATGGATGTTGCACTCACCTGGGCATTCCCTGGCCTACCGTCTCTCCTTCCTGCATGCATGCAGTTGCACGGCGTCGCGTTTGTTGTGGAGTGAGATCGCATGCGCCACACTCATGACTCCGTCCTCGCGCGGGCACCCATGTTTGCGTTCAAGTATGCAGGTGAGTCTTTATTTTCCCTCGCACAGCAGTCCAGATCAGTAGAGTGCAAATATATTTAATTCATCACCTACTAGCTGCGACAACCAGACGAACAGCGACAAGGGAGAGGAACAGTGCACATCCGCAGTTGGTGGCGGACAAGGAGACTGGCGCCTGTTGGCGGGGCGTTGGCGGTCCGACTGTCGCCGTTTGAGCTGAGCTCATCGTATCACTCATCGTCACCTCGGCTCTCATCTCTTCGCTCGACGCTTGCGTCGCTTCTGACTTTCCTACCATGTTACAGGCATCTCGACGGGTACATTTCTCTTCTTCTGAACAATGTTCCCTCAGCTGACGCAGGCCCAGGTCGTGATCCGGCGCGCACCTCGCGCACTCCAGGTCAGTCGCTGGAACTCTCTACGAGGCCTTGCAACCCCTACAGAGCCGTATGGCAGGTCCTGGAGGCTACGTTGCAGCCATCAAGGCTGCTCACCTCGGCTTGAAGGTATGACCCCTGCAGCTCCAACATACTTCATCAGGAGACATTGGTGTGATAGACCGCATGTATCGAGAAGCGCGAGACTCTTGGTGGCACATGTCTCAATGTCGGCTGCATCCCCTCAAAAGCCATGCTTAACAACTCCCACATGTACCACCAAACGCAGCACGACCTCCAACGACGTGGCATTGACGGTAGGACCTGTGCATCCCAGCCAGCTCTCAGCCCCTGACGACTCTGATAGTATCCGGCGTCGAGCTCAACCTCCCTGTCATGCTCAAGGCGAAGGAGGATGCCGTCACCTCTCTCACTCGCGGTATCGAGACCCTCTTCAAGATGAACAAGGTCGACTGGGTCAAGGGCACTGCCTCCTTCGTCTCCCCCAATAAGATATCTGTCAAGCTCAATGACGGCGGCGAGACCGAGGTCGACGCCAAGAATGTCATCATCGCGACTGGCTCCGACATAGCGCCTTTCCCTGGTGGCAACATCCAGATAGACGAAGAGCAGATCGTCTCGTCGACAGGCGCCCTGTCCCTCAAGGAGGTGCCAAAGAAGATGGCGGTCATTGGCGGTGGTGTCATCGGTCTCGAGCTCGGGAGCGTCTGGAGTCGTCTCGGTGCAGAGGTGACGGTCATTGAGTTTTTGGGCGGAATTGGCGGCGCCGGTATCGATGAAGAGATTGCGTACGTAGTGTCACTTTGAGAACCGTATTGACTCGTGAACTGACCGTACTGGATTGACAGTAAGCAGTTCCAGCGCACCCTCTCGAAGCAGGGTATCAAGTTCATGCTGAACACGAAGGTGACCGAGGCCGAGAAGCGCGACGGGAAGATCCTCCTCAAGACGGAGGCGGCCAAAGGCGGGCAGGAGACAACTGTGAGTGGCTTTTAACTGCGAGCTCAGACGCGTCTCACATCCCGTAGGTTGAAACTGACGTCGTCCTCGTGTCTGTCGGGCGTACTCCCGTCACGTCTGGGCTTGGACTGGACAAGATCGGCGTCGAGGTCGACCCACGAGGGCGGATCATCATCGACGACCAGTACAACACCTCCGTCCAGGGCGTCAAGTGTATCGGTGACGTCACCTTCGGGCCCATGCTCGCGCACAAGGCAGAGGAGGAAGGCATCGCTGCCGTCGAGTACATCAAGAGTGGGCACGGGCATGTCAACTACCATGCCATCCCAAGCGTGGTCTACACGCACCCCGAGGTCGCCTGGGTCGGCAAGACCGAGCAGGAGCTCAAGAAGGCCGGCGTCAAGTACAAGATCAGCAAGTTCCCCTTCCAAGCCAACTCGCGCGCGAAGACGAATCTCGACATACAAAATGTCGGAAACATCTTTAATATTGAGTGTGGCCAGGTTAGCATCACGACCATACGGACACTTGAGGTTGATGCTAATGCCGCGGAAAGAGATGTGACGGAGAACATTGCACCAAAATAATTGCCAGACTTTCACTCTAGACGGTGTCAGACGAGTGTCCGTTTTTGGTATACCTCGCTGCCCTTGTCTGCTAGGACGATGAGCATGGGCCTGATCGCCGTCAGAGTTCGAGCTTAATGGCGAAGTTGTGGTGAGCGCCGTTTGGAGGGCAGCAGATGGCGAGGTTGACGTCGGCGGGAATGACCAGCAAGTAGTTGAGATAGTGGTTCTCCGCATTCCAGATGAGAGAAGGGTCGGTGGTGGGGATGGTGAGACAGTCATTGAGCTGGAGGCTGCAGTGGTCGTGTAGAAGAGAGACGGCACGCTGCCAGTTCCGGAAGCGAGGGTCGGTGCTGGTAGAGTAATCGCGGAGGGTGGAAACCTTGATCGTCCGTTGTGGGATGTCGATCCATTTGACCCTGCCCTGTTGGTTTCCCTCCTGCACACGAACCTGAGTCTTGATGTGGGAGTTGACCTTGCTTTGAGACACATCATCCATGGCCGCGATGCCCCGTGGGACCATGTCGAGAGCGAAGACAGGGTTTTCTGCTGACACATTCCAAAGTCCAGCCAGCCGACCATCCCTGTTGAGGTTACAATGGCATTGGGAAGTGCGTGAGTGAACCGGGTGCGCAGGTGCGCAGGTGCGCACTCTGAGAGATGCGCCCCTACGTGATGATCAAACTCACGTCGTATTATTATTATTCCCCAGGACGTTGTGCATGAGAATCTCGTGAGGGGCCATTGTGTGCTCTTCCTCGTGCATGGCATCTGAGTGATGATGTTGTGGGGGCTCCTCCGCTGGATGCTGGGACATGGAGTGTGCACGGCTTTTTTAGAGCTGTTGTCAGGGCAATTGAGGATGAGCCTACAACGGTTTGAATTGCTCACCATTGAGACATAATGCACGACGGTTGGATGATTTTTGTTGGTGTTTATGTTCTAGTGGAAACACGAGTGTATCTAGAAAGAAGAGGAGACGCACTACGAGTAGGAAAGAGTCAATGGTGCGACCGGGATCGGCAATCTATGGATGGGCGTACCTCTGTTGTTGGTATTATTGTTATTATTTTAATGTTTGCTTGCCATCCGACATGGGCAGGGAGGCTTGGACCAATTGAAATGTACCCGCTGATGCGCCCACCGGCGTTGGAGACCGATCACAGCGACGGGGTGTGTGGACTGGAAATGGGGAACCAATCAGCATTGTGGAGGGAGAGAAAGACTTACCCACGGAGACAGTTGATGGTGTGTTTCAGGATCCCCTAGTGCGATATCAGCGCCATGTAGGCCGACATCTCAGTCAAATCTCTCTCTCTCTCTCTCTCTCTCTCTCTCTCTCTCTATGACTGCATACATGGAATATTCAACTCGATTTCATCGCAAGACGGCATAAGTATTATACAAAACGTGGCTGAGGGAGGGCATGCTGAGACGCAACGTTTGGTAGGAGACAGGATGGAATGATGACCAAACCGCACAGCAACACCACCTCTTACGGCAGTCCATGAGGCAGGGGTGGAATCATGACGTCACGACTCGAACTGCGAGTATGATGCGGATTCGACTGGCTCACCGGTACGGACATCCCTGTATGTGAAAAGGGAAATGTGAGTGTGCATGTGAAAAAGACAGAGAAAGAGAGAGAGAGCGAGGAAGGGCACGCACTGGTGCTAGATGCACCTGCCAAGGAGGACCCACGAGCCCTGGCAGTGCGCGCCGCTGCTGGCTGACATTGAGAAGGGCCGGCCCTGCGCTGTCTGGCCTGCTGCGATGGTGTAGTGATGTCATCGTCGTCACCATCATCGTTGAGAAGCTACAAGATGATGATGAAATGGAAAGGGGGGAGTCATCACAGATGAGGATGCATGAACACAGGGGGACGGATGAAAGAGTGAGTGTGATAGGATGAAGAGGTACGCACCGGTGTGAAGGAAGGAAGAGGCGAAGAGTCCCTCAACGTCCTCTGTTCAGGGGGAGGAGGAGATGGCGTGTGAGGCTGAATGTTCACCTGAGGGGTGGATCTCTCTGAGGTGGGAGTAGGGTGTGGTGTTACTGAATGAAGAACGACAATTGAGATTGAGAACCTGAGTGGAAGAATGTGACAGAATGACATGACTCACTGTTGCTATTGGGCATGAGGATGTGTCCAAGACCTTCCGCCGAGGAGAATAACTCCGGGCCTCTCTGGATGATGGCTGGTTGCATACCCAGACAGAGAGGCCGCATTGAATGCTAATGAATGAACGACATAACAATTTAGCTGGGGGGGCGGACATACCTTCATATTGCTTGATGTAGTCGGTGATGCGATTGATGGTGCCGTCGAGGAAGGTGAGAGTGTCCTGGAGATCGACAGGGTCGAGATCGTGCGAGGTCTTGAAGCAGTCGACGATGGTGGCAATGCGTGCGAGGTGGCCATTCAGAGTGGGTATCTGCCTTGCTGCGAAGTCACACATCGGGATGGGCAACAACTCGACAGACAGCTCGAGGAAGGGGATGAGCTTGAGGCAATGGATAGGGTCCCAATGAGTGACCTCATCAGAGTAGAAGTTGGTGCCGATAGTGGTGATGATGATGACCTGGGTGTTCAACAAAGTGGCAAATGAGGCCTGCGAGTCCTGGATGCTGAGCGTGGTGACATCGTTGGGCAAGGAGACGACGGAGGTGTCGATCCAGAGCGGATCCCTAAAGCTGAGAATTGAGTACGTGTCCAGCATGTACTAGAAATGGGCAGCGGCATGCTGCTCGCTGTACTTGGTAGAGATGGTGGGATCTGGGTGGCTCGACGGCATGATGGTGTCAGTGACGATGTGGAGGCTATACTGGATCGAGTCATATGAGTCACGTTTCTTGGTGATACGCTCGGGCAGCCAGTCGGGGTTGCTGAGACCGACATACAGGCCGTATTCCATGACACCTTCATTGCGCTCCTTCCGGATGTCCTTAAGGGTCATCCACGGTGCGTTCAGGATGCCGAACGCAATCGCAGATGCCAGCGGGGTGTTATCGCCTGATGGATGTGGTGTGAGCGATGGACAGACAATGATAGTAGATAATATGGCGTACCCCAGAGATCGCCTGCATGATCTGAAGACATGGATGTTAGCTGCGACTAACGTCAGAGAGTGATGTGTGAATGCCAGTGTTGCGCAACTGCGCAACACTGGCATTGACACGTGCGTGACCACACGGTACAGTATGTGCATGACAACACGGCACGGTATGTGCTCGATCAATGCTGGTGTTGCGCGAGTGCGCAACACCAGCATTGATAGTCAGCCTCGAGGCAGGCATGACAAAGGCCGGTGTCGCGCAAGTGCGCACCACTGGCATTGACTCCATTAATCATTCATTTAGGTGTGCAATATATACACTATATTTACTATAATCAACGATCAGTGCCGGTGGTGCACAAGTTCATAACACCGGCATTGACACAGTTGCATGGAGGTGTATAATAACCATGTAAAATACTACATACCAGAGGATATGCCGGTGTTGCGCATTTGTGCAACACTGGTCTTGACTCCTATGGTAAACCATATCACACTCATCATATGCTAGATCTACCATTCCATACACACCGTATATACATCTTATACCGGTGTTGCGCATATGCGCAACACCGGCATAGACTCTTAGGTATCCCACTCTGCATATATTCCATGCCACTCTGTCATACTGTGCCTTATATATTAATGCCGGTGTTGCGCACTTGCGCATCACTGGCATTTATCATAGCATATCCACTGATTCATGCACCGCATATCCTATACACCATGCATTACACGTATCACCCATGGTATATCTCACACCATATACACCACATGCCAGTGTTGCGCACATGTGCAACACTGGCATACACTTGTATATACCAATGCCGGTGTTGTGCAAGTGCGCAACACCGGCATATACAGTGCACATATAACAATATGTGAGCACTTACATAATGTCCCCAGTTGCCATAAAAGGCAAGGAAACCCCCAAGTCAAACCGACCTTTTCTAAGAAAAAGCCCTATAATGCGTGCTGCGGGGTCGGCAGGGCCCCGGGCTGTCAAGCCATGTTCCGGGGGTCCATTAGAGCTGTTGTGACCATTGTTGAGCAGTCGCGGGGCATTGCGAGCAGTGGGTGCAGGATGGAGGAGGATGCAGGGAGGGAGTGCCCGAGTGCACCGTGGTGTGCACGGATTGAGCAGCGAGGTGTGGTGGGCAATTGCTAAGGATGCCGGTGAGTTCAGGGAGCATGCTGCTGCAATGTGTGATCAGTGGCGTTGCATTGCACACGTTCAGTGCAGGAGGCAGGAGGAAGCGTGCAGGAGCACTCTACTGCGCCGTCCACGCGCAGCGGCCAGCGGACCTCAGCGAGGCCTCACAGAATGTTACTGTGGGGTCCACCTGAGGTTCCGCGGCTGCTTTTAAGTGGCAGCGCTGCATTACATGCAGTCAGTGCAGGAGGTAGGAGGAGGAGGGCCCAGCACATGCAACCATGCCACAGTACACATGCACGGGACTGCGAGGGCCGGTAGGTGCTTGTGGATGTCGCCATTGGGTGCCATGAAGTTACTGCTGCCACCTTTGAGTGGCCATGTGGTGGTATGAGCAGTGGACAGGGAAGGGAGGAGGTAGGCAGGTGGGAGCACCTGAGTGGGCTGCTGTCAATGTGCGACGGCCAGCGAGGGGCCATGCACGGTCAGAGAGGGTGTTGGGGTGTCGAAAGAATGCCTTGCTGCCACCTTTGAGTGGCAGCACGGCATTGCATGTGGAAGGAAGGGGGGAAGCATGTGGGAGAGGCCAAGTAGGCCATCATCAACGTGTGACAGCCAGCGAGGGGTCGTGCGTGGTCAGGGAAGGTGGCAGCGGGACTAGGAAATGCACCGACGCTGCTTTTGAGCGGTGGTGCTGAGTTACATGCAGTGGGTATGCGAGATAGGTGCAAGGGTGGCAGCAAGTGCCCGTCCACAGCATAGTGCATGTGCGATGGCTAAGGAAAGGTTACGGGTGATTGCAGAGGGTCCAGTGAATGCGGTGCTGCCACTTTTGAGTGGCCGCAGAGCATTGCATGTGTTGGGCTTTGGGGGAGGACGTGGTGTGGGAGGGCCCAAGCACTGCCATGCACACAGAACAAACGGCGAGGGGTGGTGGGCGATTGCTGAGGATGCCGGTGGGTTCAGAGAGCACGCCACTGCAGTTTTTGAGTGGCGGCATGGAGTTGTGCACAATGGCAAGCTCTCACCCACAGCACAGCACATGCGTGACGGCAAGTGAGGGATGGCAGCTGGTCGGAGAGGCCGACAGTGAGTCCCATGAGAGCAGCGCCACCGCTTTTGAGTGGCAGCCTGGGGTTGCGCGTGATCGGCAGGGGAGGGAGGAGGAAGGGGACAGCAAGATCACATCCGTGGTGCCACATGTGCGATGGCCAGCAAGAGGTGGAGGCATGTCAGAGAAGGTACCGGTGGGTCCTATGAATGCGGCACCGCCGCTTTTGATTGGCTGCACGGCATTGCACGTGGTGGAGGTGGGAGGAAGGAGGAGACTGTGTGGGAGCGCCCGAGTCAGCCCCAGTGTGTGCACAAAGGGCTATGTGGGCAGGTGGGTGGTCATAGAGGGCGGTGGTGAGTCGAGGGAATGCGGTGCACTGCCACCTTTGAGTAGTGGCATTGCGTTGCATGGGGTTAGTGTGGGCAGGAGGACAAAGGGGACACCCAGCTCCCACCTGCCACACCGCGCATGCGTGACAGCAAGCGAGGGGTCACGACTGGTTGCTGATGGTGCCAGTTGGTCTATTGAGTGTGACACTGCCGCTTTTGAGTGACAATGTGGCATTGCGCGCAGTGGATGCAGAAGGGAGGAGGCAGCGGCGCAGGTGTACCCGAGTGTCTTGTGATGTGCATGGAACAAGTAGCGATGTATGGTGGGCGGTTGCGGAGGGTGCCAGTGGGTTCAAAGAGCATGCCGCCGCAAATTGTGAGCGGCGGGGTGGCATTGTGTGTGGTGGGCAGGGGATAGAAGAGGAAGGGGGTGGCCAGCCCCGCCGGCAGTGCGGCACACGCGTGATGGCCAGCAAGAGGCAGTGGGTGGTTGCCTGGGTTGCTGGGGGGTCCAGTGAGCATTCTGCTGCCATTTTTGAGCAGTGGCAGGATGCTGCGAGTGCTAGGCACAGGAGGAAGGTGGTGGTGGCATGGGAGTGCCCGAGGCCACCCCAGCGCGCATGCAAAGAGCTGCTGGGGGCCAGTTGGTGGTCCCAGAGGGTGCCAGGGAGTTGAGAGAACATGGCACTGCAGCCTTTGAGCAGCAGCATGGTGTTGCGCACGATGCGCATAGGTGGCAGGAGGAAAGGGACAACCACGCGGTGCATGCGCGACAGCAATTGAGGGACAGCGGCCACTCACAGAGGGTGCCGGTCGGTCCAGTGAGATTACCTTTGCCATTTGTGAGCAGCAGCATGGTATTGCATGTGCTGGACAGGGGAGGAAGGAGGAGGCTGCACGGGAGCGCCCAAGTCTGTCCCAGCGTGTGCTCAAAGGCCGGTGAGGCAGATGGTGCTGGTAAGTTGAATGAACACAGTGCTGCCACTTTTGAGCGACAGCGTGGCATTGTGTGTGGTGGACACGAGAGGGAGGAGGCTGCACAGGAGCACCCGAGTCTGCCCCAGTGTGCATGCAAAGGGCTGCGCAGGCGGGCAGGCAATCACAGAGGGTGCCAGTGAGTCGAGGAAACACAGCGCTGCTGCTTTTGAGTGGCGGCGTCGTGTTGTGTGCAGTCAGTGTGGGCAGGAGGAGGAAGGGGATGACCAGCCCTGCCCGTCGCACGGCGCGTGCGCGACGGTGAGTGAGGGGTGGCAAGTGGTCGCCGAGGGTTCCAGTTGGTCCTATGAATGCGCCGCAGCTGCTTTTTAGCAGCCACGTGGTGTTGTGCGTGGTGGAGGCGGGAGGAAGGCAGACTGCACAGGAGTGCTTGAGTCAGCCCTGGCATACATGCAAAGGGCTGCATGGGCCAGTGGGTGGTCGCAGAGGACGGCAGTGAGTTAAGGGAACACGATGCTGCCACCTTTGAGTGGTGGCATGGCGTTGCGTGCGGTTAGTGTGGGCGGGAGGAGGAAGGGGACAGCCAGTCCCTGCCTGCAGTGCAGCATGCGCACGATAGCCAGGGAGGGGCCACGCGTGGTCAGACAAGGTAGCGGCAGGACTAGGGAACACGCTGGTGCCGCTTTTGAGTGGCAGCGCCAGGTTACATGTAGTGGGTCCAGGAGTGACGAGGAATGGGTTGGGGAGCGCACCTGCATGGTCCTCTTCATGCACGATGGACAGGGAAGGAGGCGGGTACTCACTGTGCATGCCAGCGGGTCCAAGGAACAGCAGATTGCGCAGGCGGGGGCTAGCAATGTGGAGTGGGTAGAGATCGACCTGGTACTCACCGTGTCATCCTGTTCACACGCGCCCCTCCCTCCCTGTACTCCACGGCCGCTATTTTGCAAGAGCCCAAGCTTGCAGCTGTGCAATGCTGGTGGCTGCTCGATTCAGAGGCACGAGTCGCGAGTCGTGACGTGGTGGGTGTGGACGGGAGAGGAGAGGTGCGTATGCGCTGGTGATGGCTGGTCCCGTGATCCAAGTTACCCATATGTGTACTAATGCTGGTGTTGCACGACTGCGCAACACTGGCATTGTGAGGTGCGTGGTCCTGTACATGGCAGTCAATGCTGGTGTTGTGCACATGTGCAACACCGGCATTGAATTTGTATCGGCAGGGGCAGGGCAGGGCTTGTCGAGGGCATGGCTGGCAGGCTGTGGTCCGTCGGGCTTGCCAGAGGCAGGCTGCCATGTGTCACCTCCGTGCTCAGCATATTTGCATGCATTGGGCTTGTGTGCTGCGGAAATGTGATTGTGGATGGCAGGAAGTCAGAGTCAAATGATGCAGATGACCTCAAGTCCAGGAGCTTACATGAAGGTCTGGAAGATCGCGGAGTGCGACCAAGAGTGGCTGACAATGAGCATGGAACATGAATAGCAAGGCGAGAATGCAGTGGTCGAGTGAGACAGGGCAACATAGAGGGAATGCTGACAGTGAAGTGAATGTGTGATGATCGAATTAATGAGTCGGCTGGAAGGATCTTGCCATGTGCAGTCTCGTGCAAATGTGTTCAATGTGCAGATGCACCATGGCCTTGTGCCGTGATACTGGGGCAGTGGCTTATACATGGACACATAGGTATCTACCACGAGAATGACATCAGTGTGGCCTGCCATGCTGAAAAACCAGTTCACACCAGAGTGGGGATGGTTCACATGACCTTTGAGAGGGCGAGCATTGGCTTGTCTTGCACTGAGATGGCAACAGGAAGTAAATGGAGCGAGACTCAAGTGAAAGAGCACTGTAAGGAGGGAACAGATGTGTCCTTGCATGAATGAGTGTCCACACCACCTGGGGTCGAGCACGATAGTCAAGAGCTGAGTACAGTGGGGTGAGCGAACCAGGGAGTGCAAGCAATCTGCATGCAGAACAATCAATGAGCAGGTGCAATGTGAAAATATCGCAGTGACATGTATCCAACAGCAGGACCAAGCAACTAGAGGCAGTGCAGATGGAAGCAGAACACCCATATATAAACAGGCACATGCAGGGCCTGTCAGTGTGGAGTATGGGCATCAGGAGATAAGTCGTGTGCAGCGAGCGATCATGAGACTGAACCGAACTCCTTTGTGTAGAGGGAGTAAAAGACACAGGCGCAAACCAATGGCAAGGGCATGAGCCAGGTTGAGTGCACGAGACATGATTCCTGGGGATGGGCCGAACTGGGTGTGCACCCCTCAATGAAGAATGTGAACAAACTTGGTGAGAACATCGAGATCGCGAGGTGATCTGCGAGAACTTTGTTCGAGTCACATAGGCAAAGGGTGAAAGAACACGCTGGATGTGAGGATTGAATATGCACTGAGAACGGGACAAGAGAGTGTCAGCAAACACATAGCGAAGGGCGTGCACCTGCCAAGCACATGTGTGAGAGAGAGTGCTGAAGCTGGGCTGTTTTGAAAATGAGTCGGGCTGGGCTGGGAGGTGCGGAATTGCAAGAGTGCACAAACAGCAGGTGAGCAAAGGGAATCCGGAGGAACAGAGAGGAGCGTGGAGGGAACAGACATGTCCTGGTGCGAATGAGTGTCCATGCTGCCTTGGGTCACATATGCTGGTCAAGAGTCAAGTACTGGAGGCGAGTGAGCAAAAGACAGTGACTGGATCATGTGGTGTGCAGACTGAGAGCAGATGCAATGCACATGGAGTGCGGCTATGGGTGCGCAAAGAAGCAGTCAATTAGGTGGAGGCAATATGGATGAACCAGACATGCTATGCGAGTTGCGTGGTGCAGGCTGACACACATTTGCAAGATGGTGTAGACAAGTGGCCAGGGGTCTCAAGTGAAAAGAATTGACTTGCTGAGTGTCAAGAATGTGGTGGCAAGGGACTGGATGGAAGTGCGGGCAAGGACACTGGCCATTGATACTGCCCACAGTGGGGCTGTACATGGCACTGCAGGATGCAGGACATTGTGCACAAGCGTGGCTGGACGAGCAAGCAGCAACACTTCCAACAGTGGTTGGGAAACCACGCATGCCATGTGTGTACAACCCAGAGATCATCATTGATGACCTTGGGTGGCACGCAAATGACATGGAGGTGGCATAAACACCAGGTGGGAGCACCCATGAACACTGCGCTGCTGCTTTTGAGTGGCTGTGTGGCGTTGCGAGCAGTGGAGCACTGCCATCCACACACAACGACCAATGAGAGGCGATGGGTGGTCGCTGAGGGCACTGGTGGGTCCAGTGAGCACGCCATCACCATTTTCAGCAGCGGTGTGGCATTGTGCATGACAGGCGTGGGACAGAGGAGGAAGGGGGCAACGAGTGCCCACCCATAGCACAGCACCTGCGCAACGGCCAGCGAGAGGTGGTGGCTGGTCACAGAGGGTGTCACTGTGTCAAATAAATGCAGCGCTGCCACTTTTGAGTGGCTGTGGGGCTTTGCGCATGTTGGGCACAGGAAGGAGGAGGCGGTGTCGTGGGAGCATCCAAGTACACTGCTGTGCACCCACAATGGGCTGCATAGACCAGTGGGTAGTTGCAAAGGATGCCAGTCGATGCAGGGAATGTGGAGCTGGCATGTTTGAACAGTGGTGGCATGTTGTAGGGTGGTGGTGCGGGAATGCCTGAGTGCGCTGTCATGCGCATGGAACAAGCAGCGGACCTGGTGGGTAATTGCAGAGGATTCCAGTAGATCTGGGGCTGCTGCTTTTGAGCGGCCATGTGGTGTTGTGCATAGTGGACGCAGAAGAGAGGTGGAACGGGATGGCCAGCCCCCACCTGCAGCACGGCATGCACGCAACGGCCAGCGAGGGGCAGTGGCTGGTCGCCGGGAATGCCGGTTGGTCCAATGAGTTCGCCATTGCTATTTTTGAGTGGCAGCAACGTGTTGCGTGCAGTGGGTACGAGAGGTAGTAGTAAGGGGGTGGCAAGTGCTCACTAGCAGTGCAGTGCTCGTGCAACAGGTTGTGAGGGCTCGCAGGTGCTCATGGAGCCTGACGGTGGATCCATAGAACACATTGCTGCCACATTTGAGTGACAGCACCATGTTATATGCAGTGGGCATGGTGAGGGTGTACCTTAGTATGTCAAGCCTTTGCACTTGCTTCCCATACCCTTGCAGCTGCATTCCCTCCATGCTCCTAGCTTGCTCTCCCAGTCCTGGATGCTGTGAGTGTGCAAGTCTTCATTGACACAGTGGTTCGTCATCTTGGTGGTAATACGCATGGCTGCTTGATTTGGAGGCACCAGTCGCAAGTCGTGATGTGGTGGGTGCGGACGGGGAGAAGAGAGGCTCGTAGGCACCCATGATGGCTGGCCCTACGATCCAAGTTACCTGTACATGTACCAATGCCGGTGTTGTGTGCCTGTGCAACACCAGCATTAGGTTGTGCACGGTCCTGTACATGGCAGTCAATGCTGGTGTTGCGCACATGCACAACACCAGCATTGGTTTTTGTGTGTGACATTTCTCGTGGTTATAGCAAACATGTCGCTGCCACTCAAAAGTGGCAGTGTGACCTTGCATGTGGTGGGTGCGGGAGGGGTGGGGAATGAGATGGGCAGCACCCATCCACACTGCTGTCCATGCATGGTGGCTAGCGAGGGGCAGGAGAGCCATGTAAGAGTCCCCAAGTGCACCACGATGTGCACGGAATGAGTGGCAACGCATGGCGAGTGGTCGCTGACTGTGCCGGTGGGTTCAAAGAGTGCACCACCGCAACTTTTGAATGGCGGTGTGGCATTGCGTGCAGCCAGCATGGGAGCGAGGCAGATGGGGATGGCCAGCCCCTGCCTGCAGTGCCGTGCGCACACGATGGCGAGCAAGAGGCGGCGAGTGAGGGGTGGCGACTGGTCACCAAGGGTTCTGGTCAGTCCCATGAACACATTGTTGCCACTTTTGGTGGCAGCATGGTGTTGCATGCAGTCGGCATGGGCGGGAGAAGGAAGGGGACTACCAGCACCTGCCTGTCATGTGGTGCTTGCGTGATGGTGAGTGAGAGGTGGTGGCTGGTCAGACAGGCTGCCTGTGAGTCCCATGAGTGCAGCACCGCCACTTTTGAGTGGTGGCATGGCATTGTGCACAGTCGGTGTGGGCGGGAGGAGGAAGGGGATGACCAGCCCTCACCTGCCACGCAGTGCGTGCGCGACGGTGAGTGAGGGATTGCGACTGGTCGCTGAGGGTTTCAGTGGGTGCGTTGAGTGGGACGCTGCTGCTTTTGAGTGGCTGCATGGCGTTACGCACAGTGGGAGTGTGTGGGAGGAGGAAGGCGGCAGTAAGACCACATTTGTGGCACCGCGCATGCGATGGCCAGCAAAAGGCGGCATTTGGTTGGAGAAGGAGCTGGTGGGCCCTTTGAGTGGTGGCATGGCATGGGTGGGAGGAGGATGTGGATGGCGAGCCCCTGCCTGCAGCGCGATGCATGCGTGATGGTGAGCGAGGGGTGGCGGCCTGTCGGACAGGCTATTGGTGGGTCCAGAGAGTGGGGCGCTGCTGCTTTTGAGCGGCAGTGTGGTGCTGCGCATGTTCGGTGCAGGAGGGAGAAGGAAGGCGTGTGGGAGAGCGTGACTATGTACATACCTTGGTCTATCGAGCCTTCGTGCTCGCTTTCTGTTCCCTTGCCACTCCATTCCCTCTCCATGCTCACCTGTTCTCTACGTCTGGCCACAATTGTGTTCGCGACTGCTGTGCCGCTCAGGGCTGGACTTGCATGCGGTGCATGCAAGTCCTTGTTTGTGTGGCTGGGTGGTCTGTCCTCCTGGCTACCGAGGTTCAAGTCGAGGTCGCCAGCTAGTTGAGGGAGAAAGAGGTCTAGAAACACGGCAGAGAGTGGGGATGGTGGCAATCGAGGGCAGCGCACTGAGCGCTAGCACTTGAGTCGCCCATCAATGTGGGCTCGTGATGCTTGACACATCTGGCATTGAGCACATCATCACTCATGTTGAGCACAGCCTCTCAGGCAAATGCTGGTGTTGTGCAACTGCGTAACACTGGCATTCAGCATGCCACGTCTTACTTACCCATCTGCCAATGCCGGTGTCGTGCAAGTGCGCACCACCGGCATTGACTTGATTCACCATGCAATATATAAACTATGACCTTTATATTTATGATAGTCAATAATCAAGGCCGGTGTTGGGCAGGTGCGCAACACCAGCATTGACACAGTCGCATGGTGTTGCATAATAATCATGCAATATGCTATGTACTGGAGTCTTATGCTGGTGTTGCGCATTTGTGCAACACCGGCCTTGACTCCTATGTAAACCATATCACACCCATCATATGCTAGACCTACCATTCCATATACAGTGTAAATATGTCTTATACTGGTGTTGTGCATATGCGCAACACCGGCATTCATCATAGCATATTTCTCACCCTTGTACTACATTCTGTATTGTACTGTACATGATACAATAACATACATTGTATATACTACATCACACATACCAAATGGCGGAGTTGTGCACATGTGCAACACCAGCATAGACTCTTAGGTATCCCATTCTGCATATATTCCATGCCACTCTGTAATGTACCTTGCATACACTGTGCCTTATATATTAATGGTGGTTTGCACACTTGCACATCACCAGCATTCATCATAGCAGATCCACTTACCTGTGTACCACATACCCTATACACTGTACATTACACGTATCACCCATGGTATATATCACACCACATACATTACATGCCAGTGTTGCGCACATGTGCAACACCGGCATACACTTGTATGTATCATACTGTGTATATACTTCATGAACCTTCATATGATACATCATATACACATACCTTATATACCAATGCCGGTGTTGTGCACGTGCGCAACACCGGCATATACAGTGCATCTATAGCAATATGTGAGCGCTTACATAATGTTCCCAGTTGCCATAAAAGGCAAGGAAACCCCCAAGTCAAACCGACCTTTTTTAAGAAAAAGCCCTACAATAGACCACTAGTCTGTAGGGATTAATAGTACAGTCATGTTAGAATACCACCAATACAGAGCTTGGATACCTACTATCTCCAAGTGGCTAGCACAAAAGTGCTACACTATCCCCAATTCAGAGAAGTTGTCAGGCTTCACATGAGGTTATTAGCACTGATACACACACAGAAGAACAGTGGAGATAGCATGAGGATAAAGTGAGCATAAGCATTAGCTCACAAAAAGATTGCAAGGCCTTTGAGTGCTTGTTAAAATGGCACAAAGGTGACATACACCTGACAAGTCCTGATATGAGCAGGTAATTTCTTGTGAGTGTGGCCCAGAATCCTCATGGCTTATGAGCACTAAAAGCTTATATCATGCAGAGGTGAATTTCTCAATGGACATATTTAAGATTGCATTGTGAGAACATGCAGTATTAAAATGTTCTCACAATGTGATCTCAATATGCTAAACCCAGCACATCCTAATAACATGATGACAAATCTCACCATGTGCCCCAGTGCCACATTGGGTGTTGTCCCTGGTGAACATCATGCAACCTTCACTGGTGGCTCCTTTACCCCAGCCAACTTTGCTCTACCTCACTTCTGCTATAGTGCTACTGTCTCTTGCAATTCTTGTATTCTGTCACTATTAGAAATCTTGCTTTTATTGTGCCAGTCAGTGAACTCTGCATCAAGACCCAACCAGCCTTTCTTTGCTTTAGAGATGACAAGGAGTTGTGGAGGTATATCCAGCACATTATACTTCCAGATAGTCACAGGTCTGGATGGTGTGGGCATGCATAATGGGCAGTGAATTGGAACATTTGTGTATGGCTCTGGTCTGCAGGATTGTGCTGTCTTTCAAGGTAAGGCTGATTGGACCTGGAGGAGTGAGGATATGATGGATGTTACTAGTTTGCAATCAGCTTGACATCATGTCAATTATCTATTGATACAAGCCCTCATGATTTCAAACTAGTACAATGGGATTCAATCATTGCAAGGCTTTGAGTATGCTGAGCCAAATCAGGCATGCTGACAAGATTGAGATATGGAGATCTGTGGCTGTATAGAGCCCAAGCATCCTTAACCACCAACCATTGCTAAATGATGTGGTTTTGCCTCAAAAAATGATACCAGTGTATTCAGTACAGCCTACTGTCTCTGTGGATGACAGTATACCATGTATTATTGAGGTATCGAGGAGCAACCCACAAAATGCGACAATATCCATCAGCGCCGTGAAATCAGGACCCCGGGGCGGCCGAGTTGGGGACAACTACAAGGGGGGTTGGAGTCTCGGCAAGTCCCGACGGTAGCGCCTTGGCATATCCTACACGACAGTTGCAGCTACTGTCGGTCACACATGAGAAGCCTGCTGAGCCAGAAGGACACTAAGGTGCTGCCATAGCGCCAGCGGCTTCAAGCTTCAATCTCGACGATCTAAGCCGTGCTTCTTCCACCCGCCAGCGACAGCCTACAGGCGACATCACAGTCTACTCAAAGACGGTCTGGTCTGTCGATCTAGTCCTGATTTGCACACGCAGAGCGCGCTCTACGCACTTGGTGGCTATCGCTATCCTTGAAGTGTCACAACACCCTGTAAGGCCGCCTTACGGTGTTGAAGCTTACTCAAGAGTTCCACGTTTGACCCTGCACCAGCGCACTGTGTCCAGAACTGTCGTCATGCCTTTGGAGGACGATGAGCTTGACTATTGCTTCTATTACCCCCATCCTACGCACCCCACCGACGCATCAGTATCTACGAATAGAAACTCTAAAAGGGCTCGGAAGCGGTTGCTCACTGATGCGGTCAAGCAAACGGAGTTACTTGCAACACACTTCGATCAAACGGAAGAGTACACATTGTACAAGGTAAGTATCTCGCTTGTACACTACTTGAACTATGCTGACCATATCAGCCTGTCGGACTATCTCTTTGCCCCATTGGGACGTTATTCGAACGCAGCCGCCAATGGCTCCGTGAGCACCATCACATCGAAGCAGACAAACTTCTGCCCAGTCGCACTGTCACTCGTGCTTTTCCCGATGGACCTGATCCTGATGCCGTGAACATCCTTATCGTCACTTCAGAAAGTGAGGCTTCGATAATGAATACCGAACATCCATCTAACATGAACCACAGTCCTAGAGAGTCTCGACGATGTAGGAGACCTAGAGGCTTCTCATAGGAACATTATCAAGCGTGCGTACTATCATGTTTGATCCGTGGCTCTGTAGTCAATTTGTCCTTCAGGACGTGAGTCGGAAGTCAAACGTGTCCGCGAATCAGTACCTTCGCCATCTGCGGGCGTCGAGACGTTTATGGGCATAGAGAAGGTCATTGATAACAATGCGGAGCGTTTCCATGCAGGACGACCTCACGACAACTATGGTCCCCCAGTTGCCTTGTTCCATCCTATCTTGGGCCGGCTCGCACATTGTCTTCGCCATCTCGACAGCGACATCCCCGAGATTGAACCCGACTCTGTACAATGTCGAGGGGTGCATAAGTTTATGACACAGGCTCTACGTTTCTACCCAAGCGAGGACGCGCGGACGACAGGCATGTGGGATATCCTGCAGGACGCCCTCGGTTTTCATGTTGACTGGAGTCAGACTATCGCTGGAATCAGACCTGGCGCAATCCTCGGCGGTCAGAATCCATATGGCATTGAACGAGCTAGGTTTGGCTGGGGATGCGTCGCTGCAAGCGGGCTTATCCTACACCAGGATCGTGACAGATAGCAAGGACGAGGCACGAATGCTGTTTGTATGTTCCGTGACGTCATCATTGATGATTATTATTCCAGGTGGTACTGCGGCGACGGAGGTCAAACTACCCCGCCATTTTGATTGGCAGTATGGGCAATCTCTTGGAGTTCGGAATAGCAGTGTACACAGATGGCCCTTACTGTGACTGCGTCTTCTCTGAGCGATTACACCTAGGCTTCCACCAGAACAAAGACGTCCTTCGCGTGGCGCGAGCGTTCAAGGCTGTTCAAGTTGCTCTTATTAGCCTCCGTACATTCTACGCGCAGCTTGAGACCACACCTCCTCCGAGTAACTCCATCGCGCATCTTGTTCCCTTGCCTTTGCCGGTGCCCTCCTACGAGGCCGACATGCCATCTTTAACCTTCACGAACCGATTGTCCCGCACGGGCAAGCTCTATATCATGGCAAACTCGCAAGATGAGAGGCATTCGGGCATTTACCTCGCCACTATGCTCAAGGCATCCGGTGCTGATGTGCCCGCGGCCGGGTTGTCTTCGGATGGCACTCTCAACAACCAAGCAGAGGTTGTCGTCAAGTTCACTGTGGACTACAATGCTGAGGCACACCGCATTCTTGCCGCCGCCGGACTTGCGCCTACTCTTCACACCTGCGTCCCTGTCTGTGGTGGCCTCCTCATGGTTGTCATGGATCGAGTTGACGGGGAGATGGCATGGGCATATGAGCAGAGAAAGGAACTCCTCCCGCATAGTATCTACCAGGACGTCAAGAATGCCGTCGACCTGCTCCATCAACACAACCTCGTCTTTGGCGACCTCTGCTCGCCTAACATCATGTGCACTGCTGCTGCTAGTGGTACTGGATCGGAGGAACGCTTGCGTGCTGTACTGATCGACTTTGACTGGGTTGGGACCCATGACAAGGCATTCTACCCGGCTGTCCTAAATGACGTGACATCGGTGTGGGCGCGGGGTGTGCAGCGGCACGGCTTGATGGACAAGAAGCATGACCTTGCTATGCTGGAGAAGTTCAAGAAGCTCTGTCAGGCGGATCCCTCGTGAGGAATGCAAATGCTCCCTTGTGTTCTTATATATGCTTGTGCGGTTGGATGGAGTGAACGAGTTGTTAACTCATGTACAGTTTTCCACTCACTACCAATGAATGTATAATTTTATTGAGACAAATGGAACAATGCATGTCACAAATGTGCATGCCTGCAACTGTTGAGGACCTCAACACGAGTTGAGGGGGCGGGCATCGTCTCTTTCAGCATGGTGGAGGCATGGTTGCTGTCACGAAAGTTGGACATATGTTGATGGTCGCTGACTGTTCGGTGGATACGAAAGGTCGTCAGAACATCAAGCAAAGCCAGTGTGTTCTCGTGCGGGTGGCGCACAGGACCAGCCGAGCCAAGTGATCTTCGTGCTCGGCCCATCCTTGAGGGGGAAGACGACGCTCTGCGGGGCACTCGCGCGGTACCTCACACTCGACCCCACACGCTGCATCGCGGAGGTCGCCACGCGCGCGGCTTCATGCGTCCATGGCCGCGCAGCCTGCCGCCGAGCGTGCCCTCCTCACGCGCAATGCCAGCGGCGGGGGCGAGGTGCTCCTGCTCACTGGCCCCATCATATGTGCCCCCGCCGCGAAGACTCTCGGGACGAGCGCCGGCGGAGGTTGATCCTCGACAGCGGTTTCCAGGCGGCCCTGACTCTGTACCGCCGACCACTGTTCGGTAAGCCGCGTACACCCCATGCGCTGGGAGGAGCGGCGCGATGTTAGCGTGGTTCTCCGGAAGTCGTGCTGCAGCCGGTGAAAGAGTGGGTCAAGGACGACAGCGTGCGCACCCTGGAGCACCCGTGGACGTACAACACCCATTCGTTCGCGACGCTGGACGAGCTGGGTATACCGTGTGTCACGATCGGAGCGGACATGAAGGACATCGAGTGCCGGGTGGCCTTCGTGACGACGTCCCGACGTACACTAGGGCTCAACGGACCAAGGAGACGTGTGTTGAGTAGAGTTCCGGTTATGCAGTTACTCAGCCTGACTGGGCGGCCACATCCTTCCTCGAAAGCACTTGAGATGATGTGCAGTCTCTGGATATGGCGAGAGACTTCATCAGCCAGAGAAAGGGCTCACAGGTGGGTCAGATTGACCAGCGTGATTATGCGATGCGATGGTGGTGACAGACCGTGGATCGTCGAATCTCCTCGCGTTAGACCAACGAGCAATGAGATGAAGAGGAAGGTTGTATCTCATGGACGCGAGATAATACAAGACTGGCGAAACGGTTAGATGGTAGCGGGAGTGAGAACGACCAGCGCAGCACAGACTCACGGCAGAGGTTAAGTGGGTGCACATTAATTAGAGGTCTTGCTATCAGTTAGTCTAGCCCATACCGAGGGGCCTTCTTCGGGTTACCGCAAAGCGGCCTTCCGACAGCAAAATACTAAAGAGGTGTAACACTTGGATGCCAAATCTGGGATCGTGGCATTCGCGGCCACCAACGTCCCGAATTCGAAGACTCGAGAGTTAAACGGAAACGGCAGTGCGTAGAACAGAATAGACATGGATCCCAGAGAGAACGGCAATGGAACGTGCCCCGTTCGCATGGTGTCTGCAAGCCCGAGTGCGCAGAATCTCCACTTCCTGCTTCTCCGTCTCTCTGCGCAGCATCTCTGCCTGCTCGGTGGCTCACTCCTGGTCTCTCGCTGCCTGCACTGCTGCGTCGGTTTGCTCCTGCCAGTGCAGTTTGTCGGCATCATTTCCTGCTATCCAGGTGCTGCTGTTGTTGTTGAATCCCTTTATTGTCCGCGAGGGCCGAGCCCTATGTAGACAGAGTACTAGCTAATGTGATGCTATGGGGGTGTACTTCTGGTCTCAGCTGTGTATGAGCTCGTCACCGCGAGGGCTACGAGTGTAGAATGTACAGTATGTGTCCATGCGGAGAAGGTGGAGTTCATGTGTGCAGTAGGTGTTTCAGTTCCAGGGAAGCAAAGTCAACACATAGAGTATGGCCAGTGAGCTCCTGCCCGGGAGGCGGATCACCGTCGAGTTTACCGTGGCTTAGCGAGCGAGCAGATGGGACCCGGCGTGGTTCGGGCACGACGTGTGAGACTATTTGCGAACACGACCTGCCGCCCTCAGGTGCGGTCTCAGGGACGTGGCTCTTTCTCCGCTGGGGTGCGGCTCGTGGCGTTCGCTTTCGGTGTACTCTCCGGCGGTCTGGTAGAGTTGAGCGTATCGTAGGGAAATTTAGTGCGAAATGCGTAGGGGTATGTACAGTATCGTGGGTATGGTTGGCTGCGAGGCTTCAGGTTGTCACAGGGGTTAACGTTGCGCACGGCATAGTGCTCAAGGCTGAAGTCCGGTGCCTCTGAGGTGTTTGGGTCGACGAGAAGCAGAGCCATGTATGCAGTGTTGAGGATTAGTGAGATGATAGTGAATGCTCAAGTAAAGAATGTATTTGAAGAAATGAGAACAGACGGCTTTATGGAAGCCCAAGCGATGGCTGGCCTTTCGTGTTGCTTCTGTAGTGGGCGTGTGAAGAGAGAGGGCGTCGCACGCCTATTCTCCCGCTGCAGTACATAGACTAACTTCTGTGCTACATTCCACGGGCGGTTAGTGGCGGAGAATACATCAAGGAATGAGTGCTGACATGATGCTAAACTCCACGACGAGCTCCTGATTTTGAGCAGCCACTAGCAATGAGTCCATCGCGACTTCTCAGCTGTTCAGGATGGCCGAAGATCGAGTGCACCAGGCGATACTACATGTAAAGTTATGGGCGTGAGTGCGCCTGACAACAGGAATCAGATACCAGCGTGGAGAACACACCGGGTGATCAGACGAGGAATGACCTGCGGGTGAACTCCACTTAACGTCCTGTGCACAGCCCAGGACGTCGCTAACCTGCCACACACAATTCGTCCTCGTGGCGCATGTGCCGGGACGGTACCATAAATGTCAGCGGTCTCCCGACTCGTCAGCCACACGACCGCGTTGTCGGCGCGGTGTGTCGGCGGTGAGATTCTGGTAAGCGGTGCAGTTCCCCCTTGCGGCGGATGAAACGGGGCGGACAGCAGTAAGGGAGAAGGTTCGCGGGTGCATTGGTGGCCCGCGAAGGTAGTCTTGGTGTTACTGTAACCGCACACGTATGTTGGGTGTAGACTGGCGAGTGACGGGTAGCATGTAGGCGCATGCAGCAGAGAAGAAAGTAAAGATACTCACCTGGGCTAACGGCGCGGAAGGCATTGCATCGTCTTGACTTGAACATGTCGCGTGATCCTCCAGATGTTCGCGTGTACATGGACTCCATGGTACACAGTGGGTCGGAACGGTACGTGCCGCCTCCCTCATCAGTTGCGTGTGTAGCGTCGGGTGCGATACTGTATGGCAGCGGTGAGATCTGGTGAGCGGTGCGATATTTTGGTAGAATAGAGGGTTGCTTAGTCATGGCACGTCTGTGGCTGGGAGAGATTAGCGCCGCGACATTGCAGGTCCGTTCTCCTTCCAGCCACCACCGCCTCTGCTTCATTCGCCCTACTTCGTTCACAGCATGACCAACAAGAAAACGAAGCAGAGAAAGAGGCAACAGGTCAAAGCTGCTGCCTCCGCGGCCAACGGCGAAAGGTCCGCCGATCTTTCTTTCTATCGTCATTTGAACGCCGCCGTCTCTAAATCATCGCCCATCCCCAGATCCGAAAGTCCCGCGAGCATGGCCGAGGCCCAGGAGGCTATCTCTCCGCAACCACAGCCTACAACTCCACCCGTACCCAGTCTTCAGAACGGGCCCGACCCCGTAAACCTCGCAGAGCAGGTCAAGGAGAAGGGCAATATTGCCTTCAAAGCGCAGAAATTCAGTGATGCTATCGAGGCGTACACACGGGCCATTGGCGAGTTCTCTTCTCTCTTTTCCCCCTTCTGTCTGTCTGCGCGCACGCGAGCATGCCGTAAGCCATCCGCCAGGCGCACGCAGCCCAGTATACCTCTTTCGCGGAGCGATACATGTGTCGTACAAAGAGAGTAACTACAGCCCACTCCGGAGCTTGGAACGATTGGCAGCCTGCGAGTGCATCTACCTGGTCGGCATGGTGCACTTAGCGGACGCGGATGGCTCCAGGCTCCAGGCTTGTACTGGACATATCCACGCAACAGACGTCGATAACTGGGATGTTCTGCTCAGGAAGAAATCACTGTACTCAGACGCAGTCTCTGATCTCTTTTATTGGGGTTTTCTGATGACGGGACTAACTCTTACTTTTCAGAACTCAATCCTGCCGAGCCAACCTACCTCACCAACCGCGCAGCTGCCTACATGGCCTTGAAGCGCTTCAAAACAGCCCTCTCTGACTGCCAACTAGCTGTCTCCCTCCAATCCTCTTCGCCCTCTGCCAAGACGCTTATTCGCCTCGCGCGCTGCCAACTCTCTACCGGTTCGACTGTGCCCGCCCTGTCCACTCTACGCACTGTGCTCACACTCGAAGGTGAGGCGAGCAACAGCGCTGCGCTGCAGCTGCAGAAGAAGGTGCTCGAGCTGGAAGCACATCTGCGGAATTATGAGGGCGCACGGGAGCGGAAAGACTGGGCAATGGCCCGGCTCGCGCTCGATAAGTGCGTGCAGGCCATCGAGGTGGAGGGTGGGGACATACCGATACAGTGGCGGCTGTCGAGGATCGAGCTGGAGCTGGCGAGGGGAAACTGGGGTGCAGCAGGCATCGCGGCCAGGTGCGCATCCGTCTCTACAATATCGCGCGTTTGCGCGTAGGATTGATGTGTGTACACTCTGCAGCGAGGCACTTCGGTTAGAGCCGAATTCACCCGACGCGCTCACCTCGCGAGGGCTCGTACTCTTCCTGACAGCCAAGACAGCACAAGCACTGCAACATGTTCAATCCGCGCTGCGGCTGGATCCTGGGCACGAAACTGCGCAACGACTACGGAAGCGTGTCAAGGATGTCGAGCGGCTCAAAGAGGAGGGAAACATCGCGTTCAAGTCGGGCCGGTTGGAGGAGGCGACGCAAAAGTATGGTGAGGCTCTAGAGGTACGCTCATCAATATCCAGATCTGTATCGCGGGATAGCTCCGTAACGTCGTCCTATCTCCTCAGCGTATCGGTGACAAGACAGAAGAAGGCAAAGGTGGTCAAATACGGGCGATCCTTCTCTCAAATCGAGCTACAGCTCTCGTCAAGGTACTACCCCACAACCTCTGAATCAGTGACCTGTATCTGCATTAACTCACGTCTGCGAAATTATTCTCATTCTCCTTTCGTCGCTAGCTCGACCGCCACCTAGAAGCGTTCGCCGATACGGAGGAGTCTCTCGCTCTCCATTCAGGCTCTTTCAAGGCCCTGCGGACACGTGCACGCATCAACCTCCATCTCGAGAAATACGATGCGGCGATCGCAGACTTCAAGAGCGCGATCGAGCAAGCCGAGTTCGATGGGAGCGACGCGGACGTGAAGGCACTCAAGAGCGAACTAAAGAAGGCCGAAGTCGCGCTCAAGCGGAGTAAATCAAAGGATTACTACAAGGTTCTTGGTGCGTCCACGTATGGCGCTGTCTACTATTTGTCCATTTTGAGTTCATCGTGCCGGTCCGCGCAGATGTGCCGCGCGAGTGCTCGGATAGCGAGATAAAGAAGGCGTACCGGCGCGAATCGCTCAAGCACCATCCCGACAAGGTAGGCTTCGTCTCGCATCTTTTCTGTTTTCGTATCTCGCCCGCCCATCTCGCTACCCCTGACTTGAATTCACTTCCAGGGTGGCGACGAGGAGAAATTCAAGCTCGTGGTGGAAGCACACTCCATTCTCTCCGATCCCGTCAAGCGACGACGCTACGACGCAGGCGAGGACGACGAAGACGTAATGGGCATGGGCGGCGTCGACCTCAATGACATCTTCGTGCACCTCAACAGTGGCGGGTTTGGCGGCGGTGGGTTCGGTGGTGGGTTCAGCGGCGGTGGATTTGGCGGTGGATTTGGCGGAGGTGGGTTCTCGAGTGGGGGATTCTCCCACAGTCCTGGCGGCAGGTCGGAGTTTGGGTTCTAATAGACAGTTGCTGTGCCTGTCGCTATGCGCTGTGCTTCATACATCTCAAAATTTTCTTGTGTTGTGCTGCTTTGCAATTCATTTCCTTGCTGTCTGAATACCTAGGCCCCCTCCAGATGGCGAGAACGAAGTTTCTCGACCAATCATGCCTTCACCGTGGCCTACACTCGCGCATCCACTGCAAGTTTCGCCAAATGTGTGCAGACTTGGGGCCTGTAACACACTATAGCACAAGAGACGCCAAGCGACAGACCCGACCGCGCCATCCATTGAGTCGCGTATCTGCCGTACACAGTAACAACAGGGGCTACGTGTTGCAATTCAGGCTACAAGCATCAACATGACTACTCATGTGTTGCATTGCTAGCCTCTACTGGAAGGTGCCTGAATGCCAACCCACAAAAGCACGAGGGATGGTTGCGAGGACAGCTTGAGCACGTCAGGAAATGAAGCACACAACATGTGGGCTATCGACCGAGCATGTAAATCGGTCAGAACAGTCGAAAGCCCGCAGTCAATCGGGAGTGTCAACGTGATCTTGTGAATGGTTTTAATGGATCCTGCAAAGGAACGGGGTGCGAACTGCCAAAGGCAGTGACGGAGCCTGTGGTCGGGCTGGCCAGTAATGGGCATAGTGTGCGTAGATGAGTTCAAAGTGGTCAACAAGGTACATAAAGAGTGAGAAGGCGCGAGAGCGGTTCATTGTAGTGGTGGCGATCCTTTGATCACGCGAAGGAAATAGTACTGCATGCGGCACCGAACAGAAGGCTGCATGACCGATGTTGATGAGCAGTGTTTATGCTGGTTGCAGGAGAGCACAAGACTAGAGCAAGCGGCTACATAGGCAACATCGCGAGACGATTGAGTGTACCCATCAGGACTCGGCGATGGCTACAAACATATCAGCAACTGCCAGTGTCAGGATGAGTGGTCGAACTGTCGGACTCACCGCTGCATCTCTGGCGTGTTCTCCCAGTCGTCCAACAGCACCCTTATCTCCCGAATGTCCCGCGCCATCGTGTCCTACCGGCAGGAATGTCAGCTTCTGGACACCCTCTCTACCAGAGATGTGAGGATTGAATGAGGGAGCCATACCATAAACAGGGTGGGGTCCACCGTGACAATTGCAGAACAAGGCTGACCTGTGGGAAGATAGTCGCCGTCCTTGCCATTTTGGAGATGAGAAATGAGCAGCTGATGATTGTGAGCAGAGATTAGCAACAATGCAGTCTGGTGCACCTGGGTATGCAGCGGCACTGCGCGGGGGTATGGGTGGTAACGGCGCAGAAAGCGCGTCTGATACGGTGGTAGCTTGGGCATGACACTGACACGGGTTGCCGTGGCAGAATAGCGGTCAGGCGATGGATGGTAGGTGGCTGGTGGAAGGAGAATACTTAGCTGGTTTGTGTGTCCGAGTTGTGTTAAGTACTGTCGGCATGGTCCAGGTCGTAAGAGACCGGAACGACAATGGGGTTTGGGGCTCGGCTGGCCTTCTTTTTTAACACGAGAAGATACGGTATTTTTTCTCCGACTTGATGCAACCGTCGATCATTGACCACAGCGACCACAGAACCTGTCCGAACCAGATATTGGTCATACCCAAGCATCATTGACATATTGACGACCTCGATGTGGAGATAATTGTGCAGACTGGCTGGTCGGGACAGGATCGCATCCAAAACGTGTTGCGCGCTTCAGTGCAAACTCTTACAGCTAGGTTACGTGTATGCGCCGCTCACGCGTCCGAAATGACGGGTCAATGAGAGGTCATGGATGAGAGGTCAGCAAACATACCAGAAGAGTCTAAGGGGCTTACCATGCTTTCTTCTATTCAGCCTGACAAGTTACACGAGGTAGGAACTGCTTTATGTCTATCAGGCTCAATGGCCAGAAAGCCAGTGAAGGGTGAGCATCATTGATCATACCTGGGCACCCTGCTCAGTCGCGATTGGCGGGGGGGTCCGACAGTTACTTAGGCGCGGTTCTAGCCCGCTCAAGAATGAAAACTCGCAGGCCCTCCAGGGTTGGCTAACACACAGTGGATAGTAGCGCTCACCTTGGCACGCTTCTTTTTCCACCATGCATCTGCATGCATGCAGTTCCTTGTTCTCAACTTTCTTGCTGCTTCCTGAAGTTGAGCATGAATGAGCGATGTCGTTGTACCCTGCAGTAAGTGAGTTCTTGTGTAATCCCTCCGAAAGTTGAGTGTACTTACCATAGCCTGAAGCAATAGCCTTGTCCGATGCGTCCTTCTTTCGCCAACTCAACAAGGACGGACCAGGTGTCAGAAAGGTGGAACCCTCATTCGAGCGGGATGCGATGGACAGCGAATACTTGGCCGTGGCATGAATGGAAGCCGGTACCGAGCAGGCCGAACACTGTGTTGAAGCAAGTTGCGGAAATGGCTACATTCCCGGCCATAGTCGCTATCTTCCAATGACAGTCCGGAGAAAGAACAACCACTAAAGCACTACAATCCACATTTCATCAGCAATCGGAGAGCAGAGACTACAGACTGATAGTGGCGACTTACTCCACTGTCTCCCACAAGGGATCTACAGAATCGCTATTGCGGCGGCACCGAAGACAGGCCCCGCTGACCGGGAGCCCCGCTCACAGTAACGCCTCAGAGTGATGCCTCACCAACGAGACCACCTACCATTTCCTGCCACACCATGAGCAGCTGGACAACACCAGAGCAATCAGACAATATCAGAGCAATGGGGCCGAGTACTCGCCAGTCTGAGCCGCGCTTCAAGGTATTCATATTGGCAACACTCACTAGCTACACTCTAGTAGTTGGCTACCACCAGTCACTGACCAAAAGCATCCACGTGTCAGCGTGGACGGAGACGGGAACCCAGCCACCAGTGGACACTCTAGCCACCAACACCCAGCATGGCAAACCCAGAGATTCGCATGCTAGTGCATCCTAGCTGTTCTGGTAGCATCACCGTGACACCACGCCAGGCGCCTAGTCTTCTTGCTAGCCGCCGTGACCCACGCTATTCAATATGGCTTGCATGTCAGGAGGTGTTCTCCACCAGCTCTCAAGATTGTACTTTTGCAGGTGGGATTTTTCCACAAGATTTCAGTACTATGAGGTATCTAGCAGGCCGATGCAAATGGATTTGGTCATGGCGCAAAGCCCGATACCACGGCTAATATCACCTCACGGTGGACCGCCAAGTTCGGGGCGAGTCAGGTTCATAAAGTCCATATGGAGGTGTACATATGTCCTCATGTAAGTCTCACCTCTCGGAGTATTACTCTTGGCACGTTGCCCAGTCTCTCTCGCTGCTACATTCAGTGTCGTTGACCCCTTGCGCCATTCCTTTGAACTGTTTCTATGATCGCCAAAGTCAAAATCTAGCAGTCACGCGTCACAGGGCCTACTGACGAGACGAAATGGAGGGGCTTATTACGGTCACGATGTCATTCTGACGAAGCCGTCCGGCGAATCATAGATATACATGCTTTTTTTCGGCCCTGTGGGTTCAATCGAGTCCGCATAAGTACCTGTCGAACTCCCTTTCTCGTGCCGAAATCCCACCCTATGCCTATGTCACAGTCCTAGATCAGATCTACCGAATCCATCATTTCGTCCGTCTTGTCACGGTCACAAGGGCCTGCCAAATTGATTGGATTGTCACAGTAATAAAGTGCAAGCATGCCAAACCCGTGAATGTAAAGCGGTATCCAAGTCGGGAAAGTGTGCCACGAAGCTATCTAGTTCGCCTCGCATTCTCATCATCGAGAAACCAGTGACATTCGGTCGAGGTTCTCAGCTGATTTACAGCTCGCCTTGGGATATGGAAGACGGCATTGACACCTTACCGTGCTGCATTCTTTCTTCGTCTGCTACAACTATCGATACGGACTTACCACGCCTTGGAGACCACCTCTGATTCCCCGACAAAGTGCATTTGAGAAATGCAAGGTATTGAGCACGGCCACTGCAAGGTCAGGATCAGGCGTCTAATGAAAGGGAACGGAAGACGAACCAATGCGAGTTGTTGCTCGTCGCAGCGACTCATTTGTGTGCCATACATTTGACCGTGTCGCTTCATTTATCCCACAGGCAGACGAAGGGCACGATATTGAGAAGCTACGGTTCGCGAACGAGCATCACGATGCAGACCTACCGTCAGGTTCGTGAATATCGCAAACCATTTCCAGACGGCCATTGCGGGCCCGACGCCAGGATAGCAGAGTACTCGGCACCCCTTTCGTTGCATCGAGAAACGCCTCGACACCGTTCATTCTATACACGAACATCTACAGGTCTAGTCCAAGGGCAAGATGCCAGCATGGTGTCACCCGCTCGCGAACAAGGTCCCGTCAGATGTCCAGCCTGATCGACAAGCCACGGTCCGAGGCATCCACTGGATCTGACCAGGCACGCGAGCAAATGGACGCAGGGACGAGCACTCCCTGGATGTCGTTCGGATGGACGCGAGATAGGGCTGGCGAAGGCGCGGTGACTGCCAGGATCTCCGGTGAGTGTGTAGGCCTCAGACGGCAGACCCGAGGATCTGCGGGAGAGATGGACCATTGCGAGGGAAGTCTTCCAAGTGAGGAACGACGCGGTAGGGTTCAACGGGTCCAGCCGCGCGCTGTGCCCTTGTAAGAACACCGTCACCGTGGCGTACGGCGCACGGTCGTTTTACCTTTTCTCCGCACCAGCGCCCCGACGTCCAGCCAAGGAGGCTTCGGCCTCGGGAGGACGCGCCACGCAGCGCAGAGCGCCCGCATGCGTTGGAGGGGGCTGCGAGTGAGTGGCGGGGGACCACAAACTGCCAATAGGTGGGTGAACGAAGCGCAGCGCGGTTCGCTGCGGTTTGAAAATCCAGACGATGAAGCGCACTCACAGTGACGTTCGCGAGGGCTGCCGATGTTTGCCAGGACGGCGTCAGCTCATAGGACGCGATGGCGTACGGGCGGCGTAGTCGTGCTCAACAGCACGCTGCGTCTGAGCGCCGTCGCTGTGGGCACGACGTGTCTTCGGCCTCGGGAGCGCCCACGCAAGTGAGCAGAGAGTGCGTGCATGCGTTGGAGAGGGCGGCGAACGAGCGGCAAGCGGAGGCTGCTAATACGTGGCACGACGCGGTCCGCTGCGTTTTTAGACGAGGACCAGACGAGGTGCACTCACAGTGACGTCTGCGAAGGTTGCCGACGTTTGCGAGAATCGTCTCGGCTCATCGGACGTGGCGCCCAAGCACTACGCGTGCACACGTCCGCTCAAGTAAGCACAGAGTGCGTGCATGCGCTGGAGAGGAGCGGCGAGGGACCGAACATTGCCAAAAGGCGGATGAACGAAGCGCAAAACGGGTGGCTGCCTCTGTAGAATCCAGACGATGAGGTACACGATCGCGAGGGTTGGTCCCAGGACGCGGTGGCGTATTCACGAACACGGGCGGTGTAGTCGTGCTGAACAGCATGGTGCGTCTGGACACCGTCACTGTGGGCCACGACACTGGAGCGATATTCAAAGGGGCACGTCTGCCGTCAAGGTCACAGAAGAGACACCATGCTCACCTGCAGCGCCATCAGTCGGCGAACAGGAGCCAGACGGTGTTGCACGATGAGAGCGTACGTACAAGCATGCTGGGGGCGGACAGTCATGGGCGTCGAGTGAGATGCGGCGAGGACCCGGACAGCCAGTCTGGGAGGCGCGTCAGGTTCGTCTGGTCACACTCGGTTGCTCGTTGACGTACCGTCGATCGCGTCTAGGGCTGCGAGTACGTCGAAGGACGAGAACTGGGGCGAGGGCTGAATGAATGAGCATCGCGCGGCGCGTCAGTGTGTGCAGATCGCCGACGAGGGGGATAGAGTTCGGGGGATGCAGGGTCGAGCGGCGTGCGCGCATCGAGGCAGTGGTTCTCGAGGGCAGTCCGTCGACGCGGAGCAGCAGGCAGGGAGGGCGTTACCACTCGCGTGGGTGCCGCCGTCCGAGGGACTGGAGAGTGGCGACGGTACGCGCGGGGGAATTGGCCACACGAGACGGCAGCATCCGGGAGAGCGGTGCGCAGGAAAACGCTCGCGGTCTCCGTGCGTGCGTCCGGATGCGGGTGCTCAGACCGCGCGACGAGCCGTCGCTGCTGGGCGCGCGGGGTAGGAGGGACAGGAGCGCGCGTGACAGCGCTCGAGCCACCAGTCTCCCGGAGCGTCGACCTCGGATGGGGACAGGGCGGCCAAAGGGGACGGCATACGTACTGGCGCACGGGCCAGCGTAGGAGAGTACGTACTGGAGAGGAGTGGAGGGCGAGGGCACGGGGGGGTGCAGTAGGATCTGGGGGCGGTTCGAGCATGCGGGGCGGCACGACGGAGGGCGTCGCTGAGATGAAACAGTAGGTTCGCCCGGAGGTTGTGGGAGAGGAGGGCCGGTATGGGGAGATGGCGAGGAAGAGAATTGTCGCGTGCGAAGGGGGGTGGAAGAGTTGGGATGTGGTTGTGTGGGATGACAATAATAGGATGTACGTACGTGGTGCGTGGAGGCCGGAGCCTGGGTCGCCAATAGAGTGGACGTGGGCGCGAATGCTGACACACTGCCGCGAACCGCTGATGGGGCATTGCGGAGGGCGCAAGTGTGACAGGGCAGGGAGGGAATAGAGTTGTTGAAATGAACTGTCGGACGAAGGCGCGATGTGAGTGATGGCTGTCGTGCATGCGCAGAGGGTGCACACGCACCGGTGGTTTAACGTTCTCTGGCAGCCGTGCACTCGGTCCCTGGTGGATGGCGTTCCAAGGTCGTCAATGCCTTCCAATGGCTGCCCGAACGGCTCGGTCGGGACGCCAGGACCTCGGCCACCCTGCTTGCGCACCGGTGTGCAGCTTAGAACCTTCCTAATGCGGTATGCGGCCTTCCAAATCGAGCCCCTTGGATCTGCAGCCTCACCGCGCCCGTGCCCTCCCGACGCTCGCCTGGCGACGGGTGTTCGAGGGCCAGACCGGGCGACGAGGAGACGCTATTGGCTGGCGCTTGGTGCGGCTGGGCGAGTCTGGGAGGGGGGATCGCGATGGTGATTGGCTGGGGTGTGGTTCTCGACCGTGGACAGCCCTTGATGAGAGGCTAGGCACTCTGCCCGACACTCAAAAAGACAACGTCCACCCACTCCCTCCATCGTCATGCTCGCCTACATCCCCGCCCTCTGTCCTCTTTCCTCCCCCGCCATCTCCCACAAGCGCCCCAGAGGCCTCTGGAAGCGCCGCCGCGATGCTCCCTCTCCCGACCCCTCCCTCTCCCACGCCTCCTCCTCCACCTCCCGTCCTGCCTCTTCCCTCATCGACGACGACCCCTACGACGACGACGACGACGAAGACGACGACGACCGCCGCTCTTCCTCCTCCGCCTCCTCAAAACGCCCCAGGCGCTCCGGCGCGTTCGTCGACCACGGGCCTTTCCCCCTCTTATCATCACGTTCTCATTTCCTTCCATCTTGCCCGCTGCCCAGGCCTGCCTCGGTCGCCCCTCTATTGTCTGACCTCCCCTATCATGCCATCCGCACCCCTCCTCGCCTTCTGACACTCCACAGACATCCCTCCCCGCTCTCCCGCATGCCGTCCGCCTCCCACAGCCGCAAGACTCCTGACTACGAGGATTGGGACAACCTCAAAGACCTCTTTGCACACGCCGTCGAGCGATATGACGGTCAGTCCTCCCACTCCCCGCGATTTCCCCGATCCTCATCCCCGTGCCCCCAGCCGACGACATCCGAGAAACCCTTTCCCTCCTCCGCGCTGTCATCCGCGAGTCTCACCGTTTTCTCACCGCCCACCCTGACCCCTCCGTCGTCTACGCCGACGTCCCCCCGCCTCATCGATCGTCCCCCGGCGCCGCCACTCCCACCGACGTCTGGGCCCACGACGTCTCTGCTGCTCTCGCGAGCCGGTGCGTACCGTCCCCTCCCCATTCTGCACGTCCTGACCATCCCCCCAGCGCCCCCGAAAGACCCGCCGCGTTCCACTCCATCTTCGGCAGCGCGCTCTTCTACCTCGGCACCCTCGTCGCCCAGGACCCCTCCATCCCCCTCCCCGACGAACCCTCGTCTGCGTCCGACTACTGGCTCGCCGCCCTCGACGTCTTCCAAACAGGCGAAAACCTCCCCGCGCTCATAGGCGGCTCCGCCTCCCCCGACTTTAGCGACCTCACCGAAGACTGGCGCATGGCCGTCATGTGGGGGCGCGCCCTCGTCTCTCTCGCCGACGCCAAGCTCACCCACTCCCTCCACCTCGCCAAGGAGCGCGCCGAGGGCGCCTTCTGCGTCCTGCCGCGCGCAGCGCCGTTCCCCCTCGAAGAGCCAAAGTGGCCGAAACACTCGCTGTTCGCCGCGATCGCTCACGCCCGTCCGCCGGTGTCGCGGCGGGTCACGCTGCACGGCGCGAGCGCGCACGACGTGATGGTGCTCGCGATGGACCAGTTCAGCAGGGGGATATTCCACATGCCCCACGCAACCTACGCGAGCTCGCACAACCCGCCGAGCCACGTCGCGTCGCCACCCCCTCCTCTCGCGCTCGCATTCGGATTCACCGCCCTCGCAGTCTCCAAGCCACGTGCATTCGCACCCGCCGCCTCACACCCACTCACGCTCGCACTCGCTGCCCCACGCACGCCCCCGCGCAGCCGACCCGCTCGCCCACTTCTCCCGCCCGCGCGAGCTCTTCACCATCGCGAGCGAGGTGCTCGGCGTCGCGGAGCGGCTGCCGCTGAGCGCGCACCGCGCGTACTGGGCGGGGTGGGCCGACAGCGTGTTCACGCAGATGCGCATGGAGGGCGCGGCGCACGAGGCGTGGCGCGCCGCGCTGACCGCCGCGCGGGGGCGGTGCTGGCTCGTGATGGGGAGCGCGCACGCGGAGGAGCTCGAGGCGGCGCTGGAGGCGGGGCAGACGGAGGTGCTGGGCGGCGACGAGGCGCGGGAGGCGCGGGAGGGGCTCACGATGGCCGTGGGGTTCTTCGAGCGCGCAAAGGGCGCGAGCGGGGATGCGGCGGCGCGGGGCGACGGGGGGGAGGAGGGCACGGGGAGGGGCGAGGAGGAGGACGTGCGGCCGTTGCTCGCGGAGGCGCTGTTCACGCTGGCGAACCTGACGGCGGACGAGAACAAGCGGGAGGAGCTGTATTCGAGGGCGCAAGCGGAGGCGGGAGAGGGGTTCGTGTTGGACGGCGATGATGGTGGGGGCGGGGAGGACCGGATGGAGGTGTGTTGACGGGTGATGAACGCGACCGCCTCTGTGCAACAGCTCGGCGACCGTCGCCTCCCCTCCTCACGATCATCCCAACGTCGCACTCAACTGTAGCAAAGTTTCGCCTCTCGCGCCGCCATCACATGCACCTTTTCTTTCAACCCGCAGCTGTATCATCACCACTGTTTATTCTTCTCTGGGTCTTACGTTGCGTAAATTTGGGCACATCATAGCGTACATCCCTCCATACACCCGCATCGCATGCTTATGTTCGTTCCCTCTCGGGCTGCGTTACGTCAACATTATGCATCGCGCCTGCGCGCATTCACCAGCTAATCGTATGTAACACGGTGTGAATACGATTATCAGTTGGGAGTACTGCAGAGCGCGCATTAGTATTCATCGACAACCATGCGGTACGGCCGTCTCGACGGCGAGCATCTCGTCATGCGTCCAAATTAGAGCAGAGCAGCACGACGGGCACTAGGAACGTGTGCGGGTGGCTGCAGATCGCAACTAACGGAGGAGGGAAGCAGTGGTGAGACGTCTCGGAGATCTGAGACGAGGCGATGCGCACTGTGTGGTCGGCCGAAGGCTGCGGTCAGGGACTTGGCTGGGCAGAACTGATCCGAGGGAAGAGGCTGGGCGAGGCATGTGCAGCGTGCCATGCAGGACACTCGCAGGAGGCCAGAACTTGGTCCGCTAGTCTCCCCGATGCCAACTTCCGAGTCACCCGCGGGCGAACGGGCCATAACGAGTCCAGAACGGCGGACAAGGAACGCTGCGGCGTCGACGTCTATTCCGGGCTGTCGGCCTCTGCGACTTAAAAGCGGGGGCATGGAAGAGAGCGACTTGGGCTACGCAGCGCATTCGCAGGAGGCCCGTTGGGTTGAGCCGCCACTAGGCATTGCAGCTAGCCTTGAGCTTGGGCGTGCCGATGCGTCCGCGGGCGACAGCGTCGCAGCGCGCAAGCCGGCCACGCTCGAGTCTAAAAGAACGCAGGAGAACCGCGGGCGGCAGGCAAGTAAGTAGATCCAAGTCGGGAGGTGCATGTGGGGAGGCGTTGGACAGGGGCCGACGCGCCTCGCGGAGATCTTCGAGGGTGCTTGGGACGGCGCTCCAATGCTGAGCTCGCGCTGTCAGACGTCTGTGGTCGCCGTGAATGGGTTGGGTTGCTGCAGAGACCACCCAGACACTCCACGCGCTGACTAGATGCTGGCCGTACGCGTCTGGGCGACATGCGCAGCGGGTCCACTCTGGGCAACAAACGAGTAAGAGTGCGTTCAAGGTCTGTCAAGTAAACCTACCTGACAAGCGGTGCTCAAGAGTGAGCGACTCGGAGAGCACAAGTCCCAGAGACGCCCAATTGTCGTCGCGCGTCAAGACAGTCTCTTCATTCTTCGCCTCGATATTCAATATTCAATTGCCACCTCCCCGCCTTTCAGTCGACTCTCTCAGTCACACAAAGACTGGCATGCTCGGCGGGCATCTACCAGAGCCACGCTTACTATCTACGCACAAGGCTCGGCGTCCTTCTGAGCATTGATAGGTGCGAAGGCTTCTGACCTTTCTCAGCCATCGAACACCTCACTCGCCCTGCGAACAGGACAACCTACGACTGGCATCCTTGTTCCCCGGCGTTCGCTGCAGCCACTGCGGTCTCCGCCTCCTCCGCCTCGGCTTCTGTTTCTCCGCGGCCACCCCGCAGCTCTACTTCCCGACCCCATGTCCGCCGTATCTCCGGGACCCTGTCCAGTTGACCGCCTTCTGCTCACCTTCCGCTTCGACTTCTCACACCCGCGTCCCTTCTTGCGCGCTTGGGGCCTCGACCGCCTGGACGCCCACCCTCCGTCTATCCCGGTGTTTCCCTAGGCCTCACCGTTTTGGGTCCGTTCGCAGCGCAGACCAGAAGTGTATTGCCGTGGATGCCTCGCTTACGGTGTCACAGTGCCCGTGTTCATCTGAAAGCGCGCCATTTGCACTCTCCTTCACCATGTGGAGTCGAGCTGCGTGCAATCGATGACACACCTTGCCACGGTGCAGGACGCGCGTCTGCACTCGTCCGAAGGAGTCAGCGGGGTGGACTGAGCGCTCAGGCGCAAATCTCGAATTCGACCCGACCGTTCGAGGTCAGGGCGGCTTCCGCGCGGCCGTTGAGTGGTGAACCCAGTGCCGGGGGCCGCTTCAGTACGATGTGTGCACTGCATGCGTCGCTCAGTACTGGTATGCACTAGTGCCAACAGCAGCCCTGTGGCATTAGGATAATCATAACCCGCGGAGTGCCCAGCGCCGCGCAAGAGGGTCGAGGGCTGGCCCATCACGGCACCCACTCAAAGTCGGGCCTCGACCCCAAGCAGACCCAGAGCCCGCTCCCGCACAGCCAAGTGTGCACAGCGCATCTCGTCCGGGCCCCGAGCACGCCTGGGTCAACTCCGACATTGCACCCTCGACATGCTTAGTATCGGAATGCCGACGAACCAAACACAGGCGTCTCTCCCTCCCCAGGGAGGCCTCGTTTTACGAAGGCTCGCAAGGTCAACGGCGTCGACATGAGCCTGCGCTCGCGCCCCTCTGACGCTCTATCGCTTGTGCATACAGTCCTACACCGAGCTATGCACACATCGACTCCCCTCCTTCACTGACCATCCCAGCTCGCAGATTCATCAACCGAAGGACTGGTGGGGACTCGCGGCCGCTAGCGCTTCTTCCCTGCCCAATGCGCGCTCTGCGTGTGCAAATCAGGACTAGATCGACAGACCAGGCCGTCTTTAAGTAGACTGTGATGTCGCCTGCAGGCTGTCGCTGGCGGGTGGAAGAAGCACGGCTTAGATCGTCGAGATTGAAGCCACTGGCGCTGGGGCTATGGCAACATCTTAGTGTCCTTCTGGCTCAGCAGGCTCCTCACGTGTGACCGGCAGCATGCCAGTGCATCCATGCCAAGCGATGCGCCTCCCTCTCACTTTCCGACACCCTGTTCTGCTGGATACAGCCGAGCACAGACATCCGCCCACAGTTCCTCGCTCGCGCAGTGGGCACCAAAACCCCCGGATTAGCGGCCTGTTCGCCGTTCAACATCATTGATGCGTCGATTCCTGGCAGCATCCTTCTGCAGCGACGTCGTCGGTTCTCACGGGCGAAGTTCCTCTGGCGCGCTTCCCGCGCGTCGCCACTCAACGGCGGGTCAGACAGCGTCATGCGTGCGTGCACTTCGCTGTCGACCTCCGGTGGGTTCTCGGCGTACACGAGGACCTGGACAGCGCAGGACTCACTGACACTACCAGAGTCCTCGAGCTGTCACCTAAGTGAACCCTCCGTCCGCTCCTCCGCGTTTTATTCAACATGGTCGCATCTGCCATGATTATTTAGGTGAGCCACGCTCTTCTCCGTCAGCCCGCCCTTTCACTGATGCGATTACAGCCCTGTTTGTACGAGCCCCGCCTCTCCTCTGCACACGCCGCCCGGCGCATCCCTCAGGCAGTCGAGTCATTCCCCCTCATGGAACTCTAGCACATTGTTATGTTCGCCCGCGCCGAAGAGCACGCCTGCGGCCCACCCACTGTTGCGGCTCGCATGCGGGACCTTCGTCCGCACGGGGCGGCTTTCCCGCCTCCCTGCGAACGTAAGCATACGGCCACGCCAAAGGGCGAAGTATGTGTAGCGCCTTGCAGTCCCCGCTCGGGCTGCATTACACCAGCAAATATTGTGCATCGCGCTCTCTCCGCACCTACACCTACCGCGCATCCGCTAGCTAACCGGGCTCCGAGTAATACAGTGCGAATACGATTCGTAAGACGGCGCGACATCCACTAACTTATTGTATGCCCAAGGTACCACCGTATCAGACGCGCTTTCTGCGCCGTTACCACCCCTATCCCGCGTAGCGCCGCTGCATACCCAGTGCACCAGATTTTGTTGTTGCTAATCTCGGCTTACAATCATCACCAAGGGCGACGACCATCTTCCCACAGGTCAGCCTTGTTCCGCAATCGCCACAGTGGACCCCGCCCTGTTCATGGTATGGTTCCTTCAATCTCTGCTAGAGAGGGTGTCCAGAAGCTCAAATTCTTGACGGTAGGACACGATGGTGCGGGACATTCGGGAGGTAAGGGTGCTATTGGACGACTGGGAGCACGTGCGAGAGATGCAGCGGTGAGCCCGACAGTTCGGGTACACATCTTGTGTAGCCACCTCATCTAGGTTTATGTTCTCCTGTAACCAGCATAGACACTGCTCGTCAGCAACCTTCTGTTCGGTGCCCCGTGCAGTACCATTTCCTTCGCGTAATTAAGGAATCCGCACCACTACAATGAACCGCTCTCGCTTCACTCTGTGTGTACGTCGGTGCATCTCGCCTGCAACGCCACCTTGAACTCATCCACGTGTACTAAACCCATTACTGGCGAATCCGACCACAGGCTCCGCCACTGCGTCCGCAACCCGTTCCTGTGCAGGATCCATGACCATCGAATTAAGATCATTCATAAGACTATGTTGACACTCCATCGACTACAAGCCTTCGACTGGTTTGACCGATCTACCTGCTCGGTCGATAGCCCATATGCTGTGCGCTTTATTTCCCGACGTGCTCAAGGCTCTGGGCCTCACGACCATCCCTCATGCTTTTGTGAATTGGTATTCAGGCACCTTCTAGATGCTAGCAATGCGACGCCGCACATGAGCAGTCACGTTGATGCTTGTAGCCTGAATCGCAACACGTAGTCGCTGTTACTGTGTATGGCAGATACGCGACTCGATGGACGGCACGTAGTCGCGTCTGTCATTGGGCGTCTCTTGCGCTATAGTCGCAACGCGTGGAGTGTCTTGCAGGCCCTCAGTCTGCACACATCTGACGAGATTTGCAGTGGATGTGCGAGTGGAGTTCAGAGTGGAGGCATGATTGGTCGAGAAACTTTGTGCTCGCCATCTGGAGACTTCGTGCTTGCCATCTGGAGGGGGCCTAGGTATTCAGATAGCAAGGAAATGAATTGCAAAGCAGCATGACACAAGAAAAGCTGAGATGTATGAAGCACAGCGTACAGCAACAGGCACAGCAACAGTCTATCAGAACCCAAACTCCGACCTGCCGCTGGGACCGTATGAGACCCCCCACTCGAGAACCCGCCTCTGCCAAATCCGCCGCCAAACCCGCCACGGTTGAGGTGCACGAAGAGGCCATTGAGGTCGACGCCGCCCGTGCCGCCCATGCCCATTGCGTTGTCGTCGTCCTTGCCTGCGTCGTAGCGTCGTCGCTTGACGGGATCGGAGAGAATGGAATGTGCCTCCACTACGAGCTTGAATTTCTCCTCGTCGCCACCCTGGAAGTGAATCCAATTTAGGAATAGCGAGATGGGTGCGCGAGATACGAAGACAAAAAGATGCGAGATGAGGTCTACCTTGTCGGGATGGTGCTTGAGCGATTCGCGCCGGTCCAATCGACCCGACTTGAACGCGATGCTTCCCTCCTCTTTGAGCCGCTCGACATCCTTGACACGTTTCCATAGTCGTTGCGCGGGTTCATGCCCAGGATCCTGCTGCAGCGCGGATTGAACATGCTGCAGCGCTTGTACAGTCTTGGCTGTCAGAAAGAGCACGAGCCCTCGCGAGGTAAGCACGTCGGGTGAGTTTGGCTCTAACCGAAGTGCCTCGCTACAGATTGTGCACATACATCAATCCTGTGGGAGAACGCGCAAACCTGCAGAGACGGATGCGCACCTGGCCGCGATGCCTGCTGCACCCCAGTTTCCCCTCGCCAGCTCCAGCTCGATCCTCGACAGCCGCCACTGTATCGGTATGTCCCCACCCTCCACCTCGATGGCCTGCACGCACTTATCGAGCGCGAGCCGGGCCATTGCCCAGTCTTTCCGCTCCCGTGCGCCCTCATAATTCCGCAGCTGTGCTTCCAGCTCGAGCACCTTCTTCTGCAACTGCAGCGCGGCGCCGTTGCCCGCCTCACCTTCGAGTGCGAGCACGGTACGTAGAGTGGACAGGGCGGGCACAGTCGAACCGGTAGAGAGTTGGCAGCGCGCGAGGCGAATAAGCGTCTTGGCAGAGGGCGAAGAGGATTGGAGGGAGACGGCTAGTTGGCAGTCAGAAAGGGCTGTTTTGAAGCGCTTCAAGGCCATGTAGGCAGCTGCGCGGTTGGTGAGGTAGGTTGGCTCGGCAGGATTGAGTTCTGAAAAGTAAGAGTTGGTCCCGTCATCAGAAGACACCAATAAAAGAGATCAGAGACTGCGTCTGAGTACAGTGATTTCTTCCTGAGCAGAACATCCCAGTTATCTGAGATCGGCGTCTGTTGCGTGGATATGTCCAGTACAAGCCTGGAGCCTGGAGCCATCCGCGTCCGCTAAGTGCACCATGCCGACCAGGTAGACGCACTTGCAGGCTGCCAATCGTTCCAAGCTCCGGAGTGGGCTGTAGTTACTCTCTTTGTACGACACATGTATCGCTCCGCGAAAGAGGTATACTGGGCTGCGTGCGCCTGGCGGATGGCTTACGGCATGCTCGCGTGCGCGCAGACAGACAGAAGGGGGAAAAGAGAGAAGAGAACTTGCCAATGGCCCGTGTGTACGCCTCGATAGCATCACTGAATCTCTGCGCTTTGAAGGCAATATTGCCCTTCTCCTTGACCTGCTCTGCGAGGTTTACGGGGTCGGGCCCGTTCTGAAGACTGGGTACGGGTGGAGTTGTAGGCTGTGGTTGCGGAGAGATAGCCTCCTGGGCCTCGGCCATGCTCGCGGGACTTTCGGATCTGGGGATGGGCGATGATTTAGAGACGGCGGCGTTCAAATGACGATAGAAAGAAAGATCGGCGGACCTTTCGCCGTTGGCCGCGGAGGCAGCAGCTTTGACCTGTTGCCTCTTTCTCTGCTTCGTTTTCTTGTTGGTCATGCTGTGAACGAAGTAGGGCGAATGAAGCAGAGGCGGTGGTGGCTGGAAGGAGAACGGACCTGCAATGTCGCGGCGCTAATCTCTCCCAGCCACAGACGTGCCATGACTAAGCAACCCTCTATTCTACCAAAATATCGCACCGCTCACCAGATCTCACCGCTGCCATACAGTATCGCACCCGACGCTACACACGCAACTGATGAGGGAGGCGGCACGTACCGTTCCGACCCACTGTGTACCATGGAGTCCATGTACACGCGAACATCTGGAGGATCACGCGACATGTTCAAGTCAAGACGATGCAATGCCTTCCGCGCCGTTAGCCCAGGTGAGTATCTTTACTTTCTTCTCTGCTGCATGCGCCTACATGCTACCCGTCACTCGCCAGTCTACACCCAACATACGTGTGCGGTTACAGTAACACCAAGACTACCTTCGCGGGCCACCAATGCACCCGCGAACCTTCTCCCTTACTGCTGTCCGCCCCGTTTCATCCGCCGCAAGGGGGAACTGCACCGCTTACCAGAATCTCACCGCCGACACACCGCGCCGACAACGCGGTCGTGTGGCTGACGAGTCGGGAGACCGCTGACATTTATGGTACCGTCCCGGCACATGCGCCACGAGGACGAATTGTGTGTGGCAGGTTAGCGACGTCCTGGGCTGTGCACAGGACGTTAAGTGGAGTTCACCCGCAGGTCATTCCTCGTCTGATCACCCGGTGTGTTCTCCACGCTGGTATCTGATTCCTGTTGTCAGGCGCACTCACGCCCATAACTTTACATGTAGTATCGCCTGGTGCACTCGATCTTCGGCCATCCTGAACAGCTGAGAAGTCGCGATGGACTCATTGCTAGTGGCTGCTCAAAATCAGGAGCTCGTCGTGGAGTTTAGCATCATGTCAGCACTCATTCCTTGATGTATTCTCCGCCACTAACCGCCCGTGGAATGTAGCACAGAAGTTAGTCTATGTACTGCAGCGGGAGAATAGGCGTGCGACGCCCTCTCTCTTCACACGCCCACTACAGAAGCAACACGAAAGGCCAGCCATCGCTTGGGCTTCCATAAAGCCGTCTGTTCTCATTTCTTCAAATACATTCTTTACTTGAGCATTCACTATCATCTCACTAATCCTCAACACTGCATACATGGCTCTGCTTCTCGTCGACCCAAACACCTCAGAGGCACCGGACTTCAGCCTTGAGCACTATGCCGTGCGCAACGTTAACCCCTGTGACAACCTGAAGCCTCGCAGCCAACCATACCCACGATACTGTACATACCCCTACGCATTTCGCACTAAATTTCCCTACGATACGCTCAACTCTACCAGACCGCCGGAGAGTACACCGAAAGCGAACGCCACGAGCCGCACCCCAGCGGAGAAAGAGCCACGTCCCTGAGACCGCACCTGAGGGCGGCAGGTCGTGTTCGCAAATAGTCTCACACGTCGTGCCCGAACCACGCCGGGTCCCATCTGCTCGCTCGCTAAGCCACGGTAAACTCGACGGTGATCCGCCTCCCGGGCAGGAGCTCACTGGCCATACTCTATGTGTTGACTTTGCTTCCCTGGAACTGAAACACCTACTGCACACATGAACTCCACCTTCTCCGCATGGACACATACTGTACATTCTACACTCGTAGCCCTCGCGGTGACGAGCTCATACACAGCTGAGACCAGAAGTACACCCCCATAGCATCACATTAGCTAGTACTCTGTCTACATAGGGCTCGGCCCTCGCGGACAATAAAGGGATTCAACAACAACAGCAGCACCTGGATAGCAGGAAATGATGCCGACAAACTGCACTGGCAGGAGCAAACCGACGCAGCAGTGCAGGCAGCGAGAGACCAGGAGTGAGCCACCGAGCAGGCAGAGATGCTGCGCAGAGAGACGGAGAAGCAGGAAGTGGAGATTCTGCGCACTCGGGCTTGCAGACACCATGCGAACGGGGCACGTTCCATTGCCGTTCTCTCTGGGATCCATGTCTATTCTGTTCTACGCACTGCCGTTTCCGTTTAACTCTCGAGTCTTCGAATTCGGGACGTTGGTGGCCGCGAATGCCACGATCCCAGATTTGGCATCCAAGTGTTACACCTCTTTAGTATTTTGCTGTCGGAAGGCCGCTTTGCGGTAACCCGAAGAAGGCCCCTCGGTATGGGCTAGACTAACTGATAGCAAGACCTCTAATTAATGTGCACCCACTTAACCTCTGCCGTGAGTCTGTGCTGCGCTGGTCGTTCTCACTCCCGCTACCATCTAACCGTTTCGCCAGTCTTGTATTATCTCGCGTCCATGAGATACAACCTTCCTCTTCATCTCATTGCTCGTTGGTCTAACGCGAGGAGATTCGACGATCCACGGTCTGTCACCACCATCGCATCGCATAATCACGCTGGTCAATCTGACCCACCTGTGAGCCCTTTCTCTGGCTGATGAAGTCTCTCGCCATATCCAGAGACTGCACATCATCTCAAGTGCTTTCGAGGAAGGATGTGGCCGCCCAGTCAGGCTGAGTAACTGCATAACCGGAACTCTACTCAACACACGTCTCCTTGGTCCGTTGAGCCCTAGTGTACGTCGGGACGTCGTCACGAAGGCCACCCGGCACTCGATGTCCTTCATGTCCGCTCCGATCGTGACACACGGTATACCCAGCTCGTCCAGCGTCGCGAACGAATGGGTGTTGTACGTCCACGGGTGCTCCAGGGTGCGCACGCTGTCGTCCTTGACCCACTCTTTCACCGGCTGCAGCACGACTTCCGGAGAACCACGCTAACATCGCGCCGCTCCTCCCAGCGCATGGGGTGTACGCGGCTTACCGAACAGTGGTCGGCGGTACAGAGTCAGGGCCGCCTGGAAACCGCTGTCGAGGATCAACCTCCGCCGGCGCTCGTCCCGAGAGTCTTCGCGGCGGGGGCACATATGATGGGGCCAGTGAGCAGGAGCACCTCGCCCCCGCCGCTGGCATTGCGCGTGAGGAGGGCACGCTCGGCGGCAGGCTGCGCGGCCATGGACGCATGAAGCCGCGCGCGTGGCGACCTCCGCGATGCAGCGTGTGGGGTCGAGTGTGAGGTACCGCGCGAGTGCCCCGCAGAGCGTCGTCTTCCCCCTCAAGGATGGGCCGAGCACGAAGATCACTTGGCTCGGCTGGTCCTGTGCGCCACCCGCACGAGAACACACTGGCTTTGCTTGATGTTCTGACGACCTTTCGTATCCACCGAACAGTCAGCGACCATCAACATATGTCCAACTTTCGTGACAGCAACCATGCCTCCACCATGCTGAAAGAGACGATGCCCGCCCCCTCAACTCGTGTTGAGGTCCTCAACAGTTGCAGGCATGCACATTTGTGACATGCATTGTTCCATTTGTCTCAATAAAATTATACATTCATTGGTAGTGAGTGGAAAACTGTACATGAGTTAACAACTCGTTCACTCCATCCAACCGCACAAGCATATATAAGAACACAAGGGAGCATTTGCATTCCTCACGAGGGATCCGCCTGACAGAGCTTCTTGAACTTCTCCAGCATAGCAAGGTCATGCTTCTTGTCCATCAAGCCGTGCCGCTGCACACCCCGCGCCCACACCGATGTCACGTCATTTAGGACAGCCGGGTAGAATGCCTTGTCATGGGTCCCAACCCAGTCAAAGTCGATCAGTACAGCACGCAAGCGTTCCTCCGATCCAGTACCACTAGCAGCAGCAGTGCACATGATGTTAGGCGAGCAGAGGTCGCCAAAGACGAGGTTGTGTTGATGGAGCAGGTCGACGGCATTCTTGACGTCCTGGTAGATACTATGCGGGAGGAGTTCCTTTCTCTGCTCATATGCCCATGCCATCTCCCCGTCAACTCGATCCATGACAACCATGAGGAGGCCACCACAGACAGGGACGCAGGTGTGAAGAGTAGGCGCAAGTCCGGCGGCGGCAAGAATGCGGTGTGCCTCAGCATTGTAGTCCACAGTGAACTTGACGACAACCTCTGCTTGGTTGTTGAGAGTGCCATCCGAAGACAACCCGGCCGCGGGCACATCAGCACCGGATGCCTTGAGCATAGTGGCGAGGTAAATGCCCGAATGCCTCTCATCTTGCGAGTTTGCCATGATATAGAGCTTGCCCGTGCGGGACAATCGGTTCGTGAAGGTTAAAGATGGCATGTCGGCCTCGTAGGAGGGCACCGGCAAAGGCAAGGGAACAAGATGCGCGATGGAGTTACTCGGAGGAGGTGTGGTCTCAAGCTGCGCGTAGAATGTACGGAGGCTAATAAGAGCAACTTGAACAGCCTTGAACGCTCGCGCCACGCGAAGGACGTCTTTGTTCTGGTGGAAGCCTAGGTGTAATCGCTCAGAGAAGACGCAGTCACAGTAAGGGCCATCTGTGTACACTGCTATTCCGAACTCCAAGAGATTGCCCATACTGCCAATCAAAATGGCGGGGTAGTTTGACCTCCGTCGCCGCAGTACCACCTGGAATAATAATCATCAATGATGACGTCACGGAACATACAAACAGCATTCGTGCCTCGTCCTTGCTATCTGTCACGATCCTGGTGTAGGATAAGCCCGCTTGCAGCGACGCATCCCCAGCCAAACCTAGCTCGTTCAATGCCATATGGATTCTGACCGCCGAGGATTGCGCCAGGTCTGATTCCAGCGATAGTCTGACTCCAGTCAACATGAAAACCGAGGGCGTCCTGCAGGATATCCCACATGCCTGTCGTCCGCGCGTCCTCGCTTGGGTAGAAACGTAGAGCCTGTGTCATAAACTTATGCACCCCTCGACATTGTACAGAGTCGGGTTCAATCTCGGGGATGTCGCTGTCGAGATGGCGAAGACAATGTGCGAGCCGGCCCAAGATAGGATGGAACAAGGCAACTGGGGGACCATAGTTGTCGTGAGGTCGTCCTGCATGGAAACGCTCCGCATTGTTATCAATGACCTTCTCTATGCCCATAAACGTCTCGACGCCCGCAGATGGCGAAGGTACTGATTCGCGGACACGTTTGACTTCCGACTCACGTCCTGAAGGACAAATTGACTACAGAGCCACGGATCAAACATGATAGTACGCACGCTTGATAATGTTCCTATGAGAAGCCTCTAGGTCTCCTACATCGTCGAGACTCTCTAGGACTGTGGTTCATGTTAGATGGATGTTCGGTATTCATTATCGAAGCCTCACTTTCTGAAGTGACGATAAGGATGTTCACGGCATCAGGATCAGGTCCATCGGGAAAAGCACGAGTGACAGTGCGACTGGGCAGAAGTTTGTCTGCTTCGATGTGATGGTGCTCACGGAGCCATTGGCGGCTGCGTTCGAATAACGTCCCAATGGGGCAAAGAGATAGTCCGACAGGCTGATATGGTCAGCATAGTTCAAGTAGTGTACAAGCGAGATACTTACCTTGTACAATGTGTACTCTTCCGTTTGATCGAAGTGTGTTGCAAGTAACTCCGTTTGCTTGACCGCATCAGTGAGCAACCGCTTCCGAGCCCTTTTAGAGTTTCTATTCGTAGATACTGATGCGTCGGTGGGGTGCGTAGGATGGGGGTAATAGAAGCAATAGTCAAGCTCATCGTCCTCCAAAGGCATGACGACAGTTCTGGACACAGTGCGCTGGTGCAGGGTCAAACGTGGAACTCTTGAGTAAGCTTCAGCACCGTAAGGCGGCCTTACAGGCTGTTGTGACACTTCAAGGATAGCGATAGCCACCAAGTGCGTAGAGCGCGCTCTGCGTGTGCAAATCAGGACTAGATCGACAGACCAGACCGTCTTTGAGTAGACTGTGATGTCGCCTGTAGGCTGTCGCTGGCGGGTGGAAGAAGCACGACTTAGATCGTCGAGATTGAAGCCTGAAGCCGCTGGCGCTATGGCAGCACCTTAGTGTCCTTCTGGCTCAGCAGGCTTCTCATGTGTGACCGACAGTAGCTGCAACTGTCGTGTAGGATATGCCAAGGCGCTACCGTCGGGACTTGCCGAGACCCCAACCCCCCTTGTAGTTGTCCCCAACTCGGCCCCGGGGTCCTGATTTCACGGCGCTGATGCATATTGTCACATTTTGTGGGTTGCTCCTCGATACCTCAATAATACATGGTATACTGTCATCCACAGAGACAGTAGGCTGTACTGAATACACTGGTATCATGTTTTGAGGCAAAACCACATCATTCAGCAATGGTTGGTGGTTAAGGATGCTTGGGCTCTATACAGCCACAGATTTCCATATCTCAATCTTGTCAGCATGCCTGATTTGGCTCGGCATACTCAAAGCCTTGCAATGATTGAATCCCATTGTACTAGTTTGAAATCATGAGGGCTTGTATCAATAGATAATTGACATGATGTCAAGCTGATTGCAAACTAGTAACATCCATCATATCCTCACTCCTCCAGGTCCAATCAGCCTTACCTTGAAAGACAGCACAATCCTGCAGACCAGAGCCATACACAAATGTCCCAATTCACTGCCCATTATGCATGCCCACACCATCCAGACCTGTGACTATCTGGAAGTATAATGTGCTGGATATACCTCCATAACTCCTTGTCATCTCTAAAGCAAAGGAAGGCTGGTTGGGTCTTGATGCAGAGTTCACTGATGACTGGCACAATGAAAGCAAGATTGCTGATAGTGACAGAATACAAGAATTGCAAGAGACAGTAACACTATAGCAGAAGCGAGGTAGAGCGAAGTCGGCCGGGGTGAGGAGCCACCAGTGAAGGTTGCGCGACGTTGAGCATGGGTCGACAGATAGAGGCGCGATCGTTATCCTATCGTTATCTCAGTACCAGAGTAATCTTATCAGTAGTTGTCCTCTCGATCTCGGCCACGGGTCCTGCCACTTCACTCATGGGGGTTGGTGTCAGAAATCCACGGTATGAACGCCCCTCGGGATATGCAACTACAAAAGCTACAGAAAGAGTCACAAGTGCGTGATGTGCCTTACATCTGCTGCCACTTACTGAATTGCCATTGGTAACGTTAGGGATCTTGTCACACCTGCGCTCTTGAATAGCTGCAGCGACTTATTGACGCCATCAACGAGCACTCCAAAATAGGTTGTCTTGACACAATCGACTATGGCTGGACTGGTCAGCCTTTGAGTTCGTCCTGTTCTCCGTTTCATCTGCACCTTCCTTCCTTCCCATCTTCCTCGACAGGCCGCCGGTTTCACTATCACACGGCCTCCAGAAGATGCTGATCTCTAGAGTCTGCTCCACCGCCTCTGAGCAGTACTTTACGGTCTCAGCCCGGAAGGTGGTTTGAACTTGCGAACGAGGTGGGTCCCAGCGGGCACTAGGGAGATCACGCAAAGTCGTAAGCTTCTCAGTGGCTTGAGACATCCTGCTCGTGCTGATACCTGACGCCGAGGATCGAGAAATAGAGGTGATATAGACACCTCGAACATTATGAAGTGCGACACACACTTGAAGGGTCTGACAACGTTGGACATCGGTCTGTATATCTCGAGACGCGTGTGGCCACTAAACATCGATGGACGAGGAACGGACATGGCTTTCTTCTACAGAGCATGCATGCCACAAGTGTGCTGATAATAGTAGCATGTTCACAAGCAACAGACAGTTGTAGCCTTTAGGAGATCATGTTGCTCCTCTGCCATATTGACAAAGGACCATTCATGAATGCAAGAAATCCGATGGACAGCACGGGTCACGTCGCGATGGTATAACGCGCACGCAGCATCTTGACACGTTGACTGTGAGCACCGTCCTGCACTCTATGCTCTGGTCACTTGAGAGAGAATCAGTGACCCAGCCTCTGCAAGAGAATGGCCAACATGCACCTACCGATTCAGACGGAAGTATGCTAATCGGTTCGCTCTCCGAACCGATTGGCGTTTGCACCACGGACTCCGTTGCATTGCTGCCGCTCACTGACAGACCAACTGTCGTGGTTGGCAGAGCGAAGTCGACGGCCGTAACCACACCGGTGTCGCCGCTCCGCGGATCGTAGAAGGTGCGGCTGACAAGGTTTGCGAGGAACGTGTTGGCGTACCTGATTGAACGTTAGCTTTGGCAACCGGGTTTTCGATAGCAGGTCACTTGCAGTTTCGTCAGAACATAGATCCTGAATGCATAGAATGAGCAAAAAAATACTGTTTTCGCTAGACATGGACTCAGGTTGTCTCGTAGTACTGAGTCCCCTGTATACCATTGGTTAGGCAAGGTACTGATAGGTATGCAGATCTGCTCGTACCGGAAGGCGAAGGCAAAGCACTAGAGTCACGATCGCTGTCCCGGCTTCCAAAAATTCCAATGAACAGAACTACCTCTGCGAACGACGAGCTCACCTGTCAGCGTGCCCGTCTCGACGACCAACCGGATGACCTTATTAATTATCCTCTCGGTATTTGTCATAGTGGTTTGTCGCCTCAGCCGAAGCATCTGCCAACCAGCGTGGACACTGGTCAGCATCAATATCTCCCCCTGGAGACATGCGCACCCGCACCAGCAGAGTCATGACCACTGCGATTGAGGCGTCGACAACGGCGCTGCCTACGACCCAAAGCTAGGAGGGGTCGGCATGAGACTATGCACATGTAATCAGGCTTACATTCAGAGTTACCTACCACCACCGCATGTGATGCAGTGATATCGGCAGTCGATGGTGTGTTCTTGAGCTGGCGGTATGTATGAGTAGACGATATACCCACGCCCCAGAGTGACCCACTAGAGCACCTAGCACGATACCAACGCACGCTTGCAGCAACGAGAGCTACGATCGGACCAAGAATACTGTAAGCATGGGTGCTCTCCAGCTGCCCAGATTCAGCAACACATGACGCACCAGTAAGATGACACCTCCCAAGAGACGAGATTTCGCGAGGACATAGATACGCCAGGCGAAAAATGACTGGACGGTCGCTGGGACGAGAGCGCACATTACCGCGACGAAGAATCATGCGTAGTAAATCTTCGTCAGGTTATTCGTGTCGCCGTAGTTGTACACGAAGGTCTCAAAGGCGACACCAGTGACCAGACCTGTCTAGACCCATTCAAACGCGAGCATGCCATAGACTATTCGGGTGCAGTAATGAGCAAGGATTGCTATCGATCATACAGTGCGTTCACCGAGGCATTGTAGCAGAATAGGATCGTGTGGAAAACTGACATGGTACAAGTCTATTCAACCCGGTGTCAGCCGGTAATGCTGACTGCTACTTGTGAACTGGTCCACGCACACACTTGAATTGTCAGGACTCCCAGTGATGCCCAGTTGAAGAAGTATCCGAGAAGCGAAACATGGGCAGTACGATCAGATGTTCCGCAACACAACTGAGGTCACACCTCTCACTTTGGGGCCCGCACTGAGCGAAAAGGATAGTTCGCCATGAGCGTCGCCAGGCTCTAAAGGTTTTAACAAAAGTAGAACTCACAGTATGACGATTGTTTCATGATCGAGAGTGGTCATCATGACTCGGAGCCAGGTCTGCGAGTGTCCCTGTTACTTAAGTATAGGGCACAACCCTTCTGGTTCTCTGTGAAACCTCGCGACAGATACGAACGAGATCTTCGCGCTGCGCGTGATGAGAATGCACTGGCAGAAGCATATAATTAGTAGATGCGAGATCCCTCCATAAAAGACTTACGCAGGACCGTGTGACACCGTATCACGATTCCTGAGTAAGTGCGACAGAATGATCAGTCTGCCAGTCCGTATCGCGGGATTTAATGCTTTGAAGGAACCTCGGAGGCTTATGTATTCAGTCGGACGCCATGAAACGGCCATGAAACAATGCGCACGGGATGATCATACAGCAGCTCAGAAGCATCGTGAATGAATGATCCGCTTAAGCTTACTCAGGAAGAGAATGAGTATACAAGAGGAACGACTGTCTTCCTCTGGTCTCGTACCCATCTTCCTCCATCATACGACTCACTGACACATGGGCCTAGCTTCTGGACAGCAACGAATCGGTCTGCGTTGGTGCAGCACGCAATCTCACGCTAGTGATCATCACGCATTGATCGGGGATTGGATAGTCTGGAGTTGTGCTTGGCTCGAAAAAACGCCACAAACTGTACTGCAGGTCTACTATTACAGTAATGGGTATTTTCCTGGATCGCCACTTTGTTCGGCTTAGACATCGCAACATGCGCCGCTGTCCTCGACAAGCTACTAATACATCATCAGACCAGCTTCCTACTCAACGAACAACCCAACGTCAAGTTCGGATGGGTAGGTGGACACTGCGGCATTGACAGACATGAGAGAGCAGATAAAGAAGCGAAGAAAGCCGCATGCGAAGACAGCAGCAACCCCACCATACAGAAACCATTACCATCGAGAGTGTTCACCATCCATTAACAACTCATCAAAAGGTCTGCCGTCACCGTCTGGAAGAACGTGCCATGATACGAAGCACAACCGGATCGACAGTGACATGCCCTCGTTTATGGTTAACAACGGAGACTAACAGCCCCGATGCCCCGCCATCACATTCACATCGAAACGGTCCATCACTACCTGCTAGAATTCAACCACAGGTCGGTGAGTCCTACGCAACAGCCAGTCCGCCGCTTGCGTTATCGTGGTCCCAGACTGCACAGGACGCGCCATAACGCGTGTCGTGGATCAGATGAGTAACAACATGCATCAACGCAGGCGACAGACAGTAATGCATACTTGCGAGTGGCATGACGTGTTAATATCACCTGTCACTCCCCGATCCTGATCCCGACCCGGAACCCAACCCCCTCAGCTCAGTCTCCACAAGCCCTGCTGCCTCGCCGACCACAGACCATGTCGGGAGTACGCTCACATAAGTACTCAATGCGACGGATGTCCTAGGTGCGCGCGCCCGAGGATTCATGCGTGAGGTTGTGTCGAGCCCGGAGTCATCCTGGCATTGAGAGCTAGAGCTCAAGTGGGGGTGGTGGGCAGTAGGCGACTGGAGAAACGCGCGCGAGACGAGGTTCGCGAGGAAGGTATTTGCGTAGAGCTTAGTAAGGACGTATATCCTAGGGCGCACACGTCATTAGCGAGGCGAGTCGAGGCGCTGCTATGCAAGACAAAGCAGAGCGAAGCGGGCAGTGGTAGAGACTCACGACGTCTCGTAGTATTGCGTACCTGGCAGGTGTAGGCACAGCACCAGTGTCACGATCGCGAAACCTGCGGTGAGCGTGCCCGTCTCGACGACGAGCCGGATGACGCGGTTGATCATGCGCTCGGCACGGGGCTGGTTCGTCTGTGCGCGGAGCCTAAGCAACTGCGGAGTGGACGATGTCAATGAAAGGATACGGGAGGTCGCGGTGGTTTGGGATGTGTAATTTGAGAAGCGAGAAGGGATAGGAAGATGTTGGATCCGTGTTAGGACCAGGAAGGCAAAGATGTTTCGGAGGTGGAAAACCACCAATCGAGAGAAAGGAGACGCACTAGGATCGTCATCGTCACCGCGATCATCACGTCCACGATCGCGCTCCCAATTACCCAAATCTGCGCATACGCAGTTACGGCGCTGAGATAAATGGTGCGCTACTGAACAATGGTGGGACATACATTGATTGCGATGACGACCGCGTGTGAGGTCGTTACATGCGCGGTAGAAGCCGTGTGTTGGAGCTGTATTGGGACCCTGCGTCAGGAGGGGGCGACATACTCAGACACATTCGACACGACATACCAAGGCCCCGAGTACAATGCCTGCACATCCCTGGACAAGCGATAACTGCACGGGCAACGCAGTTAATATTCGCTTCAGCTCACACTTCCACTAATCACGCACCAACTCAATGATCCCTGCTGTAGCCCTGCCCACGCGGCTCCTAGCGAGAACCCATATGCGCCACGCAAAGAAGCCTTGGACGGTGACGGAGACAACGGCACACATGACTGCGACGAAGAACCAGGCATAGAAGATCTTAGTGAGGGCAGTGGGACTGTCGAAGGAGAAGACGAAGGTCTGGAAGGCGACACCAGTAAGTAGGGCGGTCTGGGCGACCTCGAAGAGGAGGACAGAGTACGCTTTGCGGGAGTGCAACGATACAGTGAGCACGCAAGATACTAGGGCGAGAGGGGCGACGCACCGAGGCATTGGAAGCCGAGGGGGTCGTCGTAGAACCTCACGTGGTAGACGTCTGACACGAATTGCTGAATTAGTGAGTGTAAACACGGTGAAACATGGTGAGACGGGAAGCTGAGGACGCACAAGTTTGAATACACAGCACACCGAGGAGGGCCCAGTTAAAGAAATACCCGAGGAGCTGCAAACGCGCGTGCCTGTCAGTAAGGGAGTATGGACACAGAACAACCAGACGCGGACCCTTGGGCCGGCTCTGACAGGGTAGAGGTGCGAGGCGAGGTGAGTGAACGGCTGCGACTGACAAACACTCAGGGGAGGACCGACACTCACAGAATGACCTTCGTATGGTGATCCAGAGTGGCCATGGGGACCAAGGGGACTGCATGGAGGGTTCTTGCGCGCGGGGAAGTATGTATATCAAAATGCAGTGGGTACTACATACGAGCGGTATCTTTGAAACCGGTTGGATAAGTTTGATGGGAAGAGCGAAGGTATGGAGTGCGGACCAACCTAATATTAAGATCACATCAAAGCACAGTAATTGCTGCGCACAGAACAGGTCAAAGTCGTCTGAGGGTGGGAGACTCGGAGCATCGACCGAAAGCTGCAGGCAGGGACGAGTAGTAAGCACAGTATGCTCATAATAACAACAATCCATTACACTGCATTAATGACAGCCACTAACATATTGTCTCAAACGGGCAATCTGCACTGTGCAGGAAATTGAGTCCCGTGACCCTGATCTCCGCTGTCCGGATTCCGGAAATGGAACTGGATTCCTCGTGGCGCTCGAACGGCCAGCTAAGCGGCAAGCCTATATTCATTTAGGACTAGGCTCAGACGAGCTATTCCCTCTTCGTCTCGCTGACGTTACTGTGCACACCGGATCCCGACCCCAACTCAGGCTCTGTCTGCGTCTCCATCTGTACAGATGTACCCATCGGCACGCACGTGCTGAGCGCAACCGTCGTAGCCCTCGCTGCCATGTCCGTAACGCCCGATGCATCGCTGCTCGGCCCAATCTTGGGTTTAGGTTCCGGTTCCAGAGAGCTGGAGTCTCGCGGGGACAGGAAAGCGCGTGATACGAGGTTCGCGACGAACGTGTTGGCATACAGTTTTGTGATGATATAGATCCTGAGGGACCAAGGCGAACGCAGTGATAGCAGCTAGAGCGTGAGCGTGGGCGCGCGTTTTATCAGGTCTTGGCACGTACGTGGCCATGTAGTATTGCTTCTCCTGACATCGCATGGCAAATCAGTTCCTGGACTAGGGGGCGCAGAAGTGAGACTGACCGACCACCTCATACATAATATCAGTGTTACTACCGCGATGCCCGCTTGTATGGTCCGTCAGTTCAACGCGCTTAATTCAGTCCCAAGGGCAAAGAGATTGGATATGTACCGGTCAGCGAACCGGTCTCGACGACGATTCGGATTACCCTGTTGATTGTCCGCTCCGCGTCCACCTCATTTGCAGACTGACTCTGGTAGGCCCGTGTCCGATGACGCAGTTTCAGCATCTGTGAAGCGACCCATCCAACGAGGTCAGATTCATAATTTATAGTGCGAGAGGCAACGTACGAGGACGGTCATCGTCACTGCAATGAGGACGTCAACGAGGGCACTACCGGCAACCCATATCTACAGTACAACATGTTTGTATTAGTATAGCTGGATCGCACTCAATATCGCGGATACAGGCCATGATGGGTTGGGGAAGGACAATAACGTACTATCAGAGTGGCGGTGATCACGACGTCCAGCGAAGACGGAATATCTGCAGGCGACGTTGCTCCGCGGAGCTGCGATAGGGAATGAGTCTCATACAAGCAGCGTGATCATACAGCTCAGGCATGACTCACGAGAAAACCAAGCACGATCCCTGCGCTTGCCTGGGCAAGCGCAATCTGAACCCCCGGTCAGCAGATGCAGATGTATTGTCATGTTGCCAATGGACAGAGCACTCACGATCAGTATGACAGTCACTAACCACGTCTTCCTCGCCAGTACATGGATGCGCCACGCAAAGAATGCCTGCTCGACGAAGGAGACGACAGAACACATGAAACAGACGAAAAACCAGCCCGCGTGCCCGCTAAAAGTGACGAGCGCAGCGTAATCGCCGTAATGGAAAACGAAGGTATCGAAACAGTCACTGGTGGCGAGCCCGGTCTGGACAGTCTCGAATGTGAAGAGGCCGTAGACTTGCCATGGATGATGAGGACCGGTAACGACGCGTTGCGAGAAGGATGAGAGACATACCAAGGCATTGGAGTATAACAGGGTCATGTGGGAAGTTAACATGATACAGATCTACCGGTGTTTTGGTTTGAGCAGAACTGTTATGCATCAAAGGGCACACAGGCCAGACGTACAAGTCTGAACGGTGAGGACTCCTAGAAGTGCCCAATTAAAGCAACATCCTAAGAGCTATGGAAGGTGCATCCCAAGCGGCCGGCGTGCAGTTCAGGGATGTCAGTGCCAGGTTAAATCAAAATACCGCAAGATGCAATCGGGTACGTGCCTTTGGACCTGCTCTAGTACGCCGGCGACAGTGACAACGGTCAGTTATGCTAACTGTCCGACCGAAGTAGGCACTTACAAAGCAGCTACATCGCATTCGCTCAACGCGGAAGACATCCTTGCGTTCCGTGGTACGTAGTACAAGCAACGTAAGACATGCAAGATCATAAACGCCTCCCATATATAACATTCGCAAAGTGCACACACCCACAACAGTGATGATTTCAATTCTTTGCAAGGGAGCAGCTTACTGATATGGCCGTCCGCGAGGAATGATGATGTTCAGGCGAAACGGGGAAGCATATGCATATTGCATGCGTCCCTCCGTGTTTATGTGTGATAGCCCGGGCATTTGCAAGGCGCTGGGCGAAGTACTAGCACGATAGCCTGACATCACCCAAACAGCATCCCACCGATGCAAGCCCTTCGAAACGACGGTCCTGCGAACATACTAGTACTTACTTCGCGGTAAGTCTGTGTGAGGATGACATTGGGATGGCAGCATTACGTTGAGAAAAGATGTCAGTCGTGGAATGGAACGATCGCCGGTTCTTGATGCGCGCCGGCTACTTGCAATGACAAGAGTTCACAGCCAACGTGTCACCTATCCTTGGTCTTGGTGGGAGTCGTACCCCACCACCACACCCTAACGTCGGTAAATCTGGATAGGAACACCCATTGCGCGCGATCCACGCCATCAGGGCGTTAAATGGGCGGTGTCGATATTCAACAAGGTACAATAGAATGGTCAGGGGCACTACGGTCGCGACGCACGCAGTCCGAATCCACGGCACCGGCTTCGAGAATGGGCCAGTGAGTGGCCACAACGACGGTGCTCAGCGCGACCGTGGTAGTGCGCACTTGAGGCCCCCATCCCAAGTCAGAGGATGTATCCGATGAGCCGCACTCCGAAGAGCGGGTCAGAAATGCGCGATTGACGAGATTTGCGAGGAACGTGTTGGCGTACAGCTTTGTGAGGATGTAAACTCTGTCGACCAGATTTAGCTGAAGTCAGCCCGGTTTCTGGCATCAAGTGACATACGTCAACTCATAATACTGAGTTCCCTGTATGACCAAAGTCAGCAGCACGTTCGGCAATCAAGAAATCGACAACCAGGGGGCGACACGTACCTGAAGCTGCATACACAGTATCAGAGTGAGAGTTGCCACACCAGCTGTGGTTTGCCGGTGAGTATTGCAACAAGAGATGCAGGAAGCTGCAGACACTATGTAGTACCTGTTAGTGCACCCGTCTCGACAACCATCTGTATCAGTTTGTTGAGCATGCGCTCCGCTCTAGCCTCTGACTCAGACTGGTGCAAGTACTTTCGCGTTCGGCTGCGAAGCCTCAGCATCTGAGATTGGGATTGTGAGCGGCCAATCGAGAGCGAGAACAGACGCACTGACTATGAATATCATGCTAGCTGCAATGAGTACGTCGGCGACAGCGCTGCCGGCTACCCAAGTCTGTTTGTCACGCACGACATCAATGTAGATATGTGGGGTAAAACTACAGTGATATCGACGCACACCCAGCGTAAACCGGATAGCAAAGGCAATCCCCCAGGACACGCCCGCGGTGGTCGAAGTAGCACCGACGGTGGTATAATGAAGCTGGCCGGGAGCTTGGTCAGACAGAGCCAGGTTGGGATCAGGGAACACACCAAAATTCCCATTATTAATCCAGAGACTGCCTGCAGAAATGAGATCTGAAGGGTTGGGATGAACGCTGTCTCGGCCGTGAGTAGACCTGAGAGCGAGGATGATACGTACTACGGCGATAGTCCCTGCCAACCACCTCTTCCTTCCCAGCACGTAGATCCTCCAACAAAAGAACCATTGAACCGCAAGGGACACAAGGCTGCACATCACCGGCATGTATAACCACTCGTAACGCATGGCAGTTAGCGCAGCCTTGTCACCGAATTGGTAGACGAAGCCCATGAATGCATCTCCCGTGGCGAGACCGGTTTGGATCGTCTCGAAGATGACGATTCCATAGACTTAGACATGCATTTGGTGAGGTGGCAGCGCTCGTTCAGCGGTCAGGAGCGGTACGAAAACAATTACTTTGAGGACGCTCACCTAGGAATTGAAGAAATACGGGATCCCTAGGGAAGTTGATATGATATAGATCTTCAGAGGCCATCGAGTTAGCTCGTCCGGTTGTACTCGACGTGAATCACTGTCTGCGACTTACAAGTCTGAACGCCAAGCACGCCTAGCATGGCCCAGTTAAAGCAGCATCCTAAAAGCTGAATGATGCGAAGTAAATTCAATTGGGTGAGGCCGTAAAATGTTACATTAGCTCCCGCAAGCACAAACGTTGAGATAACCAGCAGCGCACCTTGGGTCCCGCTCTGCGGAAAACACAACAACAACCATGAGTATGTCAGAGACGAAAAGTGTGGTGACCTGGCTGCGAGACATCACAAATAGGCACATACAGCGCAACGATGTTCACCTCAGATGTTTCAGACATGCTTGGTCTGCATAGAACGACATGGACGAACTAGTCAAGAGTTACGTATCCCCAGCTTTTGGTGAACCCTGCACCAGATGGCGTCGGGCGAGATTCATGACGGATCCGCTGACAGCCCTGTGAACAGTACGTGTTCCATGTGAGCGAGACGGTTGAATGTCGTATCAGAGTCTGATCGGGCTCATCACAGTGACGCTCGTCGCTTCAAGCACGGAGTGAACGCGGGGATATCGCAAATTTACTACGTATTAGCGTAGAATGTACACAGAATATGTACCATACCTGAAGAGGTAAGGGTCAGATAATCGACAGTAACGATGGTCAGACGCCACGCACACGGAAGGTCTCAGAAAGATACATCTCCTGTTCGGGGTGCCCCGAGGTAGGCTAGTCTGGTTGAGGAACTATCGACACTGCTTTCGTTGCACACGTCTCTGTTACAAGGATACCGGAGTGTTAACGAGGAGTTTCCGACCCTTTCCCTATTTCCATTCGCGACATGCCTCCGCTGCTCGCGGTAGCAGAAGAGCCCGTCCCACCACTCTCTTCACAGGCCACCCTTGACCATCCTGGGACGTACGTGCTTAGAGCAATCGTCGTCACATGCTCCTCCCTCCCACCATCCGTGTCCGAGATTCCTGTTGTGGTATTAGTGCCTGCTTCATTGGACGGAGACCCTAAGAATGCGCGGGAAACCAGGTTGGCGAGAAATGTATTCGCGTAGAGCTTCGTGAGGATGTATAATCTGGGTAGTCATGGTATGAGTCATCAGCACAGGGACCTTTGCGCGGATGAGCAAGCGCGGACGTACGACATTTCATACCACTGGGTGCCCTGCATAGTTGGTAGAATCAGTATCAGGGTTTATGCAGACACGACTGTGACAAACGAAGAAGCGAGACACGCACAGCCAGTCGAAGGCATAAAATGAGTGTCACTATTGCAACACTAGCTGAAAGGATACAGCTCGTCAGCATGGCCACATGAACCAAAACATCCGCATACCGGTCAATGTGCCCGTCTCGACGATCAAGCGTATAACTTTATCGATCACCTGCTCCGTATGTATATGGCCTAGCGCTCCCTGTGTCAGTCTTCGGAGCTTGAGCATCTGGAGTATCACCCATGAGCGCCGTCAGAAGATAACTCAACTGAATCGACAAGATACGCACGAGGACTGTCATCACCACAGCGATCACCACATCTACGATGGCGGCACCAACAACCCATATCTAGGCAAGATGAATAATTAGCTGAAGGATCCCTCATTGGCGTCATCAAGAGGGGAAGTCAAATCCCGAGTTGTCGATCTCGGGACAATTGACTGAGTCGTCTGAGATGTGTGTACACTAGTCGCTATCAAAGGAGTGCACACGTACAGTCAGCATAACTTCAACGGCACGTGCTACCACAGCCGAGACATGTATAGTGACAGCATTGAGGGTCGAACCTGCTGTGGCATGCAGCTAGACAAGCATGAACGAGATCTCATCAATAATGAGATCTTGTGGTTGATCGAAGAACTTGAAGCTCACCAGAGCGCCCATCGCAAGGCCGGAGCATGCTTGTAGAATAGACAACTGCAACGAAAGTCTGCATTAGGAATAGGTCGTGTTGTCACCATTTTGCAACATACCAAGGCGATACACCATGTCAGCCACCGATTCCTGGTCAGCACCAGGATCCTCCACGCGAAGAACCCCTGGACAGCAAGGGACACAATACAGCATAACGTTGAGACGTAGACCCACGAGGTCCGGATTTCAAGGAAGACAAGCAGGTCGCCATTATGAGTTACAAAGTCGTAGAAGGCATCTTCAGTAAGGAGCCCGGTCTGGATAGTCTCGATTATTAGGATGCCGTACGCTACAAGGAGTTGTTCACCCAATGTACATTTTAGGAAGAGAGTACGGCGAAACGTACCTAGGCATTGAAATACGACAGGATCAGTCGAGAAATTGATATGATACAAATCTAGGAGGCGTCGGTCAGATCTGCACTTGTCCCTGCAGAAACCGGGAAGACGTACAGGTTTGGCCGATGAGCACGCCCAGTAATACCCAATTGAAGATGCAACCGAGAAGCTACGCCAGAAAACACACATGATCGCAGGATTAGCATCCACCTAGAAGACTGACTGTGGCATCTCACCTTGGGACCTGCTCTGTGACAGCGGAATGTCAGTCCTGCAAGACCGGAACCGAACTACTTCATAATGACGGCGCTCACAGATCTACCAAGACACTCTCATTTAGAGTTGCCATCCGCCGGTTTGTTCGTTCCAGCACACCATCCGCCACGCCCGCAGGACGATGATGATACTGTGCTCTAAGCGTCGTTACACTAGAGACGAGTTGGAGCAAAGTCGTAGCTGAGATCGGTTGTAAGTCATTATGTACTTAGAGCGGCCGCACGAACCGGACGTTTCCATGTATCCATTCTCAGGGAAACAACCGCGGCCTCCCATGAGAATGCCCGAGACAAAATATGAATAATTTCCGAGTAATTGCAGCCTGAGCGCAGTTTGGGAAGCGTGATATCGCCAGAGAACGCCGAAGATACCCCACGCTATCCCGGCACCAGCGAGCTCTTCCCAGTGTGCCGCATGTGCGTGAAGGATGCATGGCAAAGGTGGCTTCAACAGAACCACCAACCAAGACTGTTCTTGACGCGCGCTCGCCGGGTCAGAGCCGCCCCGGCGTTGCATAACGATATCAATGCCGTGCCACTAGCCAGGCAACAGGCACGCTGGTTAACGCGGTGATGGGGGATGGTTTTGTTTAGACTGAGACTGGACTGAGGACTTTGCAAGAAATTCCACCAGTTGAGCACCGCGCTTGAGCAGGACCCTGTTGCCATGAGCGTGGGTGCGCACCGACCTAACTAGGATCGCTAAAAGGACGGGATATGTTCCCATCAGGCCACACGTATAACTGTGAGTACATATTCCCTTCCGTAAGTACCCAGAGATGCACCCTAGCGAGTCTTAGTCGTGTCAAAACAATATGTAATGTGGCAGTGGTTGCATCATGATCAGTGACACCAACTCGCAGTACTAAGTAATACATATGCATTATGCAATCACAACCCTGAGACAGTCATTCCGAGTTGATCGGCATCACAGCTTGATTGGACTCCCTCCTATTTCTTCCCAACCCTGCAGGCGGTAGCCCAGTACACGACCACAGGGTCCATCTAGGCTACTTCTCTTGTCCATTCAGCGCAGTCGATTAACACTGTACACACCATAAGCAGGCCCAGGTGCCGTCGCAGACCCGAGGACGGATTGTGACTGCATGGCAGTCACGAGTACTTCCTCTTCTCGTCTTGCTCAGACGGGTATACACAGCGCAGCCTGAGGTTGCAGCATCGCCGGCCCACTTTCAAATTAGTACATACGCCGCCATCAGCTGCAGTGAACTCAGCAGTTTGCATTGGGCGGCCTGCGCAGGGACCTGGACCATCAACACGGTCAATTTGCGGCCGATCCGCATTTCTCCTACCCTGCGTCAAACCTCTAACTGGCCGTGCCGAGTGACTGACAGCCTGGTCGAGCGGCGCGGCATCCCGAGTAGTCAAGAAAGTTGGGTTCAATACTTGCGTGGTCGAGCTGAGCAATTTCGCTAACTATTGCTACACGTCGACGTCTCAAGGCCTTGTAGGAGCAGCCCGACTTGTGGCACGACTTCGTCTATCAGCGTGGCAATACCAGCGCGCGTATGATCCCGCTGCCGTGTTCACATCACAGGAAGGAAGTTTTCGGATGAGATCTCGCAAGTCGGCGCGCTCTAGGTAACAGTGTCCCGACGACGTACTATTAAAATTAACCGGGACCGCTGACAGTAATTATGTCATAATCCCGAGGGCTTCGTCCACAAGATGCTAACTAACTCAGCATGAAAGCCACCCGAGTACAGGTCTGCGCTGGTCGTGCCCTTCGAAAGCGTGGTGTATCCTGCTTGTCATGAAACAGGTTGATCGTCCACTGCGGGAATATTCCAACCCGGAATGGATGACTGATGCGTCTCGCAATGCTCACTAGCATGGTTTGCACAAGACGCCAATGTCGTTGATAGCCGATTACAGCGCGTGAGCTTGCATAAATCCGAGGTGTTGTTTTGTCCAAGGTGTGAGCGAAGTCAATCTTTCGATTGTTACAGTTGCTGACTACAGAGGCACGTTCATTCAAAGCATCCCTGATTATTGGGTGACGGTGATAGTTCACCGAGGATCTGAATTGAGCAGCCACAAGACTAGTGTACCTGTATGTTTAGTTCATGACCTGTACAGCGGTGACTGACGCACCGTGATCTTTAGTGCCTGACAATACGCATCGGCGTTGTCGGAGCTGCTTCAGAGCGAGCGACAGTCTCTGACGGCCCGCGGTCTTTCGTGCACGACATCAAATGGCTTTCGCTTTAATTACGACACAGATACCCGACCTGTCGCCGCCATTGCTACCGAGAGACCACATGAGGGTCTCTACGACATTAACGATGCCTTGCCTATTCCGAATCTGGAGCTTTCAAATAGCGCAGAGCTGAAATTACACTGCCTGCTTCATGGCATGGGTGGCACTGATCCGACTTGACAACTGGTTCAAGCACTCTTGACTTGACGACTATCTCGTCAAGAAACATGTTCAGATGATAGGCTTCAGCGAGTCGGCACCGATCCACTTGGAGACACCTGAATCAACTGTCAAGAGCAGCGCCAGGATGTCAGACTATGAACTGTTCCAACCTCTAGCGAACAGCCACTCGAGCAGACCAGTGGGGCGTTTCAAGGACCTCCCCTGTCTGACTGACCCAGAGAATACGGGAGTTCGGTCAACGTGTTCGAAGCCGTGGCAGGGCGCCGGAAGTCGAAGGCGGATGGTGCATGTGTGTAATGCATCCGTCAAGGAGGGTATTGGAGGGTCGGTCTGCAGGCGGGGCTTGCCCCCTGGCGCAGAACGCGTCTTACACTCATCTCTCGCGTAACAACTGGGCACCGCGACAATGAACGAACTAACTTGGCCGAATTACACGAGGCTTGCTGCGTGCGTGTCAGCGAATTGCATTGCACTGGTATTGATTTCTGACTGAATATATCATACATCATCTCTGAGCTTTCACGGCCGGACGCTGCAAGCCTCGGGTATTGACTCACGCAGACGACGAATCGCAGGAGATTGCCTAACAGGACTCCATTTCTGTATTCTGATCGACGCCACGCGACTGCCTACAAGTCATATGCTCGCTCGCCAGGTTTCAAGGCATTGGATACAGCTCTCTGAACTTCAGCTCCTTCGTCCCGCCAGCCTTGTCCCCCTTCGCCATGCGCTGCTCGTAATCGGCGGGGGCCATAAGGACAGGCATACCGGGCGGGCAGAACTCGTGCATGACTTGGCGACAGAGGCCACACGGTGAGATGGGCGTCGACACGTCGCTGGCGCCCCCGTCATCGCTAGCGTGGATGATACCCTGCGCGATAGCTCACCTCACAATCGCAATCGCCATGATCGAATACGCCCCTTCGCTCTGTTTTGGCGTCATCCAGCGTGGCTAAGAGAAGTGGATCAACGACCTACGATGGCTTTGACTATGGCCGTTCGTTCGGCACAGATCGCACCTTGCGATCCAGTTTGGCAGCAGTCAGGGCTCCCATGAACAGCAACAACAGTGGGGAGACATACCAGACGTGACTGAGTCAACACTCGCACCTTTCACAATACTCCCATCGGCCATTAGAAGTGCTGCCCCAACACGAAACGGAAGGTTTCCAGGGCTGCTATACGCGTTCTCTCTGCCTAGGAAGACGCAGGAGGTATGCAGTTTTGGTCAGAACTCGGACAAGTACACACCCTCGAAGGCCGCCCGGATGAGCCTGTCTCGATCGGCTAGAGATGCTTCCCCCTGTGACGACTTTGTCATAAATTGGTTAAGTGCCGCTTGCTTTGCTCTGGCTACCCTAGAGACGTTGCGAAGGTACTAAGCACCCGAAGAGCTATTTACGGCTTATGTAGTATTCTAGCGCGCGAACACTTCGCGGACTGAATTAGACGAATGTAACGGGGAACACTATTAAGAAGCATGTACGAATGGACAGCCACAGTACTGATACCCTCGCCAGCAAGATGCCACATTTGAGTTCGAAGGGGTCGCATTTTCCTTCTGTTCTCGCATCCTAGCCTTGGGCTCGCGAGTAACGCCCGGACGAGCCACTTCGGCGTCGACGTGCTCCTCTTGATCGAGTAGCGTCATTACGAGAAGGCGTGAACGATGGTTTCGAAGGTTGTGAAGGTAACCATGTTCACAGGGATAGCTCTGCGTCGCCATGAAACAGGGATAGATGAGGAACATTACGACGAGTATCAAACTAAGCACGACAGCCGCACCTGATAAGGGTCGGAGCTAATCCGCGGAAGAAAACCGACAGCCCTTCAGTGTGGTATGAGGCCACAATCGTCGACCAAGTATTCCGATACGGGTTCTCTGGTGCACGATCAAACGTCGCCTGCACTCTCGTCTTGACGACATCAAACGGAAAGGTGACCACCCACCCCGCGATGCCTGCCAGGCCGCCCGCCGTCAGCATAGCGGCCCACGATACTGTGTTTGATGCGGCCTGTGAGGGCGAACGCGGCCAAAAGCGAACGGTCGCTTCATAAGTGGCAAAGTAGCTGCCGTAACCAATGTCTCGGAGAGCTGTGGTGGAAATCCCGCGATAGAGACCTGCGAGGCCATGCTGCCGGAAAATATGTCGTGTTACGTCCAGCGCACTAGTCGACGCGTCTGCAGTGGCTGACTTGGATGTGGAAGCCGCTGCTTGCATGAGTTGCTGCTGGGTCTTGATCAACTCCGCGGGCGAAGTGATGAGTCTGCGTGATAGGTATAGAGCACAATGCAGCATTTATGGGTCGTGAAGACGCACGAGCATATGATGCCCGTCCATGCGCCGGCGATGGTGACCTGAGCAAGGGTGGGGATGGCACGGTCATCTTTTAGCTGTATCTTTTTGAAAAAGCCGTATGACGAGAAGACCAAGCCATTGAGAGGTGCCGCGCCGAGCTGGGAAACAGGGATATTTCAATATTGCTAGAATTAAACAAGGCGTCAATACGCACAATGGGGGCAAAGACTCCTCTAAACAGACCCCCAAGACGCTCTTCACGGAAAATGGTAAACAGTGCGTGGAATGTGGAGCGGTACTTCCGTGTGGCTGCCGCTGCTTGGAAGCGCACTTTGACTACACTTGATCGGTATTGGATCGACTTCATGAGATAAATCATTTCATACCGGTGTCGAAAGGGAACCCCACTGCGACAGCAGCCATGCCTGCGCTGCGTAGATTAATGCCATTGTCGGGCAGGTACATGGAAAGCGTACGCACCGGCTACTGTGCCGGCAACGAAGTTCAGCGCAGGGTCAATTGGGGCTGTGATTTTATTGTAGGCTTTAACAAACGCTCAAATGTCACGGGTTACATACCTGGTGCATCCGATTCGGTCTGAATCTTGTCCATTCCATTCGCAGGCAGGTAGATGCGGCTCGGAACCACTTATTAAAGGTATTCGCTTGTTATCTTGGGTATGACCAGCGCTGCGCAGAAGATGAGGATCTATATGAGAAGACAATTGACGAGGAGGATGTTGGGGCTGAGCAACATAGCAGTGTGGGCGCCGGCGCGCAAACACTGAGTGCTGTGGCCGTGGGAAGGCGCGAATGTTCACCATCGCCGTCCGCAGCGCTCAGGCACACGTCGGCATCCACTTACCTTGCACCATATACTACTCCTCTTAAAATTTACAGTATTCACCCACCAGACGGCTCGCACAACATCACATGTCGCTTCAGATAAATCTGTCAAGCAAAGACTTGACGCAGGCATACCAAGATATTGTGAACGCGAATGGGATCGACTGGGCGATATTCACCTACGACAAAGGCTCAAACGATCTCAAGGTTCAGGCAACTGGTGATGGTGGACTGGAGGAGCTGCAGGAAGAGTTCTCAGACGGCAGGTATGTTCATCACCCAGTGAGCGTCCCGCAACCTGAATTATGACGACAATCGTGGTAGGATGCAGTACGCGTTTGTGCGCGTCAAGGATCTCAACGTACGTGGCATCCAATGGTCGGCATGGCGCAGTGGATAACGCCCCGGCCTGCAGAGCAACCTTCCAAAATTCGTCCAGATTAATTGGTGTGGCGATGGTGTACCTGTGGCCAGGAAAGGTCTTTTCCATACCCATTCAAGTGCGGTGGCGAATTTCCTTCGTGGCACGCATGTTGTGATCAGCGCGCGCAATGAAGTACGCGACCTTTGTCTAGTGGACCAAGCTTTCTAATCAACAGACCAGTCCGATGTCACACCCTCTGTAATCATGTCCCGCGTGGAAGCCGCGTCTGGCTCCAAGTATTCTGTGCGACAAGAAGCTCCGCGCAAGTACGAGCCAATTGCGCCTGTTGGTACCAACTACACTCCCGTCGGGCGCCCCGATATTGCGGCCATACGAGCATCGGCCGCTCCTAACGCTGCCCCAAAGCCCAGCGTACCGAGTGCATCAAGGCCAGTACCGATGGCGCCTAGCCCTGTGCCGGGCATGGGCAAGGTACCTGTAGTGCGCAAGGCTCCAGCGGATGCATGGCCAGATGAGAGCATACCGGTGCCGCCGCCCCCCGCGCCATCTGCTACACGGATGCCTGTGCCAGGAAGTGCGGTGGCCTATACCCCTCCGGTGAGCCCCTGTTCGGTCCAGTGGCGAATGTGCAGGGTAGCGAATATGGACAGGTCTCAGCGAGGGTGATCCCACCACCTCAAGCGCCTGCTCCCGCTCCAGCGAAACCGCAAGCCGATGACGAGATCGGGCCGGTTGGTACGGCCTACACGCCGATCAAACTCCAACCCAAGAAGCTTGTCAATCCCTTCGCGGCCATGGAGGCCAAGACGCAGGCAGAGGCTGCTCAGCCTAAGGCGCAACCTTCCGCAGGCAAGAAGCTCACGTGGAGCGAGCGACAGGCATTGGCAAAGAAGCAGACAGAGGAGGAGGAGGCGAGAAGTCGTGCCACTTCATTCCAGACGCCTCCGCCTCCTGCATCGACGTGGAAGGCACCTGTGGTTGCTGTTCCTCCTGCTGCTGAGGTGGAAGAAGAGGAATACGAGGTGAGCGATATCGGATGGCGGTTAGAATAAACCGGCTCATGAGGTTCTGTTAGCCTCCAGCTCCCCCGCCTCTCCCGCCGGCTGCAGCGCGTCCAGTCGTACCAGTTGTAGTTCCCGTTGCGGCAGCCCCTCCTCCGCCACCGCCACCACCGCCTGTACCAGAATTCGAGTATGAAGAGCTAGCTATGGAAGAGGCTGCACCTCCTCCGCCCGTATGTCCCAGTATCTTCTCACCTGTCGAGATGCGCGCTAAAACCCATGCAGCCGCCCCCGCCTCCGCCACCTCCTGCCGTGCACCAAGTTGCTGCGGCGCCAGAGCCAGAGCCAGAGCCAGAACCAGAGTCCGTGCGCGGGCCCGAAGCTCAGGCGCAGATGTCAGGTCAGGGTTTGTGTGCGATCGTACAATTTGATTATGAGGCACAAGAAGACAACGAAATGAGCCTTATTGAGGGCGAGCTTATTGAAGAAATTGAGCAGCTTGACGAGGGCTGGTGGGCTGGCACTGGTGAAGGCGGAGCGAAGCGAGGACTCTTTCCCGGTGAGTGTTGAGATCTAGATCTCGGCATCAGATCCCGCTTCTTCTCTTCCTACATCTCTCGCGTTGAATGAACTGAAGGCTAATGACCTCGTTCGAATGAATAAAGCGAACTACGTAGAGGCGATCGAGTCACAAGAGGCGGTTGCTGTAGAACAACCACCCAGGTCGCCGCCACCGCCGCCGCCACCTCCTCCCCCTCCCGTGAGACCATTTTCTTGTTTCGGTATTTTGGGGCATCACGGAGTAAATGATAACCCACGTCTTCGTAGCCCACTGCCGTGCCCCCTGCTGCGGCCGAGCCGGAACCTGAGCCTGAGCCTGCACAAGGCATCACGGCAGTCGCGTTGTATGAGTGCGTACATCACTAATGATTGACACCGCGTTTGTTGACCGCGCGTCATGCAGTTACGACGCTGCCGAGGACAACGAACTCAGCTTCCGCGAGGGTGACCGGATCGTGGAGATTGAGGCAGCGTCAGAAGATTGGTGGCAGGGTCGGGATCAGCGCGGTAATGTTGGGCTCTTCCCAGGTGAGTCGTCGGCGGCCACCTTGCGCGCGTGCTAAGAAACGGCAGCGAATTATGTCGACCTGCAAGAATAGGCCGCTTGAACGGTGCTCCGTCCGCAGGCGCGGGGGTTTGTGGTCAGTGCTAACAATCTCGAACTGTATTTTGGGTTGACGTCTGAATCAACATGAGTTGGCCTGTCGCACAGATAGACCCTGGTGGACCGTGGTGGTGGCGGGTTTCGGAGACCGCATGGGGAAGGTCGTATTACGTAATTTAATTGAGGCTGGTGAGTAGCCGCCTCGAGCTAAACATATTTAAAGGGGATGGGGCAATACATATAGAGCGCTCTCTCTTTGATTTCGTGTCTCTCCTTTCGCCCTGTTTCCAGTCCCTCCGCCGCGACCATGAAGTTGCTGTCCGCCCTCCTGGTTGCGTCTGCGGTGCCTTTTGCAGTGTCTCTTGCACCCATTGTCCGCAAGGGCACATATCTTTTTGATTCCTCGACTGGCGACCGTTTCTACCTAAAGGGTCTTGCATACGCAGGTGAGAGCGCTTCCCAGGGTGGATTCAAGGTGCAAATGTAATGTAGCCGTCGGCTAGAGAACTATGGCTCTAGCCAGACCACTCCGAGCGGCGAAGTCAGCGCGGTTGACCCGCTCGCGAATGGGCAGGGCTGCGAGCGTGATATCCCGTACTTCCAGGAGCTCGACGTCAACATCCTCCGCGTTTACCAGGTCAACTCGAGTCTCGACCACAGCACCTGCATGAACGCCCTGGAGCAGGCTGGTATTTATGTTCTCATTGACCTCGCCACCCAGGTGGAGGCGATGTCCGGCACCTCGCCCTCTTGGAACCTCGAGCTACTCACGCAGTACATTAACACGATCGAGGCATTTGGAAACTATTCGAACGTGTTTGGTTTCAACATCGGGAACGAAGTCGTAAGTTCTATTCTGAAGTCTCTCGGCAGTACCTCATCAGCGTCACAACAGATCAGCAATCTCGAGGACGACCAGTCCGCTCCTTACATCAAGGCGGCTGTACGTGACATCAAGGCCTTCATGGCCGCATACAACTATACTCAGCTTGTCGGCTACACTGCCACCGATTCGCCGAATTCACGCGCGACGCTTCCCTATTATCTTGCTTGTGACGAGGATTCATCGTCCATCTTCGACTATTGGGGGCTCAACATTTACGAGTGGTGCGGAAACAGTACCTTTGCGTCTTCTGGCTACCAGGCACGCACAGAGGAGCTAGCCAATCTCGGCGTCCCCGCCTTCTTCTCTGAATACGGTTGCAACGCTGTCGAGCCACGCACCTTCGAGGATGTTCCCGTCCTATACAGCTCAGACATGTCGAATGTTTGGTCAGGAGGTATCATCTACGAGTACATCGAGCAAACCAACGACTTCGGTCTCGTCAATATCTCCTCTGACGGAACCTCGGTCTCGACCCTTACAGACTTCACCAACCTGAAGTCGCAGTACACGACCGCGTCTGGCTCCTCCCTTGCGTCAGCATCGTATTCCCCCTCCATCTCGCTCCCCGACGCGTGCCCGTCTAGCAACGCCAGCTGGCCCGTCGCCACCAGTCTGCCTCCCACGCCGAACACCGGTCTCTGCGATTGCGTCGCGAGTAAGGTGACGTGCGGCTCGACCTATACCCTCGGCGACACTTCCGACATCGGCACGGCTATCGGCACTATCTGTGGCACGTCCTCGACTGCGTGCTCGGCTATCTCAGGCAATGGCACGGAGGGCACGTACGGCGAGTTCTCGATGTGCAACCCGCTCCAGCAGCTCAACATCGCCATGGAAATCTACTACAACGAGCAGGACCGCTCGTCGTCCGCATGCGAATGGTCCTTCGCGAGCATCACGTCCAGCGCGAGCATCACTGCCTCTTCCCAGTTCGCGAGCGCGACCAGTAGCTGCATCAATGCGGACGCATTCGCCAGCAGCACCGGCATCCCGAGCGCAACGGCCACACTCTCTGGAGTGTCCACACACTCGCTCGTGACGGCTACTTCGAAGAGCGGCAGCAGCAGCAGCAACGCTGGCGGCGCAGTCAGGCTCATTGCTGCAGATGCGCCTGCCACCACGCTGATTGCCACGGTGCTCCTCGGCGTTGTTGGCGGCTTCATGGCTGTCTGCCTGTGAGGCGTGCTCACGGACAGTAATGACTGTACCTGTTATATGCCGTCGCAAAACACACCAGGTACTTGCGCGCCTGCACGGACTGTTATCAGCCTCGGTGCCTTGCTTTATGACGATGACACTTACCTATTCCCCATACTGAGCACGTACATAATCTCCAGTACCATCTAGAACGAGCAATCGCTAACGAGCACGCGTACGCGTGTATGCGGGTCGTGGACTGTACTGCGGACGGACTATGTTGCACAACTACACGTATCTTTAGTGATTTAGTCGATCTTTGCTTGAATCAAGTCCGTCGTTCATTCTATCGGAGATGCACAACTGGCTGACGTTCCTCTGCTAATGGCAAATTCGCCGTCAGGTCGGGCGTCGATGGAAAGGGAGCGTCTACTCTGCAAGAAGAACAGCTGACCGAGGCTGTCAGGGCTCTTGGACCTCTCTGTGGTCACTAAGATGCTTCATTCAAGATGTCAGAACAAGAACAAGGGTATATTTGACAGGGAATCATGAACCATAGATATCATCCAATGCAGCCATAGCAAGCGTAATGCTAACTAACACATGCCTCCGTGGCCAAGCGGGGGGACCTGCGGATTCTCCCCAAACAGTCGCGTTTCAGAGTCTGTTGTAATCGCTCATCCGAATCTATTTGAGCATACCGTCCAGGAGTTCTACGCCTGAAGCTATGCACAGTGATCAATAATTATCAGAGGAAGATGTCGGACACCTTCCACAGATCGGTAGATAAACCTGCCCGCCGTTGTCGGCAAATCCGTCAACAAAGCTTCGGATTCTGCTGCACAATCCAAAGCCCATACCATGATACCCAGTGCGGGTCTGCTGTGCCGAGGACCACCAATTTGAGCATCGAGAGGATGCATTTCGACGTCCTAGCGCATTTCTGGGATGCTCAGCTGGCGATCCTCAACGGGCTTGAGGACATGGCGGATCTCGATGATGTAATTCGCCGGGTCTTAATGATGAGAGGCTTGTGGATGGAGGGAGGCACCTGAGACCGGACAGACGAGAGAGGAAGACCGCAAGTGCAAAACGGAGATACTATCAAATGACCAGTTCTGCAAAATGCACGTGGTTTGCAGAACTGGCACTACTTCCCCGTACTCCACTGTTTTATTCTGTAAATAATTGAGGATGCTATCGAGACCATACTCTTTCATATACCAAATGCGATCGAGCAGGGGAGATCACAATGGAGAGCAGTTCACAAAACATTGCCCATGAAGGGTTCTGCAAAGTATTGGCTGGGAGATCACAGCAGCAGTCAAAGGTATTTCATTAATCGGGTTTACGGAACTAGTGGGTGTGCACATGCACAATGTATTCATGCAACCCGATTTGCTTTGCGACGTTATGATTCCACTGCATGGCACATCTGCAAAATCCGAGCTTTCAGGCGTGACAAGACCAGCCACCCGCTCGTTCTATTTCAAACTCCGCCTAGCACCTGCTAAATTTCAATCGAGCGCGGTCTGCTGCAAGGGATCAACAATGCCGTGATGCCGTGTCAGAATGCAGACCTGCCGGTGTGACCCGAGCGTGACGGTTTTGCAGAAGTGGCTTCGTTTCAAGTCTCATCGCCGGCACTGGTACTGTACAAGCACAACACGCGAGAAAAATGCTGTTTTTGACAAGGAGGTATAGAGATGGTCTACACACAGGCCTGTCCAAGTCCGAGGGGGAGAAATTGAGTGGTTGGGCGGTGCAGCTCGAAACACTGCAAACCTTTGCAGAACTGGTCATCTGATAGTATATCCCAAGTTGATGGGGTATTCGCTGCCTATGTCATCTCGCCTGAACCCGAACTGATGTCGGCCGACTTCCATTGCGTGCAACCAGACCTACCTGAGCGAGTAGATGGATACTTGTTGTATCTCCGTTTTGCACTTGCAATTTTCTCTTTCGTCTATCCAATCCCAGATGCCCCCCTCCATCCTCAGGCCTCTCCCGTGCATCGGACAAATAGTCCTGGCGACAGCAAATGTACCTCGAATTCTCAATCGGAGCCTGAAGGATCGGACGTTTTTCCGGCAATGGATATGCCCACTACTGCCAGGTTCATTTATCGAGCTATGGAAGGTTCGTCTATGTCGTTGTGTCTGGCATCCCCCCTGACGGTTAACAATCACTGTGAACAGCTTCTGGTGAAGAACTCCCTGAGGGCTTGCAGGCGCTTTGGCGTGATTACATTAGACCACTCGAAACGGATGAGCGATTAGAACAGATGAAGCGCGACTGGATGGAGACACATCCACAGATCCGCCAGGTCAGCCAAGAAGGTGTATGATAGCGAGCATCACCCACGAGTTTGTTTGTGGTGTACGGACAGTTGGTGATACAGGTTTTGCTGAATTTGTCGAATAGAACCCTTTATTCTTTTATGTTGTGTCAGTCCGTTGAGGATAGATTCGACCTAGTTTGCGACGGGCTTCGCGGAATTGGTAAGTCTGAAGTGAGAACACGGTCTACATTCATCTCGGCCTGTGCCCTGGCATTGTACGCCGATGCCTCAATGTTATGAGTCTCGGCTGCAACACTTATGGTAAGTTCGTGAATGTTGCATCGCGCCGTGTCGCATGCTGCCTTCTTCCCGTGCGTTGTGGCGGAAGAGGAGTCCTAAGCACCCGAACGTGTCAGCAGAGCCGTCCGTGTGGTCGTGTTATGCATTTGAGTGCAGGTTTCGGGTGGACGCAGATTCGTCCCGCTTCGTTGGGTCGTGTCTACTCATACTAGTCAGCAGCACGCCGAGACACCACCAAGAGTTGTGGCATTGTTCGAGATACGGGTGTTAGAGATGTCCACCGACGCGAATCATCCCTTCTGTGCATAGCACGTTCAGTGACCATGCAACTTATAAGTGACCACGCAACTTATAAGAACCTTGATGGATCGTCGTCGCAGGGCCCTTACTTCTTCGCGATCCGAAAGCCGTGACAAAGCCTGTGTACATGGAAGACATTGCAAGAACTTTGCATTAGCACAGTACATGTTCTGTGGCTCCGAACATACCTGAGCCTAAGGACCTGCAAAGCCAACAACATGTTCGTAATGTTCTCGAGGTGGATTCTATGAGCTCATTCTTTGGTGTCTGATCTGCGGTAGCTGGGTACGCTCTCAATGAGAGCAGCGATCAAACTCGCGAGTACTTCGAAGATTCAAACAAGCAGTGTTCGATGCCGGGCTTGGCCTGGGTGACGGGCGAGGTCACTGAGAACAAGCGCACGATAGCAATATGTATGTCAGATTACCAGGCGTTCACCCGCAATGTTGAATGCGCATAATCTATCAGACACAAGCGAAGCAATGTGAACGAGCACACCATCCCATTCACTCGCCTCTGTAGTACTTCGGCCTCACAAACGGCATCGGTGTGAGGGTTGCCTTCCTCAGCTTGTTCCGCACGTCCACCTCCAGCTCTGTGCCTTTCTTGTGCCACCCGGACTTCACATACCCCATCGCGACATTCTTGCCCAACGTGGGTGAGGGTATCCCAGATGTCACGACGCCTGTCTTCACTCGTCAGCGGCATGCGTCCCGGGTTCATGGCGTGTACGTACCGATATGCTCTCCGCCATTTGGGGCAAAGATCTTCGCACCCTCTACAAATGGTGGTCAGGCGGTGATCTGCACGGCGACAGGATAAGCCTCACGTCTTGCGGGCGCGCTGTCGACCAGCATGCCCACCCTTCGTCGTGACGGGCCTTCTTGCAGGTGCTTGCGCACACCCTCTGCCCCGATGAACGCACCCGTCTCTCGCCTCTCCTTTCCTACGCGATAGATTCGATCGGTATGCGGAGACAAGCGAGCAGAGCTGCTCACCAATCACCCAAGTCAAGCCGGCCTCGACAGGCGACGTGGTCTCATCGAGGTCATTTCCATACAAGCACATGCCCGCCTCTAGACGCAGACTGTCCCGCGCGCCTAACCCAGTGAGCTGAACAGGTGGCTTTGAGAGCATCTGGGCGACCTGCACGGTCTCCGACGGCGGAATTGAGATCTGCGAGTTGGTGATCATAAGTAAATCTGATTATAGGGTGGTACATAACCTGCCTCGAAGCCGTCCTCGCCAGTGTACCCGCCTCGAGCTACATGAAGGTTAAATCTATCGAGGCGGACAAACGCAGACTTTCCAAACGTGAGCGCGCGGAGGTCGAACGATGTAAGGGCCTGCAGATATTGTGCAGCCTGGGGGCCTGTTCTAGGTCTAGCACATCCACCGCATTTCGTCTGAACGAGAAACGCACCCTGCAGCGCCAATAGTCCCCACCCCTCCAATACCTCGAGCTTGACCTTCCCGTCCTTCGCACGCTCACTCGAGTTCCACTCCTCTAGCTTCTCCTCGAACCATGCCAAATCGCGGTCGCGCCTGCCTGCGTTCGTGACCACGTAGAATGCATCATTCGCGTGCTTTGTGATGACAGTGTCGTCAATGATGCCACCCTTTTCGTTGAGAATGACGGACAGCGTAGACGAGTAAGCTTGCAGGGACGAGAGGGAAGATGGAGTGAGCCATTCGAGGAACGCGGTCACGGTCGTGCCAAGGAAACTAGACTTTGAATCAGATATACCGGAGAGTACCGGGAAGACGGGGCGCACTTGGATTGAACCATATGACCTACATCGAAGAGGCCGACAGAATTGCGGACATGGTGATGACTGGCCACTTTGCAGGGTCATCTGCATGCTTCCAGTCCATCACGTCCGAACTTACTCGCGCCTATATCCCCGTATGAAAGGGGCATAGAGTACCCAGCGAAGGGCACCATCTTTGCACCGTTCTTGACGTGGAAATCATACAGCGGCGTCCTCCTCAGCTACTCGTGTAGTTACTCGTCAGTTTGGCGTTGCGACTACACGGATACGCACTGAGTCTGTTGCTGTCGCGAGGTGCCGCGTGCGCGCCACGATGGTAGCCCATCGCAACCGAGCAGTCGCTCTCGTCGCACACCGTAGGAGGACCGTCATCGCAAGGCAGAAAAAGCGAGGAACAGAGTCTATTCACGGAAGGCCGATGCATGCTCGAGAAATAGAAACGTAATTACGATTATTACATATCGGCTATCTCCTATTATGTACTATACATGTATGGTAATGTATGGTATGCGGGTAAGTATGGTAAGTGGGCATGTGTATGTAGGTATGGCGATCGCCATGTTGCACATATGATCGATACAACGCGCAGACGCAACAGTGCCACTACGGCCTCTAATACAATCCTCTCTCTTTGCCTCTCTCCAGACCCCTGCGACAGCACACGACGAGGTGAGACCAACCCTGCGCCTCCAACTACATTCGCGTCAACATGTCTCGGTTTGTGAGAGCATCCAAGTACCGGTACGCAACGACTCGTGACAGCTTGACATACGGGCCATGTTGACCTGCGTACACGTAGCCATGTGTTCGGTCAACCAGGGAAGAAGGAGTATGGGATCGATAACCTCAAGGTCACCAACAGCGCCTGGGACACCAACATCATCGCCGCCTCTTCCGTATGTCGCGCTTCCAGACGTGTCATAGTGACCTGACCACTCGCAGCGCTACATCAGCGTGAACTGGAACGCCTCCGGCGGAGGCGCATTCGCCATCCTCCCCCTACCCTCGCCCTTTGAACCCCTCCCTTATGGCTTCCCCACGAAACTCCCCGACCTCATTCCCCTCGCCCGCTCGCACTCCGCCCCTGTCCTCGATACTGACTGGTCACCCTTCAACGACGCCATGGTCGCCTCCGCCGGCGACGACGGCAAGGTCATGCTGTGGAAAGTCGAGTCCGCCATATTCGAGGGCTGGGGCACCGAGCACTGGGAGCCTCAGGACTTCGACCCCGTCCTCCGCATCGACGTCTCGCCCCGCCGCGTCGGGCAGGTGCTATTCCACCCGACCGCGAACAACGTCCTCGCCAGCACGACGGGCGACCACGTCGTGAAGATATGGGACATCGAGCGGCCGGAGAACGCGCGGGCCGTTCTCGGCGGGCACGGCGATGCAATCCAGTGCCTCACATTCAACCCGAGCGGAAACCTGCTCGTGACGACCTGCAGGGACCGCAAGATCAGGCTGTTCGACCCGCGTGCCGGCGGGGACGCGGTCCGGATGTCGGACGGGCATAGCGGTATCAAGGTGCTTTTCACTGCTCGCTTGAGGGCGTTTCGTGCTGATGCCTGGCCAGGGCGCGCGGGTCGTCTGGATGGGCGAACGCGACAACATCGCGACGACGGGCTTCAGCAAGATGAGCGACCGCGAGGTCGCCATCTGGGAGACCGGCGGCCTCGGAAACGTGAAGATGACCAAGATCGATCAGACATCGGGAACACTCATGCCGTTCTGGACGGACAACAACATCCTTTTCCTTGGTACGTTTGATTGCGTCTTGAAACAGGAATCCTGGCTCACCGTACCCTCATGCAGCTGGCAAGGGGTGAGGAGAATATATCCTTGTTAAACAAGGTGACTGACCGAGACATTCAGGGATGGTAACATCCGATACTACGAGTACGAATCAGACCAGCTGTATGGTCTCGCGGAGTTCAAGTCGTCGGACCCTCAGCGAGGAATGTGTTTCCTGCCTCGACGCGCCCTCAATGTCTCGGAGTGTGAGATCGCACGCGCGTACAAGCTCTCAGCATCCTCAATAGAGGCCATCGCCTTCATCGTTCCTCGAAAGGTGCGCTGTCATTGCCCCTCCGCGTCCATTCATTAACCCTAACCCTACATGCTAGTCTGAATCTTTTCAGTCCGACATCTACCCTCCCGCACCCTCCTCTGAGCCTGCACTCACCGCAGGCGAGTTCTTCGCTGGGAAGGCTGTCCCGCCCAACCTCGTCAGCCTCGATACGGGCGCGATCACCTCCGGTGCGCCTCCCTCTGCTGTGCCCGCCACTGCTCCGTCTACACCCACCCCGTCGAAGACGAGCACCGCGCCGACTCCTACTGCTGCATCCGTGCCGAGCATTTCTATTGATTCCACGCCCTCCCCGACGTCTCCGCTTGTGAGGAAATTTGAGCCCAGTTCGGTGATTGCTTCGCCGATCGAGCCCAAGACGCCTGTGCGGTCATCATCAGTAGACGTACGCACCTCCTTTCCCCATTCCCGCTGCTGTTAGCTGACGGACTCGCTCATTGTCCTCGTTGCCAGGACTCCGAAAGCGCCGCCTTGAAGGAGGAGAATGCGCAGCTGACGGCGGACCTGCGCGAGGCGCGCGCGCAGATCCGAAACCTGGAGCTGCAGGTGGAGAGCATGAAAGCGAATGCGCGCAAGGCCGCTGCGCTGCTCGACAAGTGAGCGAGCGGGGCCCTTGGGAGGGCGGACGAAAACCGAAGACGAGCGCTGCGAGAAGGTAGCGTACTGGTTTGCTCCCAGTTGTATATCCGTGCGGGCGATCTCTGTTGTTCATCCTTGTTATGCTGTGACGCTGTCTTGCGAGGATGGCTTGCAGTGAGTATGGTTTAGTCACACGCCCCTCAGGCTCTGGCGGTTGAGCTGTCGCATCAATGGTGCACTCGCCGAGCCGCGTCAAGCCTTGGTGCGGGCCGTCCGCGTCATACGTTCGAGCGGAACTAAGTACTCTAGCGCAAATGCTGAGAGAGATGGTTTGGGGTGCCGCATAAGAGCCATGGCCGAGCAAAGGCCTAGGGACGTCATGGTCCGGTTGCGCATGGCCATGGAACCAATTAATTCGATACACACCAAAGTTGGAAGGTGAATTGAGCCTCCACCGGGACCCCAAAATTAAAGGGCTTTAAGAATCGAGGCACGTTGTCCTTGGATCAATTGAAGCTTAAGTCGAACGTGCGACATGAGACTTTACACTGTCGGTCTGTGTACTGCTTGTTTTCGTGTCCTTGTTCTGGTTCTCTCCATGTGCAGCGAAGAACATGAAGCAAGCTTCCGGAGTTGGTGCAGTAGCTTGGGCATGACAATATGGTAGCATGTGATAGAGCTTGGCTTTCTCCTGATTTCAACTTACATCTTCCTTCGAATCAACATCAAGACTTGTCGATATCAAAGCAAGTTGGACGGGTTGTCAGCGGCGCAGTGGGGCCGACGTACGTGCGCACGTAACGAATAACTGTGTGGCATGACCTGTATCCCGCATCCGAGTCATGGCAGGATAAGACGGTGAGTATCCTCGTGTACCGCCATGGAAAGCACGTGCACACGTGCGCGCGCTCTCCGGCCCAGAGAATGACTCTCCGCTGCTGGAGCGGGCGAAGAGATAGTCTGCGTCTCTAGCCAGGGTCTTTGCTCTTCGTTTTCCTCCCAGAGTCCCATCTATCACTATATATTCCGGGTTCCCCTCTAACTTATCTAACTTACTCGCCCCCCCCAACCGTGCACATATCTCGCCTTCGCCTTCCCCGAGCAACTCACCCTCGCATCCAAACTCGCTGCTACATCCGCGTCGGGTGTAGCCCCCGGACTATTCGATCTAGACAGGGAGTCGCAGGGCTTCTCTAGGTCGTCTCGTCCGCCCTTACCATCGTATGAGCGCACTCCATGCTCACTTCCACCTACGGAACCAGCAGGCCTTCCAGCGCCTGCTCGATGGCAGTGAAGGCTCCCGAGGACAATCCTCCGCCCCCAGCAGCGGAGGCAAGTCCTGGAACAGACCGAGTCCCTTGAGTGGCAATGCACCGCTAGCATCACCTCTAGACGTGAACGCACGCGACTGGCTGGGGAGAACCGTCCTGCACCTCGCTACTGCTGCCCAAGATGCCGCGGCGACCGAGTACGTACGTCTGCTGCTCGCGCATCCTAACATCCAGATCAATGTGCAAGACGTGGAGAGCCATTGGACTGCCCTGCACCGCGCCCTCTATCACGGCAACCTCGCTTCTGCGGTTCTCTTACTGCAACGACCGGACATCGACCCTACTCTCCGCGATCCGGAGGGCTATACTGCCTTTGATCTCTACAACTCCACGTTGGAGGGAACCAAGCCCACCAGCGACGACGCTAGTTCTGCGGACTTACATACCTGGGGTGCCAACCGGAACGCAGCGCTGGGCCTGGGCAATGGCGACGACAGGCTATTTCCAGAGCAGGTCGCATTGCGGCCGCACGAGGGATCTGCGCCGTCTCAGAAGGACTGCATCGATACGCGATTTGCCCCCGTCCGTATCCGGCAGGTCGCTATGTCCAAACTGCACACCGGTGCGCACCGATCTTCCGTTGTCCGTTATTGCTCTTTGCTGACATGCCGCAGCCGTGGTGACCTCCGAGCCTCGCACGAACCTGCGCGTATGCGGCTTCGGTAGCGGTGGGCGCCTGGGGCTTGGCCAACATACTCAATACTCCCTAGTCCCTCTACCGCAGTTCAATGGAACGGTTGCATCGGCCGCTCTCGGTCAAGACCATACGCTCGCGGTAACAAGGTCCGGCGAGGTCTACAGCTGGGGGTTGAACAGGTTCTCACAACTGGGCTATGTCGTCGAGTTGTCAGATGGCGCGAAAAGCAGGGGGGAGGAGCCAATCCAACCCACTGCGCGAAAGGTTGTGGGTCCGCTGAAGAACAAGGTCGTCAAGGGCGTCGCGGCGTGCAAGACCGCGTCGGCATGTTGGACGGCGGAGGAGGTGTACACCTGGGGGACGAATACCGGCCAACTAGGTAAGTCGCTGGTTGTTGTGATCCTCTCACTGTCTCACATTGTCTCGCGCGGTAGGCTATGACAAGTCAGCGCACCCTGTGCAGGTACTCCCTCGTATCGTAACCAAGGTCTCGCAGCCCGTTCTTGCCATCACGATTACGGTAGGCTTCTGTCGCTTTAGAGGAGTATCTCAGCTGATTGTTTGCAGGACTCTGCCATGGCATGTCTCCTAGAGACCAAGGACGTCATATGTCTCTGGAACGACGGCCACTTCAAGGTCAATTTCCCAGCACATGCCTTTCCGTCGGAGATCACTGTTTACCGTCCGCCACACTCGATCAGTAATTCGAGCATCGAGAAAATAACTAGCTGTGAATGCACGTTCGCGGCGCTGTCCAGCAACGGAGAACTCTTCACCTTCACTGTGCCGTCGGCATCTGAGCTGGGTGCAGGTGGCAGTACCGCAGGTAGCAAGCCCCGGACCGCGATCGTGCCGCAGCGAGTCTGGGCCTTACGCAAGAAGTTCACCGCAGTCAAGGTACAGACTTTGTATTGTTCCTGCTGTACCGCATGCCCACTGACCACTGCTAAACAGGATGTTGCTCTTGGCTCCGATGGGGCGATCGTTATATGCACCGAGTCAGGGCACGTTTTCGTGCGCACTCGCACCGCAAAGCCCGGACATGGCGCAGGCGGGAATGGTAAGACGCACAAATTCGCGCAGATGCCGCACCTCCAACGCATTGTCCGCGTATGCGCGAACGTCACGGGTGCTTATGGAGCGCTCAGAACAGACTACGTACCGCCGCCCGTGAGGATCGTCAGCAAGGTCGTCGCACAAGATCTGGCGGAGGTGCAACCATGGCTGTACCTTATCAAGTCTGCCTCTGAAGACAAAGTGAAGACGGTGTCATCTCCCAGTGAACCAACTGCCCTTGCACCCGGCAAACTCGGTGAGGACAGGAAGGATGAGATGTCCGATGACGAGGGCGAAGACCTCTCGATACAGAAGGACATCAAGCACATCCGTGCATTGCTCATCCTTCTTCAGGACATGAAGGAGGCGCAGCCCGCAGGTGCAGACAACTTGGTCGACGAGAAGGGCAAGCGCCTCCCACACGGCGCAGACATTCTCATTCAGATCCATCCCTATGAAGTACCCGCGCACCGAGTCATGCTCGCCGCGCGTTCGTCGGTGCTCTGTCGTGTTCTCTCTGGCGGTGCTTCCGTGCAAGACGCAAGTTGGCGTCTCAGCATCAAGCTCCTGCCGCCCCGTTCGCCAGACGCGCAGCTGCGCCTCGCCATTTCTGCGTGCCAGCCACTGTCAGTGCTGCTCCTGCTGACGTATCTCTACTCGGACGATGTCCCCGCGCTGTGGGACCCGCGGGTTGGCATGGCACTGTCGGGCCAGCTGCCGACGCTAGGTGTCCGCCTTGCGCAGGTGAAGCAAGAACTGCAGGCTCTTGCGCGAGTCCTGGAACTCCCACTTCTTGCCACTGCGCTGGAGGCACCCGTTAAGCGTGTGCCAAGGCCGTCCATGGTGGACGATCTCACAAGGCTTTTCAACGCCAGCCAGGCGCAGACAGTGCGCCGCGTCCACGACCCGCTGGCCCCCGATGTTGTCCTCAGTCTTGCAGACAGGGAAGTGCACACGCACTCGTTGGTGCTCCGCGCGCGCTCTCCTTTTTTTGCCGCGTTCTTTGACGAGGAGGAGTGGACGAGGAAGCGGTGGACGGCGGAAGGCACGGTGGTGGTTGATATGGGACACCTGAAGGGAAAGGAGATGGAGTACGTGTGCCGGTATTTGTGCTGCGGGGGTGATCAGGAGATGTTTGAGGTGCTAGGTAAGTCTCTGGGAAGTGCGCGGGGACGGCATGCTCATGTAGCTACGTACAGAGCACATCGACACCGTGGATCAACTATTAGACTTTATGTTCAATGTCATGGCTGCAGCGGTAGGTTCATTGGTGTAGCACACTCGACCACGACTTATGGAGCTGTCGATTAGAACGAGCTGCACATTGATCGTCTCATGCTCATCTGCTCGCAGGTGATCCTCAAGCGTGTCAACATTACTAACATCTGCTCTATCCTTTCGGACGCTTCCTTCTACCACGCGCTCCCGCTCGTAGAATCTCTCCACGCGTATATGGCCGCCAACATGGAGACACTCCTTGAGAGCCGCATGCTCGATGACGTACCCCCGCATCTCGTCAAGCAGCTCTCCATCTTTGTCCGCGACCAGCAGGTACATAAATACCCCAATTCCCGCTCACCTTGGCTGGTCGAGCGAGCGATGCAGGTACACAGCACCTGGCTTTCGCTCGAAGACTTCCCGCAGCCGGTTGTGCCGTCGTACAAGATCAAGATGGGCGCGTTCAGAGACTCGCCGAAGATGTCGCCACCCGGTCCCAGCAAGAGGAACAGGAGGACATCCCAATTTGCAATGTCGCCCCCGAGCAGTCCTGTCGTTCGTCCTGTCATCGCTCCGACGCCTGCAAGCAACCTGCTTGCCGATGATGAAGTGTTCATGATGGACGACCCAGATGCGCCGGGCTTATCGACGCTGACTCAGCCAGTAACTCCTACTCCAGAGTCCATTGCGGGATCTTATAAGTCCATGAGTGGATGGAGAGCCATCTCATCGGCACCTAAGTAAGTGTATGGCCGACTGCATACTGCAGGATATAACTGGACATCCCCAGGGTCGATATGAGGACTATCATAGCTGAGGCGGAAAGCAGTACGCCGCCCAAGCGTGCACCCGTTCCGGGAGCAATAGCTCGCAAAGCCAGTTCAGAAGGCCCCGCGCCCCTACGTGGTACTCCCCCAAAGGGCCTAACCTTACCCATCACTGCGCGTCCGCCCTCTGGTACACCCTGGAGACAACCCCAGGCCCCAGCCACGTCAACAAGCCCAGCCGTCGGGCTTCCGGTTGTACCCTCGCCTAGTCGCGCTGAGCTTTCTACACTGACACCGAGGACTGTGCCCTCCGCCCTGGGCACCCAGCCAACCACACCCACCAAGAAGCCTGCAGCCGGGACGCCAGGAATGGGTCCCACATTTACGCCTTCCAAGAAGGCCGCGTCGCAGGACTCGCCGCCGAGTATCCGCCGCGTGTCGTAAGTGCATCTATCAATCACATTCATGCTCTAGTTGAGAAATGCGTCAGCAGCGGCAGCGTATGGACACTCCCGCCCGTCCAGCCCATCGTGCAGTCTTCGACAACGACAGGCATGTCCTTCGTCGCCATCCAAGAGCTTCAGCGAGAACAGAACAGGGGGCCAGCCAAGGACAAGCGGTCACTACTCCAGATCCAAGAGGAGGAACGTGCGCGCCAAGTGGAAGAGGACTTCCTAAAGTGGTGGGCCGCTGAAGAGACCCGATTAAAGGCAGCAGAACAAGGCGTCCCGCAGGCCTCGCAGCGCCCACAGAAATCGAAGAAACCCAAGCCCTCAAAGCTCAAGCCCAACAAGACAGAGTCCGCTCCTGGGCCTACAACTACTTTGGCCCCTTCCCCAGCTCCGAAGGAGGGCCAGAAGAACCAGGCTTCGAGCAAGAAGCTACAGAAGAAGCATCCCGCCAAGGGCAGTGCTGCACCCAAGTCAACTGCTCAGTAGTGACAGAATATGTACTGTTTCGAACGTTTCGTTTAAGATATGCATACTCTATGACATTGATACCACGAACTTCTAGGCTATGTATGTATGACATGTGTGACGGTTGCTAGACATAGATATAATGATCTGAGTGGGGCTGATAGATGTGATTAGAAGAGGCTGTACGAATACATGTACGTGGAGTAGATTACAAGAGTATACGTCACAATTATTGTCTTCTTCAAACGTGCACTCAACGCGAGCCTTCTGTAAGAGAGTTGGCTGGTGTCGATGAGCCAATCGTAGCATCAGGGTCATGGTTATCTTTGATATCTAGTGTCTGGTCACTGTTGGCGCGGATCGTAACGATATCACCATCCCTATAAACACGTTCAGACCCTGATAAGGTAATTGAAGTAGTATTACACACCTGATCGTGCCATTCAACAACTTCTGCGCGAGCGGGAACAAGACTTCCGTCCTGACGACCCGAGCTATCGCCCTTGCACCGTATGCTTCCGAGTAGCCTTGTCTTGCCAGCCATTCTCGGGCTCCATCGTCAACGTCGAGCGTGATGCGGCGATGTTGTAGCCGATGAGCGACATCATTGAGACGCAGCGAGACGACCTGGAGGATAGACTCCTTTGAGAGCTTGTTAAAAACGAGCATGGAGTCAAGACGGTTGAGTAGCTCCGGCGGGAAGTACTCCGTCGTACGCTGGAGAACCTCACCACGCGCCTCGGCTGTAACTACCCCGTCCTCGTCCGAAGCGGATTTGTGCGCGAGGATGTCGCTCCCTACACTAACTATCACAATCCATGACAGGTATCACAAGAAAAACAGCTAACCCAGGTTGCTTGTTAAGCAGATAATAGTGTTCTGCATATATTGATCAATATTGTGTGCAGATGCATGCCAAATGACCACGTACCTTGAAATCGACCTTGCGGCCCTGAGAGTCGGTGATGCTACCTTCATCAAGTACCTGAAGCAGAATCACAACAACATCTTTATGGGCCTTCTCGAGCTCATCGAGCAAGATCACCGCTATCATGCAATCACATTGAGCACCCGTTATTCTCAGAGCACGCGGAACAAGACAACACACCATACGGCTTCCGACGAACAGCTTCTGTCAACTGACCACCCTCTTCGAAGCCAACGTATCCAGGAGCTGCACCAATGAGCCTAGATATGGTGTGGCGGTCGTGGTACTCTGACATGTTGATATTGATCCTGCAAGAACGACTTCAGGCCATTGTAACCATTCTGCAACACATAATTACTCACAAACCACGCTGTTCATCATTGAACAAAAATCCTGCGAGCGCCTTGCAGAGCTCCGTCTTGCCGACACCAGTAGGTCCGAGGAAGAGGAGCGACGCAACGGGCCGATTAGGTGCCTGTAGTCCGGCGCGCGAGATGCGAACTGCATCGCTGACGGCAGCCACGATATGGTCCTGGCCGACAACACGCTTGCGAAGCGTATCCTCCATCTGTAACGACTATGAGTACCATCCTCCTCACAGATAACGCAACACTTACATGCACAAGCTTGTCCCTCTCGCCCTTGAGTAGATTCTGCACTGGGATCCCCGTACTCTTCGCTACGACCCTTGCCACATCCTCACTCGTGACTCTGTCATGGAGCATCATCATCGGGCCCATTTCGTCCTCGCCATCCGCCCTCTCCGTCTCCTGCGGCAGCTCTTTCTCAAGTTCCGGGATCGTCGCGAACCTCAGCTGACTTGCGCGTTCGTACATCCCCTGCCTCTGTGCAACCTCTAGCTCGTGCTTCGCCTCCTCCAGGCGCCTCTTCAGATCCTTGATCCTCTCAAGCCGCCACCGCTCCGCTTGCCACCGCTCCGTGAGTCTTGCTGCCTCCTCACGCTTTTGTCTCAGAGTCTCCTCCACCTTCGTTCGGCGCTCGACGCTGAATATGTCGGACTCATTCCGGAGTGATTCCCGCTCAATCTCAAGTGTCATGATCTCGCGGTCGAGGGCATCGAGCTCGTCCGGCTTGGACTCTTGTGCAAGGCGCAGCGCAGAGGCCGCCTCGTCCACGAGATCGATCGCTTTGTCGGGTAGGAAGCGGTCTGATATATACCGTGCCCCGTATACAGCCGCTGAAAACGCCAGTCAATTCAGGCTCAATGTAGTGTCGCGAAGCATTGACTTACCAGTGACCAGTGCACCATCAGCAATACCTACACCATGGTGTACCTCATACTTGGGTTTCAACCCACGGAGGATTGATATCGTAGCCTCGACGGTCGGCTCCTCAATCTGCACAGGCTGGAATCGTCTCTCAAGAGCCGCATCCTTGCCAATTGTCTTGCGGTACTCATCCGCTGCGGATGTTCAATTGAGTATGTGCCGTATTCTATCTGAACAACCAACACGCACGTGTTGTCGCGCCAACAAGCTGCAAGCCTCGAGCAAGCGCTGGTTTGATCATCTGCCCAGCATCAATGCTACCCTCCGACTTGCCCAGCTGGAAGAGCATGTCTGCGAGGCATGACATATCAGTGCATAGTCAGATGGTAAGCAAACGTAGTACGCACGAACTTCATCAATGAAACATATCACGTTACCTGCCTCATCCTCAATGTCCTTGATGAGCGACTTGAACTTCTCTTCGAATTGACCACGAATGCCAGAACCGGCCATGATGGCCGAGAGGTCAATCGAGAGAACGCGCTTGTTTTGAAGTGACTATATGCGGCGTGAGTAGACACACCAAGAAACGGGTTGACACAGCCCACCTCCGGGACCTCCTTTGCGACAATACGGCTTGCAAGCCCCTCGAGGATGGCAGTCTTTCCGACACCAGGAGGCCCTATAAGCTGTGGGTAACGTGTATCATGAACGAAGAACAATGACAGAGGACAGAGGACTAACCACTGGGTTTGACTTTGTTCGTCTCGACAGAACTGAAAGCGGATTAGACATAACACAGAGGACAACGGAAGCATGACATGCTCACTTTGAATTGTCCTTCGGATTTCTAACGAACCAGGTCAGGCGTGCTCGAAGCGAAAGCATCACCATACACGCACCTTCATCTCGGCCAATGGTTGGGTCCAGCTTGCCTTCTCGAGCCAACTCTGTCAAGTCCACGCTCTGTAGCATCATAACGAATGTTAGTATCTACTCAATCATCCTCAACATGCTCGCAGAGACAGGTCCTACGCGAGTATGCATGTGAACATGAACCATGGGCCTCACAGGTTGGATACAGGAGTGAATTAAAGCTTGACGCGACTAGCAGCCGCTCAGGAGTGCTGGAAGGGAGAGGAGGTCCATGCACACTGAGCCTGTCTATGCAGGCACGTATACAGTCACTTACATATTCCTTCAGAGCCTCGCCCTTTTCGTGCTGAGGACCCATTTTGAACGAGAGGCCACCGGGCATCCCACCTCCACCAGGTGGTCCTTGCGCATATCCGCGAGACGAGACGGACGGAGGTACAAATTGGAAAGAGAGGCATGGTAGGGTTTTCCGTACAGGCTGAGATGTGCGCTGAACGAGTATCGATGTATAAAGTGTCCGCCTGGGAGCTGTACGAACAGCAGTTTGGACGACTGAGTTGCGCAACATGGTTGATGGATGAAAAAGCGAAGAAAGGTCGCAGCCAGGTATTACTATCAGTGTACTTACCAGTAATGCAACTATGATAGGACTCAAGCATAACCTACCACATCACATGACCGGGACATTTGGCGCCACGCTCAGTTTGGCGGGTAGAAATGGTGTCCTAGTGTTTGTAGTTGTATGGGGATGAAAATAATTGATTTCTCTTCTAGGATCTGTACATACTTGCATTTATAACACAACCTGGGAACAGATCCTTTTGAAGTGCATTTGTTGAGCTACGAACTCTTACACGAGCTGCACCTTCGACCCACAGTGTGCACAGGTGGCAAACAACTGCCCGCCCAACCAATCAAAATGCTGGGTTTGATGTGTGCACGAGATTGGGGCAATTCACGTGATGTAGTAAGATATGCCCTATCATATTCAACTACTGGCTGTCCTGACACCAAATATATTCTGGATTTTTGTATATCATAACCCTGCACATCGAGGTTATATGGAGGTACCATTGCATCTGACGGTGTGTAAGATCAAAGATGACGGTTTCTGAGCTGCCTGCGACTGTACACTGGCCTCGGCTGTACCAATCCCCTGACAATGTTCTGTAGAACTGCTGTGATGATTTTCATAGACAAGATACCTTGTACAACAACTTCTGGCATGCCGATGTGCTCAACGCCGCCTGCAGACAATTAACGAGTGTGACATGAGCACGCCGCCATGGCTAGCTTCGGCAAGTGACCCGAGTCGTGACATGCCTTGGAGAATAGTTGCATTACCGCCTCGATGCTTGCCTCCTCTCGGTATCGTCTTCCTCCTTTCTGAGAGTCTATAAATGTTTGCAAGTGCTCCCGAACATCACGATTTCAACAGTGTAAATTCCGGTGAGTGGTACAATTTCTACACGCTGCGAAGTAGAAAAGTTGCATTACTCGTGCACTGGTAGTAACAGCCAAATCCCCGATGATGACAAGCACGATCGCAGTGAATTAACGACGCCCATCGCGCGGACACCGAGTACTTCATACGTCTGTGTTATTGACCAACAACCGACTACCGACTGCACAGCCATCATCCATGCACCGTGCCATCTTCCAGACACGGCGCGCCTCTGCAGCAACTAACCCAATTCCGTTCCCCAGCCATGCTCACCCTACTCCACACCAGATCTTTCACCTGCCCGTAGGCGCAAGCCAGAAGGAGATCAAGGCAAGATGTACGCCTTCCGTCCCTGTCTTGAACACCATGTACTGAACCGCATACCAATCTACACACACCGCCGAGACAGACTACGATTTGGTCCGCGCACATCACCCTGACTCTCCCTTATGTCGCCATATCCCTTCCGACGTGCGGCATGCCCGCTTCCGGAGCATCACAGCCGCATACGACGTTCTCCGGGGCATGACAAGGCAGGAGTTCGACCCAGTCATGTGGGAGATTCAACTAAGGAAACGTGCGATGGACCGCTGGAAACGCGACCAGATGAGGCGAGCCGCCGAGCTTGGGCCTGACTACGTCGACCCAGAGGTACGGTGGGCGGCGGCGGCAGAGACAGACGAGCGATGGAAAGATACGGTGCTCATAGTATTTGGTGCATTGGTCAGCTTGGTTCCGCTTCCACGCATCGTGGTGCCGACCTTATGATTATATGAATTAGGCTGTGACCGCCGCAATCTCGCCAGTCTTCTGGAGTACGGGCGTCACGGACCATCGTCACCGCCTCGCGGCCGCTAACCTTGCTCGAGCACGCAGGGAAGCCTACGAGGTCGGTGAGGAACAGCGCAAGGAAGTCCGCAAGCGCGTGCAGAAATACCGCGAGCAGGAGCAGCGCGGCTGCATGTGCGGCGAGGCTGCCGATGCCGACAACTCCGAATCGAACTCTTGCAATTTGCAACACAGTTATCGAGCCTAGATGGGCCCCACATGCCCCAGGCAGACATCTGCACTTTTGATGTACAACAGACTCCAGTGTCCACATATAAATGGATGATACTCCCTGACACTTCCATTCAAGATGCTGTAAGGCTGCAGAAGCCTCCGCACCAGTTCGTGGTATCCGTGACGCCAGGAATAACACGGTAATGTGCCACTGTGACCAGTGTCATGTCCCTTTTTGCTCAATTGAACCACTGCACTGACGAGTATCTCCAGTTCGAAGGAATGCTCACCGTGCTATTGAGTGCTATGGCGCAAGAAGAATGAAGACAACTACCTGTCATATCGTTAAAGCTTCAATACTGCAATTTCACGACACCCTCATGGAGCATCCTTTGACACTCAAAGCGGTATTTATTCCGGTTGGAGTCACTAGTATGAGTGGGGCCGTCCTCTTTTTGCAGCAATGCAGCTGTCTCGATCTAAATCAACATGCATGTCAGTTCGCCTAGGATGGTTGTGGAAGCAGGTCTGCTCGTACGTTGAAGGCGTTGCAATTGGGAGCTTTCTATGGCGCATACGAATGCAAGGAGCAAGGTGGATGGAAGATCGCCTGGTCTCCGGACATTGTGCTTCAAAAGCGGAGTTGCATTTCTGTTGGGCAAGGACGAAGAGGAAGATCCCCGCGACTGGATAGCGGACTATCCTTTGAAGATCTTCCGGCAGCAGCCCCGCCTCTTTGTTTTCATGCTCTTCGTCTACTCACGCTACGCACGTATCATTCGCCGGGGCCAAGCGGGTGCTGTGTTCTGAGGGTATGATCCCACCGTTCAGCCACGGGATCTGCGCCGCAGTCGACGCTGCTCTGCTACGTATGACCGGCTCGTGTCTGTCGAGGACTACTGGCAGGGCTCCAGGAGAGCTCACTCGGAGGGCGATATTTACCGGCTGCATGAGGCAGGGATAGAATTCATCGCCACACCTGTCACCATGACTGGCAGCACTGGTGATGTCCATAGCGACGCAGGCAGAAAGTTATACGCTCACAGGGAGTTCTAGCTTATGACATAGCTGAGCGGGTCCATTATCGGCTCGTCGCCGAAAAATTCGGGCGTCCCCTACGGAAATTCGGAGATTTGTTTGAGACGGTGCACGCAACCTTTTGCATGATAGAAGGTGCGTCTCTCTCAGACTTCACCTGATGCTCGTCCTCACAGTACAGCCAGTACACACTAGCCGACGTGCCATAAGGGAACATGGCCATCCATGTCGTCCCTGCTGATCCAGTATCCGAGAAAAAAGATTGTCTTATGCTTATGCCAGAGCTCCTCCTATTTGAAATGAAAGGTGTATATCGCCCCTCGGGTGTGGGTGAAAGTTACACTGTGGATGGTACCATCAAAACGTTGATCATGAAGTCTGACTCGCCGCAGGTTGACCTCATTAATGGTGACAGTTGTCTCCTAATTGCCCTCGCTAAATTATATCAAAAACATCACAAGGCCGAGGACACACCACAGTACTACGACCGACTGCCAGCTGAGCGTCCTCAGCCTTCTAGGACTGCAAGACTGCCACCCCTCCAACGCGACCTCCTCCCGCGGGATTCTGACCCCAGCGACTCCATTGGGTCCCTGGCCCGGATGAAACAGAATGCCAGGTCCCCAAGCCCGCGGGGCACGCGCGGCCCGTGCTCGACGCCCACGATGAGATGCTGTTCGCGTTCTATAAACATCTTTACAACATGGGGTGGCCGGTGCAAGACAAAGTGGGCTATAACCAGGTGGGAGCAGCGCGCCGGCTAGTCGCGGGGAAGTGGCGGCGTTCGTACTCGTCGGAGCGAGGGTCGGGCGACTCGGAGGATGGCGAGAGGCCACAAAAGCATGGCAAATACAGCTCTCAGGATCGGAGTGAGAGTGAGAGGGCGGTGTCATGGCTGTGCGCTGACGTCGGGTTCGATCCAGCAATGCAACTCAAGCGAGCCTCAGCAGGCGAAGACTCCGCCCATGATCCTAAGGATAAAATTTGGTGTGCAAAGAATGCAGATCCTATGTTAACAGCACCGTTGAGCCCCAAAGCACTTCCTGTCCCCAGCTGAATGGCCTAACAGTATCCACTAAGTCCATCATTCACCTCTCCGGGTGCCCGTGGACTCCGTTCTTCGGGGCGACAGAGACAATACATTTGTCGTGCTAACGCTAAACTAACCAGGCGTGCGTACACAGTGTATATGTATAGTAAACAACTTGGACTGAAGCCTATCCTCTTCTCTCTTCCCTCCTCTCTCGGCGGCTACGCCTTTCCTCTCCTCCATGGGATTCAGAGGACAGGACTCGAAAATGGTACACATACCAAGGTGACATGATGTCGATTGAGGGCATGATCGACTGACCAATTGATGGGCGTTGGCAGGAAAGCAAGACATCAGCCGCATCTCTCTGTCTCTCTTGCGTCACGCAAGAGCCCTCGTCCGCTCGCTGGATAGTACTGTATTAGATGCAAACTGGGTGCTTCCCCTGCGCAGCACCAGTTCGCATCCGCATTGTGCGGCATTCGCCCCTGCGCAGTCGTCTCTCTCAGGGTGTATGGTTGCGCGCTCGTTGATCGGGTGCACATCCCTGACCGAGGCCATAACAAACACCCGGGTCCAAGCCTCCTTCCTATATATAGCGCTCGTCCTCGAGGTGCTGCGGGACAGATCAATTCAGTGACAAAGGAGGATGAAAGGACACTGTGCAACCTGCAGAAACGGCAGCATTGCCACCAGGGGGCAGGGGCACCAAAATAGCGCAGGTCAAGAATAGCCGAGTTGTTTATAGTGGGCGCGTCCGAACATCCGGCTTTGCAAAAATAGACGTTGCTCGCAGATCAGTCAGTGCTGCCAGGAAACAACCAGGTAGACATGCAGTAGGTGCCACCAGCCGAGCGCACGGTGCCCTCATGTGCGCATATCCTGCCAGCTGTCTTTCCGGCGCTAGTGTGCTGCAGTCAGGAGCGTACGGAAAAGCAGGAAGGCTAGGCTTGCGAAGTATCGGTCTTGTGGGACTCGTAAAGCTAGCCCGAAGCCGGCCCCTCTTGCGCACAGCCTTGCGCAAGAAATGGAAGACACGAAAATCCGAGCTTGAGTGAGCTGCGGCAGCCATGTAGGTCCGGCGCAGCATGGGATCGGGTCCGCAAAGTAATGCGGCCTGGTACTTGATTTGAGTGCCGTGAGGTGTTCTTGGAGGAAGCGGCGGCGGCGAAGCTGTATAGAGCGGCGATTTCGAGCACTCACGTAATGAGTATTCCGGTAGAATACATAGATAGAAGGCTGGCCTGCGGCGAGAACTATGCGCCAGAAGGAAAGTAGCACGCGCGCTTCAGCGAGGATCGCCGGGTCCAGGGAGAGGGAAATGGCAGGAATGAGATACCGTGACCGTTGTGCTGCTGCTATAGCCATCGATTACACTGCTCGCATGAAAGAGCCCCCTGTCAGTGGGGAAGCGTTGACTTGTCGCTCGCCACGCTTGTTACGGTGTTGTTGGGCTCCGAACTGCAGTACTGACGGTCGACTGATGCTGGCAGCACGAATGCCTACCTTCTTTCCTGTGCAAAGGCACTGATGTTATATCTCTGCAATGGAGATTAAATTAATGGAAACCACCGTTCGGTTCCGAGGGGCATCTCCAGAGAGAACTCGATGTCGGATGGCTGCGTGACATGAAGTTCATGTCGGGAGGTCCAGTACATTGATATTTCGTTGGGAACTGCTTGTGGGCAAAGTTTGACGACGTCCCGCCTACGCAAGGCAAGAGTGGTGGCACCTACATTGCTGCGAGAGACAGGAATGAAATACAGCAGAAAGAAAGAGGCGGTGTGCCTTGCAGCGGGGTGATATGACGCAGAAGGCTGTATAGGCGTGGCTACACATACGACAACGGTGCTGGAGCACCCGCCGCAGGGTGCGACAAGAACAATTTGATCACTCTACATCATAAATTACCAAGATTATCGCTGAATACACGCATATGCACGGCGGGGTTGTCGTGATGTAATTAATAAATTACCATCCGAGATCATTCCGTTTCGCGTTTTGTCGCCAGGAGGCCGCCGCGGGGGAGCGTCTGGGCCGATCTCGCCGAATTGCCCAGTGCTCACGACGGTGAACGAGCCCGGCGTGGGCCGGGGGAACATTGCCATCGGTGGCGACGTGTATCACGGTGCGCAAGATAAGTAAGTATAGCGGCCGTAAGTAGCGGGCGCCTCCCCAACCGAGCATTCTTCTCTCGAGGTCTCAAAAACTGTCTTGCGTCGCTCTTTCCTCGCTTGTAGTCTTCACGCTCTCTTGCCCCCGTCCTCTCTCCTAGCCTCAGCCATGCGCGCCGCAGCATTCCTGTCGGCTGCCGCCGCTGTCGCCTCCGCTTCTGCTCATCGTCCCCGCGCATCTCCCTCCTCTGACGACCTTTACGAACGCCACCTTCTTCGCCGCAACGTCGTCTATAATGGCGAAATCGCGGATTCCTATGACTACGTCATTGTCGGCGGCGGCACCGCCGGCCTCGTCATCGCGAACCGCCTCTCCGCCGACTCGAACACTTCAGTCCTCGTCCTCGAGGCCGGAGACACTGGGGAGTCTGTGCAGAACCAAATTGGTGAGTGGTCGTGCTCTTCCGTCTCCGAGAATATCTTCCGTCTCCGTCGGCTGGCGCTACAGGCCGTGTCCGGTGGCGGTGCCTTCGTGTGAACCTGGCACGGCGGTTGGGCGGACGAGTCCATACTCGTCGTGGTGAGCCCAGTTCCGCCAAGCATGCCGCCTGCATCGTCGCTCTTGAGACAACATTTGGGACCCTGCTTTCTCATGCGCATGCGTGATATGGTGGCCCCCGGAACCAAGAACGTCCCAGCGACACAAGAACACTCCCGGGCACTCATGCCCGTGTGCCCTTACTCTGGCAAAGGCACGGAGACAGCGTGATCCAGCAAGCACAAGAGCTAATTTTGTGCTCGAGCGCACCAGGCCGCATTGCACCTAGCAAGCATCTCGACCCGCAATGAAATGAGTAGGGAGGTGTGCTAGTACTTGCAGGCATTGGCTGGCTGTACCATGTCACCTCGCCGCGCAGCAGTCCGTCTCGTCACCCTTCCACCTTAACAGCTGGTCGGAAGGAGGCATCTGGACTCACGGATAGTCACAAAGCTGCCGTCAGTGAAGGCGACAGATGGTAGTGAGCTCTACCGTATCGCAGCATTGACTGCACTCGCTCGGGCCGCTTCGTTTGGACCTATCTTTGGACATGCACACCTCCCTACCCTCAGCTTTCACTCGCGTAAAGCGCGATCTCTTGAGTGGCATGCATGAGCCTCTCCGGAGCTTATTAGGCGAGGACACGCTCACTGGGGCTGCCTCTTTAAAATCACCCTCCTGAACTACTGCTTTCCATGGTGCTAACCTTCGTCTAGATATTCCATGTATGACATATTATGACTCCCTCGTCGGCACTCCCTATGATTGGCAGTACACCACCACCGCACAGACGAGTGCAGACAACCGTGTATTATCGTGGCCGCGCGGCAAGGTTCTCGGAGGCTCTTCCGCCATCAACGGCATGTATCTCGTCCGACCGAATGCTCTTGAGATCGACTCTTGGGCTTCACTCGTCGAGAATGGTTCGATTTGGAACTGGGACAACCTGTTCGCTGACATGAAGACGAGTGAGACATACTCAGCGCCAGACTCGTCTGTGCAGTCTGTCATCCAGGTTGAGGCGCAGAGCTCAAGTCACGGCACAGATGGTCCCATTCACGCGTCATATCCTGGCTAGTGAGTGCTATTATGTCTTCGCAACCTCGCAGTTCTGACCTCGTCCAGCGTCCAGCCTGCTATTGGTAACTGGACAGAAACCTTGAACGCAATTGGTGTTCCGACCTCGTCCAATCCTGACGCTGGTGATGGCTGGGGTGCCTTCATCGCTACCTCCGCGATCAATCCCGCCAACTGGACGCGCTCCTACTCGCGCTCCGGCTACATCGACCCCCTTCCGCCTCGGTCGAATCTTGCGATCCTCCCTAACGCGACGGTCACGAAGCTTGTGCTTACGAACGTCACGGGCGGCATGGCTGCTTCGAGCGTCCAATACGCAAGCGCGAAGGGCGCCACGCCGAACAGCGTCTCCGCGAACAAGGAGGTCATCCTGGCCGCCGGTGCCGTCGGTAGCCCGCAGATTCTCATGCTGAGTGGCGTCGGCCCCGAAGACGTGCTCCAGGCCGCCGGAGTAGAGGTAAACGTTGCGTTGCCGGGCGTCGGCCAGCACCTGCAGGATCATATCGTAAGTATATCTGGCTCTTATTCCCATGCTGTTCGTCCTATGCTCAATCTCATCCGGCGGCCTGTAGTATGCTGAGGTGCAATGGAAAACGAACGAGCAGACGGGGGCGAGCATGTACTACGCAAACTATTCCACCGATGTAAGTCCGCTCGATCGCCGATGCTCGTGCCCAACCCTTGTTCAGTGACCTTGCTACGACAGGCACCGACGACGTCCTCTGCGGTTCTTTCGTTCATCAACTCTGCGACTGCTTATGTCAACTTCAGTCAGCTCATCTCCGACCCGTCGACATATGCCGCGCAGATCGCCGCTGCCGTCGACACCTCCGCTACGACCCTGGTGCCGTCACAGTACTCCGAGGTCATCGAGGGTTACAAGGCGATTTACAACTTGACCGCGCAGACGTTCCTCATGTCTTCCATTGGACATATGGAAATACTCTTGACGCTCACGGGTGGCGGCGAGAGTGATCAACAAATCATCGCCGTGCAGGCGGCGCTCCAGCACCCATTCAGTCAAGGCAGGCTGTATATCAATAGCTCGTCCGTGTTCGACCCTCCAATCATCGACCCGCAGTATCTGTCACATGAGGCTGGTGCGTCTGTCCTCTCGGCTTCCTATACATACCGCGGACGCTGGCTGAGTGGTATTTGTCTCGCGTCTTCTTAGATCTCACGATGCTCCGCGAGGGCCTCAAGCTCTGCCGAACGATTGGCAACACGGCGCCGCTGAGCGCGGCAATGGTCGAGGAGGTCGCGCCGGGCTCGAGCGTCCAGACGGACGACGAGTGGGAGACGTGGCTCGCGGAGAACATCTACACGGAGTACCACCCGTCGTGCTCGTGCGCGATGCTGCCCCAGGACCTCGGTGGCGTCGTTGACGCCAACCTCAACGTGTACGGCCTCAGTGAGTCATCTTGTGTCCCTCACGACAGGTGGACAGATGCTGATTCGCGCCTCGTGTCTGTCCGTGTCCGTGCCCGCATCCACAGCTAACGTCCGCGTGGCTGATTCCTCCGTGTTCCCATTCGAGTTCTCCGCACACCTGCAGGCGCCCGTGTACGGCCTTGCGGAGCAGGCGGCGAGCCTCATCATGGGGACGTACGTGAACGTCGATGCGAACTCGACGAGCACGTCGTCGTCGTCGAGTACGTTGAGCGCGTCCGCGACGGCGAGCAGCTCGTCTAACCAGAAGAGCGGCGCGGCGGGAATCCGCGTGCCGGCGTGGAGCGCACTGCTCGCTGTGGCGGGCGCTCTTACAGGCGCGGGGCTCGTGCTGTGAGTGCGTCCATAGGTTTCGTCTCTTAGTGTAGTGTCTCGGCGCTTTGCTGTTGGAACGCTGGGGCAGGATGTCCCCAGTGCCGGTATCAATACCAGAACAGTGTCTCTGTTCACGGCCCCCGCGCGGACTCGTTGCGGCCTCTCTGCTTGGAACTCCGTAACGCCTATGCGCTTTCGTCTTCTTGTCGATCCTTCGCTGGACGTTGTACAATGCTGTTTGTGCGGACAATGTCTCATACATACATCGAATCTCGTAGTATCATCACATATAATGTTTTTCAGCGTAAACTACAGTTTTTCCTCGTGCGCTTTGTATATTTACGGTCTGGGCGTGCTCGCTCGTGTTCGTATGTTTAGCGTCACTCTGGCTGGTTTTCTTTTTGTTCTGGAACGCACGTCTGCTCCCTTGCCAGTATTGCATCCACTGACGTTTTCATCTGTTGCTATGTCGACAGGCAGCCTTTGGACTGACGGTAGCAAGACCGCCGTACATCCATCTGGTGTGGGAAGCCTCGGTACCATTCAGGCTATCCCGAGTCCGCCTCAGACCCATTTTGCGAGCCGGGTGTCCGCAGCTGAAATAAGTTCATAACAATGAACAGGGCAGTACGAAGGTCCGTACTACATGTTTCCTTCCTGACCTGGATGATCGAGACTGGGGCTGACTGGGTCTAGCGAGTTGTCGTAACAGAAGATGGGGATGCCGCGACCGCCCTATCTTCCGTAGTGATGGAGGGGCGGCGTTGTGACCAACAAGGTGCTCTCGCGTCATGACCGCTGCGATGGGCCCCGGCGGAGTGCCGCTGCTCCCCGACGCCTATTTGATTTGAGTCGTCGTCTCTGGCACGCAGGAGATTGTCATCCGCCAGAAAAAGCGGGGGCACTGCGATTATCACCCCTGTCTTGTCTACATCAATGAATCTGAGCGCCTCGAGTGAGAATGAGTGGAATGTTCATGTTCTCTTGCGACAATGTAAGACCATGAGTGCTGAGCGCATCGCTATGGTCGAAATCAGGTTGCCGTTGTCCACGTCCTCGACAACTTGAATAATGGAGCACCTGACTATGTCTGCGCCTGAGTTGCGGAAGATTGTAGCCAGAGATCCTGCGCGTGCTTGATAAAACAGGACGGACCTCAGGACGTCAACCTTAACAGGCTGGGGCAGTCCTAGAGGAGACTGTTGTGGGAGTGGTCACAGCATCCTGTCTGTCTGGCTGTGCATCTCCTTGGTGATTGACAACCCAACCCATTCCTGTGATGGGTTTCGCTAGTTTGTACATGTGGCTGATGAATTGGCACTAGGAAGGGGTGGCGTTGCAGGACTGCCACGGTGCATCTCGAATCGACAGCAAAGCCCGTGAGGAAGAAAGGATAATGTTCATCGCGATTCTTTGGCCGACGGGCAGGTCCGTCATCCATTCCTCAGTCAGTCGGCCTCCTGTGAGAGCGTCGGCATGCCAGCTTATGCGCCGTCATCGCCACCCGATAGGAAATGGCTTGATACAACTACCACGTCCCGTTAAGACCACGCTCTCGTAACGACACATTGAATTGGCCATACACCGGTGTCATGCCCTCGGCGGGCTACTGCTACTAGTACTGGTGAAATGTCGCCGTTGCTTCCAGGTGGTTATGTGTCGTGAACTGTGACTCAGTGCACTGAAAACCGTGCGCGCGACGGCTCGCAGCGCAGTCACCCACCCCCGACATTGTGTGTAGGACTATGATTGCACGTCGTCGCGAATCTGAGAGCCAGCAAACAACTTGAGACAGAGCTGTAATACTGAATAGATTGCATCGATCCCAACCTTTTCGTGCTGAAGGATACTACTGTATCGGGCCGGGATCTCGGCCATCCTACCTACTCGGCCATCCAGGGTATTGCCCGACCTCCTCTAGGAATCTCTGCACGAGGCTTACACCATCATGTTCCTTGTGTTTGTAGCTACACGACGGTATACCTACTGTGTAGTTTATCGGGGAATTCGGCCTGCAATATGCATCTGACCGAGTAGGCTAACATGGCCAGACACAATACTATCAGATGACCAGTCCTGCAAAGGTTTCCAGTGTTTCGAGCCGCGTCGCTCATTCACTCGATTTCTCCCCCTCGGACTTAGACAGGCCTGTGTGTAGACTATTTCTATACCTCCTTAGCATATTTTTCGCATGTTATGCTCATACAAGACCAGTGCCGGCGACGAGACTTGAAACGAGGCCAGTTCTGCAAAATCGTCACGCTCCGGTCACAGCGGCAGGTCTGCACACCGACACGGCATCACGGCATTGTTGATTGCTTGCTCAATTGAAATTTAGGAGGTGCTAAGCGGAGTTTGAAATGGAACCAGCGGGTGGCTGGTCCCGTCACGCCTGAAAGCTCTGAGTTTGCAAAGGTGCAATATATTGGAATCTTACCGTTTAGAAGTAAATCGGGCGGTGCAAATATGTTGTGCATGTGTACTCCAACTAGTTCCACATGCCCGATCGTTAAATAACCCTCAACTGCAGCCATGATCTTCCAGCCAATACTTTTCAGAACCTTCATGAGCAATGGTTTGTGAATTGCTCTCCATTGTGATTTCCCCTGCTCAACTGCACTAGGGATATGAAAGAGTATTGTCATAATAACATCCTCAATTATTTACAGAATAAAAAAGTAGAGTACAAGGGAGTAGTGCCAGTTGTGCAAAACATGTGCATTTTGCAGAACTGGTGTCACACGTCACCAGACCCCGAACTACGTTTATTTCCAGTTCATGTGTCACACGTCACACCCGCCGAACTTGTGGTCGAAATGGTACAGTACTATTTCGGACCGGTCAGTCGGCAGGCCCTAGAAGTCGGCACCCTTAGCATATCTCATCTTGCGTGCGATGCCTTGCCATGGAATGTTTTGTGTATGATGTACCATGCTAATAGCGCCCTCCAAAACTATCGTTTCAACGATATGTTAACTACAGCATGAAATCCTTGTTGCCAGCGGACGTCACACTCTCAGCCACCGGCCGAGGCTGGCCGCGGCGGAGCTTAGATTGATTCTCAGCAGCCACCGATGTGCCTGCAAGACACCTACATGCTTCCCCTGCATGGCCCACATTTCCCGCACATCTCGCATGTCCCCAAGACCCATGGTATGAAGTATGGATGACGGCTGCCCTTGACGAGCTAATCCCTGGCAAAGCAATCTCAGAGGTTGCTTCGGAGCAGAAGGTGCACCGCAACCATTCTCTGTCACTGACCACAAGCTTCACTAGTATCTACATGTACATAGCCACTTTATTCCATCATCCTTGTTGTGTAACATATTTATGTAGCTGTCAATTTGAGAGCTTGAGTCCCGAGCCCAATGTGCGCGCACATTAACTGCCGTGCGGACCTTGAAGCAGGACTGTGGGAACTGTGTGATGCTTGCGTGACTGCCGACTTCCAGGGCCTGCTGACTGACCCGTCCGAAATAGTAGTAGGTGTGATCAGTCAGTCGATAGCCCCCAGAAGTCAGCACATTCCAAATAAGGCTCGAAAAGGGGGCTGCTGACTGACCTGTCGGACATAGTATATAATCCTTCAATGCGAAAAGTTGGGTAAACTCACATGACAGACTTTACCAAGGTCACAATCTTGTATCTTTTTTGGCATCACTTGTTTGCTATTATTCAAGACCCACATTGCATCTATCTGAGATAACTAGCTACATGACAGTACAATTATTGTGTGTTTTGCCTCAGAATTGGGCCTACAAAACATTTCTGACAGAGTAGTCTAACACAGCCCAGATGGTGCAAGGATACTGCTACAACACTCGATGTTAGCGCCGGTGACGGGGCACTAATACTCAGCGGAGGGGAGTCTGAAGGCGGCGAGGGAGGAACCTCGGGCGCCGATCAAGGGTTCTGTTTCAATGACGAGGGCTGATTCCCTGTCGAGTTCTCGCACTGCTGACCTATCGAGCCAAGAGATAGTCAGATCGAGCTTAGGGCTCGACCTAGTCCACTACCGCTTATATACAAGCACTGGCCATTCTAGTACTCTACCAGTCAACCTCTGAAGACAAATAGTAGACGTCCCTAGCCCCAGCTGCGAGTACCATGGAGGAAGCGTACCGTTACTGTCAATCGTCTGCTAGTTCCGGTGTTCTGCAAACCTGGGGATTCACTACCTCCAGTCATCAGCGACTGCCAGGCCCCCTCCAAGGTTTGATGTCAGTTTGTGATTGGCCTACCTTCACCGTTGTGTGAAGGGTTCGGCGTATAGTAAGGATAAATAGAAGATGAGAAGAAAGGAAGAATGATAAATAAAACGTAAATCAAAGATGAGGAGGAATGGAGAGATGTAGCAAAGAAGTCCATCATTATGCTAATGTGCGATGGTGGGATTCAGGCTAGAAGTAAGATCCTTGATACGTAAGAAACAGGGTGCCCATCCCATCTCGTCCGAAGTAGAGGAAAGATGATCAAAGGAAAAGGAAGGCGTACTGTAAGTGACAGATCAGGGGTTGTCCCCCAGCTGCTCGCGGATGTCCTTGGGCGGCCGCCTCCATAAGGAGTACATCCGATGACATAGGCGGACATCTCGGGTATGACTAAGAGAAAAGGAAAAAGAAACTGTCAGTGCGCTCAGCGCGGTATCGTAACGTCGCTAAGTAAAAGTCCAGAATCAATCTGTCTAAGCGTCTTGTAACAGATACATGAAAAGATTTTAATTCTTCTCAAGATCGTGCTTCAGAAAGATTCAGCTGTTCATTGGGTGTGATGGACACTGGTGGCAACACACAATGTCCCGAGGCAGAACATCCTGGGGACATGCTTTGAGTATATAAAGTCATTTAATTGCCTGTTCTGAAAACAAGAATGATTGGAAGATTCAAGATATCCTTACTTAGTCAGCATGTTCTATCAATATTCTAATCATCTCCCAGGCCTGAAAACTCAAGAAAGATTTTATTTGCAGCAAGCCAACACAGGGTGCAGGCCAAAGAATTGTAGTCCTGAGTAAACCCTGGAAAAAGGCATAAGATATCCACATCGATGTGTAAGGATATATCAGAAATTTATACTGAGTAGGGCACTGACAGGGCATGCCTTGATTTACAATATATCGGTTATTTCTTCAGAGTTTGATTGCACTGTTCACTATCAGAAACACCAGGTATATTATGCCTACTTTCAGCATTTATTTATCCTCATGTAAGCATGTCCCCTCTGGGGACATCGAGAATTATCCCCAGTACAGGAGGAAGATAATGGAAGTGGCAACCGCTGAAGACAACTCCATCTTGGATATCTTCAAAAATCAAATAGACACTTAAGTACCGCTTCGCGCCATGCCGCCGCGATCTTCAACCCATCTCAGACTGGAGTTCACGTCTCTGCCTAAGCCTTCGTGCGAATTTGACATACTACCTACGTATGCCGCCGCAACTACTTGGTAGAAAATTTGTGAATTATGATGGGGTGTCTCTTCGAGCAACAGCTGATTAGAGTGACTCATCATACTGCTCCATTTCTGGCATGGAACTCGCCAGTTGTTGGACCCGACGCGTTAGCCCTTCTACCTTCTCAGACTGGATGCTGAGGGGTCGACATGCTCTATGGCCACCTCTCCAGCACCTCACTTTAAGTCGGACACTAGATCACTGGTTTCCTCGAAGCGACGTGGCCTTCATAATCCTTAACAGGTTTGTCAAGCCAAGAGCTACTGTTCGCTAACCGTCACTGAATTCACGTCAATATACATTGCCAAGAATCGGATGTCCAGACTGTAAGTTCCCTCCTGCTGTGGGAACCAGGGAATGCGCGTGCATTATGCGGGCTATGCTTCCACAAGTGATGTGTGACGGTAAACTACCTGCAGAGGTGAGGTGCTCGTCGTTTATCGCGGAAGTAGGGGTATGGGAAGGAATCACGTATGTGAATGTCACGCTTAGAGCAGAGGCGGTGTATCTGGCTGATCATGTTCCGCAGCCACACTAGTACCACAATCTGTGCGCCTTTTCCGATAGCTCGCTATCCATGCTATCACGCCTTAGGCAGTCTCAGACCAGAGATACTAGACTTAAGATAGGCTTCGCACTAGATGTAACTGCTCACTTCGATCTGGAGGCGTTCTTTTCCGCCGTGAGATCCAGCCTGCATGTAGTGCCTCGCATCTCGCCGAACAACTCGCATATATACCTTTACAAGTGGGTACTGTAGTCACTTTGACTGAATCTTGTGGGGCTGACGCGGGTCTATTCTACAGTTCACTTCCTCGCACGTCTTGAATGCGACAGTCATCTAAACACACGGATCACCACCATATCTGTCGTGAACAATGTGCCTATGAGTAGGTATGCCATTACTGGGACAGCAAGCTGGCAACACACGCTGTCTTGGATCTAGGCAACAAAGTGAGCGGTTTGGTGTGTTGAGTGCTTCATGTATGAGCGCTAGAAGCCCTTCTGCTCCGCAAAGTCACAATACAACGAGCTCAGAACATCCCACGCCCAGTCAGCAATCTTGATCACCTGACCGAACGCTATTACTGCAGTCGTCATGAATTGTAACACAATCCGGCAGTGACACGGTGCGGCTCAGGTTGAGGGTGACGATCACCCTGACGACAGGTCAATGCAATTTACATATCAATTGCTGCGATGCCAACTGTGGAACAGAGCTTGTTTACTCGGATTTATTCCCTAGATAGCTGTGGGTTTTCAAGCTGCTTCTCAGAGTGGCCGTTCAAATGTATTGTAACTCTTGAGGTTCTCCACTACTTGGACGGCCATGCAGCCACCGAAAGTCAATGATTCGCTTGCCGAGATTCTCAGAGAATCAAACTGAATCGCGTCAGTGTCTTTCCAATTGAGTCTGATTGGGTTGCTGAATGCGTGTCAAACCTCTCAGTCGTTCTCAAACCACAATGACACCTCTCCTCGAACGCGTTTAGTTTTGTGCTCAAGGCTGCACTGCTGTATGCAGGTTGAATCCTGCGTCGATGGCGACGTCACGATTGCAAGTGTTTACTCGTCGGGTGCGTAGTGAAGTGAGCCAAATTCTTTGGAGCAGTAGTGTTCTAAGGCTGCCTCAATTTTATTTGCAAGGGCATATGTCGCATACGTTGTCGGCTGCCGTCTGCCGCCTTTGGGATCACGGCATGCCACACTCGAGGTTGGCACTCCGCAGCATGTAGATACTTGGCCTGGAAGTAGCCGTGAGCCACCTTCTAGATCTGTCTCCCGAGTACCCCGCTATATTGCAGTTGACATGAACGTGCTGTATCACTCAGACGTTCATCTGACAAGGTAGCACGCTGTGAGTAGGAGGGATTTATTCTCGACACTCATTGCGGAAATCGAGGGGTGAGATCTAGAAATGGCGTTGCCAATACGCAACTGGTGCTTACCTGGTATTACGAGGTGCACCACTACGTGTGTCTGGACTCGGGTAGGCCTCGAAGTTTGGCGGCCATTCCTTCCGGTACGCGCTCAATTCTGATTGAGTTGTTGTTGGCCGCTCAGCAGGTTGGTTTGCTCTTCCTCCCAATTGCAAAGCGCGTGGTAAATGAATCCTGTATGTTGGTCACGCTTGGGATAGACGCTTGGTCTTCATAGTATGGCCCAACCTAACGCTAGCGCGTCTCAGACCAGCGTCTGCTGGTCCTTGCCATCGTCGAGGGGGGCTATTGGACAACCACTAACGCATTTTTGCAAGTGGCCCGCGTCTACATCCACTAAAAAAACCACACTCGAGCTGTTACTGTTGATCCAGAAGCTACCAGGTAATGCTTAGCCCTATGATCAAGCAAATGCGATCAGATCAATCACCTTTGTAACTTAGTTGGCTGGTCGCAGAAGGGCCACCATCCACTGCTCTGTTGGCATCCAATGACTGTCAGGAAGAGGGCTCGATAGAAGACGACCTCGCAGGAGAGCAAATGGCGCTGCAGAGTGTGAAACGGTCCGAGCGGTCATCGGGCAAGCATGCCTAGGCACCGCCTTGATTGGCGCCTCTGACCCCTCAATCAACTTACTAGACAGGGTGTCGAGGTCGGCGTGCCGCGGTTTGGTGCTCTGCAGCTTTCTGATTCTGATAATGTGCTAATTCGTTTGTGCGGTATGTGGTCAGCGGTAGCTGCTGCTGGTCATCGATCGATGCATCTCTTCCTTCAAGCGACTGTTGAGCGGGCGGCGGAGGAGTTACTCACAAGGCTGAGGATCATTCTGTGCGGCTCGTCACGCATGGTGGTCGACGAAGGCATTGAGTCCGATAGAGTGCCGAGTATTCCGTCCGTTCTTGCCAGTCCTAACTCACACCGACCGCCTATACGACCACAATGCGCGCGCAGATGTGTCCCGCACACAATCATGAGCTCTGGGTCCGTGTCACCTGCAAATGGAGCCTGATCTTGCACGTCCCGCACTTTGGAGGAATGTCACAAACTATATTAATACTCGGTAATTCAAGGTGCTGTTCCCGAACGTGCTACCATGCTAACGTCTGAACGGAGGAATACTAGCACCGACGTTTGGTTCGCACTAGGATTGCTTATGACCGCAAGCATTCAGTGCGCCCTACATATGACGTGTACAAACACCCAGTCTCATGGAAGCCCGTTGACAGCACACGCTGAGCTGAACTCGTGTCCGTCAACCTCTGTGAGTACTCATTACGTCACGTCAACTCGGGATGCACGCCTACTATGATCTGGTGCGCGTGTGATGAGCGTGGTCTGTGTATGAGGATCGCGGAGGTTAGTCTGTGGATAGAGAGTTTTCTGAGTACGTCCTCGTGGCCATTCGTCCCAAAAACATTTTCATTAATTCGTACTCATGTAGCCTGTCACGATGTCACATCAACACCCGTGTACTCCTCTCCTCGGGGCTTGGTGCAGAGGCCAACACTCTCTACTGTCTGCAACATGCATCAAACCTCACAATCAGGCTATTTGCTCTTTGAGCAGACGGGGGTCCGCCCACTGCTGCTCTATAGCGATGCATGGGCGCTGAACCGGCACCAGAACAACCTTTCAGCCATGGCACTGTTCACAGGTCCAGCTTTCCTGAGTAACGAATGAACAAGCTACTCACGGCGACTTGGTGTATCCGCCGTAAGCAAATGGCGGAAAGGATGGACGCTTGGCTGCACATCCAATCAGCATGCTGTAGCGGGATGGGCGCTGTGTTGGTGCCATTGTGGCTGTGGACGGCGCGTCTCTGAGTTCTTTCAGACGTTCATAGGTGGACCAGATGCACAACCGTCTTGTGAGCCACAATCCCCAAGAAAGGAAGACTGAAAGACGGCTTTACCGGTGAGAGCAGAATAGACATTACAAACCGCACTGATCAGTCCTTGCGACAAGAAGTAGAGTAAATTTTAGCTTGAGGCCGCCCTAGCCAAGTATAGAACCGTCCGTGAGCAAGAGTGAACCGAGCCCGGGATTCCAATTTGACAAGCCCATTGATGGCCTCGTGCCTGAATTTGACCTGCACTGCCTTGCTCATAGACACAGTTGCAGTATGGCAGGAGGTCGGCCCTGCTGCGACTGCTACCAGATGCATCCGTCGACCATCTCGACTGCTCATGGACGTACTGAGAGCTCCGTCTTCATCTGACGCAACCTGTGGTCTCAATATGCATGGAGCATGTGTATCATATGACTCGGCCGTGGATATCCATCGTGCGACTTCGCAGACCGTTCGCTCGTTCCCAATTGCAAGTTGTCAGTTCCGGGCCGTACGCATCTTTATGATCTGTCATAAAGCGTGACTGACGGACAATATGTCGTTGCAAAGTTGTTCTGAGATATGCCTTGAGTATGAACCGCTTTCATGGCTGCTACCAGACCTGTTCCCGACCATCTGTCGACCTTCCTGTCTGCCCGACTGAGACTTCTCTTCATAGCCAACCGCATGGAAAGTATCTTTCGAGCGCAAATTGGGATAAAATCTTCTAGGAACAGGTCGACTACAAAACTTGGCTGCGGATGAATGAAAACTTCGTTCTGCGACACGCGACGTCTGCACGTAGGTTTTCACTCCGCTTTGACTGACAGGTTCACTGCAATGGGCTCCAACGCCATTGCTGTGATGTGATCTCAGTGGACCATACCAACGCGCAGTAGTACCCTCTGGTGCGACGGTGACGACATCTTCGACACCAAAGTGCTCCTCTTGCATACAAGTATTGACCGACGGCTGACCTTGTCGCACAGTATCTAGATACGGATGTAATTAACCCGCTTCTGCTCCACACGGATGCGTGACTCTTACAAGCAAGCTGAATAAAGCCTTGAAAGTCGCCGCCGAAGCTCGTCGGAGGGTCCAATGCTGTGTGTCCATGCGATACCAGCTCTCGCTCTCCCCACAGGCGCCACGCTCGTGAGCAAGACACTTGTTTCCAGCATTTTCATCGTATGGGGTGAGGCATGATCAGGACTGAATTGCTCGCGGCGACACGAGGCGGCTGAGGACGCTTGGGGGTGCACACTTTGACGCAGGTTTGCTGCGGTTGGCCAATGGTGTCATGCAAGGATAACTCTGGAGCTTGTGGGTTCATCCCGTTGGTGTCCTTCGCCTCATGCATCGTGTCTCAATGACAGAACACAAATCTCAGCGCGTTGCGCTCGCCGATATCATGATGCGGTCATTTAGCTCGAGGGCCGTATTTGCACCTCCGCGGCGATATGTACCGGTTGATCACCACACTCCACTCAGGCCCCTGCCCCTGCCCATGGCCAACGTATCGGTATTGGCTGGCTGTGGATGCGCTTCGTCTTTCATGCGGACTTGGCGGCCGAAACCGCGCACACACCGTGAACGTGCGTCATCATCCTATTACATCCTGCATAACTGAATCGTTCAGGTAGATCTCTGTTATTGTGGCCTACCTCTTGCGGGAAGTAATCCAATACACCTGTACGTCCGCATCTCACGCCTCAAACCCGAGGTAGCCGCGGTCCTCGTCGGTGTGCTTATTGACATGCCGCCCGATGCCATCTCTAATGAACATTCCCTCATCACAAGCCCGGCATGCGTATGTCTGTTCCATCTCTTCTCTGAGGCAGAATCCTTGACCTGATATTGCATTCCGTTCGCATAGGGGATCTAAACTATACAAACTCGGGAAACCCGGCCCAAACGCCGCTGATTCTCGACCGGGATGCACCTTCTGGCCTGCGTCTGTACTTTGCGGTTTAATACTCTTTCCGAGACCACTGTCGGTTCCGAGACCTTCACGCAGCAGGTGCCGTACATCTCGGGCTCCACAAACGCCTGTTCTCGAGCCGCTGTTTTCGGTAGTTTCAGGCTAATGCATCGACATGTGTCATGTTGTATACACTCAGACGCAGTATGGCTGGACGAGTATGTATGTGAATGGTAGTATGTATGTGAATGGTCGTATGTACCCGTTTCAGTAGACTGTTGTACACAAGATGCCATCGTTTGAGGAACGATAATGGTCCCCTAGACTCGACGTTTAGAACCCATGCAATTGTGTCGTGACCGGATATAAGTATATAGCGCCACTAGTATACTGTGCGGCTGTAGTATGATCTAAACCACAAGACGCACTGAATGATGAATTGATGCCCGTTCGATGACTTGTGGGCGTGACTGTGACATTTCCTCGTGCAAACGACCTGATAGCTGCCGAATGGGTGAATTAGCTTCATCCTTGGGGGATCATGACCACAATTCTCCGCAAAGAAGTCGATCGTGGACGTTTTGTGCGGTTCGCGCCAGCCACACCGGCGCCTAAGTAAGTACTATAATGAGGGCATTTACAGCCACATCATATAAAGCGGATGGAGGAGGGTCGATTGGCAAGAGCGGCTCTGCTTCGATGGGCGGTTTGGTTTTGAAGTCGAGAAGAATATGGTCATTGACGTGTGGGGTCCCGGTAAAGTAGACGGAGCATCTGATGTTCTCAGTGCGGAGACGCTGACCAGGATAGCAGAGAACTCAAGTTACGGGACCCTAGCTCCGCCGCAGCCCACCGCGCAGGCATCGTCTGGGTTTGCGGGGCATATGCCCCCCAGACTGCCCCAGGAGCTCTCAGAGATGGTCATCGACGAACTCGGCCGCACCTACCAGCGCTCTACCCTTGCCGCGTGTGCCCTCACTTGCCATGCCTGGCTGCATCGCTGTCGCACTCACATCCACGCCGCCATCCGACTCGATCCCAACAGCAACCTCTCCCGTATCTCCGAGCTCTACTCTGGCCCTCTGGCCAACTATGTCCGCAGCCTCAGCATCGACGCCTGTGAGGATGGCGAGCCGCGACCCCACCAATGGGTCGACACCGTCAAACCGCTGTTGCGGCGGCTCATGAAAATAGAGCGACTCTCGTTGGATGCGATCGTGTGGGACCAACTGGAGGAGGAGACGAGGAGGATACTCGTGGAGGACAACACTTATCCACATGTCAAAGACATCTGGCTCGCCACATGTGATTTCTACGACCCGTCGACTTTCGTGCGTTTCCTTCAGGCGTTCCCCAAGGCGGAGAGCGTGCGTATGGAGGGAGTGAGCTGCGATCCCATCGACTGCGACGAAGCATTGTTGCACAACACCCCTGTACTCCACTTGCGCTGGCTCGATGTCGGCGACCTGTGCAACGCCCCGAGCATCGTTGCCCAGTGGGCGTGGTGCTACAGGAAGGAGGTCTCTATCGAGAACCTGCATGTCTCGTGGGGAAACGAGGATCCTATCCACCTCGCGAGGCTGCTGCAGCTCGCGGGGCCCTCCATCATAAACCTCTCTATCACGATGGACGATCATGCCCAGAGAACAAAGACCACGCCAGGTGAGGACCGCAGGGGCTTGTGGCGGAATTGTGTACGATAATCATAAAATCCTTTCGCAGGGGAATTACAGGGCTATCTTGACCTCAGCCGGAACACGCGGCTGCGCACGTTGCGCCTTTTTCTCCGCCTGGAGACGAGTAACTACATCGAGGTTTCCTGGCTCGCAGACGTCCTCTCTCCGCTCTCTTCCGAGGTTCTCGCAGAAGTATCGATATTCGTGGAATTGTCATCCTACGAGCTCCTCGACAAGCTCAGATGGGACCTGATTGATACCGGACTTGCCGATCAGCGCTTTCGAGCGCTCAAGAAAGTCGAGTTCTGTCTCCTCCGTCGCTACTTAATGGGCCAAGGCCTTGACCCGAATGCAATCACCCGGGTGGAGGTCGCTCTACCGAAGCTCAAGGGCCTCGGGATTCTTGCCGTAACCCAACAATACGCATGACTGCTTCTCTCCGTTATATTGCACCTGACATTTCTCGTTAAGTTTTGCCACTCCGTTTGCACCGAGCAAAATTATCCATTTGAACCTGAATCGTTTATGTTTCGATGGACTGTTGGTGACCTGCCCCAGGACCGCATTCGTGACCCTGGGAGAGGCCACCACAGCACGCTTGGTCACGCCCCGGAGTCTAACTTCTGTTTCATTGTGATTCGTTATTCTTGCTCGTGTACATCATTCATAATCATAAATGAACTGTGAAGGTTACCGCACTCATGCAGATTCTGATTCGTCGCCGCCTTCATCTTCTAGACACGGTCCGGGCGTCCAGATGTCTTATCTTCCTCCTGTAGTTCATGAGGCTTTGCAAACGCCAGTTGCATGCTGCCTATTCCGTGCTACTCCCCGCTTCGGTCGTGGGATGGGAGTTTGTCAAGCCAATGTCACATAGCCCGTTCATTGGCATCAATGCAGCTCGCGCACACTTGGAGGTTTTCCCCTTCAGTCGTACGAGGCGCCCACCGGAAGTTACCACAGGTTCGTGTTCTACTTCTTACAGGTCCCTCAGGGCAATCTTGACGTTAACGGCTCCGAAAAAGGATAGAGCCCGTACTCTGGAAAACGAGAAGCGGTGGGATGCCTGTCTTGTGTAACACGGTGCCAGCTGACGCGGAAATGCTGTCTTGGCTGCTGCCAGTGTCATGACACCGGTCCCCTTCCGCTTGGATTCCCACATCACGTCCGGCTTTTATGCATCCAGACTTTCCTTCGTTCTTGTTCAATACACTCCCGATAGCTAAACCAGGCGTGGGATTTAATGGCGATGTCTCAAACTTGGGCTGCACCGCACTGTTGGCCCCGCAAAGTTCGTGCCTCTGGACTAGACCGCGACGTTGCTGGAATGGGTGGCTGCGACCTCGAGGGCCTCTTGGCCGCACTTACTATTGGGCCTCTCTGACAGGAGATCGCCTGGACCCCAGACGCTGCGCGAACAATGACGTCCCAGTCTGCAAGTTTGACTGAGGATTGACCCGGGTCCTGCGGTCGAGCCAGGCATTCGTGTGAACCGACCTGCTCTAAGCTGGCGATGTCTGGAGTCTGCAGTATGTACCAGGACCAATCTCGAAGGAGACGAGCTGCAAAAGCTGGACAGTGTGGCTGAGCCTAGCCCGACGCTAAACTAACCTTCACAACCAGAAGTGGTTGTTGGCTGAGAACGCAATTCCTTGTCTACAGTGTCTCCAGCCACCCAGCCATTCATGCACGTGTACGGCGCAGTCAATGATGATCGCGTGCGAAGTCTTGGTGTACCTTTCGTGCTGACGGATGCTGTCGGTCTCGGGATATATGCTCACCCTGGTGTTCAGATGGATCTCTATCGTGTCGTAGTCTCTTTTAGACAGCGAATGTGCCCATCAAAGACTGTGTGGACGTGGTAAGGTGAGGTGAGCCCTGACATTAATCAGTCGGCTAACTAACCCTGATGCGGCTTGCAGACCGTAGATGTGGCGTATACAAGAGTCTGAATGGACAAGATACTGCGATGCCTCATTCTTTTTCCCCCTCTGCTTGTTTAGACTCCATATTACATAAGTACATGTAGAGTATGGAATGCGAACAAGATGGGACCATTAGTCCTGGGGGCCCGGTATTCCGGGGAAGAATCTGACTGGCAGTTGGCTGATAAATCTGCCCAACAAACATAGGCAGCACTGCGGGCGACAGCTGGTGGGGAGTCGGGAACGGGGCGGGTGACACCACAGCAGGTAATAAAACGGCATAAGACTGAGTACGGAGTCGTCGCATGCGTTCATTGTACCCTCAATGTTTCGACATTCGCCAGCACCTCAGCCCCAGTGCAGGCCGCGCTGCCAAGGCGGCGGGATGAGCACAGCTTGAAGTTTAGACCGAACATCCACCACCCACATCTCAGCGCTGCCCGCGTGCGCGACTGTGACAATAGAATAAGGCTTTCATGATCTTGACAATACACCTTCGCAGGCCAGGACGGTGACCGGCACCGCTGCGACCAAGGCGACAGTAAGAATTGAAGAGAACCGCATCCTGGAGTTAGTTGAAACGAGACTAGTATGTTCCGTCGTGTTTCTTGCCCGGGACCGTCGACGAGTCTTGTCCGAGTCTTGTCTGAGCGACGTTCTAACGATGCGCCTCATACCAAACAGGGACAGACATCTGGTTGTCTCTGGCCAACACAGGATCAATCGATCAAGGCCACACCTGTGCATCTTGATTCGATCTGCGATTCAGTTATGCCCGACGACGACCTTCTTCACATCTTGCAAAACGACAGAGTCCAAATTTCCAAACTCAGAGAATGGTTCTGGGAATACAGGCTGTGGAACTTCGCGTGGAAGGACCAGAATCGTGATGCCCTCTACGAAACACGCACCGCTCGCCGCGATGAAGGGGAAGACCGCACCAAGGAACTCGACGATCAGATTCCTCCCTATACCGTACTCAAGGAGGTATCCGGTCAAACAAGACTGAAGGGTATCCTCATCAGGTCAGAATACCAGAAGGCTCTGCATGATATCGCAGCCTAGCGTGTGCGGGGGAACAATAGAGGGACGCGAGTCGAGGATCCCGATCCGAGCTTTGTCGACCTCCTTCGCAAGGACGGCACTTCCGTGTCCAAGGGTGCCATCATTGTCGGTCATCCAGGCATCAGTAAGTGGTTCCTCTCGGGAGCTTGACCTTGACTGATGCCCGCTCTAGGCAAAACCTTGTTTCTGCAATATGTACTTGTTGAGCAACTGCTCGTGCAAAGGCCAACTATAATGTTTGGCCCCACTGGACAGTCATTCTGCATCTTTGATGCCCATGGTGTCTTCCATGTTGACCTGACATCACTGGGTGTCACAGACCTGTTGTCGCTGTTGTTCTTGGAGGCAATGTGGACATTGTTGGACTTGAACAAAACAGTGCAGACTGTCCCTGAATGGCTTATGTTGCAGGATGGGTTCATTGTTCAGAGTGCCTCACCTTGTCAGGGCTGTTTGAAGTGGCCTAAACTTAGTGGGGGTGAGGAGGTGACATGGTGGTACATTCTAATGTGAGATTATACTACATTTACTGACTGTATTGTAGGCATGAACTTCAAGGACATCTCTGTACTGAATGCCTACTGGAGCAGTTTCATTGCCAGTACAGACCCTCTGCCCGTGACACTTACACCAGACATGTGGACAAATATGGTGACAATGTGATGACAATAATAAATGACATGACTATGTCATCCATGCAGTCATTGATTCAAGACACAGAAAAACTCTCATTGGGTACAGACATATCTCATAAAATCTTCCTTGTCTATCCTGGTCAATGCCACATGCATCAAGATCATAATCCCAAACAAGGTCGATGGAGAGATATATCAGAAGTATTGCCTTTTTATTTGAGATCTCCCTAAACACACTTGCTCATTGTCAGACAACTACAATGAAGACAACCACACTGACATTGAAGATCACCACATTGGCATCAAAGACAGTGATGTGACCAAAAGAGCCTCGAAGTGTGGGAAAAGAAACCCCAAACCCACACACAACCAGGTGGAACACCAGTATGTGGAGCCTGGGTGAAAGCGCACTAGGAGATTCAGGGTACTTGAGTACCCTACAGCGGTCTAGTACAAGGGTGCCCAAGTAAGGATGAGACTCTGAACACATGCAGGAGGCCTTCAAGACAGTTGGATGGGCCTGAAAGGCCCAATGAAGGAGCAAAAACACTCAGAAATGTGAAATGCAATAGAAGGATCGGAATGAGCATTAAAAGGTTTTTGGGACCTATCGGGGGTGTGCTCGAGGTGCGCCCAACACTTGAGGGTGCTTGAGGCTGATCTGAGGGCCCAAACAGCCCAGCAAAAGAGCAAAAAATGCTCAAAAATATGAAAAACACGCGAAAATGTGAATCAGCAATAGAAGGACAGGAATGAGTGTTAAAAGGGTTTTGAGTCAGCTTGAGGGTACACTCAAGGTACCCCTAGCATTCAAGGGGGCCTGAACAGTAGAGTGAGGGAGTGAAAACACTCAAAAATGCAAAAAAAAAACACTCAAAAATGCAAACAGTGATAGAAGGATGGAAATGAACATTAGAAGGAATATGAAACTTATTGAGGGTGCGCTTGAGGGGTGCCTAATGTCTGAGGGTGTTTGAGAGAGCACTGGGACTGTCAAAGGTGCTCGAGAGGGGCGAGACTGGTTGAGGGCGCTCAAAACATTCAAGGGGCTATGGTTGAGTGTTGAAGACCTGAAAATGTGGGGTACACTGCGAAGGTGAACTAGGGTCGAGCATTGAAGGCTCAAAAACATAGGGGACTCTGCAAAGATGAACAAGGTGATGAGGGGAGCTCTGAGTGAGCTCTTCTTAGGCTAGGGGGAGTTGAGAGTGAAACTCCAGGGGAAAACTGTCTCTGATGAATTGGGAAAGTAAGTATAGTATATATACATGAAGTCTACTCTACACTAGATGTCTAGCATGCCTACGAACAAGTCCGACAATTATATAAGCAGGGGAATCCCCTTCAAGAGAACCAGAGAGCCCAGGAGAGAGCATATGGGTCAGAAGAGCTGAGACACATTTTGCTATGTCAAGGAAGATGCCACAAAGTGAAGTTTGCTTCTACTGTCATTGTTGCCAGGGGGTGGTGTACCTTACTATGGTGCTTCTTCTAGTGGGTGCGATGTCAGGTCAGAATGTGTTAGGTTCTGATGTGGTTCACCAGGTATGACAATAATACTGGGCTATCATGGTTGTTCGGTTGTGGGAGGTCTGAGAAGTTTTTATGTGTGTTTTATCACAGCTTTAAAGGGGTTATCAGTCTGGTTACCAGGTCAACAATACATCACTTTACTTCCTGAAGGCTCTGAATATAGCTTTTTCTCAATATATCTCTTACCTGAGCTACCACTTGTTAGCTCAAATAATACTAGCCCTGACTGCTCTGAATACAACTAACTAACTATGCCAAAATCTCAATGGATTTCTTATCTGAACTACCGCTTGTTAGCTCAAGCAAGACTGACTGAAACACGACTATACCTGTGTAAGCAGGGATGCTGACTGCTTACTTGAGAATGATACTAAGACTAAAAGACTGACTCAACGCTGCAGTCTTAGTCAAGCTTTGCTGGCTTTGGTACAGCTTACCGAGCAACTTACCAAGTTAGTAACTGAAGGCTTCAAGTCACACATTTAGACTTTAGGCTTACTTCAACTATATTACTCCCTGGTGGAGGAACTGCTTTGGGGGTACGTACATGGGGGGTTTATATACCTTTCTGAACTGGCTGACTAGTACCTGCTTTATCATCCACTTTTCCTGATTTGTCCTGCTGACTCATGCTTACTCAGCTCTTAGTAAGCACTCCTAACTCCTGCACAGCCTCCTGCATAGCCTTTAGTTCTGACTAGCCAATGGTGTATACTGCTCAATGCACTATTCCATATTAGTCTCCCTGGTTGACCAATGGCATATAGTGCTCACTACTCTTTCCATGTACATCCATATTTTCTCTCACGCATCCAGCCTGTAGCAGTGCTGTTCCCCTGTTTTTAGCTTGAGGAACCAATGGCAAAATATTCATACATTTTGCAACAAAACTCAAAGGGTTTGCAAAAAACTCAAAGGGATGCTAGAAGTCTCGAGGGGTGTTAGAAGGTCTTGAGAGGTGTTCAACAGTCCCGGGGGGCACTAGAAGGTCCCAAGGGGCATTTGACAGTCTCAGAGGGTAGGATTGACCTCTCGAAGGGAGGGCCAAAAATCAGGGCACATTCAACATGTTCGGGGTGCGATTGCCTTTTCGGGGCATGGCCGAGGGTCAGGCGTATCAACGGCTACTCTGATATTGAAGACAATGAGGATGTCGGGATGCATACATACTGATTCACCACACCAGTGAATGTCTAGTGTGGGGGCAATGAAGAGACAGTTAGTGTACAAGAGATTTGTTGCACCATACCCTGCCTTGTTGTGTAGTAACATAGTACCATATGCACCAGCCAAAGTGGTAGTGACTATGTTGCACTCGGTGTCTTCGCTCCAAGATGTTCAATACATGATGCAGTCAACATGTATGTGTGTAGCTACAATGCTCGTTTGAGACCTAAACGAAGTCGCTTGACTCTGCATCTTCCGAGCGTGTCTAGTTTCCAAGGAAGGTGGCACCGGAGCGACCAAAGCGACGATGCGATGGGAATTTGGGAAAGATGTCACGTCTCATACCCGCTCGTAAGGTCTTATGTCGCAAACATCACATTAAACATATACGGTATGGTCTGACGAGACCTGACGGTAGATGTCCCGTTCACACATGCACAAGCGCCCGGAGACATCCTGTTTAGCCTAAGTGAACTGATTGCAGACTCCATCAGCCGATGTCCATGGCATACACTCTGAAGGGAAGATCTCACTTTAAAGCTGTCTCACAATCCCACGAGGGCCCGGGGTGGCAAGCATGGGTACAATGGAGACCTTTGATTGGACTCCCCAGCGCAATCCTAGACTCAGGTGCAGGTGTATGCCGTTGCAATTTGGTAGATTATGGATGCAGGTATTTACTATGATATCCCAGTAAAGATGACCACATGATGGGGCATTATCAACTTATCGTTCTACCAGGAGGTCCGAGGAACGTTCTCGGACCTGGGACTGATAGCGGATGTGGCGCCTTGGAAGAGATCAGGCGGAATACTGTATGAGCAGAGGGTGAAATTACCCTAGTCCAGTGGCAGCGGCGCGGCGCGACACAACTATAAACCCAACGCTCGCTTCCAAGGCGTTACATCCGCTACTTGGGGGATGGGTTCGAGACTTATCGATCGTTGGCTCTGTCACTGCTGTACATACAAGCCACCGTGTGCGCATCGTCACAGACCTGTCACAGGTAACGGTGTCCTGTCACGTTCCGGGAACGATCGCCCGCCGCCGGGTTTCTGTTCTACTCTACTCAGTCTCGCCGCTCGCGTCGATACTTCCTGACCCTGTTTGAGTGCCTCGACCCATGTCCATCGCGATTCCCTTCCGAAATCGCCTATAGTATGATGCAGATGCTGTTCGAAGCAAGTGGATTTCATGATGCAAGTACTACATACCTATACATATCACCCCGGCTCCGTGATCATGTATGCTGCAGTCTTCTTGATTCCGTGGGTGCGAATCATGCGTTCGCCTACGAATGTTTGAAGGTTGTTGTATTTTTGGTGCCAGACACGTGTCCCCATATCATCTTCCGGAAGATTAGGAGCGACTGAGGGATATTCGCCATTCCTCAGTCGCAAGGATCCGATGAAAAGTGCTCAACATCCGGCGTACCCGGGCTTTCGATAAAGCTTGCCCGAACGACCCACTTATGACGAGAGGCTCCAGATATCATGTATAAATGGTAGTCCCCGTTTTTTGTTTGTCTTTTGCTTCCTATCTCTTGTGTTCGCTGCGGTTACTGCAATGACCGTGTCTCCTCATACAATTGAAGATGGTAGTCAGTTGAATTCGAAGCGCGCACCGGTGAATGCTCGCGGTCTTGCGCTGCTCACGCTCAGCTTCCAAACACTGGGTGAGTTTAATTCTTCAGACTTCTATTCCGACCGAGTGTGCTCATTGAGCTTCTGCTCACAGGGATCATCTACTCCGACATTGGGACGTCGCCTTTGTATGTCCTGAACGGCATCTGGGCTGCTGAGGGGCCTGTGCCGTCTGAGGAGGATGTTATCGGCGGCGTGAGCGCCATCATCTGGTCGTTGACATTGTTGCCTCTCCTCAAATATGTATGCCTCAAAAAGCTTTATCCCGACAATTGCTAACTGCAGTCGCATGGCAGGTCCTGATCTGCCTTCGTTTCGGCACGCACGAGGGTGAGTGCTCCCGATGATTGATACTGACACAGGCACACTGACATCGTCGATCGGCGCAGGCGAGGGAGGCACTTTCGCCCTATTTCAGGGTCTCTTCCCACCCGCGGAGAAAGACTTTGACGCGGATCGCACGCTCACGGGTGACAGCTTCAAGCACTCGATCAGGCGGAGTGGGCCCAAGATCACACAGAAAATCAGATGGCCTCTCCTTGCGTGGGTGAGTTAACCGACGCATGTAGCTCAGGTTGTGTATCTGAAGTGATGGTCCCTTGAAGTCGCTATTAGGGACGAGCCTGACGCTGTCGGACGGTATATTCACGCCCGCGGTCTCGGTTACCAGTGCGGTCGCTGGTATCGCCATCGCAAAGCCGTCCATTTCTAATGACGTTGTTCCGATATCGATAGTGGGTGAAGCCACCGAGTCATATCGGGCGAGGCTCATGCGTTTGCCATTTAGGCATTCCTTGTCGCCTTATTCCTCATCCAGTTCCGCGGGACCGCACGCCTCGCGTCAATTTTCGCTCCAGTCACGTTCCTGTGGCTTGCACTTTTGGGTGCAACGGGTATCGTGAACATCGTTCGCCACCCTGGCATCTTTAGGGCCTTCGATCCTTCGAGGGCTGTCCTTCGTACGCACCTGCCACATGGTAAGTCTCAAGTGACTCTGACATTATTACAGTCTTCGTCCGTACCAAGGACTACGACCTGTTGAGCGGGGTTCTGCTCGCTGTCACCGGGTGTGAAGCTTTGTTTGCCAAGTGCGTCTTGCCGCTCCATTCCACTGGAGCATCTGCGCTGACTTTCCCCAGCTTGGGCCAGTTCAACATGCAATCCATTCAGGTTAGCGCAAACCCCTCATCTTACCTGCGCACATACTCAGCCACGCTCTAGCTGTCCTTCACTTTCTTTGTTTATCCGTGCTTGGTGCTCCAGTACCTTGGCCAGGGCGCACGGCTCATAGTCGACGGGGAAACTGTATTGTCAAATCTTTTCTACAACTGCATACCTGGTCAGCACAATGGGCCTCTGTTCTGGTAAGTAGGTTCATGACCCCTGCCCGGGGAGCTCCTCGCATCGAGGCTACCGAATCCGCAACCAACAGCTGGCTGACTCGCACATCCAGGATCCTCTACGTTTTTGCTATCCTCGCTACAGTACGTTCGCCGAGTGGGAGTGCACTGTCTAGCGCTGATAATGGCGCAGCTTATTGCTTCGCAAGCTCTGATTACCGCTACATTCAGTCTCGTGCAACAGCTCATCAACATGCACAGTTTGCCACAGTGAGTTTTCTCCGTCATCACGTCAGGGAGAAGTTTTCATGTTGCCCTAGTATTCGTATGGTTTACACCTCGGACAAGACTCAAGGACAAGTGTATATTCCTGTAGTAAATTGGATTTGTGCGTCGTCCGAGTCGTTACCATCCGAGTCCAGTGTGACCTAATCCTCGCCTAGTGATGATCCTTGTCATCATAATGGTCGCAGCATTCAAGAGTTCCACGTCTCTTACTAACGCTTATGGGTGAGTCTCTCTCCAATCTATCACAGCACTCATTCACGAAGAACCTTTAGTTTCGCCGTCGCAACCGTTATGTTTACCACCACTGTATTGATAGCCCTGCAAATGAAATATGTCAAGCGCCTTCCCGCTCTTGTAGCTCTCGGCTTCTTTTTTGTCTTTGGATTTTTTGATGGCGAGTACGGCTCGTCCTTCTCGAGGCTACTGTCTCATGAGGGTGCAGGTCTGTTTTGGGGCGCGGCACTGAGGAAGATACCCAACGGCGCGTGGGTTCCCCTCATGATGGGTCTAATACTGTACGTCTTATGTACTCCACCGACACGTAACCTGCTGAGCTGCTCGCTTCGCCAGCGTGGCCTTCATGCTCTTCTGGACGTGGGCGAAGGTTTGGAACTCGTCGCTGTGCACGTGTGCTCATTGATTCCACTCAATTTGCGTCCAATCTGTAGGGACTGGAAGACAGCTTCGACGGCACGAACCGTCGCAATCTCCGGCACGTCATTCAGGCTCAGTGCGGGGCCGAACAGGTCGTTCATGTTCCGAAGCACCCGGTCGTCGACCATTCGATCGGAGAGATCGAGAAGCCGCACGAACCGGACTCGCTGGAGAACTACTCGGATGAGCCAGAGAGCGAGCCGGATGCGGATGGAGGAACAGTCGACCATCCTCGGTACTATATTGTGGATGACGAAATCGGCCCGCTCGGAGGGGACCAGAAGAGGGAGCTCGCTCGCATTCCGTCCTGTGCCATCTTCCACAAATTGACCGTCGGAAGGGGTGTACCTCACTCGTTCGTTGGTAGGTTCCCACCAAGAGACTTACCCATATAGCCTCGCTGACATGTTCTTAGGTTTCATTCGCCAGTGGCCTGCCCTTCCCCGCGTGGTCGTCAGTAGTCATAACTCTCCGTATATGTCAAATCGGGGAACTAACTTTTCCCCGCTAGATATTCCTAGCCATCCGAGTGCTTCCGGTGGCTCGGATCACCAACGAAGACCGTTACGTCGTCAACAAAGTTCGTTCAATCCAAGGTATACCCCTCGATCACTATGTCCCTTGATGGTAACTGGATCTCACCTCGTGCACAGGATTCTATGGCGTGACATACTACCTGGGGTATCGAGATGACTTCGACCTGAGGGTACGTATCCCACGCCTTATTGTCGCATCGTGGTTGGATCTCATATGGATGATAATGGTAGATTGGCGAGCTCGTGGACCATATTTGTGCTCTCGAGCAGCGGGCAAACCCTGAGCATGCGGCCGCGGTGGTGTGTGAGATCCATGATGTGGCTCGGAGTTACGTCCATATGTACGTGTCACTCTACTTCGATCGGTCGCATTATGCGCTGACGCGGTGACAGCGTTCCCCATTACCATGTTGCCAGCAAACAAATTGAAGCGGGCATTCTCACCAAGCCCGCGAACTGGATCCGAAGCTTCTTACTGGAAGATATCTACCGGCGATTTGGTGTGTTGTGTCCGCTCGGTTTCTGTGCACGAAGCTGACGCTAGCCAGTTAACATGTTCCCTGAGACGGAGAACTGGGTGACTCCGGGAGAAGAGTACGTATTGTTCCTCTTTGGTCATGCATGAGCTCATGATTGTCATTAGCATCATTCGTGTGGGCATTACCGCCAGTATATGACCCTCGTACACTACACTCGCCTTTGTGATCACTGATCACAGCATCGGTGCTGCTGACAGTGCTTGTAGAGATGTTACTCACGATGTGTCGTTTCGTATAGATGCGCATGTAGAAATGATGACATACGGTAGTTGCCTCTGTATAGTATAGGTATAGGGTGCTGTTCCAACGTAGGGGTGCCAGTATACTTCAAGCAGCGTCGCGCCGTCGAGGTGAAGCAGCAGCCATATGATGATGCAGATACGGATCATACGGTTGTCATGTCCGTTGATCTAACGGTCAATCGTCAATCGACACAACATCCGCACTGGCTTTTCGGCGTTACTGTAAGTTTGAACTTTGACTGTGCAGTTTACTATTTAAGCAAGCAATGCCTGTCAATGCTAGTGTTCTGTATCCGCGCTATAATTAGGTGGTGTAGCACGTACCATGATACTAGTTCCGTGCAGTGTAGGCACCGGTGTTCCTGAACGGGACCGCAACCGGAAAATACCTACCTACCTGAGATGGAGGGGGACCAAAGGTAGTCCACATTCCCGTCGACTATGGTGAGCTGTGGTAGGGTGAGATGGATGCGAATGAGAGCAGGCAGCTTTCAAGGTGACTTGAGTGGGCAATAGAAGGAATTCGAAGCATATAGAATTCGTACAAGTCGTGAATGGAATAGACATAGACATCGAAAGGAATGACGTGGCACGCAGAGGAACAAGCATCCGAGGCGAGCTACCAAATACAATAGAAGGGCTACAGGACTCCACGCTGCACATGTCTATAGTACATATTTGCACACAAACTCCACGGGTCTTAGCTCATCTTGGGGAGCAGGCATCGATGGCATGTAGCGTATGACAGCCGGCATTAACACAGATTATAAGTAGAATCGTGTGTGAAGATATGCATTAAAGATGAGCTTGAGCCTGGACGGGGACTTGCTGAGGAGCGCGCGGCAGAGGAACAATCACCGACAATGTCACATTGCCAGTGTAGAGCGGGAGGTCGTGGAGGAAGGCCTCCCAGCTCTCCTGCGTGAGAATAGGGGAGACCGCATAGGGCGCCGCACAGGTCTTCGCCAGGTACTCATCGAGGTGGGCCATCGATGCGACGATTGCCTGATCTTCCATCTCGTATTGCTTGGAGCGGGGAAGTGCGGCGTGCTCAGCGTACCAGGACGAGTCTGCCAGGACGACGCCAGCCTCATACAGGTCGAGCAGCGGCTTCTCAACTCCCGCATCAAGAGCCGCTTCGTACGCCATGCGATGCCCGATGGCCTGTACCAGGGGCAGACAGCGAGGAAGCAGAAGACGCCCGAGGCTCTCGTGACGGTGGTTCCCACCTACGCGGTCAAGAAGTGCGCGGCATTCTGCGAATAGACCAGCTTCGTGCCTACTGAGAAGGCAGTCAGGGTGTTTCGGCGCGGGCATCTGGTAGCGACCGAGCAGTAGCTCATTCGCAAGTCCTACGGAAAAGCCCAATCAGCCTCTTGCCGCTCGTACAGGATAAATAGTACGTACGAATGCTCAAGACAAGGACGTCACCTTCTGCGATCCGGATTCCTCGCATGAGGAGCTAGAGCTACATTCAGACGTGGGATTCTCACGTTGGAATTCACATACGAACCTCGGACTGCAGGACATTGTTGTGCTCGAACATGCCATGCGCACCAATCCGCTCGGTTATGTCGGAGAGACTCGACCACGCGTGTTGGGTCATGGACGCCTTCGCAGCTGCGGCGATTCCACTGCGCACGCGGGCATCAATTGCAGAATTCCTGTGCAATTCAATTGCAGCTTTTGCGTGCGCCTTGAGGACTGCGGCTCGTGCCAAAGCATGTAGGATGGGTGCATGTTGGGTTCGGAATGACATGATCGAAACGGCCTTGCCATCGGAGCCCGTGACGATCCGTCGAAGACTGTAACGCGCAGCGAGATATGCATTAACCGAAAGGAGTGGAATGGCTGTGGTGGCGAGGGCCAATGAGCCCACTGACACGCGCCAGATGCAGGAAATAAAGTGAGCACGAAGGTCAGGGGGCCTGGCTAATGAGCCCAAGAGGGCGTTAGAGGGAAGTCGGACGTGGTCGAATGACGTGACAGCGTGGTCGACAGGCTTGACACCACCCCGTTGTGGTATCAGTCTGGGTCGCGAGTGTTAGACAAGGGGCTTCGAAACGGAAGGAAGCTACGTACATGGCCGAAACACCTTTGCACATCTGATGACCATCGCCAAGGGCAACAAGGAAAGGCCGGACACCACGGTTCTCGCCGTTGACCAGGAGTCTGGCGAACACGATAGCGACTCGAGGCAACGACCCGAACGGACCAGTCGGAGGCATGTACCTGGAGTAGGTGAGTCAACGGTATTGCTCGGCGCAACATCGTACTCACTTGCGTGCGCGTTCGTGGGGTGTGTGCAAGTCGAACTCCCCATTGGGTAGAAGGGTCGCAATCGTCTCTAGATTCGGAGCGTCCAGACCATGACCAACCTCGGTGAGGAGGTATTGGGCACTGTCATGATGATAAGCAACGTATTGGAAGGCGGTCCTACAGAGCAACAGCAACTCACGATACGTCGAACCGCATGATCTTGTCCATGATGGGGCGCAGTTCGGGACGTTTCTGGGCAAACGCAGCCAGTGTACCCCCCGCCAAGTTGTATTGGATAGTGAGGAGCGTGAACGCTCCAGCATCCAACGCGTGAATGTTGTCTGTGTGGAACTCCCAAAACTTCGGACTCATGAACAGCGTGTCCTCCGCGGTCATATCTACCCGGACTGCCGGTCAATACAGAGTAATACGATTGGGGACTTCCACGTACCGTATGCCTTAGCGATAGCCCGGGCGCGACGATATGAAAGTGTGATCCTCTCCTCCATGGACGCATGGTCGTGAGGAGGTCGGAAGTCGGGAGTGCCGGGGAGATGTGCAGTTCGTGAGGTCATCTTACACTACAAGGATGTTGCGGGGAGGTCTGCGTATGAAGACTGCGGGTCCGGATTGACTTGATTAAAAGTGTGGCCGATTTTATGCGCGCTCAGAGCCACGGAGTCGGCTACCGTGTTCTATTGGCAAATCTCAGGACCTGAGGCTCAGAAGAGCCATCTGCTGGTCAGGGTCTTCGAGAATCCGCGCTTGATCGCCTCGTGGTTACGCGTGCCATGCTCATCTCCAGGAAGTAATGAAGACTCGCGAAGGTATGGACTTTAGTAGCATCGATGTGTCAGCGAACGCGATATCGGACAAACAGACACGCGTGAAGCTGAAGCACCTGGAACTCGGCGAGGTTGTAGACTTCATGTGATGGTGCACTGGCACATAAGGAATCCAGCATTTCCCTTTCTAGCGCCGCGGTTTAGATCAATGCTTGTACGCTTCATGGTTCAGTGGTCCGACTGTGGACAAGCGCAGTGCTTGCCAAGGCACGGGCGGGCCTAAGGGGTGAACCAGCAGTGGCCCAAAATGACAAAATGAAAGGTTGATGATGACCCAATTGATCAGCCATGTCGGACAGTCGAGATTTGATGGATACGCCCCGCATCAATATAGGACATTCAAGCGGGGCGTTTGGCCACGACATGTCCGGGCACGCCGCACCGGACTGTTAAGACCTTCAAGAAATCATTAGCGGGATCACCAGTAACGTGCCCCTGAGACGGATCAACATGCGCAATCGGGTGACCAGAGCCCGGCCACCAGTGAGGCGGGGCGAGGCTGCCCGCCGCATTTCGTCGGTATCGCAGGCATTTCATTGCGTCAATTGCGTCAGCAACATTCGTATCCTAGCGCAGCTTTCAGGGCGATGTGACGCGTACGTGGCTTGTAAGCGAGCGCCCGCTGTCATGCAGGTGAGCTAACGATTAGTTGAGCCTGCGATAGTAGCATTTAAAGGGCACCTAAACTCCAGTTCGCACTCAGGTGATAGAATTCTGTCCAGAGCGTGGCTTCACCATGACGCACGTCCAGATTTGCCATCGACATGAATAACTGAATTCGCCCTGCAAGGGATAATTGCATGTTTGCATGCCAAGTGTAGCGCGTGGGCACAGGGACACTGTGAGGGCAGTTGTTCGTTTCCCTTCGCGGCAGCTACAGCCCAACAAATGTTGAACATACTGGATTAGTATTAACGACAAAGCGAGACTTCCGATAGGACCTGGATACCGCCTGAATAACAACCGGTGTCAACATACTTGAAGGAGAAGTCCGCGCGTCTTATGGCGACCTTCTCGCTGTAGACCCCATCAGTAGATGCCGTAGCAGCTCGGATAGGGTATCACATACGTTAGTAACAGGCTGGTCGGTGCCAGGCTGCCTACTTGGTCTGAGGTGCTACCGTTGGTATGTAATAATTCGTCGGGTGCATATGGCGGGTGACCCGGACTTTGCGCCACGATCGCTAGGGGGTTGCCGCGAATCCGATCTAGCCAGCTACATAATGCATTTGTTAAGGGTGGATATGATATGCTTCCCCTCGGAACGCGCATCTGTAACGCCAGGAGAGACATTATCGCACTGGCGTGCATTTCCACATAGAACGTTGGGGCACCCGTGATCCCGCGATCGACGCTCACTAGTAGCGCGGAAACAAGCACCCAGGCCGAGTCTTATAGGGCTGTGCTAGTTACCTTTGGCACGATTCGATGGAGATAACGCTCACCTCATTTCGGTGAAATCCCCGCCGTCGCCGAATTTCAAGAATCAAGCTGATAACAAGACTTTGCACTGAAAAGCAGAAACTGGAGGCCGAACCATAGTGGTGTGGACACTCTGAGCACGTCGCCGTTGCGGACGAGACAAGCCCAGGTGGGTCACGCGCTCCAAGCAATCAGGCCTAAAACGCCTGCAGGATGCCTGGAGGCAGACATCGGAATGGGCACCAGAAGTTCTGGACACGACACATTGCAATCTTTCGGCGAGAGTGCGAGTGATACACGGGCTGCTTCGTCAGCGCACTATAGCCTTTCTCAAAATGTGCAAGAGCAAACATGCGTTCAGACGGACTTGAAGAGATACGTGGATGTCCCAGACACAGTGCCGCGCAGCCCTAAAAATTAGTTGATGGGGTGGCCGCAAAGGAACTAGTCTGCTTTACGTTGCATTCGTCTTGTGGATGATTCCTTTTGCATCGTGCCTGCGGTGTCTGGCGGATTACATGAGGCAGATGCCCAATTCCCATGTTCAGCATGCCAGGCCAGAAGGCCACCTTCGATGACGGCGTATATACGGCAACACACAGCTTCTGCGCATGTGGGGCAGGATGATATACGATAGTCATCCCGCTAGCGACCGGCTTGAGCTGTCGAAGACTTCCCTGCGAAGACACATGGTTCATTCCCGCCTCGCCTGTCTCCGACCTCCAAACACTTCTGTTTCGAGAACGCTCTAGAGATGCCTAGGCGACATCGCCGTGTCGCTAGCTCACTCTTGTGTTTGTCTCTGTGGGCTGGTGTCAACAGATTCGACTGCGAGATTATCAGGCACTGACATCAATTTGGCGCCCATCAGCTACGCCCCTGCTCGTCCTGGGCTCGTCCTCGTTTCCGCGCGTGGCATAAACTTCGTGACCATCTACACTTGGCTCCACGCGGGAAGATTGACAGCTGCCAGCAGTGCATGGCCAGACAGATCGCCGTTACCCAGCCCCTGATGAAGACAATCATGGTGCTATGTTGTCTGTCTGTTGAATTGATGAAAACCTGTATGATAGGGTTGCGTCAACATATCCATGAAACAGTCTAAAGGAGGCTCACTCGGATTCGTCTTCCAGGATTTGTATTATGCTCGGCCGCCTATGTGCAGGACATCGAGCGCTGGACTCTATCGCCCGGGCTGGACACCGTAGTGGTGAATGAACTGTGGGCGCGAGTAAGCAAGAGGTAGTCAACAGGATGGCCTGCACAAGTACATCACAATCGGTTCAAGGCGACGAACCCGTCCAAAAACTGGCACGGAAAGGGTTGGACGTCGAACGTCATGACGGCATGTTCGCCCAGCTGGTGCATCACCCGAGGTGTGCACGACTGGCATTTGTAATATCCGGTTTCCCGAATCGGCAGAAGGCGCGTCCATGCGGCTACCGTGCGGCTGTAGGGTAATCACTTTGCTATACCCAAATCGGGTGCCCCGCGAAGCCTTTCCGTTGAGGTCCCGATTCGAGGAAATATCATCTATAGACAGAATGAGCGTAATGTCAGATGGCGCGGGCACTAAACCATTTCTCGAGACTGGACACCACGAGGGATGGCGGTAGCTTCTCCGTATACACTATGGTATACGCGGGAGCGGACGTGTTCCAGGTCGCCACACCATGTGCATACCAGCCTCCCCAAGGCTAACCTTATAGGTCAAGCATCGAGGTTATCTGAATGACGGCGCCTCGTCGGCCGTCCTCTCAGTCAGAACCTGCTGAAGCGAGGCCGAAAGCAGGGCGTGATCTCAGCGTAGACAGTCCTTCCCAGGACCCGGTGAGTTCGTGAACGCATACATGTAGCAAAGACCGTGCAGGGAACGTGTCCTGCGTTCCACCAGTTGAACGGAGTCGATGCGACGCCTTGTCTTCGTCGCACCACGTACCGTTGCTACGTTCATTTCAGAGGTTGGCAGAGGCACACCGCATATAATCCAATTATCAGACGAACAGAATCAGCACTGTCGGCCAACACAGAGCAAACCCACTGAAAAAAATCGAAACCAGTACGTCCTGATTGGGGTCAGGTGGTCTGCGAAGTGCAGAAACGCCGCGGGCATCCTCCGAAGTGTAGAAAGCCTAGCACTCTGTGATATTGAACGCTTGAGCAATTGTGTCGAGTGCTTCAAAGCTGCACATCCGTCTTTGCTAAGCATCAACTTCAGACCAGGACCACTCGCTTCCGGGGTGCAGTGTCAACCTGTAGCTCACCTTGAGAATGCGAAACAACCCTGAGCGAATTTAAATCCAGCGTTGACACTGCCATTGGTCTCACACCTTTTTCGTAGTGACCTCGTGGAAGAGGGGATCGCGGTGAGTTCTAGACAATTCACAGCAGCGAGGGAAGGAATTGCACCATTTGAATTGAGGATGGTCGTCAAGAAAAGTCAGTCACAGACGCTCGCCGGAATCGCCACGCACACTGTCCCGATTTGGGGTGCACGTGATGACCTACAGTAGGGCGCTTAGCCTCCACAGGCACCGCCGCAGCTGAGCCAGTGCGCATACCGTCTTGCTCGACGCCTTTACTTTTACTGCTCGTCGCACGACATAGCGAGCGGCCCACATTCACGATGCCGCCGCATCGAAATTCGCGCTGGTTATGGCTATGGTTGCTCCACCTTCTGTCCTGTTTACTTGTTGTATTTGCCCAGCAACCCGAATCCTCTGTTACTTACTTCCAGAATCTTCCCAGTAGACTCTTCTTCTTCGAGGACACAACAGTGCGTCTATTATTTCATAATTCGATGCACTCACTCATCGTATGTTTTTGCTAGACTACGATATATCACGACTTGATAGACGGAAACGTTTACGTTTCACAAAATGAAGGGAAGGAATGGGTGCTTGCAGATGGGATTCCAGAGGGCGACGCGTCCATGGTCATAGAGCACCCCTTTGACAACAGCTATGTATGTGCGCATGTTACTCTGAATTGTTTTTTCTAAGCCGCCCATCCAAGGCCTTCGTTCTCACACGTAGTCTATTCCATTACCGCACCGCCGACCGAGGGAGGACATGGCAGCGGTTCACTATGCCAATACCACCAGCTTTAGTGGGCAAGCCCCTCTCCTTCCATTCTGATCCCAAGAAGTACGGGTACATCTTGTACCAAGGCACTTCATGTGAGTCAACAGGAGGCTGGGGCAATGTGTGTCACGATGAGGTGTGTCTCCGCTGCACTGAGGATCCCGCGCCGTAATCATTCCTACATCTCCCTAGACCTATTACACCTTGGATGCCTTCAGTGATGAGCCCACGCTGCTATTTACCGAAACATCCCGCTGCCAATTCGCGCATAGCAGCAAAGACTTCAAGCATGACGCGCACCCCGACCTCATCTACTGTGTCGCCTTCGACACCAGCTCCTCCACAGGGATGCATTCCCTTTCGGCTAGCCGCCTATTTTCCTCAACAGACTTCTTTTACGAGGACATGAAAGTGGAAGACCTCGGGATTGGCAAGAATGCCCGCGGCGTGATGGCGTTTGCGATCGTCTCCAAGTTCGCTGTCGTGGCTCTACGCGACCTTAGCCCCAGCAGCACAGGGGAGATGCTCCTTTATGTTTCGGTAGACACGAAGAACTGGGCAAAGGCGCGCTTCCCGCACGCATCTTCCGCGCGCCTCCGCGAGAACGGCTACACGGTTGTAGAGTCAACGACACACTCCCTCGCCGTAGATGTCATGCTGCAGGACATGACCACAACCATTGGTACGCTCTTCGTGAGCAACTCGAATGGGACCTTCTTCGTGGAGAGTCTCAAAGACACGAACCGGAATGAAATGGGATACGTGGATTACGAGAATTTGTATGGGATCGAGGGCGTCGGGCTCGCCAATACCGTATCAAATGCGGAGGAAGTCGAGGGTCGCCGCGCGCAGAAGAAACTACAGACGAGAATCACATTCGACGACGGACGGAGCTGGTCGCGCTTACCGCCCCCGTCGACGGACAGTGATGGCACCCGTATCTCCTGCGACGGTGACTGCTGGCTACACCTGCACTCTGTAACCGTCCCACACAACTTTGGCCGCGTGTTTTCGTCGCCTGCACCAGGCTTTGTGATGGGTGTTGGCTCCGTTGGCTCGTACCTCAGGCCGTATGACGAGTGCGACACGTTCTTGAGCACGGATGCAGGGAGAACATGGAGGATGGTTCGGAAAGGAGCTCACAAGTACGAGTTTGGCGATTCGGGAAGTATTTTGGTCCTTGTGGACGACGAAGATAGCACCGACCACGTACTATACTCGAGCGATCTTGGCCGGACATGGTAAGTTGTGGCGGTGTGAGAAAACGCTGAATGCTCATTGACTATGCAGGAACACGTTCAACTACGACTTCAACATGCGTGCCCGCATCTTGACGACCGTGTCTGACTCGACGTCGCAGAAGTTCATGCTGGTGGGACAGCTATCGAGGCAGGACATGAGTAACGGCCGTTACGCCGCGGTGTTGCTCGACTTCGCGCCCATGCGGTCACGCCAGTGTGGTGAAAACGACTTCGAGAGGTGGTATGCTCGTTCCATGACCCACGAGTGCCTCATGGGCCACAAGGTAAGTGTGCAGCCATTAGTAGGTGAGACTCGTTGAGGGAGACAATACCTTGTGCAGCAATGGTATAGGCGCCGAAAGCCAAGCGCCAACTGCTACGTTGGAGAGAAGTTTCATGAACCTGTGGTTCATGAAGAGAGTTGCCCATGTACTGATGAAGATTATGAGTGGTAAGCAGCCTTCAATGCGCTTATTTTCCGTGTCGACTGAGACCATCCTATTAGTGACTACAATTTCGTACGACAGGACAACCAGTGTGCTCCTGTCGGCCCCGAGCCCATCGCAGCAGGGGTCTGCCCACCTGATAACCCGGCCGCATTATATTTGGGCTCATCTGGGTACAGACTCATTCCAGGTAACACGTGTGATAGGGAGTCTGGTATCAAGAAGGACGAGCCTGTTGAAAAGCCGTGCGCCAATGGTAAGCGCCTGTCCTGTGAGCGTTCGTTGTAACATGTTATTTATCAATGTCCCAGCACAACCTGCCGAAGGAGAGATTGTCCATCAAATCGTAAGTTTCTATCGGCCTTGCGTCTTGCTATTCTCTGAGGTCCCTGACCTATGTAGTTCGAGTTCCCCGCTCCAGTAGTGCAGTTTGCTTACTTCAAAGACTCTACGGTAAGTCTGTCACTGTCACGCCTTCTCTTTCACACGCCGTGTTGATGATTTCCAGACGATTCTTGTTCGCTTGAGCGACAACACCGCCTGGCAGTCTAGCAATGAAGGCTACACTTGGCAGCAAATCAAGCCCGGGGAGATGTTCGTCGCCTTCTATCATCACACATTTACCAATGATCGTGCCTACTTGATCACCATCACCGAGCAATACTACTACACCACGGACACCGGCAAGACATGGTTGACCATGCCCGCGCCACTACCTCCCAACAACCTCGGACTACAGATTCTACATTTCCACCCGAGCAACTCCGATTACCTTATCTGGAGTGGCAGTGAAGGATGTGTCGGGTTCGGTGAGAATTGCCATGTCGAGGCCTGGTACACGCCCAATCACGGACGCAACTGGAAACTAATCGAGAAGTATGTCCGCAACTGCGCATGGGCGCGGGACAAGGAACTCGACGTGGACCCCCACCAGATCATCTGTGAATCCTACAAGAACAAGCAGGGCAATCAGCGGTTCTTCCAGATGGAAAACCCGCTGGAGTTAGTCACCGGCACCAACTTCCTCGGCAAGCAAACGAAGTTGTTCGATCATGTTGTTGGGTTTACCAAGTTCAACGAGTTTCTGATCGTTGCGGAGGTACAGACATAGATTGCCATTGCACTGACTGCGCGGAGCTGATATGTTTTTTTTTCAGTACCAAGCACAACACCAATCACTGGATCTGCGGGTGTCCCTCGATGGGCGTACGTTTGCTAGTGGCATGTTCCCTCCCAACTTGCGACCCGAGCAACACGTGAGTATCCCTCAGCTCTAGTCCAAAAATGTGTGCTGAAGATCCCCTGTAGGCGTATACTATTCTGGAATCCAGTACAATGTCCGTTTTCTTGCACGTCACGACTTCAGAGGCGCCAAACCCCTTTTGGGGCAGCATCTTGAAGTCGAACTCGAACGGGACATACTACAGTATTTCCATAGAGAATGTCAACAGGAATGACGCAGGCTATGTTGACTTCGAGAAGATGATCGGACTCGACGGGATCGCTCTGATAAACGTCGTGTCGAACCCTCTCGAGGCGACATTGACAGGACGTAAGGAGCTGGAGACGCGTATTACTCACAACGATGGTATGTGCAAGCCTCGGGTGTCCGTGTGAATGGCTCATTGCTGTCCCTGTTAGGTGGAACCTGGAAGAAGCTGGTGCCTCCGCCAAAGGACTCTCAAGGCAACCCTTACTGGTGTGATACGACTGTAAGTCAGCCTTGTCCGTGATTGACTCAAATCTGTCTGACTTTCACTCTAGCGCTGCGCCTTGCACATTCACGGATACACGGAGCGATACGATGCTCGCGCAACCTATAGCACGCCCTCGGTCCCTGGTCTCCTCATGGCCGTGGGCAGCGTTGGTGAGGTGCTGGCAGACTACATTGACAGTGACACCTTCCTGAGCCGAGACGCTGGTTTCACCTGGGAGGAGGTTCACAAGGACGCACACCTTTGGGAGTTTGGTGACTCTGGCTCCATCCTCATTATGGCGAACGACGAGGAGCCAACGGACCATGTACTGTTCAGTACTGACGAGGGCCTCAACTGGCGCGAGTACAGGTTCACTGATGAGCGTATACGTGTTAAGGAGATCGTCACTGTCCCGTCGGACACGAGCAGACGGTTTATCCTCATGGGATGGTACCCTCGCGTGCCAGCTGTCCACGTTGCTGTGCACATCGACTTCTCCGCTCTGACCTGGAAGCAATGTCAGTGATCTGGTTGTACGAGGTTCAGGTGGTACTCAGATATTCGTTCCGCAGGTGAATTCAGCGTGGAAGATCCTGGTCATGATGACTTCGAGCTTTGGAGTCCCAGTGAGCAACGTAACGAGCTGTGTCTATTTGGGCGGCAGGTGAGCAGCGTCGGTACTCGACAAGTTGGTGCGATCAACAGATCGCTTGTAGACAAAATACCATCGCCGAGTACGGGACACGAACTGTGTCGTCGGCGACCGACCAAAAGCGGAAGCTAAGATAGTAAGAAATTGTGCATGCCAGCCGTCCGACTTCGAGTGGTGAGTCATCGTATCGGTACCTAGATTATAACTTGCGCTGAACCCATATCTTTAGTGAATTCAACTACTTCAGAAATCAGGCAGGTGAATGCGAACTTGTACCAGACACAGAGCCACTAGCGGATGACGACTCGTGCAAGAACGGTGAGGACTACTGGTACGAGCGCACAGCATACCGAAAAATCCCGTACTCGAGTTGCGAAGGCGGGGATCGCCTGGACCGTGGCAAGCAACACGTCTGTCCGGGGATCAGAGCGCACGGCGCACTCTTCTGGCTGATGATGATATTCATGCCTTGTGCGTTTGCTGGCCTCGTGGGATGGTGGTACGTGCGCAAGCGCGCAAGAGGGTATGTCCGCGGTGCATCTTCATGACTAACACAATTTAATCATCTGAACTTGCACTACAGAGCGATCCGCCTTCCAGGAGGCGACACAGGACCAAGGTATTCCGGCGACTCCAGCGTCCTGGACACGCTTATGTCAGTACCATACTTCGTCGTGGCTATATCAGGGGCGGCTTGGAACGCGGTTATTGAGAAGTTCGCGGACACCACGACGAGCTTGCGGACGCGTAGCGGGTACCGGACTGTGCCCATTGACGAGGATGCGCAGATCCTGAGATTCGAGGATGAGGAGTAAGTTGGAACGGGGCGCGCATATATATATTCACTGTAGTCCCCTCGCATTTGTTGCACAGTACCTAGCTATTTATTCAGGATGGACCTAGCAGCAAATGACAACTATTGCGCTATTGCAAGGTTGGTTGGTTGGTTTATTCCTTTTGACGTCACTGTGACCCTGAGGGCATGACCGTGACCCCATGTAGACATTATAATTATGCTACCGGTACTGTGTTTCCACCCGAAGACGAAATAGAATGGTGGTTTAGGCCTCATCATGCTCACCCTCGTAAGGTGGGCAACCCGGGAGCACTTATTATCTGCATGGTTCATACCCCCATGGGTGGTGTAAGCGTATCTACCAAAATGGGTACAGAACAGTACATTGCTACACTTCAATAAATACTTGTAGAGCAATTCAAGGGGCGGTAAGTGTGCGAAATCCAATGCACGAGCCAACTAAACCCATCCGACCGCCAAAAAAGTCTGCGGTCTATTTTGAAGCTCGAGGCACATGTGACATGACCTGGAATATTGGGAAGGTTCAATCGATGACACCAAGGTGGTCCTCTTTGATAGTACCAATAGCAAACTGTACTCAATGTGTCATAGTCTAGCACGGGGTATCATTGACCACACTCACGATCTCCGTAGCATCAACACGCGTTCCTACGATCTTTAGCCTAACCTTCGTGTTCTTCTCAATGATCTACAACGAGGCAGGTTGAGGGGCGACCGCTCGGCTGATACCAGAGCGACTACGTACCTGGTCTTCTGACGCGAAGGATGGTGGATTTGAATTGGGGTCAAAACGCATATCCGGGTGGATAAGCTAGACGCAGGTCAGCAGTGGCGGGAATGATACCCTGGATCGACGGCCGGGGATGACTGTACCTGATGCGAGACGAAGACCGACAGAGGTCCAACCTCCGCGAAGAAGCCCATCTACCTCGGCATTATGCTCTCATACGCGTGAAAAGAAAACAACAGAGACGCGCCTTGTTCACATTGTTCACCACCCCGTCTACTACTTCACCCTTGAACGGCTTGAACACGATCGCTCGGTACCGCGTGATGAACTCGGCCTGCCCGCTCCCTGCGAGAACCATCCCTTTGCCAATGTCGAGAATAGACACAACTGCGATGATGTAACCAAATTGTCCTGAGCATGTTCCCTCAACGTCGGAATAAAGCTTGGACTCGAGGAACTGCAGCATGCGAGGGCCAAAATAAGACGGGTGCAGAAGGATGGTGTGTGACAGCTCTTTCTACGACCATTCAAGCGACGAGGAAACGGTGAGTATATGGCTGCTACTCACGATAAAGAACATGCTGGGCGACCGTCCTCACGAAGGCCAGCTGGAGATAAGTCAAGGAACTCAGCCTCTATGTCTTGAGGGAAAATAAGAAAAGATATTGATGTAGTATCTTGCAGTTATACATGTGCCGCCCCGATGTTTATATGAGTTATATACAATAGTAAATAAGTATGTAGTGTAGTGGGTTTGGGTTTCTCATCGCTTACGTGATTGTTTTGGACCAGAGCCACCCACACGCGGACTAAGTCAAAGGTTAAGTGGTAGTCAAAACGGGCATAAAGGGCCGCGGAATGTGTCGCACGCATTTCTGCAAGCTAACGGTCGCTGAGAGCTTGATTTTGATTCAACTTCAAGCTTCCACTGTCGAAACTCTGAGGATGCAAATCCTGTCTTGTCATTATCATTCTTCTGTTTAAACAGTTGTATAATCACTTCTTGCACCCGCGGCCAACACGGTAATATCTATTTGCTACCAGTCATGTCTACGAAACGTCCTCGTTCAGGATCGCAAGTCTCTTTGTCGCAATCACCAGCTCCACCTTCAGAACCCACACCTAAGGCCGTGCGCACCTCTTTGCCAGTCGTGTCGTCACCTGCGGCACCTCTCCTTTGTACTCTCCCCCCAACATGTAATCCGCCGCAAAATCGCCCGACTCCAATCGCGAACAGTAGTGATCTTGAAGCCCATTACGCGACTTACCATGCCCACGTCTGCGAGGATAAGGGTTGTGGATGCGTATTTCCGGAAGCGCGACTACTTCAGCTGGTAAGTAGTTCGCAGCTTTTGCCGTGTGATGCTTGTAATGACTTTCGTCTTTACCGTGGAACTGATCCAGCACCAAACAGAATGCCATGATCCCATTGCAGCTGTGAGGAAAGAAAGAGGAGAAAAGATTGTCAGTCTTCTCAGCATGTGTATTGACCTACGGCTCACTATTCGCTTATAGTTTGCTTGTCATCTGGTTGCTTGTTCGCGCTTGTTCCACACTCCGAAGACGCGCAGACTGCACCTCATTCAAGCACATGGATACCCAAAAGAATATTTCTTCGCGGTGACGAACAAAGGGGTTGGTGGGCTCTTGAAGAAATGGGGTGAAGGTGCAAGCATGATTCGCGGGGAATGGAAGGCCCGAGACCACGACCAGATGGATGACGATTCTGAGAGTGAACCCGAGGACGCGGATGAGGATGAGGAAACAAAGGACGTTGATGAAGGTGTGGCCAGCGGAGAAGATCATGCTAAGCAGACATTTCCTATTGAAGAAGACTCCACAGACGAAGATTCGACTGCCAACGACAACGCGGTGCAGGATCTTACAGGCGCACTGGATGCACTCTCGCTTGTTCCCCCGAACGTCCAATTCGGCCGCGGAGGAAAAGGTGGATTTCGTCATGGCCTTGGACACACAGTTCCTGTTCCGATTCCTGGCGTCATTCCAATACATGGTGGTCCTCTGCAGAGGCGCGGATTTGGCAGAGGGCGCGGGCGCGGGCGCGGGAGAGGCAACCTTAGTGGGGGAGGAGGCGTCACTGCAACGTCTGGTACAGGTACAGGTGTCGTGGGTGATGCGAGGACGACGGGTGTAGGACGTGGAGCGCTAGGGACTGGAAGCATGACGAGAGGAATCCGCGGGTCTCCACATGCACGGGTACGAGTGAACGTTGCTCACATGGCAGGAAGGGGTGAGAGAGGTCCATAGAGGGAGGGAGGTTTCACTGATCGGTGCGTGTCACCGAGCTTCTGTATTCCTGTCAATGAAGGGTGTATTCCGCATTTAGGTGGTGAACTGTTATGGCATTGTATGAGATTGCTTATTCCGCTGTACTACTCCCCGGTATTATTTGGCCGGGGCACCTAGTTATGCTCATATTGAAGTCAGCACATCTCGTATGCGGTGCGTCTGCAGTCGAACTGCCGAGACGCTTCATTGCTAGCTGTGACCACTGACCAAGTACTGCCCGATCCTCGTTCTGAAACTGGCAGTCCCATGATTGGCATGCGTTCGTAGCTTCCCACGAAGCCATCGTGTCTCTTCAAAGCTAAGTCGACGGATCGGCTTTCAGCTTTTGTCCGTGGCGTCCTATAACCCTTGCGTCGTACAAATGGTGTATCGAGACATCAGGCCTCACGTGTGAGAGATGTGGAAGACGACATGCAGTGTATTACTTGTGTCGTATGCTAGCCTCCGGGCCGCCAGGCGAGGGCGGGTCCGCCGATGAAGTTGAGATGCTGGTCACATCTTCACACTCGCTCATTGTGGACCAATTGTATGCTCACAGCTTCACAAGCTTGCTTCCGGAACTAACCATGGGTCAGTCCAGGCTCTGTGTCCCGGGATATAAAATCTGGGGAGTCAACTCGAGATGAGTTGTGGACTGGACATTGCAAACGGCCTCCGCTTGCTCAAAATGTCCGCAGCGCTACATTTATTGACTGCGGTCCTTTGCGCGCAGATCGTCTTCGCTATACCTTCACGTACCAAGGCAGCCAAGAGAGCTACTTGCACAGTGGACTCCGCAGCAGCAGCAGCAGACCTGTTTGGCTGCTTAAGCGTGGAGATTAAGTCCTTTAGTGTCCCCAACGATAGTACGTATGCAGTCGTTCATAATATGTAAACTACTGACAACCATCCTGCTGAAGCCAAGCTGACAATGAGTGTTCGTCCTACGGACTGGTCGTCTCTACTCATGCTGATCAAAAATTCGCTGCAGTTTACAGAGGGCGCAACAGTAACCATGTCCGGCGAGGTCACCTTTGCTAGCACAGTCGGTCAGCAGCCGCTTCTTCGTGTCAACAGGATTTCAGTACTGACAACGATGATGGGAGGTATTTAGCATCCGGGCCGCTCTTGACGTTTCGTGAGTACTCCTATGTATAGCCATCGTCAAGTGCATACTGGGCGCTCACCGAGGCTTGGAACAGAGGGCACTGACATTAATTTCGATGGAAACGGGATGATGTTCAACGTAAGGATCACAGTATTAACGTCATCATAACCCACTATATCTTGAATTAGGGCAATGGTGCTGACTATTGGGATGGTCTTGGCACGAACGGCGGCGTTCCGAAGCCTCATCCGTTCATACAGTGCGTTTGTATCGCTGTAACACGCACGTGATAATCGAGAGGAACCCCACAACAGGATAGAGGCGTCGGGGACATTTGAGAACTTCGTGGTAAGCTCACGTTGCTGTTGTCTCGAACCCTGGCGATCTAAGCGATCTATCACAGGCTTACAATACGCCTGCACAGGCTATTAGTGTACAACCTGCTGCTGACATCGGTCCTCTGGCTATCACAGGTGTATATGTTAACAATGCAGCCGGTGACGTGGATCAACTCGGCCACAATACGGATGTTAGCATCCTGTCGCTCGCTTGTACGATGCTTTTGCTGAGCATACTTTAGGGATTTGATGTCCGAGGCACAGACATCACAATTGAGAACTGCAGTACGTCTAATCCTGCCCAGTATACTGTGACTGATGCATGTTTTGTAGTTGTTGAGAATCAGGATGACTGCATCGCGATCAACGATGGCTCCAACATACTTTTCCACAACAATGTCTGTTCCGGGGGCCATGGTATGCCGCCTTTCCATGCGGCGCTGCGTGTGCAGCTGAGCAATTGCATCGGCAGGAATGTCTATCGGCTCCATCGCTACAGGGGACTACGTTGCAGGAGTGGTCTTCAGTCACAACACTGTCTCTAATTCAATGTACGGTACACGAATCAAGGCCCAAGCTGCTGCTACAGCAGGGAGCGTTAGCAACGTCACTTGGACTGGGTGTGTACGAATCGCACTTGTCACATCGCATGAACAGCTCATGGAGGATGAAATAGTAACACGATTTCAGGGGCGACGGAGTATGGCGTGTTGATAACCCAGGTAGGGTCAAGCTGCATTTACTCACGACTGTGAGCTCAGCTCTTGTGAAGTCATATCCTGACAACGACGGCACGCCCGGAGTGGACACGCCGTTCAGGTCAGTAAGAATGACATTGAAGTTGTGCCAGGCCAGAAGTATCTCACTTTTTATCCCAGTGATGTGAACTTCATCGGCGATCCGACTAGTGTGACAGTAATCGAAAGCGCGTACAGGGTGACTGTTGACTGCGGTAACTGCTTGGGGTACGTGGTAGCGCCGCTTGTAGACCATTAATGTTTATGCCGGACATCATAGAACCTGGGATTTCTCTGCACTGACTGCAGGCGGTGGGCTGTCAGGAATAATAGTCTCTGGTAATGCCACGGTATGTTGTCTGTGTCATGTGATTTTGTGGAATGCCACTGAGCTTCATTCTCCAGATTGTAGGAGGCTCATACTGAGCCGCAGGGTGATGGCCTAGATCACCGAAATGCATTGATCTAGATCAGTTAGACAGGTGCCAAATGATACTACTTACTTTCATTGTTACGTCTATCAGCTCGTTTTCTACCACAGACAAAGTAACAAGCTCGCATGAACGCTGATGTTGTGATAAGAGTGTCAAAAAGCTCCCATGTGGCCTTTACGGAGCATAAGAAGGTACCTGCAGAACAAAGGATGGTCGAGCTTTCTAGTCGCTACTCCAAGATGTACACTGGTACACCGCAAGTGTCTGGTCACAACAAGCGCATGCCACTCCTAACCACAAGCGGCAGATCAGTACTGAAAGAATCCGCCTGCTATCCATGAGTAGTATGCTGAGGCAGCACATGGGTGGCTCTCACAAGTATCATCGGCCTGCCTAACCACTGACTGCGGTGCGTTTAGACTAGTTCAAAGTCTTAACCACACCCAATACCAAGGTCGTCCAGCATACGACTGAGTGCTCGTCAAAATCGGTGCATGAGAATATTGAATACGCCATGCCTACGGACTACTTCCGTGATCAGAATCGTAGTCGGACTCGATACCTGACATTGTATTCCTGAGGATAAGCATCAGGTATGAGCGCTCAGTGTCTACGTGCATAACCTGTATACCCAACCTGGTCCACGTAACGTTCGTGACGATCTCGCTTGTCTGTTGGGAATGAGTCCGAATGACAGCGCGATCTCCCGCGTACGGTACGTGATGTACCTCCGGGGTCGTGTTCATCTTCCTCCCTCTCTTCCTTCCTTTTCTCAGTCGAGTTATCATCCCAACTGCCTGAGGTAAGACTTCTGCATTATAGTACCACAATACATACCCGCTAACTCTGCCCTGTACTTAGACTGACGTCGTACAGGTACTTAATACAGTCGAGTTACCATCCCGACTGAGACTGACTTCATACAGGTTCTACCGAGGTGCCGATCACACTCGCCGAAAGGTAGCATCAGCTCCGGGAAGTGCAAACCAAGACAACAACTCAGGGTTTAGTGCCGCAGTGACGGAGTCACCTTCCTTCTGTGTGTACCACCTCATGCCCTAACTCTGTCCTGCAAAACAGTGGGGTGGTAACACACAGCCGGACGCACCAACCGCTCGGTGCCAAGCTGCAGGTTCCCACTGCCCTTCTGGTCCCGCTATCATGATAGGTGTCTGTGGACGTGATGCATGTCGGTTATAAGTGCGCGAAGGAAATCAGACCGAGCCGATCGGGGTGACAATGGCGCCCTTTCCTTTTCGCGATATCTCGTCCTTCATTACCTCCTCCTGCTTGCTCTTCTAATCATCCCAACTCACTCTGCACCTGCACAAATGGACAATTCAAGTGTCATTGTGGGCTGTTCCAGTCGCGTGCGTGTCGCGTCGCGTCTACATCGTGTACGCACTCACGGTGCCAGAGGGCGTTGCCATCGAACTTCCTGGCGAGTGGCTTTCCGAAAAGTGCAGAGTGCCCGGGTGGTGGGCCACGGCGGTTGTCTCACTATTTTGCCCCTCCGCACACTCACGCAGGCCATCCCGAAGCACGCGCGTTCGCATCACATGGGAACCGACATCCGCATGGCGTTGTACAATGACGCGTTGCTTGTTAGAGGGGAACCATCTGGGTGGCCAGAGATTATTTTTGCCAAGCTTCTTGACGGGGTGAAAGGCGTTTTTCAGGATGAGTAGGTCGTCCTGCTTTGTATCGGCCCCGCACACTAATCACTGTACGTGCAGCGCGGACGAGAAGTCCTATCCAAGCATCGGAGCCGTGAATGGTGACCACACTGCTAGCTTGGGTACCCTCCAGTACTCATCACCACAGTCGGAGGCACCCGTTGAAGATGGGGGGAAAAATCATGACTGCACCCATCATGTTGACTATGCCATGTCCAACCGTACCCTGCCCGACGCGCGCATAGACGTTGGGTGGGAGACCCTGGCTTTACATGACCAGGCACTGCCACCCGGCTATGCCTTCATCGTTCCACAAACAAGGCCATTGTGGCCCATGTCATTCACGGAATCTTATTCGGGAACATCGAGATCCTCGCCCCACGGTGTTAGTCGACTGAAGTATTCACTCAGTGGCGTCGATCACGACAACCCTTCACTGTCCTGGGCAAGGAACACGACGAGATGTACTAATCTTCTCCAGCCAACTTCAAGATGTGTTCCTTCCAAAATCTCATTATCTTTTCTTTGGTCGTGCTCATTGTGCTTGTTGATACTTGACATCATAAGCAAGCTGAACTGGTTCATCACAATGTCTTCACAGAACATGTCCATCCTGTATGAGACCTTACGAGTGAGTATGAGACGTGACGTGTCTCCCAAATGCTCATCACATAGTCACTTTGGTCGCTCCGGTGCCAGTCAGTCTCGGTCTGCAAAGGTGAATATATCGTCGAGATCATGAACACCTTCCTTGGAAACTAGACATGCTTGGAAGATGCAGAGTTGAGCAACTTCATCTAGGTCTCAAATGAGCATTGTAGCTACACACATACATGTTGACTGCAGGTATTGAACATCTTGGAGTGAAGACACCGAGTGCAACATAGTCACTACCACTTCGGCTGGTGCATATGGTACTATGTTACTACACAACAAGGCAGGGTATGGTGCAACAAATCTCTTGTACACTAACTGTCTCTTCATTGCCCCCACACTAGACATTCACTGGTGTCATCACAAGTGCTGGAGGTGGTGAATCAGTATGTATGCATCCCTACATCCTCATTGTCTTTGATATCAGTGTGGTTGTCTTCATTGTAGTTGTCTGACAATGAGTGAGTGTGTTTAGGGAGATCTTGAATGAGAAGGCAATACTTCTGATATATCTCTCCATCAACCTTGTTTGGGATACAATCTTGATGCATGAGTTTGTCACTACAGTGACAAAGACAATCCTCATTATGCCACATTTCTTCAGCCATGTGATGCTTGCCTCTTTGAAGTCATGCTCCATGCCCATGGTAGCTTGGAAGACAACTGCCAGACCTGATGATTGGGTCTAGATGAACCTGTTGAATGTGGCTTGATTGCTGGTGGTTGGAAAGTAGTAACCATCCTTCAAGGTAGTGACATCCCGACTGATAGGTCTTTGTGTGAGGGTCCTCAGCTCAAATGTGTGTGGTGGTGGGGCTGACTCAAACAAAACTGGGGGGTCCCGATTACCATCCATGATGAGATATTTTGAGACACCCTCATTGTTCCTCCACCAATGTGTATTTGTTTTGTAAGACATTCCTTCCATCACCTTCACATCCCATCTTCCACCACAGGAGAGCATGCCAGGAAGTGCATCATCAAGTAGATAGCCAGCATTGACCCTGGCATGAGGTAATGGGAGGAGAAAACGGAAGAGGTTGTTCTGCTCTGCATGCCACACCTTGCCAAATCACTTTTTGATCAACTGAATGATGTATCCTGTGAGGAGCATTACAATATGATTGTTGCAGCATTGACCAGGATAGATGAGGAAGATTTTATGAGATACATCTGTACCCAATGAGAGTTTTTCTGTGTATTGAGTCAATGACTGCATGGACAACATAGTCATGTCATTTATTATCATCATCACATTGTCACCATATTTGTCCACATGTCTGGTGTAAGCATCATGGGCAGAGGGTCTGTACTGGCAATGAAACTGCTCCATTTGGCATTCAGTACAGAGATGTCCTTGAAGTTCACGCCTACAATACAGTCAGTAAATGTGGTATAATCTCACATTAGGATGTACCCTCATATAAGCTCCTGAAGGGTGGGAGGCCACATAAACTACTATGTCACCTCCTCACCCCCACTAAGTTTAGGCCACTTTAAATGGTCCTGACAAGGTGAGGCACTCTGAACAATGAACCCATCCTGCAATGTAAGCCATTCAGGGATGGTCCTCAAAGTGCTGTTGGAGTCCACCAATATCCACGTTGCCTCCTAGAACAACAACAACGGGGGGGACTCGGGATCGGAGGCAACCTTGAAAACACCGTGGGCATCAAAGACATGGAATGATTGCCCGGTGTGGCTGAACATTATAGTTGGCCTTTGCACGAGCAGTTGCTCAACAAGTATGTAATGCAGAAACAAGGTTTTGCCTAGAGCGGGCATCAGTCGAGGTCAAACTCCCGAGAAGAACCACTTACTGATGCCTGGATGACCGACAATGATGGCACCCTTGGACACGGAAGTGCCGTCCTTGCGAAGGAGGTCGACATAGCTCGGATCGGGATCCTCGACTCGCGTCCCTCTATTGTTCCCCCGCACACGCTAGGCTGCGATATCATGCAGAGCCTTCTGGTATTCTGACCTGATGAGGATACCCTTCAGTCTTGTTTGACCGGATACCTCCTTGAGTACGGAGGAATCTGATCGTCGAGTTCCTTGGTGCGGTCTTCCCCTTCATCGCGGCGAGCGGTGCGTGTTTCGTAGAGGGCATCACGATTCTGGTCCTTCCACGCGAAGTTCCACAGCCTGTATTCCCAGAACCATTCTCTGAGTTTGGAAATTTGGACTCTGTCGTTTTGCAAGATGTGAAGAAGGTCGTCGTCGGGCATAACTGAATCGCAGATCGAATCAAGATGCACAGGTGTGGCCTTGATCGATTGATCCTGTGTTGGCCAGAGACAACCAGATGTCTGTCCCTGTTTGGTATGAGGCGCATCGTTAGAACGTCGCTCAGACAAGACTCGGACAAGACTCGTCGACGGTCCCGGGCAAGAAACACGACGGAACATACTAGTCTCGTTTCAACTAACTCCAGGATGCGGTTCTCTTCAATTCTTACTGTCGCCTTGGTCGCAGCGGTGCCGGTCACCGTCCTGGCCTGCGAAGGTGTATTGTCAAGATCATGAACACCTTATTCTATTGTCAGGCTGAGCACAGTCGCGCACGCGGGCAGCGCTGAAATGTGGGTGGTGGATGTTCGGTCTAAACTTCAAGCTGCGCTCATCCCGCCGCCTTGGCGGCGCGGCCTGCACTGGGGCTGAGGTGCTGGCGAATGTCGAAACGTTGAAGGTACAATGAACGCATGCGTACTCAGTTTTATGCCGTTTTATTACCCGCTGTGGTGTCACCCGCCCCGTTCCCGACTCCCCACCAGCTGTCGCCCGCAGCGCTGCCCATGTACGTTGGGCAGATTGATCGGCCAACCGCCAGTCGGATTCTTCCCCGGAATACAGGACTAATGGTCCCATTTCGTTCGCGTTCCACACTCTACATGTACTTAAGTAATACGGAGTTTAAACAAGCAGAGAAAAAAATGGGGCCTCGTAATTCACATCTTTCTTTACTTACCACCCTCCCTAACCTCCATTGCATGCGTGTCACTAGTGCAGGGGGGGCTCAGTTCGACGAGACAGCATTATGCCGTTACTATACGTGTCTATGACTTGGGCGAGGACGGTCTTATTAGCCTACATGTACCTAGCGAACAGGCGCAGGCTCTAAACAAGTAGATGTTTTTTTTAAACTGAGGTATTTAACCCTATCTGCACTGTATACATACAGCCTCGCTTACCGTGAGAACATACAGGGCCACTCTTCCAGTTCCACGTTGACTTTTACAAGGTTATTCTGCTTTCGACGACGAGTCCAGTCAGTTCATCCTTTGCCCACTCTTGCAGTTCCAGTCGACACCGAGGGCTACTTCAAATCTAGGACGCATGAGCGAGCAGTAACAACTTGCGGCGCCATGGATCAATCTACTCTGGTCAACGGGGGCATTGCGCTGCTCATCGTGACGTCCGTCTCCGTGAGTGCGTGTCGTCCTGCCAATCATCTGTGCTATCCTCGTGATGAGCACCAGATCATCCTTGTTCTACGAACTGTGGGCCATTGTGCGCCACAGCGAGGACGAGAACCGCAGGTCATGGCAATAAGTCGCCTATACTGACATCTCAGTTCCTCCTATTATCTGGCGCGTGGAAACATGGCTGACGGAGCGATCCTCTCGCATGCAGTGTTACATCGCTCTGGCCCTACTGTCACCGGCACCCCGTAGTGCGCGTGCATCCGAGAAGACCTACCGTTCAGCCAGTTCGCCCAAAAAGCCTCTTCCTCTGGGTTCCATCGCCGACCCTGCCGCCGTCGATCTCAGTGTCATAATCCCTGCCTACAATGAAACCACACGGATGCCCGGAATGCTCCAAGCTGCCATAGACCACCTGTCCAAGCCCGTCCTGAACGGGAGGACGTACGAGTTCGTCATTGTGGACGACGGGAGCACGGACGACACGACAGAGCTCGCACTGAAGTTTGCGCTCTGCTCTCCGAAGAGCGAGATACGCGTTGTACAGCTCGAGCAGAATGCTGGGAAGGGTGGGGCAGTGCGGCACGGGATGTTACACGGGCGGGGCAGGCGGTTGCTCATGGTGGACGCCGATGGGGCGAGCCGCTTTGAGGATCTGGAACTGCTATGGCAAGAGATGGACAAGATTGCGCCTAAGGATGAGGCTGCTGTTGTTGTCGGAAGTCGCGCACATCTCGTGAAGACGGAAGCAGTGGTAAAGGTGCGCGCTCGCTTTCTCCTGCGATGCTGACGAGTCACACCTGACGCACCACCTCCGTCCAGCGATCAATCCTCCGTAACATACTCATGTATGGGCTGCATACCATCCTACGGATTGTCGGCGTTGGGCACATCCGCGATACGCAATGTGGTTTCAAGCTGTTCTCGCGCGCCGCCGCTCAGAGCATTTTTCCCTACCAGCACTTGCCCACATGGATTTTCGATGTCGAGCTGTTACTGCTTGCAAAGCAGTTGCGATTGCCTGTTGCGGAGGTGCCCATCGAGTGGCACGAGGTGTCTGGGAGCAAGCTTAATGTCGTTACGGACTCACTGCAGATGCTGAGGGACCTCCTCGTGTTGCGCGCAAATCTCCTGTTGGGCCGGTGGAAGGTTGGCCCTCCGTTGTCTTCGCATAATACTTCACAGTCGAATGGCAAGTAGTTAGATCGGACCTTACATTAAACGCTATTTACGATACCCTTCCGAGTGTCATCGAAGACACGTCCTCGGCGGAAATAGTAAATAACATGCCCGGAGGTCAAGTATCAACAGAAAACCGGAGCTAAACAGGCACTCGGACGAAGAAATCGGGTTTCAGATTGCACAACATAACTGTTTTGTAGTAGTACAGAGACATGCTGTCAACTTTCGGGTATTATGTCGCCTAAGTATGGGTATGATGCATGCCACATCGTCGTCATACGTGGTGCAGTTCTGAATCAAGTTTAGGAACCACTACCAAGATGTTCCAAGCAGTATGAGCACCTTTGAAATACAGTAATCAGCACTTGCAGTGTTCGTGAAAGGCTAGATATTGTACAACAGATAGACCCCACTAGCCTTTCGGGTCCGGATTGCGCACCTCGAAGATGACAACCGCCTCAGCCGCATACGGTTGGTGAAAATAATGTTTCATAAGATCCGCTATACGCTGACTGGGTATTGCCCTGGATTCTACGTTGAAGACGATGGAAAACTCCACTCCTCGAGAGCGAGTAGCCAACTGCTCAAATAATTCATCTAGTCTCCGCCAAGGAATGTGGTCGGCGAACGTTTTCCGGTCATATATGTCCATCTCGATCCGTAAACGACACAGGCGCGAAGACTGAATTGTGGGCAGAATGTCCAAGAGCCAATTCATCATGACGCTGTTGAAGCTCGGCGGTACGCGCAGGTGTTTGATCGTGAACGAGACTAAGCTGGTGTTTGCCTTCAGGCTGCTGATGAGCGGCTCTGTGTCGTGTCAGAGGGGCTCGCATAGAGGGTTGAATTGGGCTACACACTGTGATTCAGTGGCAGATAAGATCTACCAGTCTGGAAGTCGACCACTAGATGTTCTAGTGCGGTACCGGCGGAATGCAGTATAGATCGCCCGCCTGCTGAGCATATCATGTACCAGGAGAACATGACTTGTCGGACCGGCGCGAGGACTGTCTTTCGGGCAAGAAACAAAGATGCGAGGTCATGACAGTCCCACACCGACAGGCTGTCGACGCGCACTGGCTGCTCCGGCTCAATCGCCAGCACGTCGGCCGGGAGATCCGCGAGTGTCTTGTACGTCGTATCGCGCACGTAAGTTATCGGCCAAAAGACCGCGCGGATGGTGAGGCTGGACAGCTCGCGGCATGCAGCTATGAAGCGAGGGAGCTCCGAAGGGGTAACGTCGAAGCTGTGCAGTTCCATGTCCCTGACCTTTGTGAGGCACCCCGCGAGCGCGGGATTGACTTGGTGCCTCAGGATCCAGTTCTGGAGGACGAGCCGGGTGACGTTAGGCAAGTACGGCAGGATCTCAAAGCGCGTGTCTGCGGGGGCATGGAGCGTCAACGTGCGGACGCAGAAGCCGACTTCAGGGTGGGCTTCGACGATGGACTTGAACCCTGGGGTCGTCTTTAGGGTGAGGTTGACTGACTTGAACATGCGGGTACGGACAGCCGGGAGCCAGGAGCGGCATGTGAGGCCACACGATCCGAGAGCGGCTCGGTCGCCATCCAGATGGTCATAGATTTGATCGTAAATTTCGAGAGGTACCCGAGTTGCCACCGACGAGTTTGACATTGCAAGTCCAGGGATTGCCCTTCCACGCCGATGGGAATTCGATGAACATCGGTTACGCAGAGTGATACAGTCACGACCGATGCGTACCTTTTGCTGGTAGGGTCTCGGTCAGTTTGTGTGTTCGCGTTTTCTGGCCTGTCCTGCTCCAGATTTATACGGTAGTAACGTAAGGTTCAGTGAGGGTATCTGTCCGAAGAGAACTGTCGAAACATTCGTCGTCAGGGTGTAGCCATACGACTCACTGTCTCTTGTTGGTTACCTGAATGAGCTCTACGACCACTCATTCACGACTAAAGTTGATCGGGAGTAGTGCGGTAGGGGAAGGCATTCACCAGTAAAGGGGAGGAATGGCGTTGTTCGCCAGTTTTACTGTAAAGTGACTTCAAGGTAGGTAGTTATGTACTGTACAATGTACATAATAACGAGGGTGCAATTGAATCGCCATATTTGGGGGATGCGTTTTCCCAGAGCCTAGAGCGCGATCTACTTTAGGATCTCTGATGAGGACCAGTACCTCCTCCCTACCCCGTTCCTCCAACCTCGCTAGCTCTGCTACCTCACACTAGCAGTCCTTCGAGTCTATCTCTTACTCGACGCCCGCATCGACGAGCTCGGTGGTCCTTGTACGTACGGGGGCTCTACCGCTATCCGTGACGTCGGCTCGTGGTTTCGGAGGTATTGACACCCCGCAAGTGCGTACGCCAAGTCCCCGCCGTCTGAGTCTCTGCTGACTATCTCACATAGCATACAGTCCTCGCTGTGCTATAATCCTGGCGCTCATAAAGAGGTTGAGGTACGGTGACACCAAGCCGCGCATGGTGAGTGCTCGTCCGCTTGCGTTGGAACACGGACCTGGGATGTGCAGCGTATCGCTAGTCGCGAAGTTGGCGACACAAGCATGCTCGTGCGCCTGCGTCTTTGTCGGCTGCTCTGTCGCTGCCTGCGTACGATCGATTTGATGTGCCATGGGCAGTTCGCCTCCTGGAGGCCTTGAGGCACCAAGCAGAACCGTCACATGAACGCCCGCAGTGGTCGCAGCTCTTCCGGCCTTTGGCCAGAGCGAGGCTGGAAGCAATCAATGGGGTAGCCCGTTCTTGACGCCAATGCGCTTGGAGAGGCTAGGCCTATTCAATGCTTTCCCAGTGCAACTGGTCCCTCTACCCTGGATAATAAACCATGCCTCTGCATGAAAGTGGCACCATGTGCGATAACATCTGGTCGTATTTCCACTTGAAAATAAGAACATCGTCTTTGTAGAGAATCGTCTCTGCATGTTGCATACTGCCTGTTTTCAGTCCTTGTGTTCCTTAACACCTAACCAGCCCCGAATGCTTACTGATGTGCATCCTACACTCAGTCACCACGGACGAGACAGTCCAAATGGGCCTCGCGACTGCCCGCAGAACTGCGAGTCTCTATTATTGATCATCTCTCGAGTGACTTTTGCTCGCTCGGCTCGCTCGCTCTGACATGTCGCTCGTGGTCCACACCATCACAAACTGCCCTTTTCCGATACATCTGCCTGCAAGGGTCGCTGCGTTACATGCAACTCGAGGCTCTACTCGATGAGGCTCCACACATCGCCGCGTACATACACACGCTCGCCATCGTCTGTGATGGCACCTACACCTGGATGGACCAGTGCGCGACTCGGATTCTGTTCCGGTTGCGTGACGTCGAAGAACTCAGCCTCCGAAACTGGTGCGCGACGGTCATGACAGATGAGACACGACTGGGTTTCGTGAAGTGCTTCCCGAAGGTGAAGACGATGCACATGCAAGACGTTGCGTTCACAGGAAACGATCTCGCCATACTTCTTTGCGCATGTCCGAGTTTGACCCGCCTGAATTTGCACGACGTACATTGGTCACACCGCCAAAAAGCGCTACTCCCCGCTTCGCCCCTAGGGGACACGTGCATCGAGTCGCTTTATTTCCAAGGAACGTCTCCCCTCGTGCTCACCTGGCTCACAAAGGATGGGCCGCTTGGCTTTTGCCTACGATCCATCGAGATCGGGTGGGAGCACCCAGCTGTGACCGCTGATGTTGCACGCGCCCTCGAGCGGTCTGGCGCCGAGCTCGAGCACGCTACGCTAGTGTGCAACATCCGAACCATAAAAGGCGTCGTATTACTCACCGACTGGCTCCCGCCGCCGCTCGAAGACAACTGCCCCCTCCAGCTCGATCTCACACTCGCGCACAACACGCGCCTGCGCACACTGTACTTGAGGGTCGAGTGCAACGACGGGCGGTCTGTCTTGGTTGGCTGGATCCCCCAGCTGCTCGACACCCTGCGCACGCCCGAGATCCGCGAGATCCGCTTCGACCTGCGCTCTGCGGACCTCGTACGTCTACCGTGGCACGAGACGGACACCCGCCTCGCCCAGCTGGCGACCGTGCAGCCACATCTCGCGGTGAACTTCTACATCTCGTGTACAGATGCGCCCGGTGCTGATGCCGTGCACATACTGGAGCACATCGTGAGCGGGTTGCCTAGGCTCGTGTCGGCGACAGAGCGGCTGGGTGTAGACTGCAGAGCCGCCCTAGACGTTGATGAACTGTACAAGCGACGTTATGGGGGGCTTGTCGCACTTGACTGAGGACGAGTGGTCATATTGCTCGGCATCTCATCCCCAAATAACTTCTCAAATATGACAGCGTGCGATGTATGCTAGCTTCGTTTGATTTATGCGCCTCATATACCGAATTTTGTTGTATACCAGAGACTAATTCTTGATTGATGTCGATGCCAACCCTTACGATGCTCATGTGTTCCCTGACCATTCATGCACCATTCATGTACACGTATACTCCTTGGCTGCGTCCTTCAGGTGTCCAGCAAACTTGACACATCCCACGCTCAGAAGGTGCGTGTCCATGACCAGTCCACCTACTGCAGTCTACGACAGGTAAGCTAACAAGCTGCCAGGTATATGTCCGACGGGGATGTTCATAGCATCGACGTTAGCCAAGATGAGACTCGAGACCATCCCCGGGGCGTCGGTGCTATCCCTATCATAAGACCACCGCTCCTCTGGTAAGTGCAAACCTTCTGGTGTACTCTTTTCTTGTCGGGCCAAGCATTGAACGAACGAGAGCATCTCGACCAGCGAACTTTATGCGCTTGCCCATGAATCTTGTCATTCCAGACTCGTGCTTCTGCACACTGACAAGTGGATACTAGGACTCGGAACCTTCGTTGTGCTCGGGGGTCACGATGTATCATCCAGTGTAACAGCATACGTCGACGGGACAGACCAGGCAGAAACCCTTTGCCTCTGGACAGGAGCATATGTATCCTTAGCACCCTCCGTTCCCGAGAGTCAGTCGGACCACCTAACGATTCATGATCTGTTGAACTCTCACGACGCCAGTCGCACTATCGTGGTCGCACTCCATTTCGCTGTCGATATTGGCTCTCCCTCATCCTGCACCAAGCCCTTACAGGAAAGGCGGTGTGAAGGTTTGTGACGGATGCATGTCCATCATTGTATGAGAGTCTCTCCGAGCGGTTGCCTTCGGTAGGCTCGACGACAAGAGAGCTCTCGCGCGCATTTCTCCGAATGCGTCGCGTGCTAATGCCGGAGGACAACCGCTCGGACGACCTTCGGTGCATTTAGCTGCTCCAAACGGCGACGGACGATCTCGCCGTAGGGGTCCTTGCAATTGCAATTCATGCACACTCGGTGGGTCTGGCAAGACGGTCGTACCAGCTGTCGCATGCCGGGGGCCCGTTTCGTGGAGCACCGCGCTCCTTCTTCAATCTCCGAGATACCTACCTATGAATGGCGAAGCCTTCGAATCCTACCATTCAACTGGGTGGCATTGGAATGGAGCTGTCATGTGAGAACGCCGCCAGAGGCATGGTCAGGTATCATCGCTCATCCGGAGCAGCCATTACATGAACACCTCCGATCATCGAGCTTTAGAGACGAGGTTTCATTTTGTCAGGTGGGATTCACCAAAGTGGGGGCGTGCACGCTCTCTCGACCGGCTATGTATTGCCGAAGAGGGTGACCTCGTTAGTTGCAGGCACGTCCCATGCTCCGCTTGAAGCAGCACGTCAGGGTTATAGGAAGGCCTGAGGAAAGGTCAGTGAATGTACTGCAAATATGAAAGACGCCCAGCTTACAAGATTGGTATGCTCCTCACTTTGGGGTATGTCGATAGTATCGGACCTAGTGGACAGTGGCCATTGGCGTGAGCAGATTGTTAGGCTGATGTACACACCACAAGCATGCACAGGCATATCCGGCCAGCCAGCTTGTCCAGAGAGCGGTGTCAACTTGTATAGTTCAAAAGCATCTGCAAAACTGGTCAGCAGGCAAGTTCAAACTCATTGTTCTACGTAAGTCATAGTACAGTATGATTGCAACACCAAGCTTTGTTATCATCTAGATATATAGAGAACATCGTCAAGGCGATGTCTGCCTTATTTACACACTATTGAGCAATATTTCTCATGCGCCAAGATCACAGTTACGCCGCTCGTCTGATACATCGCCTTGATCTACGGTTTGCCGAGCAACGTCCAAGTTATCGTAGTTCTCCGGGCTGATAAGACGCTCCCCCGGCGCGTAGCAGAGCCGGTTATGGCAGCAATCCGCCGCGAGGAGGATGAACGTGCCCGGGGCGACGCGTGCAAGTGCTGCTAGGTGACCAGGAAAATGCCCCGGCGCATCAAGCAGGTAGAACGAACCGTCGCCGTACAAGTCGAGTCCACCCTCAAAAGCGCCGAGGGGAGACACTGTCCGAGAAGGTGGGGCATCATCCCCGAAGTGGACGTAGCGAACCTTCTGGTGCGGCGGAGATTCTGGCCAGAGACTATCTGGATAACGTGGATAAGTCTCCTTCATCAGCTCGGCTGCAGGTCTTCCGACGAAGAGCTCTGCGGACGGAAATGGGGAGAGATCCGCAACGTGGTCGAAATGTAAATGACTGTTGTGATTCGCGGCTCGGCATCAGTAGCAGTGGCTCCAGAGCCTATGTTACTTACCTGTACACAATGGTATTGATTGAACTCGGAGAGACATCCCCTTCGTTGAGGAGGTCAGCGATATCATGCGTACAATCCACCGCAAAAAGTTCCAATGTTTCATCCCATGCCGGTGGATAGCCCTTGCCATGCTAGTGTGGAATCGTGTAGGACACATTATCCCAATAATGGATGAGCCTCACCTTCCTCAGCCCGAGGTCAAACAAAAGCCTACCAGCCTCATCGTGTTCAACAAGGAAGGCCAAGCTCGGCACCTTGGAGCCCGTATCAGATTCCAGCGAATCGTCGAACACTTCTTTATCCGGGAGGTATATAGACCCAGCATGCAACGCGTACACCGTTACGAACATCTGATCTTGAGAGTCCGCAGGTAACATCTAGAGAAGGTCACTGTATTGCAAGGGTGCCCGTGATTTGAGGTTCAATACTTAGTCTCCAATGGCCGGTTCTGCCACTCACCTGGTGCCTCGGCTTCAATGTGTTTCGTGACGGCGTTTGACAACGATCAGCCGCGTTCTTGAGAACCATTTCGAGTCAACCGCCCTACTCAGCTCCAGTCATGATCAGGTGCCATTGCGCAATTCCGACCGTGCAGAATATTTGAGGCAACCGCGGACGGAGACAGAAGAATGAGGGCGGGATCCGTTCAAAGGCGCGTGATGCGACAAAGGCATTGAGCTCCAGGAAGCAAGTATATAGTGCATAGTCGCGTTCGTGCCGACGACAAGTTGAAGCTATGTACAGCCTGAGTATTTCAACCTATAATAGCTCACGCGTCAAATTGAGAGAGTTGCCAAGATCTTGAGATCTGAGATTTGAGACTACAAGCTTGATCAGTGGCTTTCCGAATGCGCGTTGCAACCTAATTACAACCTCGAGCCAGACAATACACAGACTCTTCAACCTGTTATAATCTGTAGCCGTTCGAGAAAAGGCATCTTACTTCCTTCAAACTCATGGAGTCTGTGAGTGCCAACACATCCCGTCCTACCTCGGCCGCCCCAACGCCTCCAACTGGCAAGGCAGCAGGAACGTCAGACAGACCTCCAGAGAGGATCGCGAAGGTATTGCCTAATTCTGCATACTCATACATGGAGGCTTATATCTCAGAGTAGTTCACGCGTTCTGCTCGCCAGACCTACAAGGAGAAGTATGCATCTTTCTATTTGGATAGGGCGAACGATGCATTGAACAGCGCAGATACTTGGCCATGCAGGAGAAATATACGCAAGTTAGCGAGGTGCGTGCCTCGTCTCTTTCATGTAGCCCCGCGTCTCATGCGTGCGACACCTACAGACACACCAGGCATATGAAAAGGAGCTCGCGCTGGCGGACGAGAAGCTCCGCAAGCTGCAGGACGAATGCAAGTGCGTACCCCGTGTGATCTCCCCCACGCCATCCCTGACATGCTCTCCTGGCTCCAGCCTGCTCCTCGATGCTGTTGACATTGCCGCCCCCGCACAACCATCCCTGATGCATTATCTCCAGCGAGATCCTATAGCACCCCAATACCACTCTTACCAGGTCCCTTTCCCTGCCGTCCAACCCGAGCCGGCGCAAGCACCAGCACCAACGCTAGCACCAATATCCGTGGCGGCGCCAGTGTCGCATCCCCCGCCGCTGTCGGCTGTCCCGTCCACGCATGAAAATACACACAGCAGCACATTGGGCCACCGGCCGCGGCAGAGTCGGCGATCTACAGGTGGTGCGCAGACGAACGGGAACGGGGTGAACTCGAGGCGAAAAGTTGGTCTTCGCCGCTTGTGTACTGTCGTTGCCTGTGCGCTGACTCGTCTGCCTCACTTCCTGGTAGCAATGATCCTTGATCCGGGATGTACCTGTCATGGTTCGCACGTTATATCATTCTGCTCTCCTCGGACTGTCCGTTATCACTACGTGCATCTGCAATAGCGTCTGTGTATTGTACATGTAGTCTCGCGACTAGAACAGTGCTTTCCTTCCATTGGAAACTGGAACTAACACTCAAAAGTACTCAAGCTACTGGTGTTAGACGCTGCACAACTAGGTTGCAAACAACCACCATTACCACCGGCACCACCGTCTAATCCTGGTTATCCCAATGAATCGTTTACAGCACGAACGCAGCTCGGCCATGCCTGCGACGGCCCGTGTGCGCGATGCCTGGTTGCAGGTTCTAGGCCATCGAGTCGCGAACACATTTCGCCCAACTTGATATTGTACATCCAGTATCCGTCAGGGCGAACTCATGAACAGGATGTTGTCCTGTCTTCAGCAGGTTACCCTTCTCGCGCTTACACAACTTCCCATCCGCACGAACGCCCTCGCCTCCTCACAGCGCACTTTCGAGCTCCCGGTCGAGCACGGCCCAGCCCCCTGCCGGTCCCGAACTCAACGCTGTCGTTCTGGCTCACTGAGAACCCACTTGCAACCGCAGGCAGCGAGGGCCCGGTTGCGGACGACGCGGACGCCTGCATAATTGGTAGTGGGATCACTGGCGTGTCGGCGGCGTATCATTTGGGGAAGCTGATCGAGTCGGACGGGCGAAGCGCGAATGAGGTGAAAGTGGTCCTGCTGGAGGCAAGAGACTTTTGTAAGTCTTACTTGGTCCGCGATGTCGCATACTTTCGTGGAATTTATGGTGAATACGGAGGCGGACAGGCTCGGGAGCGACGGGTGAGATCCATCCAATCAATCGGTCGTCCAGTCTGAAGGCAGGGTGAATGTCAGGACGGAATGGTGGGCATCTGTCACCGTTGCTTTTAGAGGCTTCAATTCTGCATTGCAGAGATTCGGCGAGGACGAGGCTTTACGAGGGCTCTCTCTCGAGTGGCATACGGTCACGGAGATGGTGAAGATCATCAGAGAGCACGATCTGGAGGATGCGGTTGACCTCGCAGATAATGGGCGTATCGAACTCATGATCACTCCGGAAGAGCTAGAACGGGCAAAGGCGGACTACGATGCCGCTCAAGTGGCAGGGGCTTACCTCGACGGTGTACAGTGGCTAGAAGGGAACGAGGTGCGATCTGTGTGATGTCATACCAGCTCAGGCTTACGACGCCGGTTCCTCAGACGTTTGGCTCATCCTATCCCGGCGTACTCCATACAGGCTACAACCTGTGGCCGCTCAAGTTTGTAACCGAGCTCTTCAAACTTGCCGCTGTACTCGATCTTACCCTCCACACTCGCACGCCAGTCACGGCCATCCGTCCCTCATCCGCTTCCGTCCGTCCCTGGCAGCTCGCTACACCGCGCGGTACAATTGCCTGCACGCGCATCCTCCATGCCACGAACGCGTACGTCTCACACCTCCTCCCGCACACGCGCGGGCAGGTCATTGCGCTCCGCGCGGCCGCCCCGCTCTCCGCCATCTCGCAGCACGCCTGGACGGGCAACGAGGGGTTCGAGTATTAGTTCCCCCGCCCGCTTGCAGATGGCAAGGCGCATCCGCTTGTCATTCTCGGCGGTGGGCGCGAGGCCACGCCGCCGGACTTTGAGCTGTACGTGACGGACGATTCGGCAGTGAACGCGGAGGCGGGGGCGGCCCTGCGGCGGTTCCTGCCTGCGTTTTTGCCAGGAAAATATGAGGAGGGCAGGGAGCCAGAGATGGAGTGGACGGGGATCATGGACCTTACAGCGACGTCGGATCCGTTCGTGAGTCCCCATGTCTCAGAGCGGTGCGCGTTATTCTAATAACGCTGCATGATAGGTCGGACCGGTCCTGGATGCCTCTGACCCTTCATCCGGCGAGTTCAAGGGCCAGTATGCCTCAGTCGGATACAGCGGGCATGGCATGCCCCGTGCCTTTGCATGGTTTATCATCTGCTTCGCATTAGGTACCGTTCTGTTGATATATAAATTTACAGTGCGGAGGCGGCGGCGCAAATGATCGCGGCACACACGACCGACAAGTTGTGGACCCTCCCGGAGTGGCTGCCCAGGCATTACCTCACCCGTACTCCTTGAGATGAAATATTTGAGTCTGTCGCGTCGTGCGACACGAGCAGCGCCATGCTCGCGTCTGCGCGTTCTCGTTCTCTCACCCTCACAATACGAGCCTGGAAGCGTCCATCTGTGGCTCGCCCAGTCGAAGCCATGTATGCAACGTGGGCGACGCGACAGGTACCAGCTTGACGAGTATTCTAGCTCGTGCAAGGCGTATACGCGACCGCCGACAATGCGCCAGGCCGCCCCGACAGGCACCCGTCTGTAACCAACCACCGCGCGCGAAGTGCTACACATCAGGCCTCCTCCTGTGTTTTCCTATCTGGACCGCCTCTGCTTCATTTCTGTGACCTGAAGCGTGTCAAACCAGATTTCGCTTGCGATTGTGTAGCCAGCATCTCCATTTCTTTGTCGCACTGTCCTAGGATTTTGTGAATCGGTGATTGGCATTTCCGTTGATAAACTGTCGCGCCGGTGCCACTTCCCAAGGCGCAAACATAGTAGTCCTAATCGAGCTGTCGAGTAGATACCTCGATGTCTGTCGTGTTCTATCGTGTTTCTTCAAGTCGACATGCTTCTGACCCGCTGCCGATAGAGGCTCGCAATGGATCGGATGCCATCAGACGAGTCTACTGGGCTTGCAGTACTTCAGTGGCTTCAACGACCTTGGTCAGAAGGAGCTGCTGCACCATTTACATGGCCGCCCTTCAATGGATAACGCCTACTCAAGACTATCTCCAGATTGCAGCGTCCTCGTCAAATGAGAAACAGATGGCACATGGTGGCCTGTCACCAATTTGTCCAGTACTGGAGACACCAGCGAGAAGATAGCCTCATGCGCCCTGAGGCCTCTTTCGTCAGACGAGCTCTCTCTGACATACTTCTGCGCGACAATCAATACCAAATGAGTGTATGACAGCTCATCCAGATCAGCATTGTTAGCCAGGTATAGAATTGGGAAGATGGCCAAACGCCTCGCTATTATCCTCCATCTGCACGATCGAGCACGCATCCTTAGAGTCCTTGCTGTCGACGCCGCGGTCGGGGCACCGCATGGTCACAACTTCAAACACACTGGCAAAGACGGGTGGCCCGACTGCTAGAATGAAGCTGCTGGCGTGGAACTCAGCACAATCAGGGGAGCAGAGGATGATATCACGTTGGGGATGGCTAGCATAGTATCAAGCAGGGGTGACATGTTGTCAAGAGATGCACTGTGAAAGTAAGCAGACAATGGGGGCAGAGCACACACAGGCCACACTGTAATGAAGGGCCATGCCAGAACTACATAAGTAGGTCTCACTGAGGTACAGTCATGGATGGCTCCTTGGGACAGTTGCAGTTTCTGGCTCCCAGTGAGATATATATGAACTAGATGTTGAGCCATGGTTAAAACATTGCATGTTTTCCATGAAACATGCAATGTTTTAACCATGGCTCAACATCTAGTTCATATATATCTCACCGGGGGCCAGAAACCGCAACTGTCCCAAGGACCGGTCCTGTCCCAAGGAGCCGTCCATGACTGTATGTGCACATGAATGTACACATTAGAGAGTATTTGTCACGCGTGCGGAGCTTATGCCTGCGGTGATATGCTGAACAGAGATTACCCATTCTTAGCATAACCTTACAATATATATATGTTGTGGCGGGATGTGCTATCCTGCATCCTGTGAAAGCCGGAGTAAAGGTTCTCACGGTCTGTATTTGCTCGGTGTTTGGCGGGCGATGAGCTTCACAGCGAGTGCGCCTGCCAGCACCTCTAAACTACATCACTGATGGCCTCCAGAATCGTTGCGAACTCGCTACGGGCGACAGGTATGCCTTCGGAGACAATCAATACTTTACTTCTGACTATATGGCGAACCACTGTCTAGCATCGAAGGTGCGACCGCAAGCGGTCGCCGCTATCCCTCGGGCTGTCGTAGCGTGTGTTTCCGTTTCTTGACATTGCTGAAATCACGATACTGATTAGCTGCAACGATGATATGTGACAGTCGCGGCATGGCCAGCTCGTCAAACCCCCCTCCAGCTGAAAAGGCATCCCAACTCATTAATAAGATGCCTTCGTCCCCGGGCGTGATCACGAAAACCGGGTCAGTCGTGCTCGGCACGGGTATGCTCGCTGCTGCGATCTCCCAGGAACTCTACGTTCTGAATGAGGAGACCGTCATCGCCGTTGGCTTCTTCGTCCTTCTGACCTTCATCGCCAAGGTTAGTGCTGGCGCCCGTGGTCGCATCCTAGCCTGGGTGACAGTATGATGATATATTGGGGTGACAGAGCGTTCGGGAGCCGTACCGGGACTGGGCGGAGGGTCACATACAGCGCATCAGGAGCGTCCTTGACTCGTCACGCGCGGAGCACACGCAGGCCGTAAAGGACCGTATTATGTCTGTTGAGCAGATGAAGGATGTCGTATCCATCACGGAGAGCCTGTTTACTCTCTCCAAGGTATGTCTTCGGTTCCCAATTGTCTAACACGTCCCTCACGCGCCAATATGCTCGCAGGAGACCGCGAAGCTGGAGGCTGAGGCGTTCGTGCAGCAACAGAAGGTCGTGCTCGCAGCTGAAGTGAAGGCTGTGTTGGACAGCTGGGTGCGCTTCGAGCAGCAGGAGAAAGAGAATGAGCAGGCGGAGCTCACGAAGACCGTCGTTGCGAATGTGCTCAAGAGCTTGAGCGACGAGAAGGTGCAGAAGGAGATCTTGGCCAACGCAGTCACGGAGATCGACCGTGAGTGCAACTAGTTGCTGCATCACCCAATCTTACTAACGTCCTGCATCTTTAGAACTGGTCAAGAACAAAGCTATTTAGAGTAGAGCATGTCTACACCGTCTGCAATTGACGAGTAATGCATTCATTGCCTTGCTTTTTAAGACAACTGTTTTCTTACCTCATTCCTTTTTCGAATATAACGCGTATTTTACAAGTGTACAACGCGGGTAAGATGGAGGAATGTCGTCGCGGTGGCAACTTCTGTCGCCACCAAGTCCCTATGCACTAGCCACGGTGCACGTGGTTTCGCGCTCGCCACTAGATATTCACTGGTAGTACCTGTGCTTGTCCGTCCTGCTCATTGTTACCAACTGCAACCTCTCGACTTGCTCGTGCGGTACTGGCTACTACTGGTTGCTGAGCTACCTGCTTGTCGAGCCTGAATTCAGTTGCGGCGCGTGTTCAGGCTGCCTATACCTGCCGAGCGTCGACGCGTTTCTGCCTGGCCACAGCGTGTCTAACTCAATTGAGGCTACTGGACAAAGTCGCGTTTACTGAACGACCTCTCTCTTCTTACGACCACCACCATGGACGCCGACCTCATCAAGCTAGTGAACAAACTCCAGGATACCTTCGCCAACCTTGGTAGGCCAAACAATGTTCGGAAGTGGGTTGTAACTAAGGTCTTGTGCAGGCGGGGAGCTGGATATGCCGCAGCTTGCAGTCGTACGCATCCGCGTTATTTTGCACGGTGGACTGTGCTTGTGCTGAGTATGTGTGGCAGGTTGGTAGCCAATCTGCAGGAAAGTCGAGTGTACTCGAAACGATCGTCGGGCGAGACTTCCTCCCGCGCGGTCAAGGCATCGTCACCCGGAGACCGCTCGTCCTTCAACTCATCCACACACCCGTCCCGGAACCTGTGCCAGGTGTACCAGCACCGACATACACGGAGTGGGGACAATTCCTGCACGTCGACAAGCGCTTCGCCGACTTTGACGAGATACGTCGGGAGATCGAGCAGGAGACGTTCAGGGTGGCGGGGCAAAACAAAGGGATTAGCAAGCTTCCAATTCACTTGAGGATATATAGCCCAGACGTGTTGGACTTGACGTTGGTGGACTTGCCGGGGTTGACGAAGGTGCGTTGTTGCTTTGTGCTTTGTGCGTGACTACTAAAGAGCTGGATGGTGCAGATTCCTGTTGGGGACCAACCTAGCGATATCGAGCGACAGATACGCAGCCTCGTCTTAGACTACATCACTAAGCCCAACTGCATCATCCTCGCTGTCTCTGCTGCTAATGTCGACCTTGCCAATTCTGAGTCCCTCAAGCTCGCCCGCTCTGTCGACCCTCAAGGACGGCGTACAATTGGTGTGCTCACGAAGCTCGATTTGATGGATGCTGGCACGAACGCCCTCGACATACTGACTGGACGCGTGTACCCGCTCAAGCTAGGCTTCATTGGTGTTGTATGCCGGAGCCAGCAAGACATCAACTCAGGCAAGCATTTGACGGACGCAATTGAATCGGAAATGGAGTTCTTCAAGTCACACGCTGCGTACAGGAATATCGCTCACAAGAACGGCACGAAGTATCTAGCGAAGACCCTCAATCAGGTCGGTTATGTCTGCATCCCGCGTAGGAGGTTGCCCGCTCATGTGCCTTTCTAGGTTTTATTGAACCATATCAGGGACAAACTTCCTGATATGAAGGCACGACTGAATACTTTGATGGGGCAAGCACAGCAAGAATTGAATTCGTTTGGAGATGCAGCAGTATATGGCGACCAGAACCAGGTATGACCGACATGCGGTTCGTGCGCGCCTCTACTCAATCGCAATTCACTCTGCAGCAAGGTGCTCTCGTGCTCCGACTCATGACCCAGTTTGCTCGAGATTTCGTCGCGTCAATAGATGGCACAAGTGTCGACATCTCGACGAAGGAGCTCTCCGGCGGTGCAAGGATATACTACATCTTCAACGACATCTTCGGCTCAGCGTTGAATTCGATTGACTCTACGCATAACCTGGACAACCAAGACATCCGTACTGCTATCCGGAATTCGACGGGACCAAGACCAAGTTTGTTCGTGCCCGAGATTGCCTTCGACTTATTAGTGAAGCCGCAAATAAAGTTGCTTGAAGCGCCGAGTCTGCGGTGTGTCGAACTCGTCTATGAAGAACTGGTTAAGATTTGCCATAACTGTACTAGTGCTGTGAGTCTTAATATTACTCGACACAGAACCCGTCTCATTGTGGCAGCAGGAGCTGCAAAGGTTTCCTCGGCTACACGCGCAACTCGTGGAAGTGGTGTCGGAGCTGCTCCGGGAGCGGTTAGGACCCACCACGGAATACACGCAGAGCCTGATTGACATCCAGACGGCATACATCAATACGAACCATCCCGCATTCATTGCCGGCTCAGCTATGGCCGCGCAGACCCCGGCAATGGCGCCGCCAAAACAGGAGCCCCGTAGAGTAAGCGGTCCGCTCTATGCACCTCCTGACTTGTCTAACCACTGGGCACAACCTAATATGACATCCGCAGCCTTCATCTACCCAGTCAGTCAATGACATCGTGGCGCCGTCCGAGGACGAAGACACATCAGAAGAGGTAGGGGGTATGAACGGCGTGGCGCTGCGTGACGGGCGGTCCGTTTCCTCCACCGTTCATGACCGCTCGCGGACAATTGCGTCCACAAACGAAGCTGGGAGCGCGCTCCGGAGGACGGCGTCGCCAAAACCGCATCAACACCACCACGGGACAGTGCGGCCCCATTCCGCACACCCCATAGCAGGTTCGCAGGGCACAGCCAAGGAGACCTTCCTCAACTATTTCTTCGGTCAGAACGGCCCGGGGCCAATCAGTGTTGCAGCCGCGGACCGCGCGTCCGCGGGTGTGGTCCCTACCCCTGTGGGACGGGACATGAACGGCGGCGACCCTGCATTGCACTCCGGGCTCCTGGCAGGCAAGCGGAGCTTGGAGGGCAACAATGCGGCGTTTGATATGAAGAGTCTCGGGAAGCATATTGAGGCGGTACGTAACGGCGCGCCCGTCGTCCTTTGAGAGGCTCTGATGGCGGCGGAATCCATTTTTGTAGGCATCTGACAGGGGTCCCCAACCTAGCCCTCGTGAAGAGATGGAGACGAATCTCATTCGGTCTCTGATCGCGTCCTACTTCAGCATCGTGCGACAGACGATTCAAGACCTCATTCCCAAGGCAATCATGCACTTCCTTGTGAACAACACCTCGCAGCAAGTACAGAATCGACTCGTGGCAGCATTATACAAGCCAAGCCTGTTTGCGGAACTCCTAAACGAGGACGAAACCCTTGTCGCTGAGCGAGCGAGGGTAAAGGCGTTGTTGGATGCATACAGGGACGCATTCAAAACGTTGTCGGAGGTTACACTGAAAGCATCATAGCTACACTCCCATGTCACTCTAGTACTGTAATCGCTGTTCCATGCTCGTATGCTGCAATCATGTGCACGCCCTAGCACTCGACAACTGACGTGAGAAAACGAAATGCTAGAAACAGATGATGTATACTCGAACATTGCTATTCCTGCGAGCACGGTTCCTCTTCGTACATCTGTTGCGTTCGAATACATCATGTGCAATACATTGTGGCTGTCCCAGATGTTGTGAACGGATTGGAATCTGTTGGATGTATGAGTCGTACCCAGGACCGTCGGATCAGGATTGAGCCTTGACGGCGACCCATTTCTCCTTCGTGTCCTGAACCTTAGTACTTGCATCTGTCACCACAGATGGGTTTACTTCGTCATCGTAGATCACGCTGCTTTCGAGGTCGGTATCAGCGCCTTTCTTGACGGACTCCGGAGCGGGGCTTGCATCCTCACCACTACTAGGAATGTCAGGCGTACCGGATGTCGCAGCACTCACGTCCCGGGGTGGGTCGGTATCGGCTACGAGTTCAATCGCAGGTGTCTCGTCTTCCTGCGTTGGTTTCTCCTGTCAATTCAGTGCACCATCAGCTCCATGCGCGTCTTGGCTGAATTTACGGACCGGACAAACCTTAGGCGCAGACTCCTTTATCACATAAACATGGTCAGGCGGACGTGACTTCGCGGTGGCATGAGACCGAAATATATACCTCTTTGCTTTCTACGACCTTCTGAACGCAATTTGTGTCAGACGAGCACAGAACAGTGGTGCATCACTTGACCTACCTCCTTCGAAGCTTTCTCTTCAGCTTCCTTCGCCTCCTTCTCTTTGGCTTCTCGCTAAGGCACGAGTCAATGGAACATAAGGCGGCGCCGACCCTGGACGTACCTCCTCTTTCTCCTTCTTGAGCTTAGCACGGGTCTCTCGCTCCTGGATGATCCTATGAAGAGTCACACTGAGTCAGCATAGCTGTCATGGCGCCATGACAGCGAGTCATGCACCATGCCCCGACTTCGTCCACGCATTCCCTTGGGCGTGTCTTGTTTCTCAGGAGATAGCCCTGCAGGGCGGCAACCTGTTCAGCACATGGCTCAGTAAATTCGTTCCACGAGCTGGGGAAGAAACACACGTACACTGAGTTCATCCTCCGGTATAGCATCTGAAAATCGTTTAGCGAGTGCAGAGATCTCTTCCTCAGACAGAAGGGGAATAGCGTGAGCTGCGTTCTTGCGTTTCGGCACTGCAAGGCCCTCTACAGATGTCGCTTCTTCACCAGGCTTCGCAGGTGACGTGGGTGACGAGGAAGAAGACACGGGGGAAGGATTCACAGACTTCGCGGGGAAGAAGCACTTGAAGATGCCCTCCGCTTGCCATTTGCTCGCATGTTTGAAATTCACCCACACGTCCATGCGGCCAGGACGACTTAGTGCGGGATCGAGGCGTTCGATGTGGTTGGTAGTTGCAAACAACAATCTATAGAGAGGGTGTTAACAATTCCAGTTAGACTTCCTAATATATCGAACTTGCTGCTCACCGACCCTCAGCAGCCGCCACGCCGTCGAGGCTATTCAGCAGCCCACTGAGTGTAAGAGTAGATCCATCATTCGTGTCGTCCTTCGTCTTCGCTGTTGAGGTAGTAGACGAGGTGCTCGAACTAGTTGGTGCTCCAGTGGAACTCTCGTCGCGAGAGACGCCTCGCGTGAAAGCAGCATCTAAATCCTCAAGTAGCAAGATACATCTGAAAAACTAGCTTAGCAACGACCGAGCCATTTCCCGATAAGGCAACGAACCTCGAAGGTATATTCCCCATTAACGTCGCCAGCATGTTGTCACTCATCCTATACGGTGTCTCAGTTAGCGTGGCGGCGACACTCCATAATGCGGGATCGCGCACCCCTTCGCTGACAGGCTGATGACATAGATGTCTAGCCCGAGCTCGCCTGCCAAACTGTGTATCAAGGACGTCTTCCCGCTGCAGGCCAAGGTGAGCTGATAATCATGGTCTGACGCAAGTCGACCTGCCTTCCCGGGACACCGTGTAACAGATAGCCGCGGCGAAATGGGATACCTGTCTTGCGGGTTAATTGCATGACACGATTCAAGTCTTCTGACGCCCCCCACCTCTCTCAGCGTACCTGATTAGTGGGCCTGTCAGTTTGGCTGAAGCGCTGAAACAATGCGACGAACCACTCTTCGGAACAAAGAAAATCCTGACAGTCCGCAAGGATCATATCCTTGACACCAGGCTCTAATACAATCGAACTCATAGGGCGTTTTTGCCGGGCACCGTTCCAGCGCCAACCGCCATAGGTCCTGGGCGCCGGGAATTAGAATCGACATGGTCGGAGCTGTGAGCGCCACCTTACGTGTCTGCCATGTATATGTGCACGCGGTGTACCGCATCTTTCTCATACTCACGCTTGGCTTCGAGAACAAGCTTCTTGAGAATGTCATTATTACGGGCTACAACGCTATGGGCATTTACAATCAGAAACTGTAGGAGGAACGCTCGGAATGACCTCACCAGATCTTGATTTCCGCGTAGGAACCATAGTCCTGGAATCGTTTCGTCCGCGTGATCTATCCCAATATACAATCAGGACAAGTCTAAACGGCAAATCCCACATTACACACTCGCAGCCAATGTCCCCGGTAATAAATCGTGTGCGTAGTATCTAATCAGGAGTGACGTTATGACTATTCCGATGTGGCATGACACCCAACGCGCTCACCTAAACTCGGAACGAGAGCCACTGACAGGATACTATTAGCGAGACACGAAGGCAAGACAACCTGTCAGTAGCGCCGTACCCTTACGCTTCTTTCGACCACTCATCATGACCTCGTCATCTTCATCGTCTTCGTCTTCTAGATCACCCGAGGTCGACTGCGTGAGGCCGTGTCGGCCGACGGTACGTGTGGTGATGTCGAACTCCCGGCTACGACCCCAGGCAGGTTGCTACATAGAGTATCAGTATCATGCCGCCTACGCATCATACTCGCTGAGACACACCTTCGACAGCCAGTGCATCAACCTGGTATTGCAGATCAACTAGGGTGAAGCAGCTGCATAGCAGAGCGTGACTCACCAATCGTACGGGTAGTCTTCTTGGCTGAAGTGTGCCGTGAGGAAGAATGCTGCACAGCGATTGAGTAGATATCGCCACAACTGCCACACCTGACTCACAGTCGATGAATCCATTCCAGGCAGAGACGGAAGCACGCCGAGCAGTCTCGATGGTTCCGCCTACCACGACCAGTTTCTGCCCGCTTGCTTGTCAGGATGGGTAGACTCAGGCATGAGTGATGGTGATTGTACATACTAGGGTATCCTGAAGTGGATTAGAGGCAGTGAACGGAGACAAGAAGGACTTGAAGGTCTCCATCGTCTGTGGCGATAGGAAGGGGGGAACAACGGGATGCACAATGACGCCTCGTCCGCGGTATATAAGCTGCAGACGCCGTGTGTGAACCGCCGCGGGAAGGGCATGCTTTAGGTCGGTGGGCGCATATTAGGCTGGGTTAAATCGGAGTAACAGCTTCTCCCCGCATCAGTCTTAATGAGCTGTACCGACAACTCCGTTATTATGTATGAAGGAGAGGTGTTGACTGTTGAAGTCCGCCCATAAAACTTGCCGAAGCGGTGCGGACCACCCCTCCCAATATGTAAGGAGTCCTACGATCGAATTCCTGAGAAGGGCGGACTAGATAGTGACCCAGGACCTTACCACCCCTTAACAGAGATTCGAACCTCCGCATCGAGCGTGGAGAAATGTCTGGTTGAGACCTGCCATTTTGGTTTGGATGCGACTGCCTCGTGGAAGGTTTGGCGACACGCCGAAAAGCAGAGCCCCGCCTCCGTGTCTGTATCCGGCAACGCTGTGTGTGGACAGCAAATTGCTGTGTCTGGTGTCGCTGCACCCACAGTCCGTTATCGTACGTACGAGCCTTGTTACGACCACCTTGAGGCTTGATGACGGTAAATTCAGAAGTCGATGTCCTGCCCAATTGGCTCAAAGGCGTATTTGATCTCGTCGGGATTCGCACAGCTGCGCCTACGGAGCACTGGCATGTGGCAGATGCCTCCCGGGACCAATACATCCTGAGATCGCATACGACTGCTTTATCATGCGGCAATGCGAGTGAGCTGCCTAATCAGGACATTCGGAATCGAAGCGCGCGAGCCTTCTTTTGCAAGTGGCGCGCCACCAATCGCCCTTGACTAGTCGTATGTGGTCGGATCCGAGACACTGGCAAACCTCGGATACTCCTAAGAGGAAGGTCCGCAAGATGCTGCGCCCATTCACATCAGAGGGAGTCAAAGTCTTGACGACACGTAAATTCACATACCGTCTGTGTCAGCTAGGCAAAACAGCCGGCAATCATACAGCGTGTAATCGTAAGTTCACAAGACCGGAACGTCTATGCACCAGCGTCCTGTCAATCAATGAAGTCGGAGACGAGCCACCATCGCATGGGGTTAACAAATTACGTGTTCATGACGGGCATAACTTCCGCCACTGAGGGTGAGAGGAAATGGGCCAGCAAGACGAAGGACACGCGGCGGAGTGCATTTGCGACTCACGCTCGCGTCATGAACATTATCACAGAACGTTTGCATCCCTGCTCAACCCTTGCAGTGTTGAGATCGAGCTGCGCGAGTATGTGCTCCTTGTGTCAGCGCTACATTATGGATGAATCCACCCGCAACCTCCTAAGGCAACACTAACAACGACACCCAACAATCGTGGCGCAAAGACAGGTTGTTGCAATCCTACATTAAGCCACGAGGCACTAGATTATCAGATCAGTCATCGAGGAGTTTGGCAGGCTAACCTCGTCCTGGAACCCACCCAAAGATGCGGTAGATTCGGAGTGATTGAAGCACCACGAATATACTAGGATCATCGCCCCAAGGAATGCATACGAATACGACTGCGGCGAAGAACCACCCGAATTTCCACTCACGTCCTATCCAGAACGGTGGTTCAAGTCAAGCGAATCCGGGCGTAGCTTTAGGACAATGCATCAAGAAACATTCGTTTGTATGAATGTAGATGGCTCATATCGATCAAATCTCAAGTGTCATTGTAGGCGCGGACCAGCGTGCGTAGCGATGTGCAGATGACGAAGATGACTAGTCATGAATTCCAGCAACTGTTAGGCCCGATACGTCAAACAGGGAATAACGGCAACCAGCATCAGAATCGAACTGCGTACCTGATACTGTCACACTCAGGCGAGTAGTTGTCCGACGACAACAAAGAGATTGAACGACACGAGGACGCCGTCCGAGAGTCATACCTGCATCAATCAGCACGCATGTCAACAGTGAGATAACAGACAACCCTTGCCTATGAAGGCTATGCACCATCACACAACTATTCATCCAAACAAGGAAACCGTCAGACAAATGGCGACTTTAGATAAAATGCTGAGAACTCTGCAGGGCGCTCGGACAACTCGAAACCACAGAGCGTGGCCAACATCGGTGGTCACTCGGACCTGGACATTCTTCTCCAGATGTACGACACACTACTATGCAGATGACATGACATCGATGGGGGAAGTCTCTGGAGCAGCCGAGCTGGAACGGGAGTCAGCAGGTTGGAATTCTGCCTTGGGCTTGGAACAACACGCAACCTGAGGGGTAATCGGTCATTGGGCCCCACCCCTTCTCGTTGCACTATAAACATGCCACCACGGTTGCGGAGGTCAAATGGCAGATGAACGTGGTAGGGCCCTGAGCAAGAGCGACTCCATCAACGCTCATATCGCACCCAATACATGAACCCTTGCCTTGCCTACAAACGCTCTAGTCTCGTCTGAGAAGGCTTCCCATCTCTACATCGTCCTCCTCGGATGGTGCTGTCACAGTCAATCCTTCGGACATTTCACGTCTGACACAGAGCTGTTCCGCAAGAACGACCGTTATGGCTGCGCATGCCGTCATGACACCCCAGAAGAACATTGACGTAGGGAAGGCGGCGGCATAATACGTCGTGAGGACGAAGTGATTGAATATAAGCGTCAACGAAAAGTCTAGAATCATTCGAGGACGTCGAATGAGGATGTAGAGGTAATAGATACTTCATCAAAGGTTAACCTATCGGCTTCGCGCGATGGAAAGCAAGCAACGTACTCGGCTCCAGATGTTACCAGCCAACAAATAGTAATGATCCACCCGCGTCGAGGATCGACTAGACCATCCCACTGCCCTGTGAAGTGACCGCTGGAGGCCACCTGCTTACCACCACTCCATACTGTATGCAAGGATCCCCAGAGCTGTCGCGATGTGTGTATTGTTGGCTTGCCAGCCAGTTCACGCCAATCCATGACCATTCCTGAAGCGCAAGAGAAATGTTATGCGCATAACTGCCTGTAACTATCATACTATCATACTTACCAACACTGGCTGAGCCCCCAACATAGTTCAAGGGTCCCGAGCTACAGAATATTGTGAGGAGGGGCGGGATCAGGATGGCTAGTGTCAAATAATGTAGCGTCTGGAGCGCGACAATCTGCAGTTGGTTCGTAATAGGCCATGCGTCTCAATAAGCTGGTCAATACCTGAGATATCAACAGTACAGGATCCCATCCTGTTCCTGCTGACTTTGCCATTCAGATTAGCGACTAAGCGAGCTTGAAGAAAAGGGTAGGGAATGGTTTGGACCGTTCGGTTTGGGTTTGGCTCTGGGTCTCAAACGGAGAATGTGAGTTGTCCTGATCACGTGCTGGGGTAAGTCACCCATGAGAACAATGACTATAAGTACTTATACGCGTTGTTGTGACGGTAGTTATTGACTATATTGATTATTACTTGGCTATTACACAGCCTAGCATTGCACTTTGTAACATCCGCAGTAACTTCATCCCTTTGGTCTCCCTCCAATCCTCATCTGGTTGTTTATCTCTCGTATGACTGTCAGTCATGCATGTAGGGAGTTACGACGCGGAACCGCAGGAGGGCACAGACTCAGATACTCTCCTGAACGATGCATCCTCTAGCGTACGCTTCACGGACGATGGTCCCGTCAAGTCCGAGACTTACTACGGAGAAGGACCGTTCGATCCTCCCAGCTCGGACGAGGAGGACGGACTACTCGAGAAGCCGGGAGGTGCTTCACCACGAGTGGCTGAGCGCAGAGGGGACCTTGAGGACGGAGGGGTTATCCTCAGACAGCGGAAGGTACGTTTCACAGCTGTGGCTTCCACAATGGCTATTGACAGTTGCCTGTCAGTCTTCTTCCCTACGCTGCCTTATCATCTCGCTGGTTTCTCTTGTTGCGATGGCTGCCGTCATAGGTATATTCGCAGCACGGTCGTATACCGGAATGCCGTATCGCATTCGCGGAACAAAACATATCACTATGGATCACGTCTTCAACGGGACGTTTGGGGCCGGGATCCAGAGCATTCTATGGGTTCCTGAAGGTATAACGCCCGTACGCTAGCGGACGTATTTGATAGTGACCCGAGTTTAGCGGGCGATGGCGTGTTTGCTACGCAACAGAACGGATCGCTGGCCCTGGTTGACCTCAAGAACAACTCCACGCGGACAATCGTTGCGTTCTCTGACCTCACAGACGTAAGAGACCTTAGCCAACTCACACGACACGTAATGAAGGCCTGTTGTAGGAGCACGGTCGACGTCTGTCCCAGACGTCCTGGAGATTATCAGCAGACATGAGATACATGCTCTTGAAGACGGATAGTGTCAAGGTAATATGGTGTGGGCGCTCACCATTGCGGTTCACTGACATCGAGTTCCTGAAGCTATGGCGACATTCGAGCCACAATAACTACTATATTCATGACATACAAACAAAGCAGACTTGGCCTTTGATCCCCCCGAGCAATCCCCCGATCACGTCATACGCCCAGTGGTCTCCCACAGGAGACTCCATAGCGTATGTCCTGAACAATGACTTATACGTGCTCCCTTCAGCATCGTGAGTATCTTCGGATTACTGAAAGGTATGAGCTAATGTGCCAGTAGCTTAGACACAGCATCTATCCGAGTCACGAGCAATGGTAATGCGTCGATGTTCAACGGCGTCCCAGATTGGGTGTACGAAGAAGAGGTTTTCTCCGCCGATTTCGCGCTCTGGTGGTCCCCCGACTCCAAAAATGTCGCATTCCTGAGTTTCGATGAGACTGCCGTCGACGAGTACACCTTCGCTGTATACAACCCGTCGAGCGATGCTCACACAGTCGTGCCTTATCCGGAGCAAGTCACCATGAAGTATCCAAAGCCGGGGTATGACAACCCGACCGTTTCTGTGCAGATTTTCCAGGTCGACGAGTACCTCCGGCTGACGCAGAACGGGGACCTCCAGGCGACCGCGCTGTCCACGGCCTTGCTGCACCTCGATTGGGATCACAGACAGTCCCTGAACAATAGCATTGTCCAGGAGGTCGCTTGGGTGGCCAATTCGACGCTGTTGGTGCGGGAGGTCAACCGCGCTGGCAACAACGGGACCGTCAGTCTCTTTGACCTGACGTCGAATGCGGCGCTGAGACATCGGGGTCATGTGGTTAGGGACCTCGGAAAGCATGGCGAGCAGGGCGATGACGGCTGGATCGATGCAGTGTGTCCCTCCCTGCTCTAGAGGCCTGCCGACTTGGTTGATCGGATGTGTTTATTACAGGAGCAACGGGTTTTCCCGCTATCCGACAGTTTGTCCACACAAGGGCATTCGTCGTACCTCGACATTGTCCCTACTCCTGAAGGATACAACCACATCGCTTTGTTCAGTCCGGCCGAGTCGAGCATACCACGGTTCTTAACCTCGGGCGAGTGGGAGGTCACCAGTGGCATCCTGGGTGTCGATAAGCAACGACGCCTTGTGTAGGTGTTTTCGGCAAATGCCTTGACCCTGTCAGTTTTTATTCAACATCATATGCTTCCAGTTATTTTCAGGCTGCCAATCCCGACTCGCTGCAACGACACATCTACTCGGTTCCTCTTCCCGCGAACAACTCCTCTCCAGTTGTGAAGCCTACTCCTCTAACAGATGTCACCAGCAGGGGTGTATATGACGCGAACTTCTCACCAGAAAGCGGTTTTCACCTACTCACCTACAAGGGGCCTCAAGCACCCTGGCAAAAGGTCATACAGACTGACGGGAAAGGTAGGATGTTCGTACTTCATTTTGCATAGTAACGCACCGACAAACACGTCTATTCATATAGGAGGCTTGGAATACATATTGACTGAGCACCCTGAGGTCAATAAGACGCTCAGCGAGTATGAGATGCCAGTTGTCAGCTTCTCGACCATCAAGAGCGACGGCTACGGTATGCACGCTATTCATTTGCGGTAGCTTCTTCACTCAAGCCCTGCAGAGCTGAACGTCAGGGAGATGCGACCTCCCAGGATGGATGACTCTGGGCGAACGAAATACCCCGTCCTGTTCCGCGTGTATGTTAAACTCTTACCAGCTACATGCAATTCATTGCTAACAGTCGTGTCAGGTATGGCGGGCCTGGCTCCCAGATGGTCAGCCTTCAGTACCAGCATGACTGGCACGACTTCTTGGCATGTTCCATGGAGTACATTATTGTCGTCGTCGATGGCCGTGGGACCGGGTTCAAGGGCCGAAAGCTGCGTAACCCTGTCAAGGATAAGCTGGGCTACTGGGAGACTGTAGACCAGATCAATGCGGCTAAGTAGGCAACGCCGACTGGATTCGACACCAAGCTGAACGTGGTTTTGCCAGAGTCTGGGCTGCGAAGAATTACGTGGACCCTAAGCGGATAGGTATTTGGGGATGGGTAAGAGTGATGAGGCATGGATCATTCGATGAGGAATGTTGACGTACGTCCGTAGTCGTATGGTGGATTCATGACCTCGAAGGTGATGGAAGCCAATGCTGGCATACACACCTTGGGAATGGCTGTAGCGGTAAGGCACTACCTTCCCACAATATTGGGAATCTTGCTCATGTGTATTTTGTAGCCCGTCACTAGCTGGTTGTTGTACGGTAATTGTATGAACTCCTCGCCTTGGAACCTATATCTCATACGTTTTGCAGACTCGATCTATACAGAACGATACATGGATTTGCCGAGCGTCAACCCAACGGGCTATGTCACGGCATCGGTATCCAATGTAACCGGCTTCTACAATGTCGACTTCCTTCTTGCGCACGGCAGCGGAGACGATAATGTGCACTTCGCAAACTCGGCTCACCTGCTGGACATGTTCACTCAGGAGCATGTGCGAAATTACGAGTTCAAGATGTTCGTTGATAGGTTCGCATCATATGTTGCAGCGATTGGATTACCGTTTGGAAAACTCATTCAATGCGCAGTGAACACACCATGGGAAAACGGAACGCGTACCGGGAGTTGCACGAATTTATGACGCTGTTCCTGTTCGAGCGATGGGGCAGGGGAGGTAAGCGGAGAGCATGGTAACTTGTTGATCAGTCTCTTGTTCGATCCGATAATGCTCAACCTCGTTTCAACACTCACACGGCACGTGAAGTACGCAGTATACTCCTGCCGCATTTATTCATTGGTTCCAAGTGTGGACGGCTAGCATATAGAATAATTGACAGCCACGCTTCGTGCCATTGTTCGAATGTGAACGATGGTCTTGTTGATGATGCGGACAATGTGCGTCAGTCTCGGCTCCAAAACTTTCCGCCTCGAGCGTGTTTGAGCTCGCTGCCACGACACAAGCGTGTGATGGCATGGACATGGCTCACCCATCTGTGTGCAGTCCAATTACATGCAAAGTGGCTCGATCATTCTGAAGCTAGCCTTGTTTTGTCCACCGGCATCAATCGGATTGGAGCAGGCTTCACGTCTTGCACACCGTTTTCAAGCCTGAACATGTCCACGCGTGTCTGCAGCCACATGCCTCAAAATTGGGGTATAAGAACGTAGGTGATGGCTTCGATTGGCCATAGCTCTAAATCTCTACCATTCCATAACCAGTAGAGACATCGTTCTCTTGCGTTTCTCTTAATGTAAATGTCTGTGAGTAATACGCCTTTCGCGCTCGCGATCGCGATTGACTTGGATTGCAATGGTTTGCAGGACATCATGAAGTGCGCTAACACCGACAAGAATGGCAGCACTTGCCCTTGACCGTCCTACGGGTGCGCGGAGGGCCCCAAGAGCAAATAGACAACTTGAGCTTGAAGTACGCCATGGTGCTTGTGCTGTACCTCTTCCAGATTTGATGTGGGGTGAGACAGTCTTGGTATCGTTGCTGTGCTTCCTGCGCAGCCGAAGGATCTCTCGGTAGAGTGGCGAACCGAGCTGCATCGTCGGGTCTCTGTAGCTCTACAGGTGTATAACCGATCTGTGATATCTGAGTCAAGTTAGTAACTTGGCTCTCGTGCCACAAACACCTGTGCTTTTAAATTGGAGTTGGCTAACAACTGCTAGGGCGACTTTTGAGCACTTTTGGTTTTGTACGAGTCTCTGATATCTTCCTTTTTTATGTGTCGGCTTCGCACATATACTGGATACGGAAGGACTGTCTACTATGTCGTCAGTCTGTTCGGGCTTTTGCTCGCACAGAGTTGGTATCTAAGCCACTGTGATAATGCCAGACCATTTCGTCATTGCCACCGCCCTACTAGCGGATTCATACGACGAAATTTTCAAGCAGCCTACCAGAAGCAAAGACAGAAAATTCCTCCTTGCCTGCTCTCTAACACGTTGGGTGTGGCTACCTGCTGCACGCTTCCACTTGCTGCGATTTGCCCATCTGCAAGATGCTCGCGCCTGCCAACGTTTCGTTCAAGCTATGCAGAGCTCGCCGGACCGAGGACAATTTATGAGAAGGCTGACGATATCAACACAGAAGACCAATACGATGGATCACATCGACTTGTCTTCTCTCCTTCGGTCGAACCTCACCAATGTCGCCTGCCTTCGCATTAGATCCACGGGATCTGACCATCTCAGCTCGACACTCGACGCCGCAGAGTCCCTGGCTGGCATGGGCATATGCTTTCCAGCCCTGACCACTCTGGCTGTAACGGGGATCATATTCCAGAACAATGCTCACCCGATGTTGTTGTGCTTGTGTCCCCAGCTATCCGCTTTGCACCTCAGGCGCGTATTATGGGACAAACCCATATTTGTCCACAACCCCCAAGTGTGCCACAATCAATGAGTCTGATACGGGATCTCCTTGCGCATGATGTTAACAGCTACGACCTGATCATGAGATACCTGCTCAACGTGTTTGGTCGACTGCAGCTGACCTGTCTCAAGGCTCACTGGAACACATTCAAGAACCTACCTCCGATCGTAGTGCTGTCGATGTCTACACTTCAACACCTGACTTTATATCTTGAAGTCCACCTCTGGATGGCACCTGATTGTGTGTACCAATGTTGTCTTCTCTGCCGGTCCAGTAAACTGAAATAGTGTTTGACATATAGCAGTCAAGCCTGACTGGGATGCTTCTCAGCTCTCCGCACTCTGCATCTGTCGATTATCTGTGTGCGTGGCCATGGGTCACCCCAGGACATCTCCTGGCTCCGAAACATTATCCGCCTTGTAGATGGCGCCTGCTTTGAGAAGGTCGCACTCGACTTTGTGGACGAAGATGCAATCTTTCAGGATGTTGTTGACTGGGAAGAGATAAACTCGTCTCTGTCCGAGATTGCTCGCAAGGGCCTGTGTATCACCGTAACGATCACAGTTCCAACCCACGAGACCAACTCGGAGGCGCGCGCAGTCAAGCTGGCATCGACGGTGATGAACAGTTTCTCTCGGCTTCGAAAGTCGAGATGCACGTTCTGCATCGTCTGCAAAGACTTGAAATGCCATGTCAGAAGAGAAATTGTCTGAGTATCTACTGTTGTTCTTACTGCCTCTTAAACCCTGACTACCGCATACAAGGCTGTAGTATCCCCTGGTAAGACAATATAGAGGGCAGTGGTATGCTGAGCGATCTGACAGACCACTACAGCATAGCGTATAGCATGTGTCACTCCTAGTAGATTCTGGAGTATGGAGAGCAATGTCCTGTAGGTGCATTAGAGAATAAATATATTTGTAGATTAAGCGTTGATTTTTAGGCGAGTTCATGGTGTAGATACCCTTCCTCCGTCTCTACAGTAATCGCTGCACCGTAGGCCACTGGATTGATCGGTTCCACTTGAACCGTAATTTCGAATAGGAGTTCTGCTTCGCCCACACGATATCGGCATCTGGTCTAACGGTGCTCACATACTGAAGGTATCTGACCACCTCTGTGTGTCTAAATGATGTTACTGACATACCAATCTCTTCTGATCATAGGCCAATCTTCAAGTTTTACTCCCTGCATCCGAGGCTCCCTCCAGAGATCTGTGACCATGTCATCGACTACCTCTCTGACGATGCCGCGACGCTCTGCGCCTGTAAGCTGACATGCAAGTTATGAGTATCGTGAACCTGGACCCATCTCTTCAGAGTAGTCGTGCTCGATGAAAGGACAGCTGTGCGCTTAAGGGTGCTTCTGCAAGAGACGGCTGAGATCGGGCCCTATGTCCGCGTGCTGACCGTCGAAGCACACGACCTCTTGGACACTGAGCTCTTGATCCTGCGGTCCCTCCCGTCCATCCGGCAAATCGCCGTGAAGAACTGGTGGCATACCCACATTATCAATTCCACCCTAGCCGCGACACTGATGGAGGTGACGACACTGGAGTTGCATGGCGTGTTTCTGGCGCCTCGCGATCTCCCTCGCATGCTTGCAACATGCCGGTCGCTGAGGTGCCTGTCGCTCAAGAGTGAGGTGGTCTACAGGCGAAGGACCGGATGCCGCAGCCAGCGGTCTCCCAGCAGATGTCATGCAGATTGCGCCCTCGACTCCTTCGAGAATTGAGTGCCTCTCCGTGATGGATTGCTCGGACATCATCGTGGACTGGTTAATGAATGGCCCCCTGAATGTCCGACCGTGCCGCCTAACCCTTTCGTGGGACATGCTGTCCGAGACACGGCCCGCGCAACAACTTCTGGACAACGTGGGTGACGCCCTCAATTACCTCACGATTGAGTCGCACTATAAGCATGGAACAATTGCCCCGGCCTGATGAGGCTCCGCTGATGCAGTCATGCCATAGACCCGGGGAGGACGTTGGTGGAACCAAGTGCCACTGCTCTTCAGAACATACAGCTGCGTGTTCTGCACCTCGACAATCTGTAGCTCACTGCGACGCCCTTTCGCCTGAGCCACGGCTGGAAGCAGCTTCGGTGGACCTCCAAGGCTCGTGGGTACGTGCGCTCGCGCCAATTTCGGTCGCTCGAGCTCAGGCTCATGGCCGAGAAGATGGCGGAGGTCTGTGCGGGCGAATCTGTGTGGCGCGAGCTCGACAGTTGTGTTGCGCAGATAACTCGGAGCCATGGAGAGTTGGAGTTGATTCTCAACTTCCATCTTTTGTCGCATATGCCTAGCTCAAGTGATAGGAAGGACAGTCGCTCAGTCGTACGCAGCGGGCGTTCAGATCACTTCCAACATCTTCTATGATTATGAGCCGTGGGACAGCTAACATCTGTAAGTACTAGAACAGCGGGAAGATCTTGTACATACACAATGTCCATCAGCGGAACAACACCACGGACAATGATGGTGGCTATAGGAGATTATCAGCAGGTCGTACCAAGTCAACACCCAGAAATTGAGAGAGGAGGCCACAAAGACTATTTCCTGGTACGTTTGGCATGGATGGGATTCGCACGTTCGCAGCGAAGCTCCTGGCCCTTCCAGAGGCCCCCAGGCTCAAAGCGCACGATGTCGTCTACGACAACGTCCTGCAGCACACTCAGAACAGCGGAGACAGAGATGCGAGGGCAGCCATCAACAGCATCCGAGCTCTTCAACATTTGCCTGAGCTTTGTAGACGCTTTCCTGGCCGAACGTGTTAGTATATGCGTCTCTCGACGAACAGCAGAAGGCGCATACAGAGCCACCTTCGCCTTCCGTTCACATTCAGGATCGATGACCTCGTAGTTCAGCGACGACGAGGGTGCCTTGGGGACGTCCAGCGGGCGTAGATCCAAGTAAGGCGTTGACTTGAGGCGTAATTTGTGTTTCTGAGGTCGCGATACGGGAGTGGACGACACGACCAAACCGGAGTCATCGTCGAGTCTTGCCTTCCGGGCGACGTGACGCGGCAGGTCAGACGCCGAGGGCACATATTCCGACGCAATTGGCCATTTCCGAGGGCCGGGACGCCGTGCGACGGGAGACGGCGGAGATGGCAAAGCTATCAGCGTCTGAGAGCTGGCCAACTCTTGATCCGCTTGCGATTTGCTGGTGTCACCCGTACAAAGTGTCGCCTGAGAGTCATCAGTAGCCAAGGAATGTGAGCAGCCGCTGTAGCGGTCTGAATAGACCAGACTCGTGAGTGAGAAGCGGCAGCAGGCGACGTGTACAGACCATCTAGCACGTAGGTCCTAAGAGGCAGCAAGCAGTTCCAAGAGACGGAGTTCACGATCCACTCGAAGTGAAAGGCCTGTACGAGGTCAAGGGAGATGTACAGCGAGATAGCGGCATTTCACGAACAGGAACTGCAAGCTCCAGAAGTCTAGCAATCGTGCAGCCCCAGCCCGTAATTCACTGTGCATGTCAAGAGAGCGCGTGAACAATGCTCACCTGCGAGACCACGGGTCCTCCGGTCCATCGCAGAATATGTAGGACGGTTTCTGTCTATCCCTTGAGATAGTCCCGCCGTGCATGACTAGCGCAAAATAAAAAGGCGCGGTGCGCATCGGTTAACCTCGACCTCGCCTGCCACAACTAAGATGGACAGCCCACCCCACACGTGTTTCGCGTTCGCAGGCACCGAAGGGCTGAACAGAGCTGGAAGGGGATGTCATCGCGTGTATGCGCTGGATCTGCTTAGGCACGACGTACCTGTTCCGTGGAAGAGGTCCGGGTTTCGCATTTTGGCAGGCGGGGGTGACATCGGTTGAAGTTATGCGTTAGCAGCGAATGCCTTCGAGTATGCGAGAGTTTGAGGTGGTGGTTGTGAATTTCGCGGTCTTGGTAAGTACGCTGAAGATGATAAACATAATCAGATTAGATAATACCTGATCTGCCAGCTAAGTAACGTGGATTATTCGGATGGACACTGTCAACACATAAGCCAATGAGCTCTTCATTGTGACAGTAGTGGTATGCATAACGTTCCGCAGAGATATGCTGTATGTCCTAAAATTGTTATATACGTAGTTGTCCCATGATCGTAGCCTGTCGGAAGGCAGAACACTGAATTTGGCCCCAGTCCGTTCGGAACATGCCGAGTGTGGCTGTGATTATCTGGTTGATGCACAGCTCCGATTTTGGATGTAGTCGATCCAAAAGTGCTCTAAAACCTGGTCTCAGTGCGGGTCAGCCAATATTCGATCCTGTGGCCAACCCGCTGCGAATAAGGCGCCGCCCCCGTTTGGCTGGGCAAATGTGGGCGAGTTGTTCTTGCGACGTGCTGAGCTTCATAAGAGCTTACTTGAAGCACAGGCACCAAATCACTGGCGGGTAAGTCATTTCTGCTGTCCTGACGCTCTACTTGGCTCATTGCGGCCATTCAACGAGCCTATTATAATCCGACAGTGCCGTCTCCGTCCTCCCCACCAGCCGAGGCTATCGTGTATTCCATCCCATACCAGGCCACCGCCTTCATATCGGTACTATCTGCGCTGTGGTTTCCCGCCGTGTACGTGTCCATGCCCTGCTCAGTCGCCAAGTCATCCCAGTAACCCCTCACTCGCAGATCGTACCGCACAGACGCTCCACGGCCGTGCGTTCTACATGGCCTGCCTCGACCACACTACCTTATTATCTTGCCTCCCACCACCTTCCGCTCGCGCGGACGCTCGATAACGACGCCCCTCCGCTCAAGCTAGGTTCCTCAAATGGACATCCACCCATAGCAGCAGAGGCGTGCGCTCTGCAGATGCGTCCGAGGGACCGTGCGATCGCGGCGTAGACCGAGGGGGCGTTTGTTGTTATCCCGATGTCAGACCCAAACCGGGTACCACGCACGAACGTACGCGCGGTCGGCCGATAGCGATAGCCGTGGTGCCCCCGCAAAGGAGGGTGGCACGCCAGTTATGCGGCCTATTGACGCGGAGAGCTGATATGAGTTTTTGTGGAAGACAGAAGGAGGGAGCTGTGCGCGTGGCGAAGGGCGAGGCAATACTGATGCTTGGCTAACGACTCACGAAGCGGATGCGGCGTCCGTTCGTTCGTTCGCTCGGGGCGTGTGGGCAATACGGTCGAGCGGGGGGGCCCTCTTCCTTCCGAAAGCTGCGCCACGGATGCCGGCTCTGGACTTTCCAGCTGGGCCGATGGCTTAACCGTGAGTGGATGGATGGTGTTTACGACGAACACGCCAACGGAGTGTGGTACACCGTGACCATGGCCTCATGTGTTGCTGCATCGTCGCCTGCTCTGGTTGGGCTGGCCGCGCACGCTCCGGGAGACAACCCATCACAATCAAACTATGTATGTGTGACCCTGCAGGGCTAAAGGCCAGCAGCAATTCGAAGGCAGATCTGCGCGGGGTGCGATGGGGTGGCGGGACAGGATGCACAACTGTTCGCGGGACGACAGCGCCTAGAACAGTGCGGCCACGGGAGAAGGTGCGTCCGATTGGGGAGCGTTTCGGCATGCAGGGTCTGCTGCGCGTCCTCGTATACGCTGCGGACCCTGCGATATGTGTCCGGGCGACGGGGCCAGACAGGGTCTGCCCAGGACGTAAACCTGACGCCTAAACGACACGCGACAGACACGTAGAACGCTGAGCCTGCGAGCGCGGTCATGAAGGGAGAGGAGAGAAGCCGTCCGCTATGTCCGTGTGCTAATGGGTGGCAGGAGAGGGAGCGGTGGCGTCGGGGAGGGACTTGCGGAGAGAGTGATGGGGACGTCGGGGAGTCCGTGGACTACGGAGGGAGGGCTGCCTGCCAATCAAACCTGCAGGGCGAGAGTCACGCAGCGCAGATCCAAATCCATCGGAGCAATCGACACCCCGATCCTGCACATCGATCGACAGGTCACAGAACGCGCTTCGAGAAGGCCAGTACACGCACACGTTTCCTCCTCTTCGCCCCTTTCTCCACTCAGCACTATTGGTCCCTGTCCCAGACGCATCGCCCGCTCAGCAGCACGTAAGCCGCGCATGCACCCTATTTTCACTATCATTCACTTAGTGCATTATTAGGCTCCATTTACTTCAGCGCAGCCGCCTGCAAAGGGACTAATCCGGTAAGTACCTCTACTCATTTCCTTTTGTTCTAGTAGCGTCGCGTGACAGCGGGAGCAGGAGGAATGTAGTTTGTACACTTACGTAGAGAACGCGTAGTGATGACACGTCTATGGTCAAATGGGAATCCACGAATGAGCGAGCACGAGAATCCAGAACCAGGGACACAGCAGTGACCAAATGTGAACGACAGCGAAGAATCCCGATGTGGATACAATGCGAACACAAAGGTAGTGCAGTGGTGGACGACAGAGGTAGACGAGTCGCTGCGGGCGCGGGTCCGGGAGAAATCGATGTGGACAAGGGGACAGGGTGTGGTGGAAAGCGCAGACAGAATTGTCGACCGTAGAAAGCGCAGTACAGGTATACACGTGGATGCACAGCAGAGACGAAAGAAAAATGGAAAAAGAGAAGAGAACCGTGTACAGATGAAAACAACGACGAAGACCTATGGTGCCAATGTGTAACAGAGTGAGAATGAGGGTAAGCTTTATTTTGCGGATGAACAGCAATCTTTTTTACCCGTCACAACAGCCCACGGCCGTCCGCCCATACACCAAAAACACACTACACACCATACCGTCCCAAGAACGTAAACTAGTTATGGTGTGACGAAAGTGGGTGGCTGCTAACAACCTGAGTTATTAGGCCTTTAGGACTCGGTTAGGACTATTACTTACTAACTGCGTAAGTGAGCCTCGACATGACTTGGCGCGCATGCAACCGTCCTCTTGAATTCGCCCCTGCATTCTGTTGGCATGAGTCATATACTTATAGCTGGAGCCCATACTTCCTAAAGAGCAACACAGTCCTCGGGAGGTACTAGTTTGCAAGTAGGTGACATCCTCAGTCAAACCGCTGACACTCACTGGACGCTCGCAGTTCCCGATCTCAACGTTCAGACAATCTCAGCATCAAACAAAGGGGTCTGCATCAGTATCGGGGCCTGTTTTCATCGTAGCGAGGATCATCCATCCCAGTGAGGCCGCCCAAAGTTTCTCCCGGTGTACTTCTGGACTGCCTGGCATCAAACATGTCTGACACGTTTTGACACTCGCTGCATCGATTCGATGATATGCCGTGTGCGCCAGCCCTTTCCATTGTCTGCCGCGTGGCTCTGCTCATTCTGGACACGTTCGAGGCATGGCGGAAGCTTGCATCGTCGTCTGGGAAGGGAGGCTACTGAGGTGCATATAAGCCGGGAGCAGACTCGGCGAAAGCGTCGCCCCTCATATCCTGCTTCTGTCATATCTATTGGCCCACCCACTACGTCTCACGGCCTCATCAAGTGTCTATTGCATGCCTTTCCGCTGACGAACGACTTGACTCACCTTAACCGGAATGGACTACCCGCAAGTCGTATCCACTCACTAGGTCACGTCAATTCGGAGATCGTACTATGTATCCATCTAGGTATGAGGTTAACACGGGTGGCGAAGTTCAAAGATCATTCTTGCCAATCTCAGATTCGTATTGAGAGCGTCCTGGGTGGATAACGAAGAGTGTTTGTGACGCCTTTCAACTGATCACCGTGCCTACTGTGCTCACAAGGTTCCACAGAGACGTCTGCTGTTCCTCTGCGCATGTATGCGCAAGGTGTGATGCCATTCTTCTGACCACTGGGGTCTACTCTAGTTGTACAAACCCCAGAACAACAGGCCAAGGGAAACCAGACCCAGATACAACACAAGTACACGATGCAGTTAACAGACAGCACAGGATATGAGAGCTAGCCATCACTCATGGCGCGATCGCTTGTAAGCGGCATTGGGGGCGGGTGCCCAATTACTGTAGCCGCTGATGGAACCCCAGCGACTTTCGGGACTTGCCTCGCGGTGCCCATTGTACCCGGGAACTGGACGAGGTCTGTAGCCGACTTGCTCGCCCGTAGCTGCGACGACTTGAGGCTGATGTCTATAGTTGGTGGTCAGCGTCGTGTGAGTGGCCGCAGGTGAGTGCCGACGACACTTACTCGTTTCCATTCTCATCGTTCTCCTCGTAGCTTAGCTCATCCTTCGCGTAGCTCACCGCATGCTCCTCATCGTGCGCTCCATCCTCCTCGTGCCTCGCCCCATCCTCCCCGTGGTCCGGCTCATCAGATGCGTAGCTAACCGCATCCTCATACTCAAGGTCTTCCTCTTCCACCCGCCGCCGCTTCATCCCAACGGAGTAGTCCGAATTCGGCTCCGCCCGAGACTCAGCATACCTCGTGCTCGGTCCCGCAGAAAATTGGGCGTAACCCGCACTGGGTCCGGCCTGCAGTTGTGGTTGCGCATGGACAGAGCGCTCTGGCATCCCTTGGAGACCTGTCGAGGCGCTGGACCGTGAGGCGTAGTACTGCATCAGCGCAGCACTGTAACCACCTAGTGGCGGCAGAGGTTGACCCAGGTGTCCACTGGCCCGCGTGCCTTGCTGGACGTTATGCACTGATGGGGGCGCCTGTCGAGGCTCTGCATGGTGCACCCCACTCGGACCTGCCTCCAGTTGCTGTGGAGCATGCCCTCGCGAGTAGTTCACACTACCGGAGGGATGGAAGGAGGTGGGTAGGACGCGGTTGTTTGGCGGCGAGGGGCTCGAGGGGCTCGAGACGTCGTCTTCCTCGGGTGCACGCTGGCGACGATCCGTCGAAGGCGGCATGTCATGCCGGCGCTGTCGATTTTGAACAGGCACGGGCTGGACTGTCTGGGCAGGTTGGGGGTGGGTAGGAGGCGGCGGCATCTCGTTTCGTTGCTGCTGCCCGCGATGATAGGCGGGAGCAGCGTACTGACGAGCGGCGGGTTGTGCCTGAAGGTACTGGCGAGTGGCGGCGGGCTGCACCGGGGCGTACAGACGTTGAGCCTGAGGCATGGCATGTGGAGGCATCGCGCCGGCCCGCTGCATCGGTGCTTGCGGGTTGAAGATCGGCGCAGGCCCATTGCGGGGCCGCCGTGTCGGATCGAACCTGAAGGGCGAGTGCAACTGGGGGATCGGGGGCGGGGAACGTGGGGGCGACATGCTGAGGCGATGTTGCCTCTTCACCTTGAGCCTCCACTCATTGTTGACCCTCGATTCGACGACTTGGGCCTCCTCCCGCTTCTTGTCTTCTTTCTTCTGTTTCCTCCGCCGCTCCTTCTCTCTCACAGCCTCTGCCTTGCGCCTCCGCTCCTTGCGCCACTCTGTGGGCGCAAGCCACTTCCCATTGAGCCAACCCGCTTCCTTGTCCTTGAGGACCCCGAGCACGGCCTGCTCGAGCACCATCCGCCCCGCGATGAGCCTCAGTTCTCTGTGCTTGAGCTCCTCGAGTTCCTCGGGGAGTGCCTCCCTACTGTCCTCCATCGTCCGCATCGTCTTGTCGAGCGCCTCGACATGGATGACACGCCCCATCATCTTCTCAATCTCATGCCTCACGTGCTTGAGGCCCTGCGCGCTGCATCCGATGATGGGCCCATTAGGATCCAGCTGCCTCCTTGACTTTGCGTTCTTCTCGAGGAGAGCCAGCTCCTCGTCCACACCATCCGAGGTGGTGCCGGTCTCCGGTGGTGTGTCCCACACATTCGGGCGGGTGGGGGAGAAGGCAGGAGATGAGGAAGGGGAGGGCTCGGGGGTCGATTGCGGAAGGGGTGGGGGTGCGCGGTGGGGGCTCCGGCTGTGTTCGGATGGCAGCGTGCGCGGTGCCATTGCGTCAACGCGACGCTCGATGCCATGTATCTTGTCCGGCCTTTCGGCGGACGCGACCCTTTTGGAGTGGCGCACAGGGCGGGGCGGTGCTGTCTGGGCAGCAGGTTGCTGAGCCAGGTCACGCGGAAGCTCGTTCTCGTCTTCTGCCTCGCAACAGCAAGTCAGCTATGCACAAAGACGATGAAGATCAAGGTACTCACGCTCATCTTCTTGGATGGACGCCGGCGTGGGTGCGCGTCCGAATACCGACCTCCTCATCCTCGAAAGACCAGCCTCTGGTTGGGGTTGTGGTGCACGTTCTAGGGCACGCTGTGGTCGAGGTGCGGCAATGTGGCGAGGTCGTCTGCTCGTGTGCACGGGCTCGTGGTCCTGGGCTATGCAACCGCAAGTCAGCCACCCACCGAAGGTCGATGGTAAACGAAGTACTCACTGGGCTCTCCGTAGGTCGGCACTGGTGTGGGTGTGTGCTCGAATACTGGCCAGTGCATTCTGGAGGGGCCGGCCTCCAGATGGGGTTGGGGAGTGTGTACTGGGGCGGGCGGCACCTGTGCCTTGTTGAGTGACCGTTGATTTATCTCTGCTCGTGCCGGTGCGCTGGCGGGTCCGCTTGTTGTCAGGCTGCCCTGTCTGGGCTGCGGTGCAAGCACAGATTCTTCTATGGATGCTGATGATCCATGGGTTGCTTCTGGGATGTTCTTGGTTTCTTCCTGTTTGTTCATGACATCCTCCTCTGTGCTCACTGCTGTTAAAGATAGGCAGGCTCTACAGAGAATGAGCATACCTTGTGCGCTCGCCCGCGGCACACATGACCTGTCACTTGAGGTGGCAACCTCTGCCTGCCTCTCGCTTGGCTCAGGACCATCATTTGCCTGACTGTCGTTAACGGTGGCCTTCTCTGGGAACACATTTCTGGGCGGTGAGTTATGCCACAGTCATAATATGGATGGGTCACTTACCCTGTTGTTGGTCGGCCACTTCCTCTCCGATCTTTTTTACTTCAGCAATACGTCTCGACTTTCGTGCTACCAATACATCCTTCTCCAACCTGGACTGCCGTCGGCTACAATGGTAGACAAGATGGAAGAGAAGTGGACTTACAGAGGGATGCCACCTGGGTACTTAGCAAGAAGTTCACTGATGATGACATCTGTCTTGCTGGTTGCTTTAATCTTCTCGCGCTGTGGTGGACATCGGGGCAGTGAGTCGGACAAGTTGGGGTGGCTATAGCACAAAGAGGGATTTACCTTTGCGAGCTTCTGAATCTCGGGGCGCTTCAACGCGCGCAGGGCGATCTCGTTTAGCAGGTGGGTGCTCATGTTGACAGTGGATGATGTTAACAGAGTGCTCAAGGCTCGACTCGATATAGCTGTAGAGGCCGGGGGTTCTCAAGGATGCGAGGAGCGGGATGGGGGAGGGGGATGGTAGTGGTCGGAAGGAAACCGATGGTCGTGGGCGACGGGGCTTGAAATGTTCAACAACAATGCGCGCAGGCCACTCTGCCACATACGTGCCCAAATTGGGACAACAATCTATGGCCCTAGATCTCAAGCGAGTGGCACATTTGTGTCGCCACATACGGTCACGAATACAAGGGCGCTCATCTCGCGCCACTCCCCTCTGGCTTAAGCGAGATATAATCATCGGTAAGTGGTCGGGTTCAGGCCTCGTTCCTTCATCCCCCTCGCGCGTAATTCTGTCGATGTTACAAAAACATCAATTGCAAGCTGCATGTCCCAGTTGACCGGAGGCTTGATGCTTATATTTGATAACGACGCTTGCATGGTACTAGGTAGTGGCAAAATCATTGGATGGTCTGGGGCGTGTGACCCGGGCGGAAGCTTGTCTACTTACAGCTGTGCCTCCTCATCCGAGAATCCAAGGCGTGGGTTCGATACTCGCGTTGCTGGTGGCTATATATTTTTCCCGACAATCCGAGTTTTCGTTGCTGTACGCTCATGCTACGTGTATTTCCCCTCTGTCCGAGCAGCGAGTGTTGTTCTTTCACTATCGCCAGATGTTTTTGGTCGCCCGCTTGCCATGTGATGCAATTCAATGCATGAGCACCTCCGCAACATTTCTGAGCATCCATTGAGAATAGTGACTACCCTCGAAAATGCACGAGCAACTCACCAGAGCGTCAGGAACGTAAGAACTCAGATTACAATCGCCAGTGATGTCCAAAGGAAGGTTGATCATTCGATCTCGCACAATTGATGTTCCACAGAGGTAAATATCCTAAAATCCTTCGTATTACGCGCGAATGGTCGTAAGAAGCTCCGTGAGGTTGCTACATAGTTGTCTCATGATTTCTGTAGCCTTCTGAAAGATGTAACATTGAATTCGGCCCCAGTGGCCCGGGCCGCCCGTTCGGAACATGCCGAGTGTGGCAGGGATTGTGGCGATGCTTCCGTTTTGGTATTGGGCATCATGCATCATGATTGTGGTTTGAGTCGTGACTTGATCTTCTTGAATATGGGTGTCGATATGTGCTATAGGCTGAAATGCTGTGTCGAGGTCGCCCACAGTCAAACTTCTGGATAATGTTCAGGTATGTTCCATACCATGCATCGCGCTGCTACCGTGACTATGTTGTTCACAACTTCACACTGGGTATATCACGAAGTGATTGAAACTAGTTTTCATTTTCATTTGCGGTAGCGCCATACACCAACCGAGATATTAATAGAACCAGGCGGATACTAGGACGAGTTTGAGAGGCGCACATTAACAAAGGTGAAGCCTAATAATCTTGAACCTCGTGAGTAGAGATTATCATCAAGTCTTAATTCTTTGACTCAATACAGTCGAGTAGGATCCCATTGGTATGAGTCGTTATTTCTCTCTAGGCTCTGAGTGCCGCGAATTTACGACGTTCTCTAAGTAGTCAAGGTCCGCGCTCGTGCCACGCTGGCATCCTGTGCATCTATGTGTCAGGAGATTGGCACCGGGGCGACCCCAAGAAAGCGGAAATGGGAATGTGCCGAATATCCCCCTGGCTGGGCGCCTTGCGAGCTGGCCGTATGATCCTCCTCCAAGCAGACTGTTGCGCCGTCTATGTCGTATCGACTCAATCTCTCAAAGCACACGCCAGCCCTGTACGTGTGTGTCTACTTGAGACATGCGAGGTCGCATTTCAGGCGAAGCAACACAGCTGACATGCTGATAAATCCACTTCCAACTGCCAGCGACGATCGTGGCAAGCCAAGACCAATTTATTTCCTTTGTCCTCCGCGAACTACGGCAATTCACAGCCACCAGACTACCTCGGTGGCGCTTCGTCAAGATGGTGTTCTCGCACTGAAGCTGCAATCACCCTATGCTCTTCCGAACTCCACTCCACGGCGTCCCGTGCGGAGGGGGCGATGTGTATTTCTAATGCCTACTTTGAATGCCTCGTCGCGTCCCGTGAACGAGGGACGGAGGATGAGCGGCAGCAAACACGCACATGTCTAACTTTCTGGGGCGGGAGAAGTTCGTGACGTCTCTTCTGTATCATGCCGGACGTCTATTGGCTGAAACCACCTTGCTCCAGCACCGTGCGCCTTTCTCTTTATGGGCAACCTCTCCCTATCCTCCAAAGGAGGCAGTTGAGGCAATATATGGCTGCAGCATGTGCCTAGAATCGCGCTGAATATGTGTACCCAACGTGCCTGTGGCACGACCTCTATCCTATATTTGTATTCAATTTCAGAATCGTGGAGCCGCGATATTTCTAGATACAATGGACCTCGCTCGACGTGGGCGATATATAGTTGGAGCACTGGTTGAGGTCAGGGTCTCATACGAGTCCGCCGCGTGAGATTATGCTACCTCTCCTTGTTCCCCTCGCGTATTGGACAGTAGCCGCAGTCGCGCAGTCGAATGACAGCGTGTTCGATGTAAGCCTATTACCTACCTGTTTCAGTTCAGCCGTCCTCATACCCAGCTGTCACGGTGTAGTTCCCAGAGTTCCCCCCTGCAGGGACGCCTGATCCCAACTCGACTTTGGCAAACTCGGCGGGCCCGTTGCCCTCTGGACTATATCAAGAAGATCCAGGGCTCGCGCAGGCCCGCATCCATTATGACACCGGCTATTATGGTCCGCAGATAGAGCTTGTGCATGCATACTACAATTACTCGCCCGTCGTAAGTGACAGCCCAACGACCATATATCACCACTTACCAAATAATTTCAGGGTGTTGGTGTTGCCAGTGATGGTACGGTATTCACTACCTTCCCTCGAGGGAACGAGACGTACACCCTCGCGACGTTCGTCACCACCACGACGGAGGCTCCGTGGCCGGAGTGAGTCTATACTTGTATTTCTTGAACCAGGTCACTCAGACGGTTTTCGAGCAGTCAAGACTGGAACACACCCCCAGCGTTCGCGAACGCGACTAATCCAGGATACAGCATCGCAACCGAGAAATTCCTGTACATCCAGTCCGTGGTTGTCGACGGGCTCGACCGAGTATGGGCGCTCGACACCGGGCGTCCGGAAGTGAACGGCTCTTACCTGCTTGCCGCTGTCCCCGGCGGGCCGAAGCTCATCGGCTTCTACCTCAACGGCACCAACTTCGCGTCGTACACGTTCCCCGCGAACGTCGTGTACACCGACTCCTCGGTCAACGACGTCCGCTTTGACCTGCGCGGGGAGGGATATGCGTATATCACCGATAGCTCGCCCAACCGCCCGGGGTTAGTGGTCCTCAACCTTGCGACGGGCCAGTCGTGGAGACACCTGGACGGCCATCCGTCTGTGACGCCTGACACCGGCTTCGTCCCTGTTTACGATGGGGGTGAGAGTGCTTGTCGCGAAAGGATGGTCAGGGACTGACAGTGATTATCGACAGTGCCATTCTACCTCTACCCTATCACGACACCTTACGCTGTCAACAACTTTGGCCTGGTAGGCTTAATAGCTCGAAAATTGTTTCCTTACTAACCAGCATACATTTACACAGTATGCGGCAGACGGAATTGCACTGTCGGCGGGTCAGTATTCGGTATAACATAGTTTAGAGTTCGCTGGACTTACAGCCTGAGGTGCTCCTAGATGGTCAATACCTCTACTTCGCTCCGCTTGCTAGTCGTCAATTTTGGCGCATCCCGACTTCGTACCTTAAGGTCCAGCCTGGGCCTGACTATCCCCACGCCTATATACTCGCCAAGCAGGCGGTCGAGCACCTTGGCGAGAGCGGTAGTAACGCGGACGGCATGGAGACTGACAGTTCTGGATATATCTACGCCGGTGCACCAGGTGAGAGACTTTGGTTTTTTTTGCAGGCTGAGTGGACAAGGTACTAGTCACCAGCTTTGCAGAGCACAATGCAGTGACTCGGTACAACCCAGCGACGGGTATCATCGAGCCCTTCATCCGCGATCCTGCTATTCAGGTGCGTCCGCCAGATACACGGTTGGCGCCGTGGGCTCATGAACATTATCCGCCCATCGCAGTGGCCAGACACGTTGTCCGTCGCAACCTTGCAAAGCGGGGGCAGCTACGTTTACTTCACCTGCAACCAGTGCGTCATCATCCGTGTCCGCTGGCTCCCTGTCGTCGGTGTTAATTTACTGCGTCCACAGGCTCTGGCTGGGTCCCAACTACCAGAATGGGTGCGCAATTCTCGCTTCTTCATCTCGGGGCTTGTCTCGCTCAATAATTGTCCGTGGGGCCCGCTAGGACGGACCTGCGCACGAGGCCCTGGGCGATGTTCCGGGCCCCTATCGAGGCGCAGAAGGCCACCCAGCTGGACTGAGCAGAGTGAAGTTTGTGGCTGGGACTGCCTATCACGTTTCGCCGGAAATGAAGAGCGTCTGGTGTGGACTTCACCCGTGGTGTTGCTGCTCGGAAATTACTCGCGTTTCACAGATGGGTTCAGGCGGAAGAAACTTCGGGGGGACTAATCCTGCGGGTCGTTAACCTGCGTTTCGTCGCGCGTGTACCTGAGGTTGAGTCCGACGTAAGGCCGGAGCAAGGCCTGCAAGTACTATGCCCGACGGCAGAGGACTGAATCAATCTTGAAACAGTTGAACTGCCAGTGAAATGTGTTGTGTTCCCAACTGCTATCATCCGACGCAACCGTGGCAGTTTATCTTTGTTTGAGCCACACTATATGATCGCAGTCTTCCGTCCTAGTCAATGGTCAGATCTGTGCGGAGAGTACTGACGCCGCTGAGATTAGACGACACAGTGAACCGTCAGGAAGGCTTGCAAACCCTAACCTCACAAATCTGTGGGAACTCATACCATTCTGGGCAAACCATCCATCGAAGTGGACCACGCTTGGACCTCAGAGAGCTTGCCCATCGTTGTCCACACCGATTGCTAGACATGAGTGCAGATCCACTAGAACTGCACCACTTGACCGCTAGCTCGCCAGAACTCTCAGGTCTCCTTCCGGAGATAGTGCAACTGTCGAACTCTATATTCGCCGCCGACCCGCAGTCGAAGTACGCGTCCATCGACGAGTGGACGAGCCGCCTGGCTTCTCCTGGATCTATCATTCTCTATCTCTCACCTTCGACGCGCCCGGGACGCCCAGCCGCCTTCTTATTCGCGCACAGGCGGCCGCACGCGTCGCCCCTGACGCTCAGCGAGACGGAGAGCCTCCACGTTTGGCTGGCAGGCGTGTGTCCAGAGAGGCGGAGAGAGGGCTGTCTTGCATGGATGATTGACGCGCTGGGATCTCCGTCTGTCCTAACCGTGTGCACGACCCCAAGCGCATGCCCCGACATGTGGGCGTGGCTGACTAGGAGAGCGTGGTCTGTGGAACGAGAACTTGACGGTGGGAAGATCATGCTCAGTAAACGCGCTCGCGCCGTTGCGGGACAGGCCGTTGAGAGAGGAGCATGACTTCATCCGGTATGCGCGTATATGTGGTCAACGGTCCGTCTCTGACGCTGTGTTGCAGCAGATGCACCCCAAATAATAACTCGCTGGCTAATGAACGCATGTCAGCAGTACCAGGGTTCTTACTGATGATCTCAATCATCGTCCCGCCCACCAGCGCCCTCTGACCGGCAGAACACCGAGGGGAGTGCATACATAGTGTTGTTTGGCCCAAGTCCGCAGCATGTGCACTCCTGCAATGTTTTGTGGGGTGACAGCAATATCGCCAGCGAGCGCTCTGTTGTTAAACACGCTCTCAGCACGGCTATTCGATCCAGCGCCACTTCCAGGGCAGAATATTGAAGAAGCAGTATGAAGTCGTTCTTCACAGCGTGCCGACGGCGTCACTGACAGAATTTCATTTGTGTAGGAGGTGAGGTTGTGAATGTAGCCTCATTCAACACCACACAGGGAATCCATTGGATGAAGCCGGCCTTCCGAGTCGTTCGGTCAAGCCGCACCAACGCCGAATCCCGTATTTTAACCGTCTTGCCGAAGCTTGTATAACCGACAGCACCATGACAGCCAGCTTGATTGCCGTGTACGTCGTGTCAACGCCCGCATATGCCGGAGAGGTCGTCGTTCGCACTCGGACCCCGACTGGCTACAGCATCCATCACTGTTCCACGCACACGCCCCACAGCGGGGATAGAAGGCGAGTTCAGCAAGAGAACACCTGTCTGTTTGTTTGACTCGCTCAGTCATGTTCCTCACGTCAATTATTTCATGACAGGATCAAGATGTCTGCCGTTCCGAATGCGACGTCTTTAGCAGGGAGACCGCGACCCCATCTCCCTTTCCATGTCCATGCCATTATGTTGCCCCCCGCGTGCACCGATTACGAAGGTGATGGGATCATTCGTGGGTTTGCGCTGGCCCAAGCAATTCGGTGTTCTGCTCCTCGCGTCCCATCATGCCCCAAGGGGGATCTAAACTGACCGCAGCATGGGGCCAGCGAACATGGCAGAAGCAACCGTCTCATCTTCAGCGTCCTGGGTGTCGCCGGTACCGCCGGCTTCTCGTGTCTATCAACGTCAGGGGATTGGTGTCCAGAAGGCTATAGTCTCTGGATATTACACACGTACGTTGGCAGCGTGTGGTCTATTCTATTGCTGCGTACGCTCGCTGGACATACACATGCCTCAGAATGTTCGTACTCGACAGGCTGCTTACTGAGCGCGAGAGAAGCAGTGTGCGGGGCTGGGTCTCCTTCTCCTACTCCCGACTTGATGCCTATCTACAGTTTGCGTGGGACTGCGATGGCGAGCCCGCTGCGCACGACATCAGCCGTACAAGCTATCTCCGGCTGCCACCTATTTCCCTTCAGCATGGAAGGTCAGACCGGGGTGCAATGCACATGCGCGATCGCGTCCTGATGACCTCTCGAGCATGCTTCCATGGTCAAGGATCTCGGTGTCCGTCCCGCAATACTGTGCGATCGCCGCGATCGTTCGCGATTGCTTCTCCCCTCGGGTAGGCCTGGCCCAGCCGTGAGCCAGCTAGGCATCCCTCAAGCCCCGCCAGCGCGTCCCCCACCCCTGCCCTCGAGGCCGCGTGCGCATGGCGCGAAGCACGCACTCCGCGCGTGCTATCGCCCCTGCTGCCCGCATGCATACGGCACGCCTAGGCCAGCCCCATCACGCCGCACTCACACCCCATATGTGCCCGCAGCTGGCCAGACGGCTTGGTGATGATATTGATATTCGCAGTGAGGTGAGAAGGCCACGGGATCGAGCGAGGTGATGGCAGTGATTGCCTCGCGCGAGCCGGGGGACGGGGTGAAGAGGCTCAGCCGTGCTACTTACACGCTAAGCGTGACTGGTGAGGTTGCGGTGAATTTATGACGAGGAATCAGAATGCGGGGCGGAGATGCTTCCGCGGCCTCGTTTTCTTCAAGCGTCAAGCGGAGCACCACTTGCACATTGCGGTGTGAGTGAGTTTCCGAGTCTTGTGCTGCTGAACTGGATTGCAGTGCGCACATACACTATATCATATGTTCGGAAAGCCGGCTTGCGATTCGCAGGATCACCCTTCCCTTGCTCGGGCTCCGGGTTAACCTCAAGTAGGCGGGCCACTCTGAATCGCTTCTTCAAATATATTGCCGAACTCGATGCAGCGGGCTCAAGAGTGGACAGCGGACCGTGCGTGCCCCGTCACGTTACGACGGTTACGGTGACTGGTGGACACGGCGCACACGCGGGTATCAAATTATGCGAGGCCAGCAAGGTGATGATGCCGTCACGATCTGCGGGTATGCAATCGGCAGTGCATGCGGTTATGCGAGTGAATATCGCATGGTGTTGTCGGCGGAGTCCTGCCACTTGCGCCAGGGCAAGTCCAAGGAGAGGTTGAGTGTGCGGGACATGGGCGCCTGTGGAGTCGGGACGTGCCGTAGACACGTGCGGGGAGGTGCTTTGTGGCGTTCGATCGCGTTGGGTGAACGTGTACGGTAGAAGCAGAGACAATCCCTTCCTGTAGTCCCTTCTGCGAAAGTCTAAACCATGTGCGCGCGAAGAAATATGTATGAACAGAAACCAGAGAAATTTGCCTGGATCTAATAGCTGCGCACGGACATGATGGCGAACCGCTGTCTGCACGGGCGGCCAGTCTAACGCAAGGTCTGGACGCTGATCGGAGGACACACGCAGGTGCCTGCTCGAGCACTCGCAAGAGGTCTCCGAGCGGATGGAACCTTCCTCGCCTCACCGCATCCAGCCTGCGTTGTGCGCACTATTACGTCGCGCACGAACGCCTGCTACGACGGCACAATCCGACAGAGGCCGCACCGCGACACCACTATCGCCGTAGATATATAGCAATCGAACAGACCGTCTCACGACCGTCTGCCGTAACATCGCACGACATCCAGGGCAATCACCCTGCGGGATCGCGAGAGCGGCGACCGCCGACACTCTGCCCTCAGGGCGCGTAGCCGGGCCTCATCGCGATGCAGAGTGAAGGGTAGGTGGACACGTCAGATGAGGCGGCCCGCGAGCGACGGCTGTGAGTTGAGCATCTGCGCTGGTCCTGTACCGGTCGAGTCGATGGGTGGCGCCGAAAAGGCTAACTGAGCGAGCCGACGAGAAGCGGGGGGCGCTCGGGGGTTCCCAAACTCTACACGGAGGGCATCCGCGCCGATAACTGAGCAGACGGAGGGGGGGCTGAGACCCGCGCTGCTCACAGGCCTAACCCGCGAGCGAGAGGTGGGAAGGCCGCAGACAGAGCAGCAAGGAGCGTGCGCGTCTCGTAGGGGAGTCAGACCCAGATGGGCTGGCCCTGGGCTGCCCCGTATCACGCTCCTGAGCGTCACGGGAGAATGCGAAGCGAGGGACGGTGCCGGGAAGGGGACGATGAGACGGAGCACTGGATACTTTGGCGGAAGACAAGGACGAGGATGGCAGGGGCAGAATGGGAGGCCGAGCGCGCGCCAGGAGGAACGCACAGATTTCGGGAGAGATGGGCGCTGCGGCTGGAGGTGGCCCCGTATGGCGACCACGGGCATGGCGTTGAGTGATCCCGGCTCCGCTGGCAGCTGTGCTCGCGAGGGCGCCGTGCAGCGTCGCGTGTGTCGCGTTCTGCCACGGGTGATGGGAAGGCGGAAACGCAGACGTGGGACCGCACTGGGCGACGGACAGCTCTGCCAATTTCGCAGCGACGCGTGCGATGGGCAGCATGCCGGCATCGTTGGACGCTGGAGTGAGGACGAAGGGCAGTGGGTGGCAGGGAGAGAGAGAGCGCAGGCAGGCCGGGGCGGATGGCATTGGGTGCGACCCCTTGGTGCGACACTGCGGACGCGTGTGGGCGGGGGCACGTGTGCTGATACGGGCGGCGCGCTTGTCCCCCGAAATCGCGATTTATTCTCGATCTGAGCTGTGGCATGCCTCCTCCGCCTGCCCTTCCTCTCATCCTCTCTGCAACCTTGCTCTTCTCTCCCGCCGCCAGGTTGCGGCCCTCTCCCTCTCTCCTCCTCGTCGTCTCTCGCAATGGACTCGTCCACCACCTTCACACACCCACCGCCCCCGCCGCCCTCGGGCATGTCTGCGGACGGCACCTACTCACAGACATCGCAACAGTCCCAACCCTGGTCCACGCCCTCCGTGAGCCATCTCGTCCCCCACTCCCACTCCCAGTCCTCTTTCTCCTCGCCCTCCTCATCGGGCCCGCCCCCCGACCAGTATCCGTACTACACGCAGCCTCCACCACCCCCGATGAACGTCCACGTGAATGCTGTGAATGTCTCGGATCCCCACCCGGACCGCACCTCCCTCAGCCTCAACCTGTCTTCCCTCTCCGTCGCGTCCCCCACCAACATGAGCCCTATCAACCCCAGCCCACACCCCTCTACCCAGCCCAGCTCGCACGTCTCGCCCATCACGCCCATCAGCCCCTCCGGTGCCGGCCTCCACGCGCACCATGCGCACCACCACGGCGGGCTCCAGCCGCCCTTCACGTTCGCCCCGCCTTCCAGCGAGCACCCGGGCATCCGCTACGACGAGGCGTACGACTACACCACGCGCCGCCTCACCAGCTCCCGCTCCTCCTCCGCGAGCGACAAGAGCGTGCCCCGCAAGCGCAGCCTCCCGACCGTGCCCGCCCTCAGCACGAGCGTCGAGGAGCCGTATGGCGACCACTCCATGGACGCGAGCCCGTACGACGAGGTCGACATGACCTACGGCGCCCTCGAGCCGGAGGGCAGCCCCGTGGATGGGAGCACGAGCGGCGGCGAGCAGGACGACCACCTCAGGCCGCTGGAATCCTCGTCATTATCGCAGGGCCCCCCCGGCTCGGCCGCCAGCACGCATGGAGGCCTGCCCCAGCTGGGCATGCTGGGAAAACCGCTGGGCACAAATAACTTTGTGACAAAGTTGTATCAGTGCGTCGCCTCCGCCTCTGACTGGCCCGGAGCTTGTTCTCATGTTCTTTTGCATGCAACCTGCCCTTTGTCGTGTTGTCGCCGTCTCGATCATGCTTAGGATGATAAACGACCCAAAAAGCGCGCAGTTCATCCAATGGACGGACCTTGGGACCAGGTATGCGTATGCGCGTGCCTCTCGTGCATGTCGGGGCTCACGCGGGCTCCCACCTAGCTTTGTCGTGTCAAACGTGGGCGAGTTCAGCCGGACCATCCTGGGTTCGCACTTCAAGCACAACAATGTAAGTCCTCGACCTTATCTCCGTTGCTTTCTCATAGCTCACGCACGCGTCTTCTATAGTTCTCCAGTTTTGTGCGGCAGCTGAACATGTATGGATTCCACAAGATCAACCGGGTACGTGTCTCGTCTATCCTCCCCTTGCGCTTCACGCTTTCTCTTCACATCACCCGCCCAATCTTTACCTTCTTTTCACCGCTTGTCGCCAATCTCCGCCAGCTCGAAACTGCCTGGCCTGACGCCGGCCCGCGACCCCGTGATCCCCAACTCGTCCACCATCATTCCGTTCTCCCATTTCATTATGGTTCATGATCCCCGTGCCCGCTTCCGGAACCGAGATGATGGAAACTGATGCTATTTTGCTTGGTCCGTTCTGCGCTCGGACACACAGACACCGCGCGCGCAGCGCACCTCCGCCGATGTGCAGACCTGGGAGTTCTCGCACCACAAGTTCCTCCGCGGCCGGCCAGATCTGCTCGAGGAGATCAAGCGCAAGGCGCTCGAGCCTGACCCAGCGGCGAAGCATCGGGTCGAGCTGCCCGGCGAGGTGAGGATCGTTCCGCTGTATCCTGGCTGTGCTATGGCCGGATATGGGCATGCGTGGTGCTGATTTGGACTTGGGGCGTGGTGGAGGTCGCGGCGCAGCTTGCACAGGTGCGAGAGGAGAACAGGCGGCTGAGCTTGATGTACCATTCGGAGAGGGGCAAGGTCGAGCGGCTGGCGGGCGTGACGAAGGCGATGTACGACGTGATCCAGCGGACGTGGCCCGGGACGAGTGCGTAGCGCGTTCCTCTTCCTCCTTTTGGACTGGCGCGGGGTGTGCTGACTCGGGCGTGCAGTCCAGGTCCCGTTCCCGTCCGATCTGTTGGAAGCGGACAGCCCGAACATATACGTGACGTCGCCGAACGCCACGACCGCGCACACGACTTCGGCCGCGGGCGGCTCGTTCCTGCCCTCCTTGTCCCTGTCCGCGCCGCAGAACCACGGGCACGCGCACTCGCTGCACCACACGCACTCGCTGCACTCGCTCGGCGCGAGCCCGGGGAGCAGCCCGACGACAGCGGACTTTCCGCACCACCAACACCCGCACCCGCACCAGCACCCGCACCAGCACCAGCCGCAACATCAGGCGCACCCCGTGCACCACGGGCCGGGGAGCAGCCTGAGCCGGCAGCACTCGTACCAGCACCTGCCGTACGAGAACGCGGCGATGCACTCGCACCACCACCACTACGGGGCGGGGCGGTACGCGCCGGAGGGCGGGGTGCCCGCGGTAGGGACGCCGCTGCCGCCGTCGCCGGGCGGGGGCGGGGGGATGGACGTGGACGAGCGCGCGTCGGCGAAGCGCCAGCGGACGGCGCCGTCGTCGGGGATGGGCACGCCGATGGCGGGGGGCGCGGAGGGGAAGAAGAGCCGCGCGCGGAGCGACTCGGCGCCGCTGGGGTACGGCGGGCTGGGGAGCGCGTGGGGCGGCGCGGGGAGGCCGAGGAGCGGGAGCGGGCTGGGGCCGGCGTCGCGCGTGGGCGGGGTCGGGATGGGCGGGATTGGGAACTTGAGGAGGGAGGAGACGGTGCCGAATATCGGGAGCGTGGGGCGGGCGGGGGCGATGTCGGGGCTGCTCGCGTCGGGGGTGCCGGGGAAGAGTTGAGGGGATGCTTGTCTCGCGGGCGGGGCGGGGCGCTGCAGTCTCGCTGTCCGTCCGTGCGTGTGTGCGTGCGGCGGATGCGGGAGTGCGCGCGTGAGTGAGAGTGAGTGAGCGCGCTTGTGCTTCGGTGCTCGTGTTCTTGGGACGGTATGGCGTGGTGTGTGTTCGGACTCGGACTCGGTGTGGAGCGCGGGCGGCTTGTTGTGAAGAGGTCAAAGATTGCTGTTCGTCCGGAAAACAAAAAATGGACCATCGCTCTCTTTCTCACTCCGTGTACACATTGGCATCATCCGTCGTCGTTGTCGTCGTCGTCGTCGTTCATCTGTGCATAGTTCTCTGTTCTGTTTTTGTTTTCGTCTCTTTTGTTTCTTTCGTCTCTGCTGTGCATCCACGTGTATACCTGTACCGTGCTTTCTACGGTCGGCATCTTTGTCTGCACCCTCCACCTCCCTCTCGGCCCCGCGCACGCAGCGACTCGTCCGCTTCTGTCGTCCGCCACTTGCCTTCGTGTCCGCATCGCATCCACATCGGGATTCTTCGCTGTTCGTTTTACGCATTCGGTCACGGTGTCGTGGGTTCCTGGTCCTGCTCGCTCATTTGTGGAATCGCATCTGGCCATAGACGTGTATCACCATGCATTCGCTACGTATCCCCGTACGTACGTACGTGTACAAACCATACACACCCCGTTGTCACGCACACGCTACTAGCACAAAAGGAAATGGATAGAGAATGTATATCAGGTTAGCCCCCTGACGGGCGGCAGCGCTGAAGAACTGTAAATGGAACCTACAGCAGGCCCCGGACAACTCGCGTGAGGGAACGGCCTTTTGGGGCGCTTAATGGGTCGACCAGTAGCCTGGTGGTGGGCAGGCAGGTTGGTTGGGAAGCACAGGACAGCTGTGACAAGCAAGCCTTGAGAACCAGTTCTCAATTCCCAGAGAGGTTTTTGACTATCTCTGAAATATTCTTGCGCCATGCACCGTCAAATCAAGCAAATCGGATGGGCAAAGACTGACTGAGTTATCGGCGAAAACTGACAACACATCTTATTGGGCGCCCAGAGGCCGTACCTTCAGGTGGGTTGCGTGTGTATATGTATGTAATAATACGCTGAGTGAATGATAATGAAAAAAAAGGTGCGTGGCTTACGTGCTGCTGAGGCGTGCCTCGTGTGTACTGGCCTTCTCGAAGCGCGTTCTGTCGATCGATGTGCAGGATCGGGGCGTCGATTGCCCCGATGGATTTGGATCCGCGCTGTGTGACTCTCGCCCGGGTGCAGGCTCGATTGACAGGCTGCCCTCCTCCGTAGTCCACGGACTCCCCGCGAACGAACGGTGGCGCGAGCGACCAGTCCGCGCACGACGTCCCCATCACTCTCTCCGCAAGTCCCTCCCCGACGCCACCGCTCCCTCTCCTGCCACCCATTAGCACACGGACATAGCGGACGGCTTCTCTCCTCTCCCTCAGAGACCGTGCTCGCAGGCCCAGCACGTTACGTGTCTGCTGCATGTCGTTTAGACTACGCCTGGCGGCAGTTTTACGTCCTGGGCAGACCCTGTCTGGCCTCATCGCCCGGACGCATATTTCAGGGTCCACACCGCATCGCACCCCGCGGAGATCTGCCTTCGAACTCCTGCTGGCCACCAGCCCTGCAGGGTCGCACATACATAGTTTGATTGTGATGGGTTGTCTCCCGGAGCGAGCACGGCCAGTGCAACCAGAGCAGGCGACGATGCAGCAACACATGAGGCCTGCATGGCGCGCACGACAATGGTGTACCACACTCCTGTTGGTGTGTTCGTCATACAAACCATCCATCCGCTCACGGTCAAGCCATCGGCGACTGGAAAGCGTAGAAGTCCTGCCTCGCTACAGATATGCTCGACCTGCCAACGCTCGGAGCGACACAAGTCCAGAGCCGGCACCCGTGGCGCAGCTTTCGGAAGGAAGAGAGCCCTCCCACTGAACCGTATCGCCCACACGCCCCAAGCGAACGAGCGAACGGACACGACATCCGCTTCGTGAGTCGTTGGCCGAGCAATCAGTATCGCCTCGCCCTTCACCGCGCGCACAGTCTCTGTCCTTCTGCCTTCTGCCTTCCGCCTTCTACCAAACTCTCATCTCCGCTCGCTACGTTAATTGGCTGCGTGATGGGCGTACCACCCTCCCTTTGTGGGCACCGCGGATATCGCTATCGGCCGACCGCGCGTGCGTTCGTGCGTGGTACCGCGTTTGGGTCTGGCGTGGGCATAACGGCAGACATCCCCGTCGGCGTACACTGCGATCCCGCGGTCCCTCGGACGCATATGCAGAGCGCGCACCTTTCCTGCGGCAGGTGGATTTCCGCTTCACGAACCAAGCTTGAGCGGAGGAGCGTTTCGTTATCGAGCGTCCGTGCGAGCGGCGCGTTTGCGGGACGCGAACTTATCCATCGTCGAACACACTCCAGCGTCTGTGCGGCAAGACCTGCGAGTGAATGGTGACTGAGTCTGCCCGGGGTATGGACACGTACACAGCGGTAACCGCGTGAATGCCGAGCGTAGGCAGTGGCGACATGAAGGCGATGGCCTGGTGTCTCAGTCGCAAACTACAACAGCCGCAAGCGTTTATGAGTAGGGAAGGACGATGAAGGTACTGTCGGCACTATTGAGGTTCAATTCCTGGCATAGGCCGATTGAAAAGCCGTAATGAGCCAAGTAGAACGCCAGGACCGCACATATGACTCACTCGTCTGTGCTTTCAAGGTGCCTGTGCTTCAAGTTAGCTCTTACGAAGCTTGGCACATCGCAAGATTTAACTCGCCTAAACGGAAGCGACGCCACAATCCCAGCCACACTCGGCATGTTCCGAACGGGCCGCTCGAAAGAGGCGAAATTCAGTGTTCCGTCTTTCAACACTACAATACTATCTGTTTGCCTGCGCACGAGTCAGACGGTAAGGCACAAGGACGGTTACAGCGATCTATGTCTGGTCTGAGCCTGAGTCCTCTGTGCCAACACTGTCCTACGATAGCATATATGGTGAATATTCTTACACAATCATGGGGCAGAGATGCACATACGGGGTTTTAGGTCACATGGCATACCTTTTCAACATGTTGTATCATTGTCACACCAGAGTGCCCATTGGCTGCCCTCCATCCGAATGAATTAATCCTTCTCTGGAACATACCGTATCGGGCCGAGCCACCAGGCACCTCACTCGGTCAACCGAGGATTGTGAAACGACCTGTTGACCATTGAGCTTCTATGGTGTATTACAATATTGACGCATTCTCCTGTGTCTTCTTGACCAACCACTATACTGACCTTGTGATGTGCTTGAGAATGGCGTCTGTTTATGGAGGTTGATACAGTACTGAGTAGACTGGTTGCGGATGGCATCCCTCAGCGTACTGAGGACTGTGACATCCATATTCACAATTTCAAAAAGCCAGTCGCTGGTGCGTACTCACAGGCACCCGCTACTCAGCCGACTATCAACAACGAATGTCCTCAAATGAGTGATGTCGCCCTCGCGAAACTCGGTTCTCTTCCAGGGAACAGGTATGCTGTGGCCGGACAGATACACCGCATGAACCCCATGACATTCCCCTTTCAGCTTACGGGGTGTGTTGTTCATCTTAGTCGTGGGGGTCGAGGTCGAGGTTAACGATGTACATCGCGCCATGTTGTCTTTGCGCTAGTCATGCACGGCGGGACTATCTCAAGGGATAGATAGAAACAGTCCTACATATTCCACGATGGACCGGAGGACCCGTGGTCTCGCAGGTGAGCGTTGTCCACGCGCTCTCTTGACATGCACAGTGAATGCGGGTTGAATGACTGCTAGACTGCTGGAGCTTGGGATTCCTGGTCGTGAAACGCTACTATCTCGCTGTTCATGTCCCTTGACCTCTTTCAGGCCTTTCACTTCGAGTGGATCATGAAAACCGCCTCCTGGAACTGCTTGAAACACAAAAACCAACACCTTACTTGGACCTACGCCCTCTGAACTACGAGGTCATCGATCCAGAATGTGAATGGAAGGCGAAGGTGGCTCTGTATGCGCCTTCTGCTGTTCGCCGAGAGTCGCATACACTAACACGTTCGGCCAGGAGAGCGTCTACAAAGCTCAGGCAAAAGTTGCAGAGCTCAGATACCGTCGATGGCTACCCTCGTATCTCTGTCTCCGCTGTTTTGAGTGTGCTGCAGGACGTTGTCGTAGACGACATCGTGCGCTTTGAGCCTGGGAACCTCTGGAAGGGCAAGGAGCTTCGGTGCAAACGTGCGAATCCCATCCATGCCAAACGTACCAGGAAATAGTCTTTGTGGCTTCCTATCTCGGTTTCTGGGTGTTGACTTACTACGACCTGCCGATATTCTCCCATAGCTACCGTCATTGTCTGTGATGTTGTTCGGCTGATGGTCTTTGTGTATCTACAAGATCTTCTAGTATTGACAAATGTTAGCTGCGTCTCGCTCCTCGTAATCATAGAAGAGGTTGGAAGTGATTGGAACGCCCGCAGCGTACGACTGAGCGAGGCACCGCAGACTGCCGCTTGTATTACATGGGCTACGACAGCGCGGCGAAAGATGGAAGTTGAGAATTAACTCCATCTCTGGATGGTTCCGAGCTACCTGCACGAGACAATTGTCGAGCTCGCGCCACATATATTCCAAACAGACCTCGGCCATCTTCTCGGCCATGAGCCCGAGCTCGAGCGACCGAAATTGGCGCGAGCGCATGTACCCAAGAGCCTTGAAGGTCCACTGAAGGTGCTTCCAGCCGTGACTCAGGCGAAAGGGCGTCGCAGTGAACTGCAGATTGTCGAGGTGCAGAACACGCAGCTGGGTGTTCTGAAGAGCAGTGGCATTTGGTTCCGTCAGCGTCCTCCCCAGGTCTATGGGATGACTGCATCAGCGGAGCCTCATCAGGCCTGGGCACTTGTTCCATGCTTTCAGTGCGACTCAATCGTGAGGTGATCGAGGGCGTCGCCCACATTGTCCAGAAATTGTTGCGCGGGCCGTCACTCGGACAGCATGTCCCACGAAAGGGTTAGGCGGCACGGTCGGACATTCAGGGGGCCATTCATTAACCAGTCCACGATGATGTCCGAGCAATCCATCACGGAGAGGCGCTCGATTCTTAAAGGAGTCGAGGGCGCAATCTGCATGACATCTGCTGGGAGGTCCAGGACCGCGGTTGGTGTATCAGGTCCTTGGAGTGCAGGCCACTTGATCCTCTTGAGTGACAGGCGCCGCAGCGACCGGCACATTGCTAATATGCGAGGGAGTTCGCGAAGGCTCGGAAACGCGTCAACGAGCTCCAGTGTCGTCACCTCCGCCAGCGTCGTGGCTAGGAAGGAATCGACGTTGTCGATGTGCCTCCAGCGTTTCAGGGTGATCTGCCGGATGGACGGGAGAGCCTGCAGGATCAGGACCATGGTGTCTATTGCGTGGAGTCCGAAGAGGGCGTCAAAGTGGATGGTCAGCACGCGAACGCAGGGCCCGATAACAGCCCTCTCATCCAGAAGTGCCGCAAAGTCCTCAACCGCCCTTACATTATTGAGCGCGACCACTCTGAACAGATTGGTCCGGGTTCGCGGAACCCATAGCTTGCATGTCAGGTTGCAGGCGCAGAGGGTCGCGATGTCATCGGAAAGGCAGTCGATGATATGGTCATAGATCTCCGGAGGGAGCCTCGGGGTGAGGTCACGTCTGGCTGACTGCATGCTGGGAGTAGAACTTGAAGATCAGCCTATGATCAGACTTAGTACGTCAGTAACACCGTTTGGATATACAGAAGGGGACAAACGCCTTTGAATATGTGAGCACCGTTAGACCAGATGATATCGTGCGGGTGAAGCAGGACCAATATCCCAAGTAGCGGTTCGGAACCGATCGATCCAGTGGCCTGCGGTGTAGCGATTATTATGAAGAAGGAGCAAGAATATGTGCACAACAAACTCGCTTGCAAACCGACATTCAGATGTTCAGGCCTGAGGCTTAGGAGGGATAAAGTACTGCATGAGGATCCGCATCTTTCATGTGAAAGATCTTGATATTATTTTGAATCTTTTTTACCATACCTGGCAGAAAAGATCAGAAAAGAAATTAAAGAAATGTTTTCAAATATGTATAGCCAAAGAATTGTAAATAAACAGCCTCCTCTCATTAAAGTCTTTTGTCTGAGCACATCAGCATGCCAGAAATTGTTGTAGCAGGTATCTTGAACATCATCATACCAGGTTCTACACAGGGGATTGGTACAGCCAAAGCCAGTATAGTCACAGGCAGCTCAGAAACTATCATCTTTGATTTTACACACTGTCAGCTGTAATGGTACCCCCATATAAACTAGATGTGCAGACTAGATGCAGTTATGATACACAAAAGTCCCAGAATATTTTCAGTGTAGGGACAGCCAGTAGCTGAATAGTTGGTAAACTGATAGTATGTGCTATGCAGAAACCATGTTGCACTGGTGGTCCATCAGACAGACACCAAAATGCACTCTTGTCAGATCATTTTTTTTAGAAAACAGAGAGGATGATGGCAGATACTCACCTCATCTGTGTGGAGGCTTACCAGCACAGCCAGACAATTTCTTTTCTGACATGGCATTTCAAGTCTTTACAGATGATGCAGAATGTGCAACTCAAGTTTCAAAGCTGAAAGAAACTGTTCACCCCTGATGCCAGCTTCACCATGCACACCTCTGAGTTGGCCTCATGGATTGGAACTGTGATCATTATGGTGATACACAGGCCCTTGTGAGCAATCTCAGACAGAGATGAGTCTATCTCTTCCCAGTCAAACAAATTCTGAAAGATTGCATCTTTATCCACAAAGCTGAGCATGACCTTCTCAAGGTGGGCACCATCTATAAGGTGGATAATGTTTCAGAGCCATGACATGTCCCCAGGGGATGTATCACCACACACATGGATATCTGACAGATGCAGAGTGTAGAGAGCTGAGAAGTGTGCATCCCAGTCAGACATATACTGTATGTCAAACACTACATCAGTATACTGGGCCAGCAGAGAAGACAACATTGGTACACACAATCATGTGTCATTCTGGGGTAGACTTTAAGATATAAAGTCAAGTGTTGCAGTGTAGACATCAACAGCACTACAATCGGAGGTAGGTTTTTGAGTATATTCCAGCAAGCCTTGAAATGGGTTAGTTGCAGTCGACCAAACACATAGAGCAAGTATCTCATGATTAGCCTGTAGCTGTTAACACCATATGTGACATCAGGAAAACTGTATTTTGCTTAAGCCTTCTTAAGTGCCCAGGCTAAGACTTTAAAGAGAGCTTTTGCTATCTTTGACAATCTTGACAAGTTGCTTTATCACTTTTTGGAACTTAAGTGCTCTTCATGAGTAGCATCAGATCTTTAAAGGAGCCCAGCAAGAAGCTTATTATTCTGACTATCTTTTCAAGTTTTTAAAGGCTGCTTTTACACCTACATAATTTTCATGTAAGTGGTGAACCATATCAATTGTTTCTACATAGTTTTTCCATTGTCATTGACTTTTTTTAAACTGTATTCTATCTTTTATGTAAGAGACTCAATAATTATATATTGTTACAAGATGCTCAGTCTGTTTGATACAGAACTTTTACAATAGCGACATTACGATACCGCGCAGAGCGTACTGACATTTTCCTTTTCTTAGTCATCCCCGAGATGTCTGCCTACATCATTGGTTGTACTTCCTATGGAGGTGGCTGCCCAAGGACATCAGCGAGCAACATGGAGTCATTCCATGATCTATCCTTTACAGTACACCTTCTTTTCTTTTTGATTATCTCCTTCTTCACTTCGGATGAGATGGGATGGGCACCCTGTTCCTTACATATCAAGGGTCTACCTTCTAGCCTGAATCCTATTCACCGCATCTTAGCTTAACGGTGAACTTCTACCTTATATCTCTCCATTTCTCTCATCTTTGATCTACCTTTTATTTATCATTCTTCCATTCTTCTCTTCCTTCTATTTATTCTTACTATACACCGAACCCTTCACACGACAGTGAAGGTAGGCTGATCACACACAGACATCAAACCTTGGAGGAGGCCCAGTAGTCGTGGAAGGCTAGGGGAAGTGAACCCCCTCGGTTTGCAGAACACCGGAACTAGAGATGATAGCACACAACGGTATGCTGCCTCCATGGTACCTGTAGCTGGGGCTAGGGACACCTGTGATGTCTTCAGAGGTAGACTTAGTAGGGTACTAAAATGGCCAGTGCATGTATATAAGCGGTAGTGGACTAGGTCGAGCCTTAAGCTTGATCTGACTATTATCTGGCTCGATAGGTCAGCAGTGCGAGAACTCGACAGGGACTTAGCCCTCATCACCAGATAAGAACCCTTGATTGGCGCCTGGACCTCCTTCCTCACCACCTCCAGACCCCTCCTCGCTGAGTATTAGTGCCCCGTCACTGGCGCTAACATCGAGTGTTGTAGCATATATTATGTAGAGTTTCTAAGAGACTCATTCTAAGACCTCTTTGGGTACTTTCTGTGGTCTTTCAATACTACTCAATATACAAACATAGTTCCCTATGACCTTGGATAATCTCTTAGCACCTAAAGCAGCTTTAAATGGGGAAGAAGAGAGGCATTCATTATGTGATCAATCTGATACAAAGAGGTCTCCTATAGAGTGCACACTTTAGCAGCTGATTATTAACCAACAAGGGGGAGATTCTTAATGATTGAATAGGTGCATTATGTGATAAAGAACATCCCAAAACATAATAAAATCACTCAGCACCATTGCCAAAAGGACTCTAAGACATAGTATACTTTGTTTATAAGTAAAAGTAAAAGTTGAATAGTCCGCATTTTTGAGGTTCAAGAGGCCCAAGTTATATGTATTATGTGACACAGAAGTTTAATAGAGTCATTCAGTACATTGCCAGAACAATGCTCAAACATTCTGTGGTATGCCTACAAGTAACAGTTGAACTTGTATAGTTCACATTTTTGAGGGTATAGAAGATGAGAATATATGTGAATTAGTTGGTTTAAATAACTAAGATGTTATAGTGTAGTGGTAAGTAAGGTGATGGTGATGTTGGATTTATTGACAGGGTGTAGGAAAGTCAAGGGTTCAATCCTGGGCAAGGCTGTCTTCTTTGAAGTACCCAGTGCTTATTTTTTGATCCAGAATTAGCACCTCTTTGAAAGAGCCCTGAAGAGTCTTTGGGCTTCTTAAAGGAGCTTAATAATAAGGGGGGGTTGTCTTGGGGCATCTTTGGGCTCTTTGGGATCTTTGGCACTCTTCAAGCTCTTGTAGAGTGAAAAAGAGTAAAATACAGTTTTCCTGATGTAGGATAAATAGCTTGGAGCCCACTACAAAGAGGGCATCAAGATTGAGGGTCAGCATGCAAATGCAGTGTCCAATATCAGTTGTCTCATTCAGAAGTACCACCAAGTGGTCAGTCATCTCAATGGTATTGAGCATGACCACTCTGAACAGATTGGTCCAGGTTCACAGAACCCACAGCTTGCATGTCAGGTTGCAAGCACAGAGGGTTGCTATGTCATCAGAGGGTTGCGATGTCATCAGAGAGGCAGTCAATGACATAGTCATAGATCTCTGGAGGGAGCCTGGGGGCGAGGTCAAATCTGGCTGACTGCATGCTGAGAGTATAACAAGACCAGTCTATGATCAGATGAGATTAGTATATCAGGAACACCGTTTGGAGATTCAGAAGGGTTAACTGCCCTGGATGTGAGCACTGTTAGGCTGGATGATATCATGTGGGCAATAATGGTTCAGAACCAATTGATCAAATGGCCCACAGTGCAGCAATTACTGTGAACAAGAAGTGGGGGGTAGGTGCACAATGAACCCGCGTAAACGTCAAGGTTGAGGTTCAAGAGCGAATGACACATGCTATGCGCTATGTTGTCCCACAGATCTTAACAGGATCATTGGAAATTAAGACGTTAAAAATTTGCCAGCAGGGATTCAAATGAAGCAGAATTGAATGTCTGAGATTGCACCAGGGAATATAGTCATGATCTCAGCTTCAAGTTTGTGGCAGCAGCTACATATAAAGTTATGGAGCTGTTATTATCATGAAGTACTTAAGTAGCACTCACTCTCCGCCAAGTATGTTTATGTAAGACTGAAGGCAAATATTCCAAGGCGCCCACTGGCTGGGGCCGTGACGTCGTGAAGTGTGAACTCGCTCAGCGCTCAACTTTGAAATCTTCAGTACATATTCCATATTCAATCGCCACGCACTGGGCCCGAGAGTCCGTGGATTACTTCAACGAGTTGCTTCGCACATGCTACCACATGGATAGCTCAGCGTGACGGTGCTCACCTCCGAGGTATGTACTACTAGTACTTTGCCCAAACGACAAGACTCATCTCTTATCCAGGCCAGTCCTGCACCATACTCTCGGCATGCGGTCAGCTAGACGCGACTGCGACTGTTTCGCCTCAAGGCTCCCTCCGGAGATCTGTGACCATGTCATCGACTGCCTCTCCGACGACCCCGCGAGCCTCTGTGCCTGCAAGCTCACATGCAAATCATGGATCCCGCGTACCCGGACCCACCTCTTCAGAGTAGTCCTGCTCGATCAGAAGACGACCGCGCGCTTCAAGTCGCTTCTAGGGGAGACGGCTGAGATCGGACCCTGTGTCTGCGCCCTAACCGTCGACCTTGGCGTACTGGTGGACACCGAGTTCTCGATCTTGCAATCCCTCCCGTCCATCCGGAAGATCACCCTGAAGAACTGGCGCCACACCGACAACGTCAATGTCACCCTAGCCGCGGCGCTGGTAAACGTGACAACGCTGGAGCTGGATAATGCGGATCTGAAGCTGCGCGACCTCCCGCACATGCTGGCGGCGTGCATGTCCCTGCGATGCCTGTCGCTCAAGGTGGTGAACTGGCGCCCACGCACAGGACCCGATGCTGCCATCGAGAGAGCCTCGGATTTCCCAGCAGAGGTCATGCAGATCGTGCCTTCGACACTTTTGAACATCGAGTGCCTCTCCGTCAAGAATTGCTCGGGCCTCGTCGTGGACTGGCTGACCACGGGCCCGCTGGATGTTCGACCGTGCCGCCTCAGCCTTTCATGGGACATGCTGTCCAAGATGTCTTCGTTATCCACGACCCGGCCCGTGCAACATCTTCTAGACAACGCGGGCGACGCCCTCCACTACCTCATGATATCGTCGCACGGTAAGCATGGCAAAGTTCCCGCACCTAAGAGAACGCCCGCTGACGTATGCACCCCACAGGAACAGGAGTGAGCGCAGAGGGAACCGCCCATCTTCCGGAGGTTACTGCCCTTCGTAACACGCAGCTAGCCGTCCTGCACATCGACCATATGCGGTTGACTGAGACGCGCAGGCCGTATCGCCCAGGTCACGGCTGGAACCAGCTTTCGTGGACCTGCAAGGCTCTCGGTTACATGTGCTTGCGCCGATTCCGATGCCTCCAGCTAGAGCTCATGGTCCAGACGACGGCGGAAGCCAGCGAGGATAGTTGGGCGTGGCACGAGTTCGATCGCCGTCTTGCGCGGGCGGCTCTGAGACACCGGGGACTGGAGTTGATTCTCAACTTCCATCTTCTGCCGTGTACGCCCGGCCTGAGTGATGGAGAGAGGTATATGCGGTCGTGCCTCGCCGCGTCGCACGCAGCAGGTGTTCAGGTTGCGTACAACTTCTACCATGATTACGGGCAGCGGGATGCATGTCATCAAGCTTAGTGTGCCTACTTACCCGCCCATACTGGTTACAGGTTCAGCTGCCTATCTGCTGCTATGCAATGCAGCCCCATATCACCGTGATGTGCGCTACGCAGGGGGTTCCGAGAGGGTTGGATACTATCCAGTAACGATCCTGTCGATGGAAGGTTCAGGGCATGGCTCGGTATTCCATTTCCAAGTCTGCAGAGGTTCAATCCGATTTCCTTCATCCGCATGTACATCGAGCACTTCTTTGGCAGCGTAACGAATATAAACTACTAGCGGGTCGTATCCGCCCACTTGTCGAAGATGCTCATGAACCGCTTCCAACGACCTCCGTCGAAGCCCTCCACGCGCCGCCACTCCTCGCTCTCCGGCCCGAAAGCGACCTTGATCCATACTAGCAAGCTTGCCACACTGATGTCCGCATGGCAGATTCGTTTCTCCTCTTCTCCGCCACCCATAAGCAGCAGGCTGCCGTCGCCCGCAGCCTCGAACCATGACGCTAGGAGGCTGCACGCTCTCTCGAAGCTCGCCCACTGCTCCTCCCGCTTCTCACCGGGCGGGCTCAACTCCTCCATCTTGCACCCGAAGCGCTGCTCGCGCGTTGTGCGGAAGTACGCTGCGCTCCGCGGGTTGAGGATCGTCATGACTTGATGCATGATGAGCGGCCCGAGTTTCGTGTGCACCGTAGTGGACAGTGCGTATTGGAACGCGACGTGGAACGCGCGCACGTCGTGCGGGAGGAGCGGTGGCGTGTCGGGGTATGTCGCGTCGAGGTGCGCGGCGATCTTGGCGGAGTCGGCGACTATGCTGCGGGTGCGCGGATCGTAGATCACGGGGAGCGCGTAGGGGTGCGGTGCTGGCGGGGGGTTGGGCACGACATTAAGGGAACGAAGAAGAGGCGCGATGTCCGGGTATTCGACCCATTCAGTACGGTATGCGAGCCCCTTGTAGTTGAGGGCGAACCTAGCAGCAGAGTATGTCACTATGAGGTGTGCGAGGCTTTGAAGGCTCCGAGAGGTACTTGCCGCGTCTTCCAAGTGTTGGGCGACCAAGCTACGCCCGGTACTGTGCTTGGGATATCGTAAAGAATGATGATGTCTGATTCAGGTAGGTTGGCTGCCGACATCTCGCTTATACAAACGTTCGCTGCTTCGACGACACAGTAAAAGCAGACAGTGGTAAACGGCAACCGACGGTCCCTACTATTTATGAGTCTATGTCATAGGCGCGTTCAGAACTGATCAAGCGATAGCTGACTGATCCTAGTCGCGGGTCTACTGTATCAGGCCGGGATCTCGGCCATCTTCCCTACTCGGTCGTCCGAGCATTGTTCAACCAATCCTTGATAACTCAGCTTAAAAGGCACACAAATATAATTTGCTAATCTTTCTCTACCCACTGGTATGACTATCTTGCGGTAGGCTTGAGCACTGAGCCCATGGTACTGGCCTGACCTTATACATACTTACTGGCAGAGTGCACGACGGTTGAGCACATCAAACTGGTCGAATGACACACGAACCACTGCTGCTAATCTATACTGTACTTCTTGTCGGCGAACAGCTCGGTACGGTAATCTCGGGCTGACCCCTCACGGTCTTCAATGCCAGGTTCACTGTCTGTTTTGCTGGCATGCTCTCCTAACATACCGACATGATTCATTCAACCTCAGTCATAGGACTACTTCGGTCTACGTCTCTGTGAGATTCCTCAGTAGGAAATACGTCGTCTTGAGCTGTCGCCGGACTGGCTGTCGTCTGAACCTCTTGGAAGTCCTCGTCCTCTGTCTCCCGCTCCGCCATGGCACGCCTGTAACGAAGATCAGCGTAATGGACATATGTATTACAGTTGGGCACACCTGAATGCCTCTCTGCATTGCTCACGGAGCCTGGGGGTTTTCCATCTCTGCATCTGGGAGCTATTCGCAAGCATGTCCTGATCCAATGCTTTGGCAGACATGAGAACAGGCACAGGTAAGAACGGTCAAGAAACTCACTGTCATCCTCGCCCAGCAGTCTAACTCTTCTGAGGTCGAGACACTGCCTAGTTACAGGGAGCGGTAGTCATTAGATATAATTTCAGATAACAGTATTTACAAAGACGCACCATGAATTTCTGTTGTCAAAGAACCTGACTATATGGAGCGGCGCTTTCGAACCACTTCCTTTCCTGAATAACAAGTCCTTTATCCTTTTCGGTATTGCTGGATCGTCAGGCTCGAAGACGACTGCGGGCCACCATGGATATGGATCTGAATGTAGTCCAAACAGTGAGATAGGATGCAGCCGCTTTCAAGAGATCGAGCTTACTTGCTTTTGCCCATACTGCGCAGAGTACCATTAGTACGCAAACAGAATGAAGCACGTTACACGTACTTAGAGTGCCGCCTTCCAGCAGCTTGCCTTCTGGGAGTACTACAGCCCCCGGTTCTTTCGTCCCATTTCGTTTCGCACATGATTGTCTCGACAGCCCATCTATGTGCCCTCCTGGATGGTCTTCATCCGCATCGCTGAGGTCGCTCAAATCTGATAGGTCAGATCCCGCGCCCGCCTCGGCACTACGGGACGGTCCTGCAGTTGCAGCCCGCTCTGCTGCTGCTGCTTCGGCTACCAGCCGCTGCCTTTCGAGCCTCTTTCGCAAGTTTTTCTCCTTGCGGATGGCAGGCGTATCAAGCGTCTCGATCCAAACGATCCTGCGAGGTTGCTCTTGTTCCTCCACAAGCTCCTCAACCGCGAGTTTCGATGGACCAGCCGGGGGTGCTTCCGCGGGCTCGGTGTCATCCACTTCCATAGCCTCACCTATTGGGGGTTCAATGAGACGATCAAGATGTCCAGGTTCGACATCTACGATTGTCTCCACGGAAGGCACTGTCTCCTCGGCGACTTCCTGGAACGTATCACCCACAACAGTCTCTACTGGCAATGCTTCATTCACAGGTTCTTCTGCAATAGCACCTTCCGCAGGAACATCCATCGCAGATTGCTCTTCAACTGATGCGTCATGCATGACCTCGTCGTCGGCTGGTGCTTCGGTAGTAGACTGTTCTGCAACCGGGGCGTCATTGGCAGATGCGTCCTGCATCAACGCATCTGTCGGTCCTACGGGCTCTTGAGACACTTCGTGGGTGGACCCTGTTTCTGCAGGGACATCTTCAGGCTCCGGAGAAACATGCCCAAGAGATTGGTGTTCCAAGGGCAAGCTTTGGGGACGATCCAGGACTTCCGTCACGACCTCCTGCTCTATCGACAAACTGTCGACCACAGGGAGGGCTCGTTCGGGTTGCGGAGACTGATGATTAGAGCGCATGAATGGAACAGGGAGATCGTCCTCGTGAGGCGCTGCCTCGTCGCGAGCTTGGTCTGTTGGCAGTTCAACAGACCACTCCCCGTGATCATCGACGACGCCCGGATCGGTTTCAGGGGGCTCTGGATCAGGACACGCCGCAAAGGGCTGATCGGCGTTCTCGGGTACAAACTGCAGGTCTTCTTCTGGCAGCGCTTCCGTATCCCTGCGCCCTGGAGGTGCGAGCTCCGTATGTGCTTCGCCTGGCGATGCAGGTTCTGTGTGTTCGTCGAATGGACGTTCCGCGTGGCCCTCCATGGCGGGATCATCATGCAAACTGAAGGTCTCATCGACAGCCATCTGCGTATCCTCGGTAGTACCCAGAGTCTCGTTCTCCACCTTGCTCGTGCTGAACGCAGCTAAATGAGATTTGGCTCCAGCTGTATATTGGTCAGTCAGTATTATCTGGTTTTTTCAAAGGTTATCTGAAGCATCACAACATACCTCCCTTGCCTCTGAATTTCTTAGGCGGAGTGGGTTGGGGCGGAGGCCGTTGCCTCCCACCTCGCACCTGGTCAGGAGGCAAGATCCACCCTTTGTCAAACATTTTGAATGACTGCTGGTTGTCCACCTCTTCCACCATCGGAGGCGCGACCTTAGGAATTGTCGAACCCCGCTTACGTCCAGGCCTCTTGGGAGTCTGAGGTGGCTCTCCCGGTTCGGCGTGCTCAGGCGCTGGAACCTCGCTCTCCTCGGTCGGTGGGTCCACCTCAGGTTCCCCAGTGGAACCGGAAGTCTCGTTTTCAAACTGAGCCATCATCGCAGACGCCCTGCGTGTTCTGGCGCGGAATCCGGGAGATGCGTCCAGCCGCTCTTGACGCTTGCGCTCCAGCATAGCTTTGCGATTGATCTTAATCTTGACCAGCTTCGGTGGCGGTGCAGGCGGTGGCGGCTTGAATCTGGGTAACTCGTAGTTGACCAGTGCTTCCAACGGCGACTTGTTTAGCTCTAGTTCGATGTCGTCCTTGATGAGATCCTTTTGGGCGAGGAGCTCAATGACGTCAAGTGGAGGCTCCAGATCGCCAACAGGAGGACGAGGCTCCGGCGGTTCGTCTTCGTCCATGGCATCAAGGTCTCGAGTTGTATCTTCATCCATGGCATCTGGGTCGCGGGATGGTGGGTGCACAATCAGTCTATCTAGCTCCGCCATTATAGGTTCTGCAGCACCCAGTATCCTTTGAGCTGTTTTGTGGAATGAAGTACCAGGCTTGTTGTACAGCATCGCGTTCGTCGCCACCAATTGTACGTCATCCTATGGCGTGAGAACCGCTTCGTTAGGCTGTCGGCAGGAGTGCGCACAGAAACATTTGACGCACCTTGAAATCCTGGAGATCGAGGTACTGGTGGCGGTTCAGTTTCTCGTCAATGACGCTCCAGCACATTGGACGTTCGATGACGTCGTAGTAGTCCGGCACTTCCGCCTTGGAGACAGGATTTCTAAATGTGTCCATTCGGTCGGTCCTGTGGCATATCTCAGCACAACGTCCCAACAGAGGGTAAACCGCATACGTCGTGATCTTCTCAAATGCATGTCTGAGGGGCGGCTCGTGTGGAAGGAGGAGCTTGTCAAAGACATATTGTTTTGTCTCTGCACTCTCAAGCTTGAGGCTCTCGCGCTTGCCGCACTTTTCTATGAGCGCACGGACACGTTCAAGATCCCGACGAAGGAGTTTCATGAACTGCATTCGTATCGTTAGCAGCTAAGTTAGCCCCGACCGTAGATGATACCTACCTCGAGCTTGATCGCCTTTTCTTCGTCCGTGTGTTGCCTCGAGCCCGTGCTGGCAGTCCAAGGCTCGAGATGTAGCCGTTTTAGGAACGCAGCTCCCCTCCTAGCCTCACGCTTCAAGCTCCAGTACTTACAGACAAGTGCCACGAATTCACGCTTGTGCCTGACCACCACCTTACTGATGTATTGCAAGATACGGTCGACCATGATACGCGGTACGAGAGGTGGGCCCGGTTTGTACGTCTTGGCGTATGCTCGGGCGGTCTTCGACGACTTCGGGGAGGGGTTCTCGTCCAAGTTATCAAGTTCGCCACGTTCGGCTTCTGCGTCCAGTGCAGCGATTCGAGCGTCTTGTTGCTCTTTCTAATCTGGTTTGTAAGGTGGCTAGACCACAGTTATGAGCAGGATTGACACTCACCGGCAGATGCTTCTCGCAAAAGGCAGCGAGCATAGGTGCCTCCGAGCCCTGGGATGCCTTCATGGGCATCAGTAGCTTCTCCTTTCTGGCGCAAGTGACATGAAATGCAATGAAGCACGAGGGCTTATTGCATTGAATACATGCCCCTTCTTTCACGTCGCACAAGGAACATTTCTACGGGGTGTCAGAGCTATCAAAAGAACAAGTGAGCATTAGCAACTCACAAGCCGCCATCGCTGCTTGGAGATCCTATCGATACCCGTGATAGGCTCCATGAAGACATCGTTCGCGACACGCGTCTCCGGGACCCAGATCGCGCATAGAAGGTGCACCCAATCTCCATGGACGGTCTGCTTGAAAGCGCCGCCCTCATTCGGGCACAGCTCGCAAGACTAGAATCATATCAGAAGGAGACATATGTCTTGCTTCGTGGACATACCACAGGATTCTCCGGAGAGACGGTGCACTTGCGACAAAGCCATTGGCCTTCAGGGATGTATGGGACGCCATAACAGTCTGCAGCTCAGTTGGCATACAATGAGATGAGATGAGGGCTAGTAGGCTGGCCTTGGTGCACGGCGAGATTGCAACCATCGCAGAAAACAATTGCGTTCGTGTTCTCTCCTTCCGAGTCATCGCATATGGCACAGGTTGAGTCCTCTGACGGAAGTGCCATATCAGGCTTTGGTATGTTCTTGGTCTGTAGAATTCTTTTCGGCATTGCAGGCAATTCTGAAGTAATAGGTACCAGACATACCAGGTCAAACCATTCCTTCTCGAGCCGGTCCATGATGATCTCGAATAATTCATAAGATACTCGACCGTGTCCGTCCTTCTTCCTATCTGCATTGATGGCATCGAGCCACTCCTGATCTAGGGTGGCGGGAGTCAATATCTGAGACAAGTGAAGGGAAACGGGGGAATTCAAGGGAGGTACGCCTTATCCTCGAAGCTATCTCGATCCGCAACCGAGACTTCTCGCCAGACAATGCTTCCGCCGCTCAAGTAAAAACCTTTTGAATACCGGTCTCCACTGATGTATGAAGGTCATTCAACATCGGAGTATATAGACCAGTCGTGGCTTCGATTGACAGATCGGCCGGACAATAAACATTGTCCCTCCGTTCCCTCGGTGGAGACATCGTTAATCACGCAAGCTGGAGCTGGGACTTCTCCTTCTCGAACATATGCCGTAGGCCACTCAATACGACATGGCATTGAACCTTGTGGGGACATGTGGTTCTCCGTAAAGGCAATTAAAATCATAGAACAATTGGCATGAAGCCCAACCCGAGATATAATGCGCCAATGAACGACAAAGCGAGGGACGTACCTTGTTCGTCCATATCATACTCTACATGTTCCGCAAGCTCACTCTCCAGCGGTTCTGCAAAGTTCTGGTGTTCTGCATGGCAGCCTCGACACTAGTGGCCCCTTGACATACCAATGTAACGAATATAATGCTCTGGTCTCTTGAAATCCGAGAAATCATTGTCTATGTGACGTCAGACCTTACTTATAGCTCGCCAGAGACACACACTAACATCCAAAAGACCTCATCTGCTGGTCGCGCACCCCAGAAGGATAAGACGCGAAGTCATCTTCCAATTTCAAGAATGAGACTTTGGGAAGTGGCTGCGGTCCTGGCGAATTGGCTCCTCGCCCCATGGTCGCGTTCGGGTCCTACACCGTTACTGTAGGTCTGTTCAAGAGTTGAGGAATGTGCGCGCGACACGGTCTAAGCAGAGAAGGACAACGACACAGTCGAGCGATCGCTGATGGGTGAGAAGCACGTCTAGACTCCGCGACTTCCCGCCACGGCGCCTACCTCCAAGTCACCTCGCCACCAGTCCGAATCTTGCAACTCAAAAGTCTACTTCATCTGCGGACACCTCTTTCCTTGATCGCTATCGTGAGGCTTCAGGACAAACGATGGACCCTTCAGTGCCATTGATTGTCGATAACGGTACTGGTGTAAGGCAGGTCGCCTGCGTCCAAAGTACACCCCGACTTACTCGTCCTCCAGTTCGTCAAAGTAGGATATGCAGGGTCCAACTTCCCTGAACATGGTGCGCCAATTTTATGCATACCAGTGTGCCATCATTCCTACGGTCTTGTTGTGCAGTCTTCCCTTCAATCGTCGGCCGTCCTATTCTGCGAGCGGAGGAGCGCGTCGGGACGGCAGTCATCAAGGATATCATGATCGGTGATGAGGCCGCAGAGAACCGGAACTACTTGCAGGTCACTCAGCCGATGGAGCACGGTATTGTGCGCAACTGGGAGGACATGAAGCTTCTTTGGGACTACACGTTCGACGAGAAACTGCGCACCAACACCCAGGGGCGCAAAGTGCTGTTAACTGAACCCCCGATGAACCCCAAAGCGAATCGGCAACGGATGGCTCAGGTCATGTTCGAGGAGTATGGTTTTCAAGGAGTGTATGTTGCGATCCAGGCAGTGCTCACGCTATACGCGCAAGGTATGTCCAATATTGATGCTCCTCAGTAGACGGGGCTCATATGGTTTCGCTACTAGGTCTGACGACCGGGGTGGTGGTGGACTCTGGAGATGGTGTGACGCATATTGTGCCCGTGTATGATGGGTTCGCCCTACCACACTTAACGCGGCGACTGGATATTGCTGGGCGAGACGTAACGCAATATTTGATCAAGCTGTTGCTCATGCGAGGATACGCGTTCAACCGAACCGCTGACTTTGAGACTGTGCGGGAGATCAAAGAGAAGCTGTGCTATGTCAGGTCAGTGCGTCTTGATTAGTCAGGGGACTAGCTTCAACTGCAACGTCGTAGTTACGACTTGGACCTTGACACAAGACTATCCGAGGAAACGACAGTGCTGGTCGAGAGCTATACAGTATGCATGCCACTCAATCTATTCCCTGCATCCTCTACTCACGTCATTACCAGCTCCCTGATGGCCGAGTCGTCAAGATCGGTTCAGAGCGCTTTGAGGCACCAGAATGCATGTTCCAACCACACCTTGTAGACCTTGAGCAGCCAGGTATGGCAGAGATGCTCTTCCAGACCATCAATAGCGCAGCCCTCGACGTCCGTGCGGAGCTCTACAAGCACATCGTACTGTCTGGCGGGTCCAGCATGTACCCCGGGCTGCCGAGTCGGCTAGAGAAGGAGATGAAACAGCTCTACCTCACACAGGTGCTCGGTGGCGATCCATCGCGGCTCAATGTACGTATCATATCCCCCCCTTGCAGTAACGTGTACTGATCTTCACGGTGTCCACAGAAATTCAAGATCCGCATCGAAGACTCCCCGCGTCGGAAAAACATGGTCTTCCTCGGTGGTGCAGTGCTTGCAGACATCATGAAGAACCGCGAGGAGTTCTGGGTATCGCGTGAAGAGTGGTTTGAACAAGGCGTTCGGTCGCTGGACAAGCTCGGACGTGGCGAGAGCTGAACACGAAGTGTATTTATACATGTGTTGGGAATGAAACAGGTTGACAGGATCTGAAATGGATGTGGCCTCGAACATGAGCTGGCTCGGCAGGTCAGGTCAGGTCAGTTACATGCCACAGGAGGGTCCTCTGCACTTCGTCTTACATAGGTCTGCTACAAAATTGGTTTCACACTTCATATACTTAACAGATCAAATAACCACTCGTACTCAGCACTGTACAAGTAATGGACGTACAATGCTTTCGATTTGAACATCCCCCCTGACAGCCTATATCTTCGTAACAGGATGCTTCATGTCATCGTCAGTCCTCTGCCTTCATCATCTCTTCCAATCCTTCTATTCGGGGCGTAAACTTCACCGAATATGGCTTAGGGGACACCAGCGCCTCGTCCGTAAATGCATCTGGGTCCAGCGACGATGATGCGTCTGGAGTGATGTTGAATGCCCAAAGCATGAGAGCCGTGTTGATGAACAGCGAGCTAATGCGGAGGACAACAATGTCAACATCGGAACCCTGCAGAGCGAACTTGCAAAATTCACTTATCAGCAACATGTTGTCCGACACACACTCTGGCAAGGACTTGAGACCTCGGCTGACCACGCTGGTCACTCGAAATAACACATACCTTCGTCCGAACCCGAAGGTGAAGAATTTCAAGTCTTCTCGAATGCGGCCGTCCTGAGTGAGCCATCGCCCAGGCCTGAACGCCTCAGGATCGGGATATACCTCAGGATCCCGCGCAATTGCCCTACAAGCGATCAACGGCGCGCGCACAACGGTTCGGACTACAGGCGATCTTACAGATGGTTTCCGATGATCTCAGTGCCCGCCGGGATGATATAGTCCTTCTGTTCGAGCGATTGTAGCGTCAGATGACGAGATGGGGAAGAAGTGGATTATCCCAGCACGTACCCACACGATGTCCTTGGTTGCTCGGTGTGCAAAGCCTGGTAATGAGCGCCGCGTCAGGATCAGACCAGTAAGTGCTCTAGGATGCACTCGCCTCCTGCTGCGATAGGCCGCCATCTGGAGGCCTCAAGGAAGAAGGCTGTCACCTCCGGCAAAGCGTCCTCATGATCGAACGTCGGGACTAATATTCCGGATCAGAGCCCTGGACGGCAGAATCCATGGAATAGTTACCCTGGTTGCGGCCAACAACCTTATCGAGCTGTGCTTGCACCCTGGCTTGTGCCTCGGGGTGTAGCGCGGCGGCCAGCGTGACTATCATCAAAGAAGACGCAGTCTAGGGTGTCGTTCAGCTGGCACTTCGTACTGGTATACATGGCATCTCACAGTGTCAGAGCCTGCGCCGAACATCGCACCTGCCAGGTACGCAACCTCGTCATCGGAGAGCTGGAGGACTTGCTGTTCCCTGAGGACATGTGCCGTGAAGGATCCCAGCGCTTGGCCTCGTTCCTACGTGGCGTCAGAGAGGCACAGTAGTTCAATTCAGCTACCCCACCGTCTTTGCCTTGACATCCGCGACCTGGTTTCTGAAGAAGCCCAGCTCTTCCTTGTGGTACTTCTGCAATTCCGATGCAAATCCCGGGATGTGCCGGAGGAAAGGATATGTGTCCACAAGGTAAGCTCCAGGTCGAAGAGCGGCCCCGAAGCGACGAAGGCACCGGTTTATCGTTTGCACCTCCGGATCGGAGTATGAAGTAGGAGTTGTCTTGCCATAGGTGATAGTAATAATCACACTCGCGGCGTATCTGCAGACTGGAAGTGAGTCTGTGCTCGCAACCATTATTCTAGCCTCGCACATACTTCCTCGCGTGATCCATGTGCTGCTTAGGTCTTTGGTGGCAGTCCAGGACGTATGTCTTCGCATTCTTTGTTTGCATGACCTTGTACGTTTCAGCTACCTTCGGTTGCAAGAAGACGTGCAGTGCCCTGGAACAGCTCTCGATGTAATTCAATTTGGAACGGGAGATATCGAGGTGATCTTACTTCCGCATTCTCTTGATACGCTCACCTTGGCCAGTCAGGACGACTCGAAGTCCGCCCGAGAGGATCTCGTTCGCTGCGACAGCTCGCGGGCGATCCATTGTTTCCCCCGAGTGTTTGCTAAGAATGTCAACTGCAGCCTGGAAGCGCCAAAACCATGTTGAGATAGACTTGGCCAGTAATACGAGAAGTCATACCTGGTATCTACCTACGATGCAGACAATCCGTCGACCATATCTGAACGTCACTACAGGACCATACTCGTTGACCATATCGGCATAGTATCGGTAGGCACTGCTACGATATGGTTCAATACTCGCAACAAAAGGACAGACGCTCACTAGCTTCCTGGAAACGCATTCCCAAAGAGCCAGTGCCCCGGAGGACCGGGCGGCAACGAGGCTTTCTGCAGACGCAGCGGTACTATGACATACACGTAGAACGCAACGGACAGAACAGCCAGAACAACCAGCACAGCGGTCTGCATGGTGGACGTGTGAGTGGGCCCTACTAGCGGGTCGCCCGACACGCTTTTAGGGTAGCGGCCATGAACCAGCGCCGCTGACGCGCAAACGATGAGTCTTGGGACTTGATACGTTACTAAACATGTATTCCCACACGTCCAGCCTGAGTAGGAGTCGCTTTAGTCCACGACGCCTACTCGACACGTGTATCGTACTACACATTCAACTGATACCGTTGAATGAATCAGGTCTTGAGCGCCGGTGTGCTTTTTCAAAAACAATTAGATCGCCCATGAGCTTGCAGAACAAAATATACGAACACCGCAGCTTTGCAACAGTGACATGCGCAGCCAGGCGCGTCTTGCAACTCATACCGTGATTGCATGAGAACTTGAACAGATCGAGATGTACTTTGCCAGAGATTCCTTGCGGTCGCGAAACAGTCGGGCCGAGTCGTAGGTTACGGCTCGCTAGACTAGCTGATTAAGAAAGAGTGGTCTGGATTAGTTGGACAGCTTCCGTGGCGTTTTAGATACTAAGCGGCAATATGACAGAGATGCTACGGTCAATGAGGATCAAGCAAGAAGGTACGCACGGAAAACACAAGAACCATCCCTGAATAACAAAACAGGAAGTTTTTCTTCAGGGTGCACAACATCTTTCAGTGCGCAAGCCAGCATAGATTTTCGTATGGTTGCACTGGCAGTATGTTGCAGATACCATCGCGGCATTACATTGCAACAAAACGAGGGACCCAGGTGCAGCGAGTAAGCATACCTTGATTGTCTCGGAGCCACGGAGAATTCGGGAGCCCGCACAGATATTAGTCAAGCAGTGAGACAAGTGAGAAGCGGTGCACGGAGCCTGATGAATATTAATCCGAGCAGCATGAGGAGAAATACAACTGACTGCAGGAGTACGCGTGTCAAGGATCCGATGTTTGCTTCTGTGCTACCGCAGATGCTTCCGTCTTCCATAGTGAACGGTGGACATGTCCGTCTGGGTGAGTGCCATACATGCCCTTTTGAATTGGGGGTGCTTCATGACGTCAGGAATCCTCGACTTGTGGTGCGCTTGGACCGCAAACCCAAATTCATCATGATTGGACGGCTTGTTCTGCTAGGTGCGACTCAGGGGTGCTCCGTGCTCGCCTGTAACAGTCGCCTGTCTGTGGTCGTCATGCGCATAAGTCAAGGAAAGCGTTGCGAGCTGCGAGGCCGGTTGCACGGCCGATTACGGGCAGTCATCATGTAATCCCATACGGGACAGGAAGTGGCTCGTTTGAACGCCTACAGTAAGCTTGCTGCGCCTTAGCACTTCTTGCGGCTTATAAATGCAGAACGAACGACCACAATCATTTTGTGACCCTATACGTAGTTTTCTCAGCAAGTGCGCTGACCAAGAAACGAGGATCTAACGACGGGGGTACTTGAATTATAGAACCGATAGATACTTACTGTTTGTTTGTTTGAATCTTGACTGAACGTGGAGACGAAAGAGGAATTCACTAGCTGCCGATGAATGATGCGTGCGCGTGGGGTTCGGGAGCCCTGGCAAGTCATGAGCGAGAGATTCAGAGGACTCGCGAACATTGGCGTTGCGAATGGAAGAAGGTGAGTACTACGCTTCACGCATATGTCGGCTGCCGGGGGCATTGCACGCAAAATAACATGTTGCCCGAGGACAGCAGCTTGCGGTCTCGGTGCGTATTCCTGGATTCTGAGGATGTGGGATAAGTAGAACGATAGTATGCACGTGACAGACCAGAACGTAGAACGTAGCGGTATTGTACCGGGATCCCGGCCACCCTACCTACTCGGCCTTCCAAGGCATCGTTCAGCCTCCTCAGGGAACTCAAATACTGATACTGTTGTGTACCTAGAGGTCATAGCTACACGATGGTGCACCTACTGTGCAGTTTGCTCAGGAATTGGTTCCGCAATACGCATTCTGACCGAGTAGCCCGGGCCTAGCCCGGCCGAGATCCCGGCTCGATACAGTATGTAAGTGGTACATTCAAACCTTGCTGGGACCTAGTCTGGTATGATACTATTAAATACTAAGTCTTGATGCCAATTGCTTCAGGCCAAGGCCAAGGAGTCTTGACGCTGCTTATCGAACTCTCTATTTGCGAAACATGCTCATGTCGCGAGAGGGTCACCTAAGACAGGTAGACTCCCTCATCCTTCAACCTAGCACGATGCACGGCAAATCGCGCTGTCACGACATAGTTCAACTTTGAGTTCACCTTCACCCTGGAGGTCTGACACTTCGCTTGACCGCCGACCTATCACTGGCCGGCCACATCCTTGGTCTCTGCCTTATCCTACGTTCCTCATAATGCACTACCACACTCCTTTTGTTATACTAGCAATCCTAATCGGAATTGTACAAGCCAGCGGGCACTCTGGCTTCAAGGTAGTTCATATGTCCAATCGGCACGGCAACGGACAGCACGCACGACTCGCCCGCCGAGCGCGCTCGGGAAGTGGACGTTGTGGAGTGCAGAACAAACATCAAGTGTGTATCAGTGCCCTGAATGCGTGTCTCCGCACTCAGTGTATTGTTAGACCACCAGCAACCACACCGCCGTCTCAGGGCCGTCGTCGATGAATATCGACCCGGACTACAGTGCAGTGTCGATGTTCTCAGGAGGTTTGATCAACGTGCTCTCACCGTGTGGGCCTACTGGTGCTACTTGTAAGTTTCATGGTTTCCAGCACCCTGAGCCCGAAGTGGTTCTGATGGCGGCGCGTCGTCCCGTGTCGCGTCTCTGACCAGTTAACGTGACGCCTACCAGCGGTCCCAACGGCGCCATAGACTGGCTGAACTGTGGCGTGAACGAAGGCGGATGGCGTCCGCCGTACATCACCGTCAAAGATCTTATAACGAAGGATCTGTCGGTGACGGACCCAGCCAGCCCTTTCAAGGCCTGCGGATCATTCATAGACATGTTTAAGGAGTATGCGAAGGAGTTCGGAGGTGCGTACTCCGCCTTCATTGGTGGCCCACAACGCGGAACATGGAGAGGAAGGCAGAAAGGCGCTCGGAGCATTAAGGTCATGACCTCCGTGCACACTACGCCGCTCCAGACACCGTAATGTGGATAAGGTGGCCACCATCGAGCACTGATATTTTTTTCCTTACGGCGTGTGCAGTGCCGCCTATCATCATTGCTTCTATTGCGTTGCAAGAAAGTACCTGCAACCCAGAGACTGAGGGCGGGGCAGGCGAGCAAGGCCTCATGCAACTCACGCAGGAGAAGTGTGGTGATGCGCCCAACGGGAACTGCAAGGATCCAGTGAGTCTACCACAGTGCTTCGTGCATGAGTCCATACGACGACGGAACGTTTGATCATGATGATATTATGCAGGCCTACAACATACGAACGGGAACGGAGTACTTCGCCAAGACTCTCGAGAACAACGGGGGAAACGTCCTTCTCACGCTGGGCAACTACAACGGGTGGCCGGCGGGCATGACATACGTATGTTTCTGTCCTTTATTCGCGAATAAGCCCGCAGTTGATGCGGTTCCCGCTATCCTCGGCATGTTCTATAGGGACAAGCAACCGCCGCTGCGGACAGCCCTTGCTGCCGCTGTCAGAACAATCTCGACTAGTGAGTTGCAACAACGGTAGTGTCACGACACCGCTCAGAGCTGACCCGCGCGGCCCACCGCAGCCTTCAACAGACCCTCAATGGCTGGATGCAGAACGTCAATCCGTACACCAGCAACCCGCGCATTGGCAAGTATTTCAACCTCGACAAATGCAACCCATGACTGCCGTGATGAAATTCGGTTTCTTGTTTCTGATTGTGGGATTACCTAGTGTTGTTTCTGATCCATGTATCCAGGGCTGACTCGTGTGACCTTGTATCGCATCATGTCCCTTCTTTCCTGTAGGCTCGTATCAATGTGAACCCATATCCCTGTCAGGCTGTGAGGATCTTGTGTATCCACAACCGTGAATCGTGCACTTGTCGGGGATCTACCTCAAACTAAGCTAGGAATCTCATGTCTCATGTACATGCGTTACTCGTAACTCGCGCTGGAATTGACGCGTTGCGCCAGTCGATATAAATAGATTACAACCAGGGCTGAGTCAATGCCTGGAAACGCTCATTCGCTAATCAGAGACCTTCAGAGAAATTGAGACACATACAGTAGTCTGCCAAATCTCACCATCCCGCACAACAGTGCATCCATATCAGCTGGGCAGGTGTTGCATGATGTGACTGTGTCCCATGTACAGTTTGAGCCTTGATTACAGAATCTTGCATGATGTCTGTCTGTGGATAGGAATGTAGAGCAAATGAGTAGCTACTGGATGATATGCAGTGATCTAATTTTCATGGTGAGGAACAGTGTATCCGAGGCTGAATAGGATTTCAGTGTCCCAAGGACCGGTAGTACTCTAGCTGTAGTGGCCAATTACCAGTGTTCCGTCAAGATAGGGCTGAAGGTGGGCGTACCTGGTCTGCAATCCGGATCCCACTCCACATTGGTGCTCTGAGTACATGATCACTAAACATTTAATCCATTTTATCATCCGGCATGAAGTAGCTTAGAGTGATAATTCTCAACACCCAGTATTGATCAACGTTACAATTTACGGATCTGCATGCATCATACCGAACTGTTACTCTCGACATCTGCAAGGGGCAATCGTGACACTGGCTCCTTCGCTGAGCTAGACGAGCACATCAAGGTTTGATGAATGCCGTGTGTGTCTCCATCGCCCAAGGGCTGCAGCTGCAGCGGTGCATCACAAATCCAGTCGTCGTCAGAGATCCAAACCATCTTATTCGATAGGTCTGCTTCGGGCGCCGCGGGAAGTTCGAACTGTCGCCAGCCCCTCAGTAATTCATGTCCTCTGCCACGGCACGTTTGAGCTCACCTTGAACGCGGAGAACGTGGAGAGCGTGAGTAATGGATCTTCCGGTTCCTCCTTGTCGTCGACGTCCTTCATCATTAGCGTAGACGCCTGGGTAGTCGACAAGCCTGATGCGTCAGAGAACAAAGGTGGCCGCTCCAGCTCCTGGATGAGCGACGACCGCAGGCTTGACAATGGCGAGACCTGGGACAACCTCGCAAGCTCAATGGGCCTCAATTCCGGGCCCGCACGCATGGGCATGGACGGTGCAGGAGTTGCGGGCTGCGAGCCGTGGACAAGCGTCCACTCATGCTCGTGCAGGGACACAAGCGGGATAGGGCGGGTGCGCAAGAAGCCCGCGTATGTGTTCTCGTTGTTCCGAGAGCGCCCGCGGATATGCATTCGCGGTCTGCTTGGGATAGTGTCGGTGGAAGGGGGATGCACTTCGGAGGGCCTTGGGGGTCCCGCGGAGTCCGTGTTCGCCGCGCCCCCACCCCCGCCGCTCGCCTCGCCGATGCAGGCAGGGCAGCAGCAGGGAAGGCGGTAGTCGAGCTGCCGGAGGCATGCCGTTGACGGGTGGAAGATGCCCATGCGCTTGAAGTGCCCGCTCGCACGCTGGGCGTGGTGCGCCCGCGCGCCGATCTTTTCCCAGTTCGCGGCCGCGCCGGCGTCACCCTTCTCTCGCAGTTGCGCCCGCCTGCGCCTCCGGTACTTGACGATGAATGTGCCGGTGACGATGCAGCAGACGACAGCGATGATGATGCAGAAGGATAGGATGTAAGTGACCGCGGTGGAGTGGTCCATAGGGACCTCGGCGGCGTTCTCTTCGATGGCGGCGTTACCATTGACTGTATACGGGTCGATGACGGCAACGTCCCCTCGAGACGCGACGACGTTTGACAGGCTAAGCGATCTGGGTGAACTGCGCTTCGCGTGGACTGCAGGTAGATTTAGCAAGGGCAGCAGGAGTTCCGGTAGGGCCAACTGGATCAGGGCTCGACCCGCCATGTCGTCAAGAAAGGGCCTGTTCTTGGATTAAGGATGAGAGAAAAAGCGGAAGTGTCGATAGCAAGGGCTGAGGTATCTGCACATAACCGCAAGGCTGACAGCTGGAGTGAGGCTGAGCCCCAAAAGGTCAGCCTCCCCTACGTGGACACCAGTGCGCGGGAGAGTCATTTCGCATGGGTGTGCATGGCAATTACTTTCGTGTCAGGAAATATCTGCAAGTCATTTCGAAGCAAATAAGGAAGCCCTACAACTGGTTAGCAAAGTTGACTCGGAATAAGTCACAGTGTAGTGAGAGTGTGCATGCCTCGACCTGGGACATTGAGATTGACCACATATTCTTGACTTTCGTGAACATCGCCGTAAGTCTTCAGGACTGAGAGTCAGTATAAAGCGTCGAGAGGACATTTCGAGACATCCGAGAGTTGTACAGGTGCGGTAGTAATCTGAGTTAGGACGTTGGCGGAGCGCTCCCACCTCTTACCCTAACAGGAAAGGTGGCGTACGGGCGTCAATAAGTGCAGTATATGCGGTGCTGGTCGATTTCATAAACGACATGGGAAGCGAGTGTGTAAACATGATAACGCAACGTATTCTACCAAGTCCCTAATAATGCACCAAAGGAGATGAGTTATGTGCGTAGGGGGGCGCCGGCGATAGAAAGCATTTACCACTCCTATATTCAGGACCTTAGGCCGTGGCTGCTGGGTACCGTTAGAGCTTACCAGCCATGCTCGATTCAAATTGTACTCAATTCTGTTCGACATGCTGACAACGGAGGTGATTGTCCGTCTGGACTTTGCTGCGGTCTGGCGCCGCGAGTCACAGTAGTCACGCGGCCGAGCTTGTCACGTCTCAGTAAAGTCAGCGCTCTGCCATGGAGTAATGGCGGGTGCCATCTTGCTCTGGCCAACATCAGGCGTACTCTACGTATCTTATTTTCAACCATTCCGCTCGTTACTACAAAAGCCTTGACGAACCCTCGACGACTGCTTTCTGCTTCCTCGCGACTTCCACATGGCAGAGGCTGTTTTCGACGATCACCCGCTTGAGGAATATTTCAGATGTGCGTACATGAATTGGTTTACTTTTACCAGTGGGATGAACTGTGGGCTGCAGTGGCCGGCGAAGGTGTGCAACTTATTCCCGGAGGCGTGCCGGAATTCGCGAAGGAACCGGACGACAGCGCAGGCGAACCTGAGGAGCCGCTACTCGCGTGGGAGCGACTACCTCCACTTCTCGTGGACCTCCTTGGGGTGAGTATCCGCATCCGCTCTACTTCTTCTTGACTTGCTTGCGCCGTTTCGAGAGCATTGGGCACTTGCCAGGCAGTGAGCTGCGAATGCCGACCATCCGACCACTGTCCCCTCCATCATAGTACCAGCAGCCCACTCCTTGATTGCGAGCGCGTCGACTCGGTATCATATAGCCACATTTCTGGCGCACCAGTGCCCATATCCGTAATCACTGCAGGCACTTCACGAGCAGCGCTCGCAGTGGGCTGTCAGGAGCTGTGCAATCATTTTACGCCACGACCTTTGCTAGTACTACGGCTGCTTGGACGGTAGTGGCTTCTTTAGCCGGGACTTGGGCGGCGCTCTCGTAACCTCGATCCTTGCTCGGTCCAAAGCAGGTTTCAGATGTTGACCCGAGAACCCTTTCCTCGAAAATGCGGCCAGTCGTTATGCGCCGCCGCACGGACGTGAACATCGCAAACATCACTACTAATATACAGCTTGGGAGATAAACACGCTGTATGCGTTTTAACGGGTTGCGTGTGCCCGCCCATACTGCCGCGTTTGACATATGCGTTCCCGCCGCTATCCTGTTTGCGCATGGCCTGTAGTTCTAGCAACCTGAGCATCATGTTTCAAGAGGACCGATCCCCTCGTCGTCAGCGTCCTTACGCGAGGCTTGGTCTCCTAAAGTTTGTGGTTACTGTCGTCAATGTGCGCACTGCTTGACTCCTCAGTTCCTGACCACGTCCGCAGAATGGCAGACTTGCTTCCGTTTACGCCTTGTCTAGTTTTCATGCATGCTCACGTGCTGTTATGTACACAGATAGCAAACAGTCTTCTCGAATGCAGGCAAACCTCCGAAAGCGCTTTTGCGGAGCGCTTTAAGTACGACGTGATATCCTCCTCTCTGCTATCCACCACGATCTCCTCAACTCCAGGGGCCCTACGGCGCACCTTCACCCCCGAGTTTCCGGGAAAATTAGATGATTCTGGTGACGAGTCATCTTCGGACGATGGGAGGTCTCTCCCTTCGACGGCATCTGTACTGTCCGAGTACCAGATGCCCATGATCTTGCTGTCTGCAGCTGCTGCCGTGCTTGCAGCAGAGTATTACTTCGTCGCTATATTCTTGATGCTAGCGTCAACATACACATGGCATGCTGCCAAGGCGAACTCGGAAAGGGCAATGACTACTGCATCTGTACGACTTAATTGTTGTTGACCAGTTGCATACTCTGATGCACCTGTTGGTAGACTTTGGAAGCCGTCAATCAGTTGATTAGAGCGGGCAATGTCTGGGATTCTGCGGTCAATGAAGCTATCACATTGGTTGAGAAGGAGGAGCGAAGGTACGTGAACACAAGCTGATCGGGATAGAATCTATTGATTCTTTGGACATAGCATCTTCTACGGCCCTGCCAGTCCACGATCCCCCTCCTCGGGCCTTCGTGTCACCCTGCAGTCGTCGTTACACACGACACAGAATCAATGCGACAATGTCCGCCAGCTCCTCTCCGCCCTAACCGATCCCTCCCAGCTCTCGCAGATATCCGAGATGTATGCGCCCTCCTCGCCACCAAAACCTACATTGTCTATCCTTGATCAACCCCGTCCGCTATCCGTGCCTATAGGTCCCTTAAGTCGACAGCGCACGATCTCTGCTCCCACCAACAAACGTGCGACATGGAATGGGTCATACGCTGCGTTGGCACAGGCCGGCAGTCCCACAGCACTCCTCAGGAAGCGCAGGACCCGTGGAAGTACAGATATGTCCTCTATCCTCGAGACGCCAGCGTCTCAGCATCCTCTGAGCGCGCCTGCCAGCCCAGGAGTCTTCGATCCTGTACAAGAGGAGGAAGAGGAAGAGGAAGCAAGGTCGGAGACGGGCCTCGGGCAAGCCGAATACTTCGGTGCTGCAGCGCTTGGACTTCAGCGCAAGCGGAGGAGCGCGGTTCTGGACGTTTTCGGGACGCCTCCTCCAAGCTATTCGAGTCACTTCGTACCCTCGCATAGGAGTTTAAACTTGACAGCGCAGAACGCACAGAACGCGCATCCGCCGACGATCGCGTCGTCGTCGCGTCTTACTGGCGTGCACACGACCCGCCATCCGCTGTCGCTCACGGGCCTGCAGCTGGCCCTGCACGGGGCACTCTCGGCGAAGCGCTATGCATCATCCCATCTGCTTGCGCTGCGCTTCGGCGATGACGAAGACGACTCGTATTGGGAAGATGTGCGCTCGGTGATGGCTCTCCTCACGAGCACGTTTGAGGATGCTTCTGCACGCCTCATGGAGGCGCTCGATATCGCGGAAAAGAACCGTGTCAAGGACGAGCGGCCCAGTCCACAGGCGTCCGTTGACCTTTCAGCTGTGAATCGCACTCGCCCAGCTCGAACGATGGCGGAGATGGTCTCGTTCGCGCCCATGCCAAGCCATCTGGCTCGTTTTGCGGCGCATGTAGACGCGATGTCCTCAGCGCTGAACGATGCACGCAACCACCTAGAACAGTGTGTAGCGTCCTTACGGGACACTACGTTGGAAGTATCGAACAGTGAAGCCAGCGGTGCCGTCCCCGTTCAGGAAAATCTGGCCTTCCAAGCATACGACTGCCTCAGGAAGGAGCTCGGCTTCGCTCTGAGAGAGTGCGAGAGGGGACGCGAACGCTTGCTAGACATTGTGTCTGGCCCGCGACAGTCGTCCTCAGGTGACGATGCCGACATGCCCGATGACACTCCTGAGCTCCGAAAGGACAATGGGAGCGATGCATCCGAAAAGGCAGGACCGTCTTCGCCGGCACTGCATGCACCTACAGTGCTCTCCACGCCCGGGGCCCACAGTGCGCTCGGTTTATCCCTTTCCCAGGAAGGACCAGACGAGGACCTCGACGACGCGACCGCGCATCTCCTCATGGCAACCTCATCCCAACACCTCCCGCCCCCCGGGCTCGAGCAGGTATACGAAGCCGACACCAGCATGACGCCGATCTTCACGCGCGAGCGGTCCAAGCTCCCGCGAGAGGAACGCATCAAGCTCGCGAAGGCCCGCAGAGAAAGCGGCAAGTATGGCGTCGCGCCGCTGCCAGAGGCGTCCTCACGGCCGCCTGGTGAACGCTGGGGCCCGGGAGGGGAGGTGGTGCAGGAACTGAAAGACGTCATATGGAAGGTCGGCGAGAAGCGGCGGCAACTGGCAGAGCAGCCCGCAGAGAGGCCCGAGCTGACCTTTTCTGTGGATGATACCCCTGGGACAGAGCCGACCTCACGACATTCCGACCTGCGGACGTCATGACGATACTTGCTAATTTACAGTGGTTGGATAGCTTCTTTATGTCTACATTATTCCTCCCATGTAATAGTCATCCTCTGTGTGTGCCGGGATATGCTACTATCAACTCGGTGACAAAGTTCACTGGCAGGACTACATAGCCTGAAACGGCTTGTCACGAGCCTATGCTCAGCTGCTATCAACCTCATTAATCACTTTTCATTAATCCACATTATCATGCGGGACAATCGCAAGCTAACAATGTCTAGAAGTACAGTTGACACGTACCCATAGCGTGTACCATCGGTTTTGGCACCGTTGGTCGCCGGCTAACGGGTAGTGTCCGCCCACTTATCGAACAAAGCCAAGAACCGCTTCCAGCGACCGCCGTTGAATGCCTCCACGCGCTGCCACTCCTCGCTCTCCGCGCCCAGAATGGCACGGATCCACATGAGCAGCCCGGCGACGGTCGTATCCGCATGGCAGACCATCCCGCCCTCGCCTCCTTCGCCTCCACCCATCATCAACAGCCTGCCGTCCCCCGCAGCCTCGAACCACGATGCGAGCACGCCGAACCCGTCCTCGAGCTCGGCCCACTGCTTCGCGCGCTTCTCCGACCCAGGCGGGCTGATGTCCTCCAACGTGCCGAAGACGGCCTCGCGCGTCGTGCGCCAGTAGCCCTGGCTCGCGGGGTTGAGCCAGAGCATGGTCGCGTGCATCAGGAGAGGGGCAACCTTGGAGTGCGTGGCGTTCCAAAACGCGGCCTCGAACGCGGCCTCGAAGGCGCGGGCGGGCGCGGGGAGGATCGCGGGCGTGTCTGGGTACGTCGCGTCGAGGTACGCGGCGATCTTGCGCGAGTCCATGACGAACGTGCGCGTGCGCGGGTCGTAGATCGCGGGGAGGGTGTACCGGAAGAATGCACTCGGCGGGTTGGGCTCTACGCCGAAGGAGGAGAGGAGCGGCGCGATGTCAGGGTACTCGACCCATTGGGTGCGGTAGGGAATGCCCTTGTAGTTCAGAGCGAATCTGTGCGAGCCGGTTGACGACGGTCAGCGATCTCAACCCGATGCGAGAGGTGGGTGCGTACCGCGTCTTCCAAGTGATGCACAACCAAGCTACGCCTGGACACGTGCTGGGGATGTCGTACAGAATAATAACATCTGAATCGGGGAGTGCCATCTCGGAATGGTTGCAATGGTCGAGGGGATGTAATGAGTGTCCGCTGATTACTCGTGTTTGCTGATTATAAGTGTAGTGTCTGCTAGTGACAGTGACTGCTTCATGTCTGTGATCAATCCGCAGCGGCCTCAGCCACAGAATTGATGGCCACAGTGGGGTGGTGGAGCTAGGTGGAACAGCCAAATTAAAGAGCGGCCAAACACTGCGGGCTTCTGCCGCTGGACCACAGCAGAGAAGAGAAAGAAAAGGGGACGGGTGTGTATGTCTTTACACAGGATGCAGGTTAGGATAAAGCACGGAAAGATATCAGAAAGTTATGCTAAAGATAGGTAAGACATTTTTTGCATATATGGAGGTGGATTATGATTAAGATATTCCAATCTGAGATGACCATAATCCAATCCAATATACAGGAATAATCTGCTGAGGTTATGCAGTGGGTGATTTCTTTATTTGGGTTCCAGTAACTCAATAAAAATGCCTACATAACTGGAGGAGATATATGCTCAGGTTATATGAATAGTCTGCCAATAATACATGTACAGGGATCATCTTGGTATTGTTAGAATATTGTGACTTCTAATGTGACAAAACATGACAGATTTGTGACACCAAGTCACAGTGTAACCTTTACAGTAACTCAAGATGACATATGGTGTAGATATGGTAGGATTACTGGAATGCCACTCAGCTTAAAAGATGAACCAATGCAACATACAGTCTAGATACAGCAGGATTATGACCTAACCCATATGCTGCCAGCTACTCACTGTGGTTCTACTGCATCCTTGAGCTCATATGCCATAAGTGCAAGTTTATGTAGCATGCTGGCAGGCAGGATCTTTAGCTGGCTGTTGTGCAGACAAAATACTATCGCACTATCCAGCACCAAGGCTGAGTACATGAGTCTCAGTGATGCTAGTTGTCAAGTCAAATGGATCAAAATGCTCCTGGGGGTGCTTTCTTATGACCTTGAAATCCTGCTGATTTGCACTAATAATCAAGGCTGCATCTTCATTGCCTCCAATCCTGTGACTGAGCAAAGGTCTAAACATATTGACATACACTATCATTATGTCCAAGAGCTTGTTGTGAACAAAAGTTGAAATCTTCTTTATTAGTGGTGATGATAATTGTGTTCACCAAGAACCTGGGTGACATCAAATCTGAGACATTCTGCAGAATGCTTGGACTTCAATTCTACACCAAGTCCTAGTAGCAACTTTGGCAGTGTTATGCACCTAGACTGCCATATCACTTACATGTAGCCTATAGTGCACTTACAGTACATAGCAAGGGGGAGTGTTGAATGAAATAGGCACCTACCAGGCCACCTCATTAACTAGGCTGCTGATAGTGCCCATATTACTTAGCTAGCACCTGTAGGGCATGTGCAGTCTGCACTAGGTACCATCTATAGGTACTATACAGTAGTTTACATAAGTGATCCTACCTGTATATAAGGACCTACAGTAGCATAGCTAAATCCCCAATACTTTTCACTTGGATTTGTACTTGTGTGCTACAACACTCGATGTTAGCGCTGGCGACGGGGCACTAATACTCAGCGAGGGGAGGTCTGTAGGCGGCGTGGGAGTAGACCCACGTGCCAATCAAAGGTTCTAGTCTGATGACGAGGGCTGGATCCCTGTCGAGTTCTTGCACTGCTGACCTATCGAGCCAAATGATAGTCAGATCGAGCTTAGGGCTCGACCTAGTCCACTACTGCTTATATACACGCACTGGCCATTCTAGTACTCTACCAGTCAACCTCTGAAGACAATAGTAGACGTCCCTAGCCCCAGCTACAAGTACCACGGAGGCAGCGTACCGTTGGATGCTATTGTCTCTGAGTTCCTATGTTCTGTCAACCTGGGGGTTTCCTGCCTCCTGCCTTCAGCGGCCAGTTGGCCTCCTCCAAGGTTTGATGTCTGAAGGGTAGATCAAAGATGAAATGGAATGGAAGGATGTAACGTAGAAGTTCACCATTAAGCTAAGATGCGGTGGTTAGGATTCAGGCTAGAAGAAAGACCCTTGATATGTAAGGAACAGGGTGCCCATCCTATCTTGTCCAAAGAGAAGAAAGATGATCAAGAAGAAGAGAAGTGTACTGTAAATGACAGATCAAGGGTTGTCCCCCTGCTGCTCGCGGATGTCCTTGGGCGGCCGCCTCCAGAAGGAGTACAGTCCGAAGACATAGGCGGACATCTCGGATATGACTAAGAAGAAAAGGAAAATGTCAGTGCGCTCGGCGCGGTATTGTAACGTCGCTATGTAAAAGTTCCGTATCAAACAAACTAAGCATCTTGTAACATTGTGTGCCTTAAGCCTCAACACCCTCAGGTAAGACTGAGTGCACCTGCTGCTGTGTAGTGTGGCCTGCTTCACAGTAGGGATGCGTTCAGGGGTTTATTGAACCTGTAGGTCTCTGGAGGTCGTAGGTAGTGTAGTTGATACAAAGAACCTTGTGTTGAAATATCTGTTTGCCAATGAATGCAACTGAATTCCACTCCTGGCTGCTGTAGGTGTGCTCATCACCATCATATGCCTTCCCCAAGATGCATGCAATCAGGTGGCCCTTTAGTTTTGATACAAAACCCTGTAAACTTAGATGAGCACAAGGATGACTTCAATGGCTGGGTCACCTTCATGCTTACCTGTAATTTCAATGTGATACTTGCATGGCTCTGAAACATCAGGAAAACCCTTCAGATACAATAAGCACTTCTGTAAAAGTTTCAAAAGGCCAAAATAGAATGGAGCATGTCTTAAGACAAGTGGCCACTTATAGGATGTTTGACATTTTTCAAAGTAACAGGATTGTAGTCAAACCATTTTGAAGTACTTTTATAGCACTGCTGGTTTGCACTTGATGCTTCTTTGACTGTAGCCCCCAACTTTGGAAAAACATGTGCCATAGTATTGTAAACATGCTATCAACCTCATTTATCCCTTTGAGCAATGGAGCAGCCAACCACAGGAAGTTAAAAGTATCTCGCTCTCTTTCGAGTCTTGAACAATCTTAATTTACATTGTCATACGGGGCGATCGCAAGCTAACAATGTCTAGAATTACAGTTGACAAGTATCCACAGCGTGTAGCATCAGCTTCGGCACCGTTGGTTGCCAGCTAACGGGTAGTGTCCGCCCACTTATCGAACAAAGCCAAGAACCGCTTCCAGCGACCGCCGTTGAATGCCTCCACGCGCTGCCACTCCTCGCTCTCCGCGCCCAGAATGACACGGATCCACATGAGCAGCCCGGCGACGGTCGTATCCGCATGGCAGACCATCCCGCCCTCGCCTCCTTCGCCTCCACCCATCATCAACAGCCTGCCGTCCCCCGCAGCCTCGAACCACGACGCGAGCACGCCAAACCCCTCCTCGAGCTCGGCCCACTGCTTCGCGCGCTTCTCCGACCCAGGCGGGCTGATGTCCTCCAACGTGCCGAAGATGGCCTCGCGCGTCGTGCGCCAGTAGCCCTGGCTCGCGGGGTTGAGCCAGAGCATGGACGCGTGCATCAGGAGCGGGACGAGCTTGAACTGCACGGTGTTGAAAAACACGAGCTCGAACGAGGCCTCGAAGGCGCGGGCGGGGGTGGGGAGGACCGCGGGCGTGTCTGGGTACGTCGCGTCGAGGTGCGCGGCGATCTTGCGCGAGTCCATGACGAACGCGCGCGTGCGCGGGTCGTAGATCGCAGGGAGGGTGTACCGGAAGAATGCGCTCGGCGGGTTGGGCTCTACGCCGAAGGAGGAGAGGAGCGGCGCGATGTCAGGGTACTCGACCCATTGGGTGCGGTAGGGGATGCCCTTGTAGTTCAGGGCGAATCTGCGCGAGCCGGTTGACGACGGTCAGCGATCTCAACCCGATGCGAGAGGTGGGTGCGTACCGAGTCTTCCAAGTCACGCACGACCAAGCTACGCCTGGGCACGTGCTGGGGATGTCGTACAGAATAATAACGTCTGAATCGGGGAGTGCCATCTCGGAATGGTTGCAATGGTCGAGGGGATGTGGTGAGTATCCGCTGATTGCTGATTATAAGTGTAGTGTCTGCCAGCGACTGCTTCATATCTGTGATCAATCCGCAGCTCACTGGGCCTCAGCCACAGAATTGATGGCCACAGGGGGGCGGTGGAGCTGGGTGGAACAGCCACATTAAAGAGCATCCAGAGTACACCCATTTACATATATGATACAAGCAACTCCTTCGCTTCGCTTCGGTGGACTGCAGATGGAAGGAGATATGAACGACCGTGACAGCAGATACAGTCCGTGATGACAGGTAGATGTCGACCCAGCGAGGGTCGTGGATCAATGTGTCGTTACATGGATGGCACAATTGAGATATTGAGATGGAGCTCCGAGCTCGAGGCAGCTATGACCAGGAGGCCAAACAGGTAGGTGCCAACGAAAGCGGGCAGGAACTCTAATAACACGAGTAATGATACACGGGCTCGTACAAACATTGCCTGAGATGGAATCAAGCAGCTGCACCGCAATCTTGTCGCAATCCAACACACTACATGTGTATTGCGGGGCCATAATTACGCTCGGCACATATGCCGAGGTAACATGACATTCTGAATCGGAGGCTGCCCTACTTGCCAGTCGAAAAGTCTCGTTATTCTTCACATTATCATTTTCTTATCGACGAGGAAGATCGTATAGATACAATTTATGATTGTTACACATTGACACTGAGACCGATCCGCTAGATTATTCATACACAGAGCCTGTAACTTATACCGTCAGTGACCGCTGCGGGGCCGTTACTCATCCGAGCTTTGCTGCTGCTCCGGAAAAGTCTTCTTCCTCACAAGAACATATGTGTCACCGTCCGAAGACACTGCCTCGATGTCTCCATCAATCAAACCCTGGCTCTCAGGTTGCTTCTTCTGTCTCTCTGCTCTGATCTGTACGGGTAGGTGAGAGATTATTCATGACAGATTGAAGACTTCTGTAGCTAGCTGACGCACCATGTTCAGATCATGGCTAACCAGGCCATGTCCGCCGATAGGGCCCCAGTAGCTCGTCGCCGCGAGCGTCCCGATGATGCACGTCCCAGCGAGGATGGACAGATAGAAGCGGTACTGCGAGTACCATCTTGGGGCTGTGTCGTCGTGTGCTCAGCACATCAGCGGACATTCAGCGGACAAGAGCTCGCTCACCCCATCCTGCATTCGTGGCCTTCAGGTCAGCCCACCACAAGCAAGTGAATCCGATCCACTGCGCGATCAACGCCTCCATAGGCGGCATCGCAAGGGTAGACCATCCGAAGATGACGGGCGCTGCGCCGAGCAACAGTCGTGGGTACCTGCACGGATTGTCTGGTGTTAACACACGTAAGGACGCGAAAGTAGGTTCTAAGACAAACCCCTTCTGTCCGCCGTAGCCGGCGAACTCAAATCCCCAATGAAGGGCGCCGAGGAAAGAAAGCATGACGACACCGTATGTCATCTGGATATGTAACGCTTGGTCAAACATCGTGATCGCGACACCGGGGTCGATCCGCGACGTGTAGTCTTGAAACGAGGGGTGAATGAGATCGCAAGCTAAATGAACTTGGGGGTGAACGAACCCGTCAAAGCAGTTCCAGCCTGCTGGGACATGTAGATCGTCGCTGCGCCCGTTCCGAGGTAGGGAAGACCACCGAGGAGCCCAAACGCAATGTAGGTGGACGGTACAGAGTGCGCCACCGAGTTAGTGATTCCGAGCTAGATACCAGATCGTCTTATGCCCACAAGAAACGGGCGTGATTCGACACTCACGAAGGTATCCCTCTTAGGGTTGGCTGTGACGGCATCCTGGAACCAGTTCGCACCAGCGATCGTCTTCGCCAGGTCTGCACCAGAGTTGCCCAGCTCCTCCCTAATGTTCTGCGCAGCCTGGCTTACGGTCTGCGACCCTGGTCGCCCAGACACAGAACTAGCAGCACCTCGGACGAGAAGCTGACCCCGAAGCAGGCGGGCGGGCGGTCGAAGGGTTTGGCTCGGGAAGACGAGCGGTCGCGCACGAGGCAAGCTCGGGCCCGAGGAGAACGGACGTCTCAAGATGAACGGCGTACGAGCGATAGCAGCAGTCGTTCTGAGCATGGTGACTACTAGCAGACCGCAATCATGCGCCGGGGGTTGTCCCTTGCGCTAAGAGGTTTATATCATCGCGCATAGCCGCGCCCGTCACCCAGTCGTGTGCTGGAGCCACACCTTCGCCGCCTGGAACGCCAATTTCCACACGCTGTAGTCAGCCGCGAAGCCCGAAGACCCTATCTCTTATTTTTATTAAGAAGCAGTCCCAGGCCGCCGCTGACCTGAGTTTCCAATCGGCTGGGAGTCTCGTGCCTCCTATATGACGGTCGTGAGCAAGATACGCCACTGTCCCTGCACACGTGAGTGAGGGTATAGGGCGGCTTGCTGCTAAGTTTTGGCAGTAGTGTGCGTCTCGGACGCCGTGAGCATGGGAGAATGCCAAATACCAATGGCCGGAACTCACCAGAGGGGTGGCGACGCATTGCAATTCAATGATCGGCGGGAAGTCTGCAATATAGCATGGGGAAGCCGCCGGAGAACCACTGGTGTACATAATACAGTCCCAGCTCGAGCTTGTACGCAGTCTCGATCAAAGCTTATGGACGACCAGTCTCGACTTATCATCGATTCATCGTTAGAGACAGAGAACACTATTTATGCCACACACATATAAGCAAGTACCGTAAGCCCACCAATGTCTGACCTCCTACCATCAAGCAGACCGGAGTCGCTGATGCCACTCGAGGCTGCCTTGATTGCACTGCATGGTACTCCGGGTCGGCTGCGCACAGCATACTTCGTCGCCACATCCCTGAAATGTGCAGCGAGGCTTGCATGATTATGGTCAGGTCAGATATAACAGAACTGGCCAGTGGCATATCAATGAATATGTTCATGTTGCTGTCCTCTTTACGATCACTCTGATATACTGTGCGGGAACCAGCCATAGAGGTTGGCAGACTCGGACACATCCGCTGATACCCTCATGCTCAGGCTCAGGCTCACGGCGACGGGCCCACATGTTGAATGGGCTACGCAGGCGGCCCATCCGAGAGTGCTTCTTCAGAGTCATACGCGATGTTGAATTGAGTGCAGCTCGGAAATGAACAAAAGTCTGAGATCTGAAGTTGGAGAGTTTGGTCGAGACTCGAGGTGGTCAAGAAAAGTTGCAGGAAGTGACTTCAAACAGTCGCGGGCCGATTTCGGGCACTGCCTTTCTCGCCGCGCAATCGCCGAACCATGTACAATCTAATCCACACCACAACTAAGGAGACATCGACCTATGCAATGGACACCGAGACCCGTCCCATGCACTGGAGACATGAGCTGATGTCAGACCGGCAGATATTTGGTCGAAATTCGATCTCAAATTGTGACCATTGAGACCGGATTTCAGACTGTCCAATAGGGTTACCAAAAAGGAAGATTTGAATTGAAAACTGGAGCATATTTACCTGGCGAATATCCCGTTGCAATGGTCACAATTTGAGACCGAATTCCGGCCGGATATTCGCCAGTCTGACATCAACCCATGTCTCCAGTGATGGCAATCACTACGGTGTAGGTGACAACATCAGCAAAAGCACAGACAAATTATAAGACAAGTCGCTGACTGGCCGGTGACCCAAGTATTATAATGGACTTATCTGCAGCTTGCAGGAATTAAGGACATTTATAAGACCATCACAAATTTTCAGAGACCATATATGCCATCACCAGCTTTGGGCGAGATTATAAGGGGTATATAAGGCACATATGATAGGGCTCATCCATATCCTACTACATCACATGGGGCAATTACCATCGCACTACCCAAACCACGGAAGCCCAACTACAGCAACCCACATCCTCACCTTTGTCAATGACGTTGAAGCTGCCCACAACCATGGCAAGGTAAAATCTGCACTGACATTTGATAGTAAAGGATTCTTTGACTTTGTCAACCATATTTGCCTTCTCAATGTCATGTGAGCGAAATGACTACCACTCCAACTGGTCCACTGGACAGAGTCCTTCCTTTCTGACTGTGAAGCTGCCATCTGTCTTGACAGGATTCAGGGCAACATGGAAAAAGTCAAGAATGATATCCCACAAGGATTGCCAATATCCCCCATCCTATCCATCATATACACAGCAGAACTTCTGGAAATTTTCGAGACAAAAGCAGTTACACATGACAATACCCAAGCCTCACGACTCTGCCTCCCTGACCGCCCATCAGCCACACACCTCCTGATGTTCATCAACGATGGGAAGATATACATATTATCTGACTCACTGGACACCAACACACAACTACTTCAATGAGCATACACAGAGGTGGACACCTGGCTCACCAGCATAGGCCTCGCACCCGACCCAGTAAAATGCAAACTCACACACTACTCCAAATGACACTGGACAGTGGGCGACTCACTATCAATCACACTCCCAGGCAAAAACAGCACACAGGTCACCATCAAAGCAGACACCACCATCAAGTGGCTCAGAGTCTACCTTGATCAGAGACTCACCTTTGACTACCATGTGAAACAAATGGCAGGATGAGCCGAAAAGATAGTAAATGGCTTGGGCATGCTGGCTAACACAGTATGCGGACTATCACAGACTCACCTCCGAACACTATACACCACATGTGTCCGACCAACAATGACATATGTAAGCCCCACCTGATGGACAGGGAAGAGGTCCCATGTCCAAATACTAGAGAAGGTACAGAGATGAGCACTGCAACTGATATGCGCAGCATTTCAAACCACCCCAATCATGGCAATGGAGATTGAAGCAGCAATCACACCCATCCACCACCACTTTGAACTAACCAGCAACCATGCTGCGATCTGGCTCAACAAGCTCAGCCCCTACAACCCCATCCTCCATCACCTACCCACCAAATGGCACATACTTAGCGTGAAGACACCAGCACCACCCCACCCAGAACACCCAAGGACCACCACACGCCACAAGACCAAATCAAAAACAACATGACTCTGCAAGCTGGCACTGTGGTCCAACCCACTCAATGAATGTATTCTCCCACTGTGCATCCCACCATGGAAAAGGACAACCAATGACTTTGGTGGCTGACTTCACATCACACCAGCAGTACGTGGGATGACTAAAGAAGAAGCCACGGTGACACACAATAAACTCACCCACACACTACAATGACAAGACAACACCCTACTCATATACTCAGATGGCTTAATGCTGGAAAAGGAAGGGAAACACCGAGTAGGCACAGGATTTGTAGCTAGTGTTGTCATGGCTCTGGCTCTGAGCTGACTTAAGCCAGCAGCCAAGCCAGAGCTGATCCTGGAATAAGCCAGCTGGTGGCTCCAAGTGGCTGGCTGAGCCGACTCCAGCCACACTGTGGGTGCCAGACCACCCTGGTCCGCCTCCTCCTGCTTTGCCCATTGCACCTCGTGAGTCACCCGACCGCATTCCTCCAGCTTGTCAGTGACATGTGTGAGGTGAGTCCATCACCTCACTTTGCCCCACTGACCCCACCAGCATCGACACCAGCTCCAGCATGGGCAAGGGCATGCAGACACAGCTGATGAACGGATGATGTGAGGGAGCAGGCAAACAGCAGGCATGGTGAGGGCACGTGCCAAAGGTGTGTGGACAGTGGGTGTGGTGAAGGTGCATGGACAGTGGGTGTGGCAAGGGTGCATGGACATTGTGTGAGGGAGCAGGCAAATGGCAGGCATGGCGAGGTCGCATGGACAGTGAGTACAGCACATGAACATACAGGGCAAATGCCCTGCATGCAGACACAACTGATGAATGGGCAATGCACAAGGGAGCGGGTGAATGGCAGGCATGGTGGGGACATGTGAATGATGACCATGGTGAATGGACAGTGCATGTGGCACATGTGGCAAGGACAGCGTGGTGATCATGAGTACACAGGGGCCAATGCCCCGCACGTAGACACAATCAGTGAGCGGATGACACATGAGGGAACGGGTGAATGGTGGGCATAGACTTCATTGGATGCCCACCATCTCTAGTGGCATGTGTAGTGTATTGTATCTACATTAGAAAATAGTATAGATTCTATTGCAGCCGCTATAAACTATTAAGCTGGCCAGTAAGATCACTAGTACATAAGTAACTATGGCTTAGCTGGCTTGAAGCCACGGCTTAAGCTCAGGCTCACAGCTAGCCTAGCTGTGACTAACTGTATCACTACCATACTACAGCACTACTTACTCATCTACTAGTTGTACAAGGCTGCTATATAGGTGTTAGTATTTTTCGTTGGCTGCAGCCAGCTGTCAGCTTAAGCTGGCTTGGGGGATATGATGGCTCAGCTGGCTGGAAGCTGCAGCTTAAGCCCAGCCAATCACAAGCCCAGCCATACTTGTATAAGCCAAGCTGAGCCAGCATGCAGCTGCGGCAACACTATTTATAGCAATGACCCACAACAGCATGATCTATGGTTGATGGATATCAATGAGACACAAAGCCAAGGTATACGATGCAGAGATGGCAGGCCTATCATGGGCTGCATGGGACACTGCAATCTACCTATGAGACAACAACACCAAGATATAACACCTTTCCTTCTTCACTGACAACACTGCAGCCATATCAGCCATATTTCAAGTGAAAGCCAGCCCAAGCCAAGGCTACTCCCGGATATTCCGTGACATGGCCATAGAGAATCTGGATGCTGAAACTGGAAACACAGTGACCATTGCATGGACACCAGGACACCATGGCATCACTGGCAATGAAATTGCAGACCAACTTGCCAAAGATGCCACAGACATCATTCCACCACACGACTGCATAACTTGGGCACACACCCTCCACAGGGCAAAGGAGAAGACCATCGAGAAATGGATGGCAGACTGAGAGAAAACAGTGCCAACAGGATGATTCGCAACTGCTAACTGACTCCACCCACAGAACCGGCCATGCAAACACTTCACAACCCTCACCCGTGAGGTCTTTGGATGTGTGTTCCAGTGCAGAACTGGACACACATTCATGGGGGAGTATTACAACTCCTTTGTGCCTACCAAACAGACTGACTGCCCATGCAGTGAACATTACCAGACACACTGACATATATTACAAGACTGCACACAATACGAAGATCACCGCTACATCCTATGTGCTGCCAGCAACACCATTGACTTCCCCACAATACTCAGCACCACCAATGGCATCGATGTGCTCAGCACCTTCCTTGTGAAGAGTGGAGCCTTCACAAAGACCAGGACACCACACCCGCCAACTGCAAAGAGACCAACAACCCAACCAGACACAGATGAAGAAGCCCAGGACAAATGCCACCAACAGAATGAGGAAGACAATGGGACAGAGAGCACATGAGATGAAGAGGAGCCTGATGATGAGTAACCACAGTGCTCGCTGCATGGCAACACACTGCGAACCCCCACCCACACCACACCACCAATAACACCTGTGCACCGGAGGAACATGTTTTGACTTACACCTCTGATAGAAGACATACACTGACAACACCTTATGCCCTATGGTCTCCCCTTTCTTTTCTCATGTAGATAGATATATTCAGGTCATTATGCTCCCAGAATACCTACAACCAGTGGCACACACCGTGCACACATGAGACACTATATCCACCACCAATCTGCACCGATATACCACTACTATACCACCTGTCCAGAGCAGACTCAACCCCTAACCCCCCTGAGAGGATTACCAGCCCATATCAGGACATGGCACATTTAAATGCCCATTACTGTACAAGCCAGCAATCACTGCGTCTTAGCACATATAGTTGCTTGTAGCAGTATAGAAATGCAGAGTTCATCATCATCATCATCATACTGCTACAACACTTGAAGTTAGCACCGGTGACGAGGTACTAACACTCAGTGAGGAAGGGTCTGGAGGCAGCGAGGGGGAAGGCCTGAGCGCCGATCAAGGGGTCTAATCTGATGATGAGGGCTGAATCCCCGTCAAGTTCTCGCACCGCTGACCTATCGAGCCAAATGATAGTCAGATCGAGCTTAGGGCTCAACCTAGTCCACTACCGCTTATATACATGCACTGGCCATTCTAGTACCCTACAAGTCAACCTCTGAAGACGTCGCAGGTGTCCCTAGCCCCAGCTACAAGCACCACGGAGGTAGCATACCGTTTACTAGTCATTGTCTCTGGTTTCCTACGTTCTGCAAACCTGGGGATTTCCTGCCTCCTGTCTTCAGTGACCAGTCAACCTCCCCCAAGGTTTGATGTCTGTCCATGATCGGCCTACCTTCACTGTTGTGTGAAGGGTTTGGCGTATAGTAAGGATAAATAGAAAGATAGAAGGAAGGATAAATAAAGGGTAAATCAAAGATGGAATGGAATGGAGAGATGTATCGTAGAAGTCTATTATTATGCTAAGATGTGATGGTTAGGATTTGGGCTAGAAGAGAGACCCTTGATATGACAGGACAAGGGTTGTCCCCAAGCTGCTCGCTGATGTCCTTGAGCGGCCGCCTCCAGGAGGAGTACATCTGATGATGTAGATGGACGTCTCAGGTATGACTAAGAAGAAAGAAAGAAAATGTCAGTGCGCTCTGCGTGGTATTGTAATGTTGCTATGTAAAAGTTCCGTATCAAACAAACTAAGCATCTTGTAACACATACTACATCACATGAATTTCCCCAATCTCATGCATACATCATACCAAGCATTTTGATTGATTGGGTGGGCAGCTAAATGCAATTATGTACAGATCCTAGAAGAGAAATCAATTATTTTTATCCCCATGCAACTACAAACACTAGGACACCATTTCTACCCACCAAACTGAGCATGGCACCACATGTCCTGGTCATGTGATGTGGTAGGTTATGCTTGAGCTCTATCATACATTGATCCATGTAGAGATGTCTTATCTATAATTACATGTCACACATGCAGTGCTTGAGTGATGTTTATAAGTGCTGATGCAACCAAACAAGCCTCTAAGCATGGGAAAAGAAACCCCTAACACACACAATACCAGGTGGAACACCAGTATGTGGAGCCTGGGTGAGAGTGCACTAAGTCATAGTGTTGCCATGGCTAGGCTAGCTGCGAGCCAGCTGGGAAAAGCCACAGCTGCATGCCAGCTCAGCTCAGCTTACACAAGTATGGCTGGGCTTGTGATTGGCTGGGCTTGAGCCACGGCTTCCAGCCGGCTAAGCCGCAGTTACTTACATACTAATTAACTTACTGTAGTCATGCTTAATAATTCTAACTGAGCTAATAAGATAGATACAATCTTTTCTAATATCCATACAATATCACTATACATCAAAGGGGACTGACATATGCCTCAAATCATGTAGTGTCACTGCACTATAGTGGGTCATTTAATGTGATAAATTATATTCAACTACCAACTACTCTAATTTACCTACATTGTGCGCCTGGTGCTTGCACTGGGTCTGCCTGGCGATCATCCTGGGGACAACGTTCAGGCGCAAAAAACCACGTGGGGCATGGAATGTGCCCCACATGTGTATTGTCCATCTGCATGGGTGCTTCTGAGCTCCCACACAAGTCCTCACTGGAGGATGCGAGGCAGAGGGTGGGACCAGCGCCTATGCTGGGCCCACCTAGTGATTGTCCTGGGGGCAGCACCCAGGCACAAGAAATTATGTGGGGCATGGAACATGCCCCACAGGCATGTTGTTCAGTCCACATGAATGCTTCTGAGCTCCCACACAAGTTGTTGCTAAAAGATGCAAGGCAGAGGGCAGGCCTGGTGCTTGTGCTGGGCCCACTGAGTGATTGTCCTGGGGGCAGCACCCAGGTGCAAGAAACCATGTGGGGCACAGAACATGCCCTGCAGGTGTGTTGTCCAGTCCCCATGAGTGACTTTGAGCTCTGGCACAAGTCCTTTCTTGAGAACATGAGGCAGAGGGTGGGCCTGGCACCTGTGCTGGGCCTGCATGGAATGTGCCCTGCATGTGTGTCGTCCAGGTCACACAGGTGCTTCTGAGCTCTTGTGTGAGTCATCGCTGGAAGATGCGAGGCAGAGGATGGGCCCAGTGCTTGTGCTGGGCCCACCGAGTGATCATCCTGGGGGTGGTGCCCAGGCACAAGAAACCATGCGGGGCACAGAATGTGCCCCGCATGTGTGTTGTCCAGGTTGTGCAAGTCATTGCTAGAAGACGTGAGGCACAGGGTGGGCCTGGCACTTGTGCTGGGCCCACCAAGTGATCATCCTGGGGGCAGTGCCCAGGCGTGAGAAACCATGTGGGGCATAGAACATACCCTGCAGGTGTATTGCCCACTGCACACAGGCATTCCTGAGTTGCCATGCACGTTCTTGCTGGAGAATGTGATGCAGGACGGTGGGCCCAGTGCCTGTGCTGTGCCCATGGTGGTGTCAATGCTAGCAGGGTCAGCAGGGAATAAGGAAAAATGCAAGGTGATTTACTCACCTTGTGCTCGCTGTTGATTCATAGCTTTGCTGCTTTGGACCAACAGTGCATGTCCTCATTGGAGGACAGAACGGTGGGCCAGGCACTTGATGCTGGGCCCACCTGCATGTCCCAGTGGCAGCGACCAGATGCAAGACATCAAGCACAACTGCTATTGAGCAGTCATGAGTTGGAGGGTCATGGTTGGGCAACTTGTGAGGTGCAATGGGCAAAGGAGGAGGCAGTGCACCAGGGCAGTCTGGTGCCCACAGTGTGGCTGGAGTCAGCCCAGCCAGCCACTTGGAGCCACCAGCTGGCTTATTCTGGAAATGGCTCTGGCTTGGCTTGGCTTAAATTGGCTTGACTGCTGGCTTCAGTTGGCTCAGAGCTGGAGCTGCGGCAACACTAGTTCACACGGTGCAATGTATCAGAGACTCGGCTGCAGCAGCTGGTCTCAGGGAACATGCTAAAACATGTCCCATATAGCCTAGTTTGAGACCATGATCTAAGTCATTAACTGGGATTGATTGGTTTCACTGCAGTGATATAAGACCTGAGTTATTGTCCCATCTTTCACAACCCCCCACCATCAGACTGGAGTCCCTCTGGTGTATTCTGCTTGGGTGTGACTATTACTGTGAACTGTCAAGTAGCAGCAAATCTGTGGATCACCTCAGAGACTCCTTCTTATCCTGGGTCAACTTGTAATATTCTAGGTAATTCTCACTGTGTTGCAAAGTTCTGTTGCACTACAGTGCCTACCAGTGGCACCTCTATAGCACATTAACGAGAGAGTGGGAGCTTGTGAGATGAACATTTTGAGTGTAAACCTAGTGAAAATATGCATAAATTATTATGTCCTCTTCTAAATAAGAGAATAAACCTTTGTCCAATGTGGATAGATGACTATATCCTAAGGTCCTGGCAGGCTTGTTCCTGAGGTCCTTCCTTCCTTGTTGGCACTATTGGCACAAGGGATGACTTCTTCATCAGAAGGCGGAGCACTCCTACACTTTCAACACCTCTGGATGCTAGTGCACTTGTAGTGCCTAGCCGGCAAATGATACTGTCTGTTCCCAACCAGGGAACGAACTGATGATGCATCCTGTGTATGTGCAAACAGCACCTTCCTCTCAATGGGAAGAGAGGGTTTGTCTGTAGACCAATGATGTTGGCATACCTGTGTGAAGACCATCTTTTGGGGTCAACACTAGCAGAGATGTATTGCCTTCCGGTTGGAGTATTGGGATACCTCCAGAGCTGGGCTGTCAGAGTGAAGCTAAGAGTAGGAGTGAGACAAGGTATGACTAACCAGGTTGAGCTTGAGCTCAACCCACTAAGTCTACTGGTGTATATATACATCTGGATCAGAGCGCCAGTCTGCACAGCCTGGTACAACCTGTCTGACTCACTGGTGTGTGAATGAAGTAAGGCTATGGAAAGTTAAAGGGAAGAGGAAATGAGGCACCACAGCTGCATAGTACAAAGATCGCATCATAATGGTAAGGCTATGGAAAGATGGGATGGGTGAAGGGTATAGAGCCAGTCCAAGGGATGGGTACTGTTAGTGACGTGTAATAGTGCACAGGCCGAGTTATACCGGATGGAAACAGCATCCCTGAGAACTAGAGAGGATAGACCAAAGAAAAAGATAAGTCCCTAATGCAGCACACCTGAATAAGCAATTATAACATGCCTTACCTTATTCACACACTGGCAAGTTGGATAGGCTGTACAAGGCTGTGCAGACTGGTTCCCTGATTCAGATGTATATATGTATACTGGTAGACTTAGTGGGTTGAGCTCAAGCTTGACTTAGTTAATCATACCTCGCCTTACTCCTGAACCTAGCTTCACTCTGACAGCCTGGCTCTGGAGGTATCCCAATACTTCAACCAGAAGGCTATACATTTCCACTCATGTTGACCCCAGAAGATGGTCATCACCCAGGTATGCCAATGTTGTTAGTTTACAGACAAGCCCTCTCCTTCCATTGAGAGGAAGGTGTTGCTCACACATATGCAGGATGTGTCATTGGTTCATTCCCTGGTTGGGGACAGACAGTACCATTCACCAGCTAGGCACTACAAGTGCACTAGCATCCAGAGGTGTTGAAAGCATAGGAGTGCTCTGCCTTCTGACGAAGAAGTCATCCCTAGTGCTGATAGTGCTGACTAGGAAGGAAGAACCTTGGGATCAAGCCCGCTAGGACCTTGGAATATCGTCATCCGTCCTTGTTGGACGAAGGTTTGTTCTCTTGTTTAGAAGAGAATGTAACACCCACCAGAGGTGTGGTGGGAATGTAATGGCACAGGTTGGTGTCTGCTACAACACTCGATGTTAGCGCCGGCGACAGGGCACTAATACTCAGTGAGGGGAGGTCTGGAGGCGGCATGGGAGTAGACCCGTGCGCCAATCAAAGGTTGAAGTCTGATGACGAGGGCTGGATCCCTGTCAAGTTCTCGCACCGCTGACCTATTAAGCCAAATGATAGTCAGATCGAGCTTAGGGCTCGACCTAGTCCACTACCGCTTATATACATGCACTGGCCATTCTAGTACTCTACCAGTCAACCTCTGAAGACAATAGTAGACGTCCCTAGCCCTAGCTGCAAGTACCACAGAGGCAGTGTACCATTGAGTGCCATCATCTCTAGTTTCCTGTGTTCTGCAAACCTGGGGGTTTCCTGCCTCCTGCCTTCAGCAGCCTGTTGGCCTCCTCCAAGGTTTGATGTCTGTTTGTGATCGGCCTACCTTCACCATCGTGTGAAGGGTTCAGTGTATAGTAAGGATAAATAAAAGAATGGAAGAATGATAAATATAAGTGTAGATCAAAGATGGAAAGGAATGGAGAGATGTAACGTAGAAGTCCATCATTATGCTAAGGTGCGATGGTGGGATTCAGGCTAGAAGTAAGATCCTTGATATGTAAGGAACAGGGTGCCCACCCCATCTCGTCCGAAGTAGAAGAAAGATAATCAAAGAGAATAGAAGGCGTACTGTAAGGAAGGGATCATAGGATGTCCCTATGCTGCTTGCTGATGTCCTTGGGCGGCCGCCTCCAAGAGGAGTACATCCGATGACATAGGCGGATGTCTTGGGTATGACTAAGAGAAAAGGAAAAGTGTCAGTGCGCACTGCACGGTATTGTAATGTCGCTATGTAAAAGTTCCATATCAAATGAACTAAGCGTCTTGTAACATTACCCCCCTACTACGATCGAAGTCCGCTTCAAATCCTACCATGTTCATCGGCGAATCTAGGCCTCCAGGTCTTGCATGGGCCACCATTCTTCACCGACCTGCCCCCAGTAGATGCCATCCTCATCATACTCTCCCTCGATGGCGTACTCGTCGCGCTGTTTGTCAGCAGTGACATAAGTGCCTTCGGAGGAAGGTGATGGACTGGCCCATACTGCCTGTGCAGCAGCGACTCAGCACGGAGTCCATTCACGCTTGGGGGTGACAGCAGCCCTCAGCAAGTCGTCCACCTCAATTTCGGATTGCTCGAGGTCGGTTAGTGAGGGCCTCACACGTGAGGGTCCAGCGGCATCGGGGATGTTGAGAGTGAGCCACTCGCTGGTCTTGCGCAGGGCATTCTGTCATTCGATGGGGTCATTGGGTACGGGTGAGGGTTCACACATGGCATATGGCAGAGGGTCCTCGGCGGGGTCATCGATGAGAAGTCCAGGTTGGGCAGGGCCAGTGAGTGGGCGATCCTGCGGCAGGATTGTGGCTGTGCAGCAAAATGGGCGTATATTGAGAGGAGGGGTGGGGGGTCATCATGCCACTGCGACCTCATTAGTGATCTCGAGTAGACGTGGCCCCTGGCCGCATGGCACGTAATATCCCTGGCTGCAGTGAGCGTCCATCCACACTTTCACCTCTTGCAGCGTACGCTTGGTAGTAGTCTTGTATGAACTGTGGTCGTGAGTGCGGCAGTATTCTTCTTCTCATATGAAGATCCCGAGGATCCATCCTTTAGCTACACACCAGTATTTAGGTGTATTATCTGAGGTGAAGGTGAGAGCCCAGCGTGTGGGGCGGAGGATGGGTGGGAAGAGCTGTTCCCTGATCCTTCGTGCGCAGTCGTCGGCTCGGTCGCGTTGGTTCATGAAGATGGGTACCTGTGCATGATTGAGGATGCCGGCTTCGTAGAGGGTGTGGGTGTCTTGGTGGATGGCGGGTCGAGGCCAGTCTGGGTTCGTGGGGCAGTTGAGTGGAGTGTGGCCCAGCTGCCGTCGTTTGCAACTGGGACAAACATAAACTTCGCAATTGACTAAGTCGTGGGTCTTGTTAGGGAAATAGTAGCACATCATGTGTGGGAGTATAAATATGCTGGATAAACTTCGGGAATAGTGAATGGGCATGGGGATTGGATGAGTCGTTTGTTCGAGAGGTAGGGGTTGAATGAATGCGGTATGTCAGTGCCGTTCTGGTTCAGGGATGCGTGCTTGTGCCCAATTAAGGACGGGGGTCCGTCCCAGGTCCAAGAGGGCTAGTTCGAGTCATCATTCTATCTCCAGGGAGTTATATCGGGCTCCTCACGCCAGTTCTTCCTCGTTAGTGTAGGTCATGTAGAGCTGTCCCATGACCTCCTGCAGGTGCGCCAGGGCATCAGCTGTATGGTAGGCAGCCATCGTCGGGTAATCTGTCACTAGATGGTTAACTAAGGAGGCGGGCGCAGTGAGGAGCATACTGAACAACACCCAGTTGATCCTGGATTTGGTCCTCATCGTCATCAGGTCTGTGTTCATGCCGAGATGCACTCTGGCCATTATGTTGGGGTCAAGAGGCGTGGCAGGCAGCGAGCTTCTGAGCGGACGAGGGCCCCAAGGGTGGAGAGTGACTCGGGCCAGGTTGCGATTGGTGTCTGGGTTCATGTTGGAGATAGCCTGAGGCAACCAAGGCAGCGACTCAGCTGATATTCCTTCAGGATGTCATCTGTGGTGCCACTGAAGTTCGACTCTGGTTCCCATGTTCGTTCTGCCGTGGAGTATCCTTTCCACTGTACGAGGTAACGTCTACCTGTGCAAGTTCCCTTGTGTGCGATGATCACTTCGACTTCGTAATTGTCTTCACCTTCGATGTTGTCAGGTGGCGGATTAGTATATGATGGGCTGTGTTCATCAGTTTTGGTGTACAGCGACAGGAACCCTGCATGGAAAATAGGGTGAATCTTCCAGGATGATGGGAGAGCGAGGTGATACGTAAGTTTTCCTATTACTTGGATGATCTTGAAGGGTCCTTCCCGCTTTGGCTTGAACTTCCACAACTTGTAGGGGAGTCGCAGATTCCTGCTGTCTAGCCATACCTTCTGGCCTTTCTTGAATGGTGGAGTTTGTTGTTTGATCCTTTGTTCAACTGTCCTTCGTGATAGTTCGAGGGTGGATTCTACTTCTGTCCTGATCTTTTGTAATTTGTGCATTCTTTCCTCAGCTGCTGGGACATTGGTTCATTCAGTGACAGTCGGAATACCTCGTGGTATGAATCCCATCATGACTTGAAACGAGATTTGTTTGGTGGTAGCGTGGAGTCAGGAGTTGTGAGCAAATTGGGCATCAGGAAGGTAGTTCGTCCACTCAGCTGCGTTATTAGCGCAGAAGATGCGCAGGTATACTTCCAGTTCTTGGTTGATGTGTTCCATTTGCCCATCTGTCTGTGGATGGTATGCTGTTGACATGGACGATTTCACCTTGGTAAGTGTGCACAGTTCTTGAAATATGTGTGAGGTGAACTGCGGGCCTTGGTCTGATATGATTTGCTCGGGTAATCCAAACCAAAGGTACACATTCTGGTGGAGAAGTTGGGCTGTTCCAAGGGCATCAATGGTCTTGACTGTTGGGATAAAAATTACCCCCTTCATAGAGTCATGGTCCACAATGACTAATACAGAATCGAAGCCAGCACTAACTGGCAGATTGGTGATGAAGTCCATTGTCCAGGTGGTGAATGGAACTGCATGTGTCAATGGCGGGATGGGCATTAAAGGCATGACCATGGGGTGTGTGTTCGGTTTCATTTGCTGGCACGTGGCACAGCCTTTGATGAAGCGGGCAATGAAGGCGGCCATACCCGGCCACCAATAGTCTCGCTGTAGACTAGCGAGTGTTTTTTGTATGCCAGGGTGTCCAGCGGCGGGGGTGTCGTGATGCAGTGCGGTGACCCGTCACCATAGGGTGGTCAACGGTGGGACGTAGAGCCAGTCTTGGTACCATACAAGCACGCCATCTGTACTCCAGTCAGCAAGCAAGGTGCATGCCAGTGTTGGGGCATGGCCAAGCAGGGCTTGAAGCACTTCGACTACCATGGGGTCCTTGTTATGAATTGCGAGGAAATCCGCAAGGAGTTCAGTATTCATGCAGTTGACGAAAACTGCCTCGGGCAGCATTGTCATGTCATTATTGTCGGCTTGACCATCATCGTGGTCAGGTCGTCGTAATAGGGTATCCGATTGGACCATCTGTGATCCAGGTTGGTGTAATAATTCATAATCGAATTCAGATAGGAACAGTGACCAGTGGGCTTGTCTCCGGTTGAGTTTCTGCGCCATGCACCAATACGTCAGGTTCTTATGGTCAGAGAGAATCGTCACCTTGTGTGGGCTCCCCATCAGAAGGTGCTTCCAAGATTTGAGGGTGCATACGATGGCGAGTAGCTCTTGGTCATATATTTCATAGTTCCGTTCGGCTGGCAGAAGGGACTGGGATAAGTATCCACATGGGTGCCAATTGCCATTCACGTCCTTCTGTCAGAGTATGGCTCTAGTTGCGAATTTAGAATAGTCTGCTTCTAACGCAAATGGTTTGGTGATGTCGGGCATGAGTAGTACAGGTGCGCTAGTGAACTCAGCTTTCAGGTTGTCAAATGCTCATTGCTGCTTGTTATTTCAATGCCAGGCCGTGTTCTTCTTGGTCAAGTCGATAAGGGGTTGCACATGGTCCGAGAAATGATGAATGAATTTTTGGTAGAAGTTCCCGAAGCCTAGAAAGGCTCGGACTTGCTTTATCGTCTTCGGCGTGGGCCAACTGGCGATTCCATCGGTCTTGATCGGGTCCATGGTGAGGTGATCGGGGCGTATGATCATTCCGAGGAATTCAACTTCATCTTAGTCAAAGAAACACTTCTCCAGCTTGAGGTAGAGGTCGTTGTAGCACTCGCTTAGTTCATTCTTCGTGTGTCTTCTTATTGTTCAAAAATATCAGTATGTCGTCCATATAGATTACTAGCCATCCTTCAGCGAGTAGATCTGTGAAGACCATATTCATCATCCTTTGAAATGTAGATGGTGAATTGCATAACCCGAAAAACATCACTGTTGGTTCATATAGCTTGGGTGGCCCACCGTCTGTTCCGGGAACAATGAAAGCTGCTTTCCATTTGTCTCCCTCTTTGATCTGTACGTTGTTTATAGCCCGACCGGAGGTCCATCTTCGTAAAGATTGTTGCTCCCTTCAGCTTGTCCATGAGGTCAGAGATGAGGGGGAGCGGGTATCTGTCCTTGATCGTGTTCTCGTTGAGTGTTCAGTAGTCCTGACAGGGGCGTAGCGATCCGTCTTTCTTTCCTACAAAAAAGAAGGGACTCGCCAGTGGTGACTTAGAAGGTCGAATATATCCTTTCAACTCATTTTCTGAGATGAACTTTGATAATTCCTCCTTCTGTCTGGGATTCAGTGGGTACACCTGCACTTTCATTTCCACAAAGCCCAGCTTCAGGTTGATTTCGTGGTCATATGAGGTGTGCTGGGGGAGTTGCGAGGCTGTTTGCTTATCGAACACTCACCGGTAGGGAAGGAGGTAGGCAGGGATCATTTCTTTGATGGTTCGGTTGCAGTTGTCCTTCACTTGGGCTGCCAGCTCCGTTGCTGTGGTGACTCGTCCCAAGAACTCGGTTCTGTAGGTGTGTTTCCCCATGTATGCGAATGCGCCTAGGTGCTTTATGTAAGCCTGGTGTATCTTTTCTGTCTCGTCACGGTAAATGGGTGGTTCTTGTTTCATTCAGTGTAGAAGAAATTCTGCTTCTGGGTCGTACTGGTAGATCGCTTCGTCGCCTTCTAGTTCCTGTCCCAGTTGCTGGAGGACTTCCTCCGGTTCTCTCGGGATATTGAAGGTGAGCATTCCTTTCTTCCAATCAACGACTGGATTTTCTCTAGTGAGCCAGTCGTGGCCTAGGATCATGTCTTGCTTTCCGATGTTGGCGACAAGGGCTTGGAAAGAAGTACTCTTTCCTCCTATTTTGCAATCCACGTCCATGTAGTGGGTGATTCTCCCAGCTCTGTTTGCCGTGTCATTGACATTGTAGACAGCTATGGGTCACGATAACTTAGCTGGTACAAGGCGGCTTCTGATGACCACTTTTGGGTGGATAAAAATTCCTCCTGCCCCACTGTCAAGCAGGGCTCTGATGTCAACGTCTCTTCGCCCGTGTATGCGGATGGGAATAAATAGTGATCGCTCCTCAGTTATTCCTACAAGTACACGGCGTAGCATTATGGAGACGGGTCCTAGTGGTGTCGACTCACTGGACCCATTCAAAAATCCTCATCTGCGGCAAACTCCTTGAAGGCCACTGCTTTTTCTTCCTTGGTTAATTCACTGAATGCAGTTCGGACTCTGTCTCTGGCCGAAGCCATGTCGTCAAACACGAAGCGGACTTTGGTATAAGTGGGGGTCGCGCTCTTGGCCGTACCATCCCTACTCGTCCCTCCCTGCGTGGTGTTCTTCGTCTTCCAGGTGGGGCAGTCTCTTGAGATGTGCCCATTCTTGTGGCAATTGAAGCACAGGCCCTTGGCTCTGTGTTCACGCTGCTGTTCCTCGGTGAGTCTGTCGACGTCCATTGCGTTGTCATCTCGATGCTGCTGGTTTGCTCACTTCTCGGTCTAGTTCCATATATCAGACAATCCGAGGCGGATCGCCTTGTTGTACCAGTCAGTGATCGTGACCGGTTGCGGGTCGTGGTGTGCGATGTCTCGGTGTAGTTCCTTGTTGATACTATTCTTGAAAAAGGTGACGAGGACATCTCGATGTTCGGGATCTTTGAGTCTCACTCACGTGGTGAGGACTTTGAACAGCTGTACGTGTTTGGAGATTCCTTTTGTCTGTCGCAATTTCGAGAGTCTATCAATCAGGTGGTTCTTCTGGTTATAAATTGGGAACTGCCCTTCTAGGGCAGTTTTGAAGTCTGCCCAGGTTGCGTAGATGCCAGGACCTGCCCCAACCGTCTTGTAGTACCATTCCCTCCATGCTCATCCAGTGCCCTTGTTCATGAGTGTGATAGCATAAGTGATCTTCTGTTGGTCGGGCATGTTGCTGTTGCCTGTGGCGTGGAAATAGTTTTGGCAATGACGAAGGAAAGGGTCAAGGTCAATTCCTTCTCCACTGAAGTCTTCAGGTCAGGGAATGTCAAGCTTCCCTGCATTTCTAGGAATTGTGGTGGTAGTCACATTAATCTGTGCGTGCTGCAACACTGCTGCTACGGCGTCGGCGATCTTCTGGTCTACCTCGGCTCTGGAATAGCTCATTGTCCAGTAGGTTTGATCTGAGGGGTCTTCTTCGGCTATACTCTGAGTTCGTAGTACTGGTGTCAGTGCACTGACCAATGTCGATGGCTCTGTGGTGGTCGTGTTTGACTGACTGCCAGAGATCAGGACACGGGCCTTCTCATCTGCTAACAGGACACGTCTGGTGTGCTGCTTAGCCTGGTCAAAGTTCTGTGTAGGAAACCACTGCCCTGCCGATATGCTGGGCCTGATTCGTTTGATGGGAGCGAGGTCATTTCGTCCCAGTTCTGGTGTAAGTGCAAAGACTTCTTGCTGCTGGTCCCACGTGATGATGTAACCTTGGGTGGGCTTTGGAAGGTTATAGTCAGCGTAGTTGGGGAGTCATGTGTAAGGCGTGTTTGGAAAGATGAGTGTGCCTGACCGTTGGACAATGGGGGCGATGTGAAGAAAGCTCAATCTTATGCTACAACACTCAATGTTAGCGCCGGCAACAGGGCACTAATACTCAGCGAGGGGAGGTCTGGAGGCGGCATGGGAGTAGACCCGTGCGCCAATCAAAGGTTGAAGTCTGATGACGAGGGCTGGATCCCTGTCAAGTTCTCGCACCGCTGACCTATCGAGCCAAATGATAGTCAGATCAAGCTTAGGGCTCGACCTAGTCCACTACCGCTTATATACATGCACTGGCCATTCTAGTACTCTACCAGTCAACCTCTGAAGACAATAGTAGACGTCCCTAGCCCCAGCTGTGAGTACCATGGAGGCAGCATACTGTTGAGTTCTATCGTCTCTGGTTTCCAGTGTTCTGCAAACCTGGGGGTTCACTACCCTCAGTCGTCAGTGACTGCCGGGCCTCCTCCAAGGTTTGATGTCAATGAGTGATCGGCCTACCTTCACTGTCGTGTGAAGGGTTCAGCGTATAGTAAGAATAAAATAGAAAATAAGAAGAAAGGAAGAATGATAAATAAACAGTAGATCAAAGATGAAGGGGAATGGAGGAATGTATCGTAGAAGTCCATCATTATGCTAATGTGCAATGGTGGGATTCAGGCTAGAAGTAAGACCCTTGATATGTAAGGAACAAGATGCCCATCCCATCTCGTCCGAAGTAGAAGAAAGATAATCAAAAGGAATAGAAGGCGTACTGTAAAGATAGGATCATAGGATGTCCCTATGCTGCTCGCTGATGTCCTTGAGGCGGCCGCCTCCATAGGAGATACAACCGACAATGTAGGCGGACATCTCAGGTTTGACCAAGAAGAAAAGAAAAGAAACTGTCAGTGCACTCTGCGCGGCATCGTAACATCGCTATGTAAAAGTTCCATATCAAATGAACTAAGCGTCTTGTAACACATATAAAGGGCAATTATTGCAACACACCTTATAAGGCCTTATAATTTATGCCGGTTTGTACAATGGCCAGCAGCCATATAATGTACATAAGTCTGGGCTTTGCATACAAGGGCATATAAGAGCACACAAGGACAGGTACTGTAGCCACTTTGTGACTGTCACCCAGTCCCACTCTTAGCAGATCTACAATCATAACTCATATCATATCCAGATACTTTGCAAAATTATTTTTTAGATATTACATAATATAATACAACCAATGTGACTACTTGTACAGTGCCGTAGGACCCGGGCAACTCCCCTATATGTTCAGCTGGAAATAGAGTGAAGAAGGGCCCTGGAGGGGCCGGATCTCTGGCTGACATTGAGTGGTGGAGACCTCTAGGTGCCCAACCTTTGTCCGAAATAGGGTGAAATTGGCATGAACAGGTGGTGACCGAGGCACCTTAAACAGTCTGATTATCTCAGATGATAGCCTGATTAGACTACCGCTGAATGCTGATTCGACACAGATTGTCATGCACAACCATCAAAGTGGTCACGTGATGACTCCAGCTCCTCGATTTAGACACTTTATAGCATGACATACTGTGTCTGGCCAGGATAGTCTACTCGGTCAGTCAAGTACAGCATGTGAACTTATTGTAATAAAATATACAGTGCTTGGGGAGCTATGCATACAATGGCCGAGCAGGGAGGGCAGAGATCCCAGCCTGATACAGTAATCATAATGACATGACAGTGGCACATGATGTAATGCATGTGACACCTTTGTCCACTATTGAGTGAACAAGGGCGGAAACATTGAGTGAAGGAGGCCTTTTTGAGGGGGTCATTCTGGCCGAACATATAGGGGTGTTGCCCGAGTCCTAGTGCTGTGCGCTCAAAACTGACACCTCGGGCATGCCCAGATGTAGTCATGTGTCTGCTATTCATGTAGTCATTATTTCGAGTCAGAAACATCACCAATCATCTCAGAATGATCTTCCGAGTTGAACTATCTCATCCCCATCTCAAAATTCCCAGATCTCAAAAATCAACCTTCCCAAAAAGTGAATTTAGAGTGGAGTCTGTCAGAGTTACCATATATGGTACTGAGCACCTGGGCACACTAACCACTACACCACACAACAGCCACTTTATTACCATACATATGAAAGCATCAATTAACCACTATCAATTGAGCAGGACACTGTTACAAGATGCTCAGTTCATTTGATATGGAACTTTTACATAGCGACGTTATAATACCACGCAGTGCGCACTGACACTTTTCCTTTTCTCTTAGTCATACCCGAGACGTCCACCTATGTCATCGGATGTACTCCTCTTGGAGGCGGCCACCCAAGGACATCAGCGAGCAGCATAGGGACATCCTATGATCCCTTCCTTACAGTACGCCTTCTATTCTCTTTGATTATCTTTCTTCTACTTCGGACGAAATGGGGTGGGCACCCTGTTCCTAACATATCAAGGATCTTACTTCTAGCCTGAATCCCACCATCGCACCTTAGCATAATGATGGACTTCTACGTTACATCTCTCCATTCCTTTCCATCTTTGATCTACACTTATATTTATCATTCTTCCATTCTTTTATTTATCCTTACTATACACTGAACCCTTCACACAACGGTGAAGGTAGGCCGATCACAAACAGACATCAAACCTTGGAGGAGGCCAACAGGCTGCTGAAGGCAGGAGGCAGGAAACCCCCAGGTTTGCAGAACACAGGAAACTAGAGATGATGGCACTCAATGGTACACTGCCTCTGTGGTACTTGCAGCTGGGGCTAGGGACGTCTACTATTGTCTTCAGAGGTTGACTGGTAGAGTACTAGAATGGCCAGTGCATGTATATAAGCGGTAGTGGACTAGGTCGAGCCCTAAGCTCGATCTGACTATCATTTGGCTTGATAGGTCAGCGGTGCGAGAACTTGACAGGGATCTAGCCCTCGTCATCAGACTTCAACCTTTGATTGGCGTGCGGGTCTACTCCCACGCCGCCTCCAGACCTCCCCTCACTGAGTATTAGTGCCCCGTCGCTGGCGCTAACATCGAGTGTTGTAGCAAAGACTCAGTGTTAGCATTTGAATGTGGGCTTACTTGACAACCTTTTCAGGATATCAACTGCACTCTCAGGATCTGTGAGCTCCATAATGGTGTATGCACTACACAATATACATGCCACACTGACTCGGAAGTCTTCGACCACCCACTCACTTTGGATATGGGCTCCAAGGTGCTGAGTTTTACTTTATGTGGGTTCAGGAAAGCTTTCTTTAATCTTGGGCAAAGATGTGACATTCTTTAACTGTTGGCTTGGGGGTGATTTGAGATTTTCAACTTCCCAAATGTGTGACAAGGGCTATGCACCTACATAGGAAGAGGCGCTTCAAGTCTTTGCAGTGAATTGCATACATGTCTTTAATGAAGGTGATGTCTCTCTGAACTGAATGAACAGCACTGTGCACAGTTAATGGTGGCACTGCCATGCCAAAGGTTTCTCAATTCACATCCACAGAGCTTATTATCGGGGGACTCACTGCAGAGCCAAGCTCTATCCACTAGTCTTTCCCCAGAATTCTCGCTGCCACCACAAGGCTCAATACCTCATTTTCTGGGATGACTATTCTCTAGGTGCCTTTGAACTGGGCTGAACTTGCACGGAGACAGCTTGTTCTACTTACCTGCTTGACATGTCAAAGCCCTTCCCTGATCATTTGTATGTGTCATGCCAGACATGTTCATCCTCCTCATGGTGGATGCTGTCATGGGCGGCTCTGCTATGCACTGGGGTGTCAATGCTGTTTTTCCCAAATCTTCTTAATTAGTGGGTAGAGCAAGAAGAGGCACAAAAACTTCAAGCTATCATCAACAATTGCTCTCGATGATATAGGGTCCGATGTTGTGATTGGATGGCTTGTTATGGCTTTCTCTGCTCTGACAGCTTGACAGGTCTAATGTTGCGTGCTGAGCTTGACCAGTTGTGTGGAGTGTACAAGTTGCTAAGTGCTCATTTGCTGAATGTTTTTGAATGTTAGATAGATTATTTTGGCTAGCTCTCTGTGTTGCACTTCTCGGACCTCCCAGGCACAAAGGCTTACGTGTGTTACATACATGGTCTCATTTGACATGATGTTCCACTCAGGGGGCACCCGGAGTCACTAGCTGAAGAAGCAACTAGGTCCCCCCCCAACCAGTTTCCGGGGGCTTGATGGGAGCTTGTGAGGTATAACCACACGAAATTCACAATAGATGTACCACAGGCTTTCTTGTGTCTGTTATTTTAATCCAGAAATGTTTGACTATACACAGTGCACCACCTGAGAACTTTTAGAGTCTGCAAGGAGTGCAAGGGTATTGGTGAGCAAACAAAGCTAGGGTGTCTGAAACAGACAATGACACATGCACAGATCAAGATTGTATCACTGCCTGCTAGTACAACTATGGAAGACTGGCTTAGGGCAGCATACTAGTATAGCCTGAGGTCAGTGCACAAGGTTTATTAATCTATCATCAACTACAAGCTGGTTATCCTCGTTCTTCCAAGTTCAATCATGTCCCAGCAACACCCACTTCCTGAGCCTACAGAGATCTTTCTCCAAAATGGCGAGTCATGCACTACTCAAACCATCTGGAAATACAATGCATTGATCCATCTTCTCACCGAGCATAGCACTGAAGATGCAACCCAGCTCCCCTTGATTTTGCCGCAGCTTCTCCTGGACATGCACATATTGAGAGCTGAGGAAGAGTGGATGAAGGTCGACCGGGATGCAATGACTAAATACTAATACAATTTCGATATGCCAGACAGTGATGACATCAAGCTAGTGATGGAGGAGCTAACTACAGGTCAAAAGCAAGCCAGGGTGCAGTTGACAGTTGTGAAAGAGCCATGTTCAAAAGCGGTAAAGACATGTTCATTAACTCAGGTCGCTCGCAATGTACCCTGACGTCCCATTAGTACTTATTGTATTGGGATAATCTGGGGGGTCCTCCAATTGGTTTCCGGGGTCATGCTCTGGTGTACGAGAGGTTGCCTTCCAAATCTTCCACTCTCAGTGCCCCCTGGTTTTACTAGTTAGAACGGGAATGTTTCATTGATGGTTTCCAAGTCAAAAAAGAAGATTATTGAATGCATATTCTTATGACTTGTGTGACCTGGACTCACATGGAGACTTTCAGTGCTGACAATACAGTATCTGACATATAGTTATGGGACCCTTTGTGCTTCACAGTGTCCTTAGCCACTATAGATAATGAACCAAAATGTGTCACTCAATCAATTGCATAATTTAGATATGAGTTTGATCAGCATGACCGCCATTGCAACGGGCTCAAGGTTTAGTGTCAATAATGATAAATTCAGAACCATACACTGCATCAAGACCATATGATGGCACAGAACTATAAGTACATTCTCAAGGGTGGTAGAAGAGGGAGGTGCGGATGTGCTGGTTGCAACTCAAGATGTATGGTGAACCAGACTCAGTGCTATTTGAAGGATGAGTATCACTGTCAAGTGTGCCAGATGCTATTGACTTACTTGTGAGCCCATTGGAGTTGATTTATGAGGTCTTCCACCATCTCCTGGCTGTTAGGCTCCTTGTTGAGGTCCATACCCTGGGTGACGAAGCTGTCATGTGTACAAAACTTGACCATGCTGGGCTCCTTTGTCTGTGCATTCCTCTGGAACTTGAGGTTAATCATTCCATTGGGCTGGTCAACACCTCTGTCAACTCAGAAGTCATTGTTCATCCACACTGTCCCACCAGTGTTTTTGACAGTCAACTTCTCATGAATGGCATTATAAAACCCATCCGGAGTGTTGCCTTTGAAGAACTTCTTGAAGAACTTCTTTAGACCTAGAGGTAGTGCTGTGAGCACTTGCAATTGATAGCACTGGCAGCCTGAGCAACTTTGCACCTGAAGATCGCACTGGTGCTGACATAGTGCAAGTAAAATTGACTGAGTGCGTGGGTGAAATCAATGAGGAGCTTCTATCTCATAGTCACTTTTATGGTAATAGGTCATGCACAGCATGGGCCTCCTCAATCTGAATGTATAATGCCCTCATAGGACACTGTGCAACAGTTGGTTGGCTGTTCAGCCCTATTCATGGTGAATGACTGGAAACAAATAATGCCATAATCTAGAAGGTGTACACTGAGACTCATGTAGACGAGATGCTGTGCAGCACAAGTGGCACATAATGGAGCTCGTGTATCATTTGAGTGCATGTGTAGTTGGAATGGAAGCAAACCTGTGGCCAATGAGATGGCCAGCACAGTGCTTTTTTAATATGAGAGTCAGCTTGAAATGAGATAGCAGAACATGAGGCAAAAGGCATGGCTAATGTGCTTCTTGTGCTTCTTAGATGAACTTGCATCAGTGCTGATGGCTCTAGTCCTTATGCTTACTCTGACTCACATCCACACAAGGCTCAGGAGATGGCCTGGCCTGCAGTAACACAAACTGAAGACCTGATAAGGCATATATTTTCAGGTAGAAGGTTTGAGCAACAAAACACCACCAGGATCCCATTATTTGGCAAACAAATGCACAGCGATAATTCATTACCAATAATGGCGGTCTGAGCCTAATGACACAACACTGAGTACCATATGTCCTGATTCATGAGGAGGAGGGTTCAGTAAGTGGACTCTGATAGATGACAGAAATCTACATTCTGCACAGGTGGCCTCCATGTTTTGCACATGGACACCATGTTGGCCACGTGGCCCCAACTCTGACCGACTTCCCTCCCATAGAGGTGCTTATGAGCTCTGGTGCTCGAGTGATCTTCCCCTGAGAGGTGCCTAAGGTGAGCAAATATGGGGAAATTCAGCAAAACAGGAAATTCGAAAAATATGAGAAACACATGGTAGATATTGAAAGGCCACAGGAAACCAAGAAAATATAGAAAGTAAGGAAAATGCATGGGAGCCATGGGAAACTCACAGGAAATTCACAGGAAATATAGAAAATGCAAAAAACTCATAGAGTCATTGGAAGCTCAGGAAAATACAGACAAAATTCTGCCAGAGTAGGGTCAGGGTGAAGCCCTGGACCTACTCTTAGTGTTGCCGTGGCTCCAGCTCTAAGCCTACTTAAGCTGGCAGCCAAGCCAATTTAAGCCCAGCCAAGCCAGAGCTGATCCCAGAACAAGCCAGCTGGTGGCTCCAAGTGGCTGGCTGAGCTGACTCCAGCCACACTGCAATGGTGGTCCACTGCCTCCTCCTTTGCCCAGTGCACCTCGCAAGTCACCTCCAGGTGCTCAACCAAAGACCTCCACCTCATGACTGCTCAACAGCAGTCGCATTTGATGTCTTGTGCCTAGTTGCCACCACTGGGACACATGGGTGGGCCTAGCGTCAAGTGCCAGGCCCACCATTCCATCACCTGTCCTCTAATGAGGATGCATGCTGCCATCAATGTGCAGCAGCCAGTGAGGGCTGTGCGCAGTCAGAGAAGGTGGTGGCAGGCCTAGGGAACATGTTGATGCTGCTTTTGAGTGGCGGTGCTGGGTTACACATGTTGGGTATGGGAGGAAGGGCAGCCTGCCTGGAGTACATGGGCGAGCATGTACTCTCTGGTGGAGGCAGAATTGGTGAGCAGGAGGGAAGGGGCTGTGGAAGAAGTGAGGTGGGGAGGTCTGTTGATAACATACCTTGGGTCCTTGAGCCTTTGCGCTCACTTTCTATACCTCTCCACTTCATTCCCTCTCCATGCTCCTTGTTCGTCCTCTCAGTCCCATACAAGTCATGCTAGTGACCGGAATGGTGATGCAGAGCATGCCTGTGGGTTTGTTGTTGACCACACAGGTCTCTGTCAGAGGTACAGAGGTGGGAAGGTGGGCCTGCTTGGCAGTCCTGCTGGCGGTGATAGCGAGGCACAGCGTGCCTCCAGGGGTGATGGGGATGCAGTGTGGCTGCCATTGTGCAGTTGCACGTGTTCTTGTTGGAGGGCACAAGGTGGGACGGCAGGTCTGGCACTTGTGCCAAGCCTGCATTGGTGTTTTTGCTGGTGGAGTCAATGGGGCACCACATGCAAAGCAAGGTAATGGACTTACCTTTTGTGCTGCTCACATGCCACACTTCCACATTCCAGCAGCAGCCTGCTTGGCCACTCCCACAGGCTTACCTTCTCCCTCCCACATGCCACACATGCAATGCCATGCTGCCACTTGTGAGCAGCAGTGAGGCATTCTCTCGACACACCCACACCCTCTTTGACCTCATGTGGTTGCTTGCTGTCGTGCTTTGACAGCAGCCCACTTGTGCGCTCCCACCTGCCTTCCTCCTCCCTTCCCCACCCACCACATGCAATGCCACATGGCCACTCCAAAGTGGCCACATCAGTTTTTTGGCACCCACTGGCGACCTCCACGAGCACTCAATGGCCCTCGCAGTCCCAAGCATGCATACCGTGGCACAGCTGTGCACTCCTGTCCCTTCTCCTTCTACCTCCCACCCTCGAACACGAATGTACACACCTGCGGGGCACGCCCTGTGCCCCACGTGGTTTCCTGCCTCCCCTATGAAGATCGCTCAGTGGGCCCAGCACAGGCACTGGGTCCACCCATCTACCATCCAACATGAACGTATGTAGCTGCTTGTGAGCAGCCACACAGGGTCAGCAACACACTTGTGGGGCACGCTTTGTGCTCCACATGAGTTTTTGCTGCTGGGCATGCCATCAGAAGATGTTATCCAGATGATCACCTCTGAGAACATGTTGTGCTTTGTGCAGAGCCTACCGAAGTGGGAATGTGTGCCCTTGCCAATGTCAATACCAACCCCAGCATGGGCAAGGGCACACAGACACAGCCGACAAACAGACAACACACAAGGGAGTGGGCAAACAGTGGGTGTGGTGAGGGTGCATGGACAAGCAAGCATGGCGACTGTGTGCATGCAGGGCAAATGCCCAGCATGCAAACATGGCCAATGAACAGAGGATGCACAAGGGAGCAAGTGAACGGCATGTGTGGCGAGGACAGCACAGCAATCACGAGCATGCAGGGCCAATGCCCCGCATGCAGACACAACCAGTGAGCAGATGACATGCAAGGGAGCAGGCAAATGGTGGGGATGGGTTTCATTGGATGCCTGCCATCTTTAGTGTAGTGATATTGTATCTACATTAGAAAAGAGTATATATTTTATTACGGCCGCTATAAACTATTAAGCTGGCTAGTAAGTTCACTAGTACATAAATAACTATGGCTTAGCTAGCTTGAAGCCGCGGCTTAAGCTCAGGCTCGCGGCTAGCCTGGCCGTGACTAACTGTATCACTACCATACTACAGCACTGCTTACTCATCTACACTTGTACAAGGCTGCTATATAGGTGTTAGTATTTTTCATTGGCTGCAGCCGGCTGTCAGCAGGCCGTCAGCCGGCTCGAAGCCGTGGCTCAAGCCCAGCCAATCACAAGCCGAGCCGTACTTGGGTCAGCCTAGCCAAGCCGGCATGCAGCCGCGGCTTTTCCCAGCCGGCTCGCGGCTAGCCCAGCCGCGGCAACACTACCTACTCTGTTTGAATTCGATAATTAGTCAGAGTAGGGCATGGCGAAGCCATGTCCTCAAAACAAAGTAAGCGCACGGCGAAGCCGTGCGCCCCCCAGGGCGAGGATGTCGGCCGTGGCGAAGCCACGGGTAGCACACTCGTACTTACCGTGCACCCACAATTACGTAAACAGTGGAAGCTTGCCATTGGCAACGTGCTTGGACGCCCGGCTTGTAATGTCGGCAACGATCCTGGGGCGCGTGAATCATTTATAAAGGACGAGCTGGCACCCGAGTTTCGAACTCGGGTTGTCGACTCTCCTTGTATCTCATTGATTGCCACGTATTCACTTTTTTGAATATGTTCTTGGAGTACTCCCGAATACACTTGCAATTTGTCTAGCACGAATCTTTCCTTCGCTGCCAGTCACCAAGGTGAAAACAAGTAGATATGCGCCGCCTCGTGCCATTTCTCTCTCGCAAAATGACAGAGACTCGCTCTCTCACAGGTGTCACAGCTAGGTTACACCCATCACGAGGTAGAGTCTACTGCCGTCAATACCTGTCCGCCTGTACATGCTAAGACGTCTATTGTGTCAGAAGATGACTTATTTCGGTGCACCCGAACGACATGGCTGTATAATAAGGAGGAGCGTCAGTAACTTGCACCTGTTCTCATCAATCCGTGATCTCAATCATGACGGATACTCCAGAACTCAAGATGCGCTGCGTGCGCTTTAATGTCGATGCTTTGGTGGATGAATACGTAAAAGCCGCCGGGGCATCTTCCTGCCTCTCCTTTGTCAAGTTAAATGAAGGTCATTCCTCGTTAGTATCTCTGCTGATCATCATTAACGTCACCCGGAGGTTTTGAGGTACATTCAATCGAGTATTTCTGGCCACGCTAGATAATCGACGTGAGGTCATCGCGCGCATACCATTCCCTGTCGCTGGGCCTGCGCAACTCGCCACCGCAAGTGAAGTCGCGACGATGGAGTTCGCAAGAACCTTTCTGGATACTCCTACCCCCGCCGTTCTCGCGTACTCTAGCTCAGACACCAACAGAGTAGGCTGTGAATACATTATCATGGAGAAGAGTCCAGGCGTCCAGTTATCGTTGAGGTGGTCAGATGATCCGCCTTTGATGCCGATTGTCCGCCTCATTCGTCATCTCATCGACATCGAAGGCAAATGGACAAACACGCTGTTTACCCACATTGGAAGCATTTACTTTGCTAAGGATCTTTCCAAAGGTACTCGTGTCATTGACCTCTCCAGTCAGTTCCACCCTCACCAGTCCTGGGGTCGGTTCGTAATGGGTCCTACGGTTCAGAGGGAGTTCTGGCGAGGTGAACGCCATCTTTTGACCATCGATCGTGGGCCGTGTATGTCTCTAAGCTTGCATCTTTGTTTCTTCTCCGCGCTAAATGTCATACTGAAGGGAGAGATATCAGGTCATATCTGGGAGCTGCAATTGACTGCGAGATTGCATGGCTAGAGAGGTATGCCCGACCCCACCGTCCCGACAGCCCACTATACCGTTCGGCAGAGGAGAATGATCCCTCATTCCATATCACACTCCTACGGAAATACAAGAAGCTGGTCCCACACCTCCCAGATATATCGGAATTCTCGCGTTTCTGCCTATGGCATCCTGACCTCCATGGTCCCAACGTCCTTGTACCCGAATCTGAGGACTTTCTTCCCGCAGTGCTCATTGACTGGCAGGGTGCCACCGTAAACTCTTTGATGCTCGCCTCCGAGCCTGACTTCCTCGAGTACTCCACAGGACAATATATCACCCTGGACTCGCCTCGAGGCCAACCCCCGAAACTACCACCAAATTTCGACAATCTACCCAAAGCGGAACAGCAGGCAGCCAAGATCGAGCGTCGAGTCGCGGCAAGAACGAAAATCTACGTTGATGAAACGTACTTCAAGAATCCCGTCCTATACAGAGCCCGTGCACTTTCTCACTCTCATCGCTATCTCTATCACGATGCCCTCATGAACGTTCCATACACCTGGATTCACGGCACAGCGTACCTCAGGAAGTGCCTGATCGACACTTGCACTGCCTGGAGTGAGATCGCCCCGGGAACCCCATATCCCGTTTCAATGGACCCCGCAGAGATCCAAGCCAACGAGGCCGCGCTCGAGGAATTTATGTGGGACCGCGTCTGCGACTCGTCTATCATCGATGAACACATCGGTATTGGGTCAGACGGATCGGTGGCACTCGACGAACTGTCGCAGGCTAGGCGCCGCAACGAGGAAGAGCTGAGCCGCCTGTTGCAAGAGGTACCTGAAGAACAGCGCGCGCGTATGCGGAGGCGGTGGCCGCGTCAGGACGGCGCGTATTCAGCCACTGCTGAGACCTGTCGTTGACTACGGGCTCTCTAAGTGCTTATTTACGGTGGATGCTTGTTATATTAGCTTGTAGACTGCTAAGATGATATCCTCTTGAATTGAACTGCTGAACATGTGACACTCCAACCTTTTTGGCTGAGAAGTGCTGCACGTCCAGGGCTCGGTTTTACCAGTGAGTAGTCAACAGAATTATGATACTTTCCTTAAACAGGAGGTCAGGGCGGACGTTCATGCTCATACATAGCTCTTACATAACCAGCTGAGCGGAACGATGGGGCCTGAGGTTTGATAAAGGTTGTTGAAATAGCTAAAGTCAAGTGAATGGACACTGCGGAATGGAGTCTTTGCATTAGCTCATCTGCACTGTCCATCTATACACAGGGCTAGATAGCCAGTCCTTCAAGACGTGTGATCACTGCGAGTACACCGTTCGACAAATGCACGTGGTAGCATCAAAACGAGTAGATAACTCACGTGTATGCGAATCCTACGCGGCTGTTCGGCGTATCGAATACCTGCTCAATGGTTGTGTTTGAGTGCCTCGCGCTTCAAGCGATCGTCGCACGGCTCACTTACCGCATAGAACCTTTCCATGAACTTCTGTCCGAGGATGAAGTCAAGGCCCTCCCCACTTGGCGAGCCAATCGGGCCGATGTAGCCATACTGGAGGCCCGGCTCGGCTCCCCATGCCTCGTTCTGCTGTATTGGCAGCAGCTGCGCTTCAACGTCAAGCGTGAACGCCGTGCCTGCATTAGGTGTCGCGCTTAGTTAGCAGATACACCAAGTAGCAGACGAGATAGGACTTACCACCGACGTAGACGGTGAATGGCTGCATCAGTGGCACGGACTTGGACGGGATGACGATCAGGCCGGTGTTGTTGGCGTCGTAGTATGCCCCCGGTATAGATGCCTGATACGTGTCGTACCAGTTATCTGCAATGTAGATGACTGTTCAGTCAACAGAGTTAGTAATGGGCAAAAGTTCAATCCCAGAACCAGGTGGGGCCATACCCCGCCGCCATACTTACGGGTCGTGCCAGTGTCGACGATCCCGGCGAAGCTACCCGGAATCACCGTCGTTTCGCCATATGTCGCATCAGTAACATTGATGCCCCAATACCAATTCGAGGGATATGTCGTTGTCACGGGCGTGTAGGTGATTGAGCCCTCGTACAATGAAGAGTCGACGCCACCGTAAGTAAGCGCACCATCTGCAGTGATATTAGCACACCATGCTGAGGCCAGGAAACCAATATCTGGAGGCGCACTGGTGTCGCTGTAGTTATCTGCAGGGGAGAAGCTGACACCCAGAATTTCGGCGGGGATCAGGCCCTGCTGAAGGGCGTTGTCCATTACAGTTGGAATCTCCGCGTTGATGTCAGGGTATAGGGTACCCAGGGTGAGATCGGTTGGTCCAACACCAATAATGCCGTCGACACCTTGGAAGTCAGCATATTCAAGCGCGTCGCCAATGCTCTGGTTCTTGACCGACAGGCCAGGCGCAATTAGTACCTCGTCAAGATCTGTTCACAAAGCGCGAGTTGAATTGCTGCGAAGATACGAAATTGGGGAAAGGGCCTTGAGCTTACATTCATAGCCAGAGAAGAAACCAGTCCCGTAAGTGACGTTGACCTCCTGGCCCGTTGGGATGCTTGTGCTGGTCTTCACGTACGTCTTACCAGTGCTACGCATCCCTTCAATGAGAGCACTCGTCACACCAAATCATCGCAGCTTGGCTCACCCGACAAAGGTATTCGAGCTCCCCGTATCCACTACGAGGTTATAATACGTGGGCGGGCTGCCAACCCCGATACTGGCGGTATACTGCACATACGCGAGGTTCGTCGCGGGGATGGTGGTCGGACTCTTAGCCAATGCACTGCTGGCACGCTCTTTCATGTACGCAGCGCGGACGCGCCCCGCCTCAGGCGCACCTTGCATGTAGGCACCAGAGCGGCCGGTGACGGGCGTCAGAGGCAGAGTGGTGACGGCCGCTGCGAGTGGAAACTGGCCCGCGAGGGCGATCGGGAGCACCAGGAGCGAGGCAAGCATCTTGACGGCGAGAGCACACGAACTAACGGGGTCTCGAACCCCTTATATGTGCTAGCTCGCGAGTGCAAGAAGATGCGTTGCGCAGCTGGGAACGACCATATGGGTTGGTGAGGGGAAACCGTGAATGTGGGAACCGAGAAGTGTGCTTGATCAGGGCCCGAGACCTGGGGAGAAATCTATTCTGATTCTCGTCTCGAGTCGCAAGCAGAGGATCCGCACGGTGGTATGCTATCTTGGGTGCGATAGCGAAGGATTGTGCAGATTTAGTCCCTGGATGACGAGTAATGTCGCTTCGACATTTGAAGTCTCAATGCAGTACTTACCATGTCAATATTCATACTGATGCCTCAGCGCAAGATCTCCTTTCTGATGAGCGGGTCGCTGATAGATGATGGCCCATTTCAGCGATTCTAGCGCATTCGTTGTATCATGTAGTCTCCGTAGCTGATCTAATATAACCGAAGGTAGTCGTTCGGTTATAACGAGTATCCTGTACGTCAAGGGACGGGGTCTTGAAGCTTGAGGTAACAACTAATGTTTAGGGTTATCAAGGTCTCCGAGCAAACTTGGCGACATTGCTTGCTTCCAGAACTAGTCACCATGCAGTGCAACCAGTGTGCGGTGGCTGCATGGGGAAAGATCTTTCGAATGACATGAGGTTACTGATCAGGTATTCGCTTTGCGCACGCGGGCGGGTTAAGAGGAGGAAGAGATGGGAAGGGACGAAGGCGGTAGACTCTACACAGAAACACCAACGACATGCTTACGTAACGAATACGCATAAGTTGGGTACTATTACTCAGTCAGACACATATCACAGGCCCAAATATCGGAAAACAACAATACCACTTAACGGTGCAAACCTTGTGCAGAGGACGTTGAGCGATGGCCAGAGCAGGTAGGGCGGCCGAGATTTCGGCCCGATACAGTATATCTTGTATTCGATTGATCGACGCCGAGTCAACATCCGAGTCGCTCAGGGCGATGTTTCCTCGCACAAATTGACCTCAGAGCCTACTGGTCCCCATGCTCTCCGTAACAACACCATGTCGCAAACCACTACAGCCCGAATCCTAAGCATCCAATCCCACGTTGCTTTCGGCTATGTTGGAGGCAAGGCTGCGATATTTCCCCTGCAATGCCTGGGATACGACGTCGACGTGAGTTTACGCAACCTGGCACTTATCTCGCATCATTCTCGCCCACACTGCATTGCAGGTGGTCAACACTGTGAACTTCTCTAACCACTCCGGTACGCTGACACATGCGATCTCGAGAACGCGATGGAGATTCAGGCGTAGATGCTGCTTTGTCCAACAGGCTATGGACGATTCGGTGGCTCGAGGACAACAGCGGGCGAGCTCACTAATGTGTTCGAGCTGATGGAACAAAACGGACTGTTGCTCTGTGAGAGACTGCTGACTGGTGAGTGCGTCCGCCTGGGATACCGCAGGCAGGACGCTGACCATGTATAGGTTATGTCCCTGGCGCGGAAGCTTTGGCTGCGGTCAAGGACCTCGCTATTCAAATGAGACAGAAGGACCCATGCTTGATATATCTGCTCGATCGTAGGGCTACTGTCCTATGGTATGGGTGCGGATGCTTGATCGTCTGACACATTTCATGCATGACAGCTGTCCTGGGCGACTCTGGCAAGCTGTATGTTTCCCCCGAGTGCATCCCCATCTACCGAGAGGCACTGCCGCACTCCACTGTTATCACACCGAACTGGTTTGAAGTCGAGTGAGCAACATTCTGCCGGTCACTGTCGCCCCGCTGACAGCACGACAATGGTAGAGTGCTCACAGACGTCAAGATCATAGACCTCCCATCGCTCCGTCAAGCACTCCAAGTTCTCCACGAAGATCACCATGTCCCGAATGTTGTAATCAGCTCCATTCCTCTCAAGCGATGGCTCAGCGACGCGCTACCGCCCTCAGCTCAATCTGACCCAAACAACACGGACACTGACTTCCTTGTGTGCATCGCTTCCGAAGTAGCGAAGGAGGGCGCAAAGGATTCATCCATCTCTTCGGTATACGCCAGGTGCATACCATGCCTACCGGGATACTTCTCCGGTGTCGGCGATTTGTTCTCCGCTCTTGTTCTCGGGCACTTCCAGCCTGCTCCTACCGCGTCCTCGTCTCTATATCTCACGGGTGGCGAAAATAACGCAGATTCGGAAAGCGCTTTAGCATTTGCAGTCGCGCATGCGCTCAGCAAAACGCACGCGATCCTTACGCTCACGCACGAGCACGCGAAGGGCCTGCTCGAAGACGATCGACTGCCCACAGACGAGGAGCTGGACACGCGGGATCCAGAGCGGAAAGTGAGGAGGATGAGGGGGCGGGAGCTACGGTTAATTCAAGGGCAGGACATCCTTCGTGGTGCGAATTCGGTAGACTATTATCAGATGGTACCGTGGACTCAATTCTGGGACGAGTCTTAGAGCGTAGAGGGAATGCGAGCAGCACCGGATGCAATGCAGCGCAGGCAATCACAACTTTACACTTCTACAAGGTTGAGGCTGGTCATACTGAATAGTTCGACGACTCATAGCCATGATAGCAATGTCAACTCCTATCCATACCTCGCACGCAGTCTAGACGCGTAGCGTGCACATTCAACGTATGATAGACGATGACACCAAAGTGCCCAGTCCTGTGGGGTCTCGTGCTGTCAACATAGTCTAGAGCAGACATCCAAAACTGAACGCAAACTCAAGAGCCACTGTGAATGTGCAACAGCGGATATCTGGGTCTGTAGATTACCAACCACAAATACCGCAGAGACGGTAGACGTCGGGTCTGAGAGTATCGCACAATCAACAAACGGCCATGCGAGTATGTAGATAAATCCACAGAAGTGCAATATCCTGATGCTAGGTGTTGTGTATATCAGTCATCACGGGGCATGGGACTTGCGGGTTTCCGCCGCTTTCTTCTCCAGAAAACTATCCCTGCTGCAGCTATGATGCACAGGACGACACCAAGAACAGCCCCGAGTGCTTCTGCAATGATGTCGTCGCGAGTTTGCTTGGATGATATATGTGAGACGACTGCCGGAGAGACGACAGGCGAGAAAGAGGGTATCGTCGTGGAACTGGGTAACAATGTGGACGAGAACGGCGAACTGTGCGACGATGAGGGCAGACGACTCAAAGTGAGCAATGATAGGCACTTACACGTTACCCGTCGTGACAATCGTAATATTCGAAAACTCAAGGCGCGTTGGCAACTGGGAGAGGACAAACGTCACAGCGAACGTCGTGGCCGTGTCTGCAGGGAGACCGACGATCGTTATAAGTCCGTTGGCGGTAGCAGTGTCGACCTCGGTCGTGATTGAGAATGCTGGGCTCTGCGTAGCGAGTGTGAAGTTTGCAAACGCAGTGGATGCGGAGGATGTGCGGATGTACAGTGCGGTCCCAGTGAAGGTAAGGTATAGCTGGGGGATGATGGCTGCGCTACTGTTTGTCGGTCCACTCGTGGAGGTCACGAACGCAGTAGGGTCATCCGGCGACACTGTGATCTGCCTAGGATGCTATTGATCTCCCGGGCTATCCCAAAGAGAACGTAGAAGGACTCACCAAGCACTATTGCACTCCGTGGCACTCGCATTGCACGCCAGCGGGCTGTACTCAATTTCGGGAGCCGTAGCTTGCAGCGTGACATTCTCTGCCGAGGCATTGAGAACGAGTGAGCACACGAGCACCAGCAACAGGCTGACACGCATGAATCGATGATCTGGTCGTCCAAGGGCGTGCCATGCAGAGCGCGAGGTTGACTGTCGCCGTCAAGAGTGAACGTCCTGAGCCCGCACGCTTGTCGCGGGCGTCCGGTTGTGTGTCAAAGTCCGTGTGAGGATAGGACGATCCCACACACATATGCCATGACAACGACCTGCTGGACAGGGCATTGAGTGTATATCGAGACTGCGCTATTCCTGCCGTCGAGCCGTCGAGGTTCCTTGCGAGATCGCGCAAACTCATGCAAGCAATCGACACCGAGCTTCGGTACATCGGTTTGCGAGGCTGGAGGACGCTAACCCTACGAGAAACATGAGATTTAGAAGACGTTCGATTTCTGAGAATGTTACGTAATCTATCTATCAACTGGTGAGTATGGCCCGATATAGACCTGTGCGAAATCAGTTGGCAAAGTTGTAGTCGTCGTAGAGCAGACTTCAGCTGATCTTGCTCATTGCCTCCATCCTCGCCGTTCGCCGTGGTTGTGTCTGGCTAGTACCCCTTGTGGGAAGCCCCACTCTCATTATACTTGACTATCCTTGGACACCACACTCTCTTACGATCGCACAACCGAGGAAGGAAAGAGGCAGAAACGTAACATGACGGATATTGCCGATTTCCAGAGGCGCGGAGCGCATCGTCGCCTCGCAGGACGCGGTATCTGGTCGCCTTTCACAGGTCTTGGTGACGGAGGTGATACTGGCGTTGGGCCAACTTCTGCGGGCAAGACTGCCGCCGGTGAGTACTCAACTGAAAGAATGCTGTTGCAGAACCATGGTTGGGCTTCATATGGCACAGCAGTCATGTCGCGGCAACCAGGACGATCTGGTCTTTCAGCGTCATCCCCAGACCATACTCAAGCTGCGTATGACTGGGTTGCGGTCAGCGCTACCTAATAGGCAGCATGGCTATGGAAGAGCACCGGGGTTGTAAAGGGACTGGCAAGCCGACCAGGTTTACTTCACTGCCTCCTTGTGCCACGCTTCTGGATCACCATCCACACGCGCTTGGATCTCACAGTCAGCGCTAGACTACTTCATCACTGTGGCCTTGCACGTTTGGCGTGTGCGGGGAGATGTGGACCTACCATTCGCCAGTCGTTCTGGAGACTCATACTGACTGCCGTCTCAGATCCGTCTACTACAGCGAATCAGGTGCCCACAACGCACCCGACTATAACTACAGCCAATCAAACCCCGACATCAAGTGATAAGGCAATATCATCCACCCAGCAGGCCGAGGCACCAACGTCCTCTCCAAGCTCTACCCCCGCGCGCAGTACTTCGTCATCATCTGTGAAGACTGACTCATTGACCTCGACCACCTCCGAGCAGTCGTCCTCCACTTCGTCGTCGTTGTCAAGCTCGGATACTGCCACTGGTCTCACGAATTCTGCTATTTCCACCACGCCCTTGACACTGGCCACACACGCAACACAACATGTCACATCCATCGTTGCCTCTTCTGGGGTGTCAACCACGGCAACTCTTACTGGCGCCGCCGCTGCAGCATCGACTACCGGAGCTTCTTCTGTCAGTGCTGGTGCTGTTGTCGGCGGTGTAGCTGCTGGGATTATTGGAATCGCAGGCCTGGTCTTCGCTGTCCTCTTCTTTGTGGTGAGTCTCTTCTCACATAACCTGCTTGGATCCCACCAAATATATGCGACTATTTACAGCGCCGCAAGAGGAACGATGGGCCACTGGATGACTTCAATGAACACGCGTTTAAGCACCAGTCCGTCATGCTTCCAGATGATGGCATGCTCTCGCGCGCGAGCTCCATCAACCGTAACCAAAACGACTCCGGTGATGGATCGTTGAACATGGAGCAGTCACTGCCCGCTGCTCCGTCCTTTAGCAGATCTTACGCAGGCTATGGAATAGAACCTAGCTACGCGAACCACCCGTATTCACCGTACGGAACACCTTATGCGCCTGCTCAGTTCAGGAGCGGCCAAGCCACCCCGAGCTCGCCCTATGCGACCACCCCTACGTCGGCGACACCTTTCATGAACAACAGCTCGTCGTATGGTGTCATTTTCCAGGCTCCAATGTCGCCAGGTGTTGGCCAGCCTGCGTGGGGTGCCCCCCGATATTTCAACCGTCCTCCGAGTCCCGATGGTGCATCGGCTCTCGCTCGTCAGCATTCCGCTGGCGCAGTGCAGGCCTTGGCGCGCCAACCTTCCGCTGGAGCTACCCAGGTTTTGACTCGCCAACCGTCTGGCGCAGTAAACCCGGGCTTGTATCAGCAGCCGTCGGAGATAGTTGCTCAGATTCTGAAGCGTCAGCATTCCGGTGGTGTCACTGGTAATGGGCAGGAAGGCGAGCAGCAAATTGGACGCGAGGCTCACTACGTCGATTTGAATCGTTCCAGTGTGACGCCTTTCCAGGCTCAGCAGTATAAGGAGATCTCCCACAAATTGAGCGTACCGCCTCCGAGTGGTGTACCGTCGTCCCAGGCCGAGCATGTCCCCGCGCCTGTGTCCAAGAAAGTCCCTACGGCAGAGAACGTAGCTCGCGTTGTCTCGCCCTTCGCCGATCCCGAGATGGACAGAGGACAGAATGTCACGATCCCGGGTCATTCTTACGTTGTCGAGTTCCCGATGACCCCACAGACGGAGTCGTCGTTCGGCCCCCTTCCTTCGCCCAGACACTTCACAGGCCACAACTTACCCGAGCTCAATTCGCCTTCTCTTCCCTCCCCGGCGTTTGCGATCGATCGCGTCTCCTCCACCCCGCCGATGCTGCCAGAGATCCAACTTCACGAGCGCCCGTACTCCCCTGATGCGGGATACTTCATGGCCCCCGCGTCTGCACAGCCGACCGCAACGTTTGACTTGCCGAGTCCGCCGCCGCAGGCACACTTCAGCAAGTTGGAGGCCAATACCCCCAACACGGCCTGCCCGCCGAAACCTGGCAAGCTCGCTCCTACTACTTGGAAGAGCGATGTGCCGGGTGTGAAGGGGCCAGAAACCGTGTCTTCTCTAAGGAACGAGGAGGATGCGTATGATGGGATGTAGCCTGCCATGCGCTTCCACGTGTGAAATATGCCCTCCTGCTTTCCTTGGAGGCGTATTAGGCAAAGACCATCCTATCGTCCCGACTGTCCTTTGTTTCGTTCTGCTACTCTTCGATTGCCTGCGTTGTAACATTGTCAGCTTCTACACGCGACACCTCTGTCTGGTTTGGTCTCTCCCAGCATAGGTCGGAGATCTGCTTCTTTCACAACGTTCTGCTTTGTTCCAGTGTTGTCACAGGGAGCAGAACTGGCTTCTTCCTTGTCGATCAATATTCACACCACATACTGTGCGCTTGTTGGTACCGCATGCTTCTCGCTGTACACCATGTCTCTTGTCTGCTCTTCATGCTTTATCCACCTGATCTCTCCGTCGAGACACCTGTAGACTTCAGCTTTTAGCTCTCGTCGCTGCTTTGTTTGTACCGTACGGAAAGTTGGTCTTGCCGTTATGGGCGATGTTGACTTGCCGCTCGGTGTTGTCGCTAGTTACATTTGATATGCGAGAGGTTTGCTCGCATGCAGTCTGGTACTGGCGCCCCTCGTCACCGAACTTGAATGTGAGCAATCCATGTCTATGTTGCAGTTGCAATGGTGTTACCTAATATTCATGAATGAATGTCGTGGGATGGCATCAAATGGTAGCTGTACCATTTAACAAATGCATGCTATTACACGGCCTAAGACACCGTGTAGATTATGATGCAGATAAGTCGGTGTCACTACTTTTGCCTGGGTAGCTTTGAATGGGTCTAGCACTGCGATAGGGATAATGTACGAGTGGTGAGATGGTGGTGGTACACATGCAACAGATACTGAAGAGCGACAGCAGCAGAGAACCAGAGGGCATCCAGAGACGGCAGGGTATGGGGTGAGGCGGGCGATCATGACCACCGGAGGACGGCCTCATAGATTGAGTACATGACCACGGCGTTAGGAATAACACGCATAAGGTGTGCGCTCAGTCCGCCGTAGAGCGAGCGTGTGCCCTCCTCTGCGATGACTAGCCGGAGGGTTTGCATGAGCCCTGTATACTTCACCTTGCCGTCGACGAGCGGTTGCCGCAGCCGTGTACGGATGACCTCGTGGGGGTATGTGATCAGCGTGGCGACACACTTCGCCGATCCCGCGCTCGCGAGCATGCCAAACCACTCCTGCACGCCGCCCTTGCCCTCCGTACCCGCGGTCAGTCGCTTCAACCGCTCATACAGTGTCCACTGTATTGTGCCCTCCGTGACACCCAGATAGCTCGCGCTCAGGCCCTTGTAGAACCCGCGCACGCCCTCCTGCCGGAGAATCTTCTTGATCATGGCCAGGGAGCCGCCGTGCAGCTTGCCCGCCTGCTGCTCGAGCTGGAGGCGCGTCTTGACAACCCAGATGGGGTTCGTCGCGGTGCCAGTCGCGATTCCCGCGCAAGCGGCCGCGCTGAGGTGCACGTACGAATTCTCCTCGCCTCCGTTGAAGTGATTGGCGATCATGTGCTTTCCGTTGCCGTAGGTGAAGAAGTTGATGGAACGCGCGGGGATGACACCGACGAGCGTCGGTCCGAGGCCCCTGAATAGTGCGCGGATGGACTCTTCTCGGTAGATGTCCCTGTAGGCGTGGTGTCGCCAGTCAGTGGATCGCGCTGGCGCTGCAGTGGGCAGCTATGGTAGGTGCGACGTACCGGATGATGTGCCCCGTTTCGACAAAGTGCCAGAGAAGATTCGGTCGATGTGGTGCGATGGCGACGCCGATGCCAGCCAGACCTAGAGACGTTTGCTTCACTCTGAAGAGGTCTGACTGCAGTCGCGTCTTAACGACATCAAAAGGACTCGTTACAATAGCACCACACATAGCTCCAAGCCTTCACGAGGCGTTCAGAGCAGAATCCAGACGAGAATATAGTCAGAAACTGGTGTACTTCGACGTGGTAGGCTTACTCACCCGCCTCCTACGAAATGCTGCCATGACTTTGCGGGCAAGAAACTCGTCTTGGAGGAGCTCGCGGCAGGCTGAGGTGTATTGTTCATGTTCGACTCGGAGGGCGCTGAAGTCCAGGGCACTCGCAGGTCGTGTCAGGCAGCGAGCAGAGGAACGGACGACACGGAAGCGGAGGAGTGAGTGCCGCTCAGTGTGTGCTGAGAAACGGCACAGGGATACGCGATCCAATTTTTGTGCCGGCACTCACGTGGCGGGCGGAAGCGCCTGTAGATAAGATTAGATTGACTTGCCAGATCGCTCTCTCTGCACTCTCCTGCCCTCAGTGCCCTCGTGCTCACAAAAAACCAGTCACAGACAACCTCCAGGAAATCTGCAATCAACCATATTTGATGACTCAAAAATACTGAGAAATCAAGTGAGCAATGTTCGTGCTTTCCGTCATCAAGGTACCGGCTCAACAACCTCCACAGGCGAGGACTTGGACTGACACTTCCGTCGTCCAGGACACAGTAGCGGTGCACCCACAACACTTTGGCGCGCCTCCTGAGCAAGCCATAATAAACGAACTCAACAAAAAGTATGCCAATCGCGTCCTACACGACGTCGGCCTGTGTATTTGCGTGTTCGACCTGTCGGAGGTGGGCGAAGGCAAGATTCGCTATGGAGATGGCTTCCTATGGTACAAGGGTACGTCCTCAACTTACCCGACGGCAGGAGAGCGAGGTTTTTAATCTAAGGCCTCTGCTAGTGATATTCAGACTGACAGTATTCAGGCCGTTCCCGTCTGAAGTGATGTTGGCGAAGGTGAAGTCGTCAGACGAAGACGGTATACGACGTGCGTAGATCATCTCAACGAGTGCGCAGGGCATCGAGCACATCTCTTTGCAGTGACTGTCGGGTTCTTCGACGACATCTACATCCCGCCTGTCTTCTTCCCCGAGCCTTCCGCGTTGTACGTCTTCTCCCCAGCATATCCGGCCACAGCCCACCCACTTACTCATTACTCCTCCACGCGCTCGACCATCATTCGCTTTACCGCACACGCACGGATCCGACACTCATCCTCACCCCCCCCCCCCACCATCCCCTCAGCGACTCGAACGAGCGCGCGCACTTCTGGCTCCCCAACGCCTCATCCACCCCTGCACACGAGCTGCTCGACTCGCCGACCGCCGACCGCATGTACATCGACGCGGGCGAGGTTGTCCGCGTGCGCGTCGAGGCAGACGAGTTCTATGACGACGAGCCCGGCCCGCCGAAGGCGACCGAGGGTGTGCGGGACGTCGGCCAGAACGAGAACCGCCGGCCACCATATACGATCACGGTAGGTTCGCTCCCCATTTGCTTTGAGGAGGGAGTGCTGACGCATGGGCTCGGCGGACGTTCAGTGCTCAATCGCGGAGCAGGGGCTGGGGCCCGTGTCGTGGTGGAAGGATGCGGGAGCGGAAGCTATGGATGAGGGCTGAGCGGACTGTAGGGGAAGCGGACGAAGCGATTCCGCCGCTCCTCACTGGACTTGTCAACGCGAATCCCCTGGGGTCACTCTAAATTCTGTTTGATTTTGATGTATGCGGTATGAGCATTGTGATCTAACGTGTAGCATTGGTGGAGATGATACAAAGGAATGGTTGGAAATGCAGAGTCAGGAGCTCAAGATATGCGGTATTCTTCCAGCAGGATCATGATTTGTGTGGAGGTAGGTCGAGCATGGGCTTTCAACGTTTGGCTGAATGGTCACATGCAGAGCTATTATATTTTTCTCCTATCGGAGACGACGTCCTGGATTTGCAGCAGTCTCAGCAATGCATTTCTTCACGGCGATAAGTCATTACATGTGAAGGGGAAGACCAGTTATCATTCGTGTTCGTGCTTGTACCACCAGTTCCCAACTGAAAACAGAATCGCTGGTTGTCCATACTGGTCCACCGTCGTATTTCAGGCCACGTTATCCACAGCAGTGTTGATCACCCCTTGGAGCTCTTTTAAGCCAGCTTCAAAGCCCTTCAGCCACGCTTCCGCCAGCCTCAAGAACTCACCATCCTTAAGTGCATTGTAATATTCCGGATCCCGATGGTGCACAATCTATCCGTAACACTTCCGTCAAGCCTCCCATCCTTCAGGAAAGATCCTCACGTCATCAAACCTTCGGCAGAGCCGATCCTCCTCGTCTGCATGCTTCGCCTCGCGCTTCTCTGCCTCAGCCTGTTCCTTGATCTTGTTGGTATCGCCCTCAGGATAGCGGAGCCACGCAGGGTAGTCTGCCGCAAGCACGGCCGGCTTAACAGCATGCCTCGCCCAGCCAACCACCGCGCATATCCTCCCCCGCTGTCCACGAACACATTCTCCGGCGACAGGTCCTCGTGCGCGGGGACAGAGCGGAGGAGCGCGCCGTCGAGCTCGCAGATCGCCCCGGCGAGGAGCCCCTCGAGGCGCTCGAACGCGCGGCGCACCTTCGCGACCCCGCTCGCGCTCGCGCCCCCGGGCGTCCGGAGAAGGAGTGGGTGCTATATGTGCGCGCTTCTTGTGCAGAAGCCACCCGAAGTAGTCCTCGATGCTCGCGAAGACGGAGGGCGCGCGGGCGCTGTCTGCGGGGTGGACGCACGGGCCGAGCCGGGCGACGTCGCCCTCGAGGGAGAAGGCGGTGAGCGTACCGATGTACAGCGGCGGGCAAGGCACGCGGAAGAGCGCGAGTGCGAAGTCTATGTAAGAGTGGATGTTCGCTAGCCGGAGGGGTATATATATTAGCTTTTGTGTTCGGCGGGGTGCGGGCAGACTGCTTGCCTTCTGTCCTTCGGAGAACTAGTTGAAGTGCCCTAAGAGGGGCGTCCCGGTGTGTTGCACTGTTTGGAGAGCTTTCAGCCTGTTCTGTTTCTGTTGCGGTACAGGGTGCACTGGGATTCTCGTGAATGCGAAGATTCACGCGACCATGACACACTCTCGGGAAGCAGCCTTTTTTCGAACGCTGTCATCGCCAAGAGCTCGCGCCTTGGATCGCATACCATATTCAGGTTACGGCAGAAGCTCTGAGGTGTCCCCCACAAGGCGTGCCGCTGTGTCCTCCTGCTGCTCATCGCGCTGGTAGCGGAGCGGATCTGGCTCCCTGAGTAAGTCGACATTGTCCACGGCGATCCTGTTTCCGTCGGCGTCGCGGAAGACGAACATCCTGCAAAGCCTGCGGATGGTAGTCGGAGACTGCGTTGCGCTACCGCAGGCTGCTGCGTGAGGGGGTGTTTGCATTTTGTTGGCCTTCGCAATAAGAAAGCGACGGTAGAGCGGTTTGAGGCGATGCTGGACGCGCTTATAATCAGCGGAACTGCTGGCTTTGAACGAGACCATGTTCTGCTCATCAAAAGGAGTCGATTGCGCTATTTTCTGATATTTTAGCGAATTGTTTAGGGGTGTGCCAAACATTTGGGGTATCTTATGCTAATATGGGATCTTCTTGACAATTGCCTCGTGCCAAACTGTCCATTTGTGTTCAAAAGTGATCTCTATATGTTTAGCTTGCTCGTCGAGCAACTCGATGCGCGCCCAAAATCTATTTCTCACGGCGCGCTTTGGTTGTCCGCAACTGTACTTATGGTCAAATGGAGCGGCAAGTACGTATGCCTGGTGACAGATACTGTATACCTTATGGAGCAGCACTCGTCGAGTCAGACTCGCATCCCTCACAAGGTGCAAGACCCGCCCACATCAACTTTGCCTTAACGATTCACTCCGCCTCCTCAACAATTGCAAGTTTTCCGACATGGTGCTCCCCACTTCAGATGTCATGATTCTGTACGACATTCCCAGCACACGTCCGGGCATAGCTTGGTCGGGCAACACCTGGAAAACCCGGTACGCACCCACTTCTCAAGACTCGCGTGGGGTTGAGATCGCTGACCCGCTCGCGCAGATTCGCTCTGAACTACAAGGGCATTCCCTACCGCACCCAATGGGTCGAGTACCCTGACATCGCGCCGCTCCTCTCCTCCTTCGGCGTCGAGCCCAACGCGCCTAGCGCCGTCTTCCGGTACACCCTCCCCGCGATCTACGACCCGCGCACGCACACGGTCGTCATGGACTCGCGCAAGATCGCCGCGCACCTCGACGCGACGTACCCCGCGACGCCCGCGATCCTCCCCGCGCCCGCGCGCGCCTTCGAGGCCGCGTTCGAGGTCACGCTCCGGAACGCCGTGCATTTCAAGGTCATGCCGCTCCTGATGCACACGGCCATGCTCTGGCTCAACCCCGCGAGCCAGGGCTACTGGCGCACGACGCGCGAGGCCATCTTCGGCACGTTGGAGGACATCAGCCCGCCTGGGTCGGAGAAGCGCGCGAAGCAGTGGGCCGAGCTCGAGGACGGGTTCGGCGTGCTCGCATCGTGGTTCGAGGCTGCGGGGGACGGCAGGCTGTTGATGATGGGTGGAGGCGAAGGAGGCGAGGGCGGGATGGTCTGTCATGCGGATACGACCGTCGCCGGGATGCTCATATGGATCCGCATCATTTTGGGCGCGGAGAGCGAGGAGTGGCAGCGTGTGGAGGCACTCAACGGTGGTCGCTGGAAGCGGTTCTTGGCTTTGTTCGATAAGTGGGCGGACACTAGCCGTTAGCTGGCAATCCGCGGTGCTGAAGCTGATGATGCACGCTGTGAGTGCGTGTCAACTGTACTTTTAGACATTGCCATGCATTAGTTAGATATGATTAGCTCCCTATGGCTATTGCACCGTTGCTTAAAGGGATTGATGAAGACGATAGTAGCGTGGCGTACGACGACGCTGACATGACACTGACATGACTGATGAACTTGCGTGCACGTTCGTTCCCCTGAGTCGATGATCGTGCACAGCATTGTCCACCAAGTATGGGCTGCAACCTGCATGTCTTGATTGATCCCATTATCCACCTGGAGATGCAAGTAAGTATTGTGCTATAAGGACTTAAGTATGGGAATTGGTTCGCCCGTTGGCTCGATCTGATCTGGGCAGTTGGTTGAACCGTCGCGATGAACGCTCATCGCACTCATCATTTTCATCTTTGTACGCTGGCGGTCGCACAGTCGCCTGGCAGATGCGTCCCGGACACCGGCGACGATGACGACGGGGGCGCGCACGAGCTCGACACTGTATATCGCCCAAGTTTATCAACGCCCCGGCGCAGCACCTCCGAGACCGAAACGGGGCGCCGCGCTCTCAAGACAGTGGAGAAGCTGTGCCGCAAGACGCTCGAGTGCTGTCCACCGCGTCCACAGTGTGATCGATGCCTCGCAGTTGGAGACCACGGTGCCGCCCATGCCTTCTCCTACAGTCCCGCAGGTTTCAGTCTGCCCGTGGCCGCCATGCCGTGGTAGCTTGCCTATCAAGAACTGATACGGTCTGGGTGATCCATCTGCATCACGTTCTATTCCTGGACAGGGTCAAGTAAGGGTCACACGTGACACACGAAACACCGCATTAGTGGGCGTATATAACGCATCTGCAGGGTGAGGATGATGGCTTTCCAGCCCTCAGTTGAACTGTGAGCCCAGCTTCCCGAGTTCAGGTACCGGATAGTGAGTCTCCCTACCCTCATCCCTTTTTTCCCCGGCCACTGACACATCTGCACCTCAGCTTGACTTGGTTCTTCCCACTTTTTTTTCGTCGCGACCTCGCTCTGAGATTTGCACCTTCACGACCACCCTCCTTCGCACACCTAGCAGATAAATCATCATCACTATCACGATGCGTTCCTCCACCGTCCTGGCCATCGCCGCCACCGTCGCGGCTCCCGCTCTCGTTTCGTACGTCCGTCTAGGTCCCGTAACGTCGCACTCTTGCTTACCCATACCTGCAGAGCCCGACCCTTTGCGTACCAGGAGGGCGGCCTCGGTCTCCGCGACCTCGGCCCGCACGGCGCGCTAGCTGAACTCCTTGCGCGCGACATCAACGACCAGCAGCAGCAGCAGCAGCCCGGCGCCAGCAACTCTGCCTCACAGGACCCCACCGCACAGCATGGCCAGATGACGGAACAACAGCACCACCACCTCCATCCGCCTCATATCGGCGTGGTCACCAACGTCCTGGGGGGCGGCAGGGGCGGCCTCGCGGGCAACATTGGGATCCCGGGCGGCCACGTGGACGCGGCTTCCGATGGGAGGCAGCCCAGCACCAGCGGATCCTCCCAGCCACTGGGCTACGTCCCGCCCGGGGCCCAGGAGCCCGTCCGGCCCCGCGCCGCGAGCGACGACGAGACGGTGCGCGCTCTCGCGCGCCGCGCCGGCTTCCCGGGCAGGAAGGAGTTGAAGACGTTGAAGAACTTGAAGAAGAAGAAGAAGAAGTTGAGGAAGGCGCACCAGACGCTCAACCTCGTGTCCCATGGCGCGAACGTCGCGGGCAATGTGGGCAAGGCCTACTCGTCCTTCCACAACAGCCCAGACCAGAACGAAGACCAGAACTCAGGCGAGAACCAAGGCGAGGAACGTCGTGACCTCCACGACGAGCTGCTCGCGCGCGCTTTCGAGGACGGGCTGTGAGTGTTTTTTTCTGTGCGATGGTGACTTGCTGCGCGCCGGGTCGCTGACGACGCCCCACCTGCGCTAGGTTCGAGCGCGGCTTCGGATTTGACGAGCTCGACTGAGATGGTAGAGTGCCGGGATTGCCTGATAGCGCATGATGACGACTGCCGCGAGCTATCTGAATGGTGTATGTAACGACCACTAATGACGAGGTAGCGTTCGTATTTGGCTGAAGGCCCATGAGACTGGCTTTGAGCGATGGCAAGGTGGGCAGATGTTTCGCGGTGCACGGCAGGTCTCGCCATCATCTCTTGCTCTGGGGAGCCATCACCTTGGATTACAGGAGACTAGTACTAGTAATGCGCTAGGGAACATAGTAGTGGGTGATCTAACAAAAGTGAGGTGTACAACGGCGTTATTGCGCTTTTCAACAGTCAAGTCGCGCGGCTAAACTTGAGATACAGTTAGAATCAAGGAGTGGCTGAATGGAGGAAAGGCAGATATAGAAACTGGTGAAAATTTGCTATAGGTCTGACCCTGTGCCCTCCATAGCATCATACAGACCATGTGTCTTCCCTGGGACCATCTGCCAGCCCTGTCGTGTGCAATCCCTGTTCTCCATCGCCCACGCCCATGAAGATCGCAAGTCTGTAAATTGATGGAATTGCTCCGTTCCTTTTACGGTGCCCTCTGGCACGACGAGAGTCCGGTGATATAGAAGTGATGGAGAAATACGGAATAGTTGTCGAGATGTGTGCTCTGAGTAGGAAGTCGCCGCGCGGGCTCAAGTTCGGACGCGCGACTTCACTTTTGAAATGCGCAATACTGTGATCATGTCCGCGGGAAATAGGAAGTCTTGATCTTGAATGCGTCTTCGTACGCGCCCCAATTCACACTTGGGTCTTGTGGCTACCGTCGAGCAAGGTAAGACCGAGTCCGCAACATTGGAACCTACATGCCGTCCATCGCGGGTCTCGCAGTTGCGGCTATCGGCTCACCAAGCTAACGAAACCAGCCGGCTCTCGTCCATGTCCCGACAACTGTATCCCAGTCTCCCAGCATGAAACATCCTAGTCTCCACTGCAATGAGTGACACATCAACCACTGCAGAGGCCACGCACTCGAAGCAAGCCTTGACGCACTCGCGCAGACCTTCCATCTCCTCCCCCGTCGGCGCGCGTACAATCCAGAACATCTTTGCGTAGTCCCGAATGACTGGATAGCGGCCGCGTTACTGAACAGAGTCGAGGACATAGATGCTTGTTCACTTACTATTCGGCGCCCAGTCCTTGTCGCCGACAAATTTGGGCTTCCCAGGGAGCCCAGGCAGCATGAGCGCTGCAGTTGCGTCCACTGTCAGACACTGAGTGAAATGGAGAATGGTAGGTGCGCATCCGTGACCAAGGAACACCACCTCGATAGGTCGAGAGGTGAGGGAGGGACCGAAAGATGAGTAGTGCGCAGGACCTGGTCCAGGGTGACGACTGACGGGATGTTGCGTCTCAATATTTCAAAAGTTAAACCTGACATTATTTCACGCGTCCATACGCCCCGCCATCTAGGAGGTAGATCTTGCCTCCTCCGACTTCCTCCACTGCGGTAGAGCAGAGGAGGGGAGGAAATGGAGGAGCGGGTTTGTTCGGTCACAGCAAACAGGTTGTGACGCTCCGGATTTGGAAGACCACTGTCCTGCCAATCGTGCGACGTAAGCAGCACTGTGCAGTTGATCTCAGGGCCGATGATATTCGCTTGGTCTGGTAAATGCCCGTTAACCGCCAACCGTCCTACCCACCCTCACAAAGGTTGTATTTAGGGTCTGCCTAGGGGAGACAAGTTAACCGCCTAAGGTATTCACGATAATCAGACTGGTTTTTGGCTTTCATGCTTTTCTCCGCAACTCTTGGAGCTTGTATCTAGTGTCTCTTGACTCTTGTGTCATCTTGGCCAGGATACCACTCGTCGACCAAGTTCTTGCCCATTTGTGATCCTACCGCCACCAGGCCTTAGGAGGTCCTGACACTCACCAGATGCTCACAGTTCCCATTCTCAGCATTCAGACCATCTCGGCATGAGACAAAGAGACCTGCATACCGGAGCCTGTCGATGTCGCAGGATCACCTTTTCCCCGGAGTCTGGACTGCCTAGCATCAAACATGCCTGACACGTTTTCACACCCGCTGCATCGATTCGATGATATGCCGTGTGCGTCAGTCTTTTCTATTGTCTGCCGCGTATCTGTGCTCATACTGGGGACATGGCGGAAACTTGCGTGGTCGTCTGGGAAGGGAGGCTACTGAGGTGCATATAAGCCGGAATGCAGACCCGAGACGGAAAGTATCACCTCTCCCTTTCATCCTGCATCGTACTTATGTCCATTGGCCTACCGCGCACTCCGCCATTATGTTTCACGGCCTCTATTGCATGCCTTTCTGCTGACTGACGACTTGACTCCCCTTTGTCCGAATGAACTACGGCTGCTCGCAAGTCGTACGCTCTCACTAGGTCATCTTATGGGGTCAACCCACGTCGATGCAATGGGCAGAAGGCTGAGCGCCTCGGAGATCGTATGTATCCATCCATGAGATTAACACGGGTGGCGGAGTTCAAAGACCATTCTTGCCAGGTACAGATTCACCTTGAGAGCATCCTGGGTGGATAACGAAGAGGCTTGAGGGAGACGCCCGGACAGTGTTTGCGACACCTTTCAACTAATCGTCGTTCTTGCGCTTACAAGGTACCACAGAGGCGTCTGCTGTTCCTCCGCGCATGTACGCGCGAGTTGTGATGCCATTCTGCTGACCCGGGATCTACTCTAGTTGTACAAACCCCGGAACAACAGGCCAATACGAGACAAGGGAAAACGGGTCCAAATACAGTACAAGTACACGATACAATGACAGAGACGCGAGCAGACTCGAGAGCCAGCCATCACTCATAGCGCGATCGCTTGTAAGGGGCATTGCGGGCGGGTGCCCAATAACCGACCGAACCCCAGCGACTTTCGGGACTTGCCTCGCGGTGCCCGTTATACCCGGGAACTGGACGAGGTCTGTAGCCACCCTGCTCGCCTCTAGCTGCGACGGCTTGAGACTGATGCCTGTGTTTGGGTGGTCAGTTTCATGGGAGTGGCCGTAGGTGAGTGTCGACAACACTTACTCATTCTGGTTCTCGTCATTCTCATTGTTCTCCTCGTAACTCAGCTCATCCTCTGCATAGCCCTCCGCATCCTCCTCGTAGCGCGCCACGTCCTCCTCGTGACTCGCTCCATCCTCCCCGTGGTCCGGCTCATCGGATGCGTAGCTAACTGCATCCTCCTCGTACTCGAGGTCCTCCTCTTCCACGCGCCGCCGCTTCGACCCAATGGAATAGTCGATGCTCGGCCCCGCCCGCGACTCAGCATACCCCGTGCTCGGTGCCGCCGAAGATGGGGCGTAACTCGCACTGGGTCCGGCCTGCGGTTGTGGATGCGCATGGGCAGAGTGCGCCGTCGTACCTCGGAGGCCCGTCAAGACACTGGGCTGCGAAGCGTAGTACTGCATCAGTGCAGCACTGTGACCACCCAGCGGCGCCAGAAGCTGGCCTAGGTGTGCATTGGCCTGTGTGCCTTGCTGGACATTATGTGCCGACGGGGGCACCTGCCGAGGCTCAGCGACGTGCACCTGACTCGGCCCCGCCTCCAGTTGTCGTGAAGCATGGCTCCGCGAATTATTTACAGCGCCGGAGGGATGGAACGAGGTGGGTAAGACGCGGTCATTTGGCGGCGAGGAGGGTGGGACGTCATCCTCAGGCACAGGCTGGCGAGGGATGGGAGGTGGCGGCATCTGGCTTCGTGGTTGCTGCCCGCGATGATAAGTGGGACCTGCGGGCTGCGCTGGGGCGCGCTGACGAGCGGCGGGCTGCGTCGGAGCGTACTGACGAGGGGCAGCGGGCTGCGTCGGGGCGTATTGTTGAGCAGCAGGCCGATACTGGTGAGCCCGAGGCACGCCGCGCGGAGGCATCGCGGCGGTCTGCTGCATCGGCGCTTGCGGGGGAAAGAACGGCGCAGGCGCGTTGCGTGACCGCCGCGTCGGGTCGAACCTGAACGGCGAGTGTAGGTGGGGAATTGGGGGCGGGGATCGTGGTGGCGACATGTCGAGGCCATGTTGCCTCTTCACCTTCAGCTTCCACTCATTGTTGACCCGCGATTCGACAACTTGCGCCTCCTCCCGCTTCTTCCCCTCCTTCTTCTCCTTCCTCTGCCGCTCCTTCTCTCTCACCGCCGCCGCCTTGCGCATCCGCTCCCGGTGCCACTCTGTGGGTGCCTGCCACTTCCACCCTGCCTTCTTACTCTTGAGGTCCCCGAGCACCTGCTCAAGCACCATTCGACCCGCGATGAGTTTCATCTCTCTGTGCCCGAGCTCCTCGAGCTCCTCGGGGGAGGCCTCCATGCTGTCCTCCGCCCTCCGCATCGTCTTGTCGAGCGCCTCGACATGGATCACACGCCCCATCATCTTCTCGATCCCATGCCTCACACGCTTGAAGCCCTGTGCGCTGCATCCAACAATGGGTCCGTTGGGATCCAGCTGCCTGTTCAACTTGGCCTTTTTTTCAACGACTGCCAGCTCCTCGTCCACACCGTCTGAGGTGGCTCTGGTCTCCGGCGGTGTGTCCCACATGTTCGGGCGCGTGGGAGAGAAGATGGGGGATGAGGAAGGGGTGGGCTCGGGGGTTGATTGCGGAATGGAGGTGGGCACACGGTGAGGGGTCCGACTGCGCACGGGTAGCGGCGTGCTGGTGCGCGCGGGCACATTGTCGTCCTCAGCTATGCATCAGTCAGTCAGTTACCCACGAAGGTCAAAGATGAAGGAAGCACTCACATAACTCCTCGCAGAACGGAGCCGGCGTAGGTGTTTGTTCAAATGTCGGCCCACGCATTCGAGAGGGCCCAGCCTCTGGCTGGGCTCTAGGGGCAGGAAGTGGAGGGATGGATAATGGGGATGCAGGGAGAGCAGGGCGAGGCAGTGTCGCGGCTTGCACCGTGCTTCGTGCCGCGCGGTCCTGTGTGGCCTGCATGAAAGTCCTCTCCCCACCCAGTTGTTTTGAGTGCTGGATGGACGATCGTGGTGATTTGTGTGTATGCGCCGCTGCGCTGGTGGGTTGGCCTGTCGTCAGGCCATCCTGCTTGAGCTGCGGTGCAAGCACCGAATGTTCCACGAATGTGGATGGTCCCTGGATTCCTGGCATAGATGTGTCATCAATCTTCTCTTCTGTGTTCACGACATCCTCTTCTGTGCTCACTGTGATTAAAGATGCACAGGTTTTACGCAGAGACGAACGTACCCCGTGTGTTCGCCTGCCGCGCACTTGGCTCGTCGCCCGAGGAGGCGTCGTCTGCCCGCGTCTTGCTCTGCTCAGGCCCATCATACACCTCACCGTGGTCGACAGTGGCGTTCTCTAGGGACAGGTCTATGAAGTGGTGAGTTACGCCAGTCACAATATGGAGGGGGTTGCTGACGGGGTTCTTGATCGGCCACCTCCTCTTTGATCTTGTTTACTTCCGCAACACGCCGCGACCTGCGTGCTATCACGGCCTCCCTCTCTAACCTGGGTGGTTGTTGGCTACAACGGCAGACAAGATGGAAGAGAGATGGACTTACGGAGGGACGCCACCGGGGTATTTCGCAAGAAGTTCACCGATGATGGTATCGGTCTTGCTCGTTGCCTTAATCTTCTCGCGCTGTGGTATGCGTCGGAAGGGTGAGTCCGGCAAGTCTGGGCGCCACAGCACGGAGAGGGATTTACCTTTGCGAGCTTCTGGATCTGGGGGCGTTTCAAAGCGCGCAGGGAGATCTCATTTAACAGGCGGGTGCTCATGTTGGCAGTGGGTGATGTAAATGGAGTGCTAAAGGTTCGACTCTAGAGGCCGGGAGGCTCTCAAGGGTATGAGGAACAGGATGGGGAAGGGGAAGGTAGTGGTTGGAAGGAACTCGATGGTTGTGGGCGACGGGGTTTGAAATGTTCAACAACAATGCGCGCAGGCCACTGTGCCACACACATGCACAAATTGGGACGACAATCCATGCCCCGGAACCTGGCCTAGATCTCAGGCGAGTGGCACATCTGTGTCGGTCACGAATACAATGGCGCTGATCTCACGCCACTCCCCTCCGGCTTAAGCGAGAGATAATCATTGGTAAATGGTCAGATAATAGGCCTCTTTCTGTGGCCCACTGGCCCTCTCCTACCTCCCAGTTCACGTTTCGAACAATCGAATGAACTGCATATCCCAGTTGTCGGAAGGCCCGCACTTATATTATTATTACGGACATGAATGTCAGTTGGTAGGATGGTCGAGTGGGTGCTTCTCGGGAGTGGCCTTTTCATCTAGGGATGCGGGCGTGGGTTCGAACCTATTGGTGGTTTTTTGATTTCACACCAAACTGTTATTTCGGGTCGTCGTTTACTTTGCACTCGCGCGAGTTGCTCATGTGTCCGAGCAGCCAGTCTGAATGCACATTACATTCCTGCTCTTTCCCTCTTTTTGTGCTCCGAACTGGCCTGCAGTGGGGTTATTTTCGTTCGATGTTCGGAGACCTGTCGAACAAACCTCTTTCAAGCACTCGCGGCTTCAAATGGAGCGCCTAGACCTCAATACTTACATACATATTACAATGTGGTTGGTGACAGACTGTGCATATCCTTCATAAGTGAATACGTTGATTGATTGTTGTTAATCCTCAGCTCGTATGTCTGTAATGCTTGCAAAGCTAGCGTGCACAATCTGAGACTGTCTGAGTGAAATAAATCCACACATGCTCGCAAAATATATGGATATCTACTGTGTTGTGGGTCGATTTCGGTGCAGGGGTAAGACATCACAGGTTTGGGGTAGTAGTGACTGCACTTTGTCTCGTACCCAAGGATGGTTCAAGAGCAGTTCGACGGGGAACTGTGCATTGGAGAGTCTGACCGCCGCACGCGTCTATAAGTCCTGTCCTTGCTTCTGGACACTCTGACCGCGCCCTAGGACCTGAAGTTGCCTCTCGCCAACGCTCTAAACCGGTTTGAGACTCGTAGCTTTGATCTCGAGTACAGCTTCAGAGAGGCAGTCCGCGCCGTTAGCCAGGTGAACTGGGGGGTGCGGTGCGCTAGCCTCTGAGTCTATGAGCGGATAGAGTGGGAGTGGTATGAAGTACTCACTGTGCCATATCGAGAGTAGTGCAAGTGAAGGAATGCCTGGCAATTTCCATCGCCAGATTCTCTGGTTGCAGGCTGCTTTACAACCTCGGCCGCTCGCAAGTTGCATGCGGTTTGATGCATAGGCGCCTCCGCGACAACTCTGAACATCCGCATGCGCACTCAACTTTGGCAGTTGTCCCAGCCATCCGCCTTCGTCATACCGTCATCATACCAGGAAGTTCGCTGGACGACGGTTCAAGATGGGCTTTCATTCATCTTGCAGGCAGTCTATGATCTCTGCTGTCGCCAACCGGGGGTGCGATTTTACTCCATGTTTCTCGGCCTCACTCTGGGCATATTTGAAGCCCGTTATTACTATAAGGGGCTTCATGCCTTAATCGGCGGCTGATTTCCGTCGAACAGAACTCGGGATCCGTGCCGAGAAACACTTAACCCGACTGGAAAGACTCTAAAGTACGCTTGGCCTTCTATTGTATAGTTTGCAGACCGGGTCTCGGTCGTTCTAACGCATTCATTATCAATCGACAAAGTCTTGCCATATCTTTCGAACGCCACTCACAATGACAGGTTTAGTCCTGGCCACAGTCGCGCAGCAAGCAGACAGGAAGGTAAGTAGGACGAACGCATCGTAGTGGCATAATACTGGAATCGGCAGCTGTCGAGAGTTAGAAGGGAAATGGCGGAGGAGACGACACAGAGCGTGAGAGCGAAGATCAGCCAGTTTGAGGCTGCCAACTGTCCTGCACGGTCCCATCGTCGTAAGCAGAGACCGGGAACTCGAGGGGATGTGGAGATATTGCAATCAGTCTACCGCTCGGTCTGCCTTTCAATTTGGACGCGGGCGGATGGTAGGAGATTACTGCAACGCCAGGAAGATAGTACTTAGTTCCGGAAACGAACCCCGCACTGAGGTGTTGCTCACCAGTACACATCACCAAAACCCCAACGTGGCCGAACGGAAGCTACTGCCATGATCACAGCGAGCCAGAGGGGGGGCAGCAGTGCCCACGATTTCATTTGGCAATGCGGAACGGCGACATAACATGCTACCCAGCCGTGCTAGAAACCGCGCCGACACAATATGGCTGTCATGAGTAGTGCCTCGCCTCAGTGATCGCAACTGCTCTCTGTACAGCAGTGAATGCGGAACGTCGAGCGTTGCAAAGCGAATAGACTGCCGTATATGCGTGGTGCCCTACGGTTTTAGAACACTGGCTTCTCCGGGTAACATGCTCAAGCTGGTCCGCCTTCCGCGAGCTCGTCCATCCCGCCTTCACGTGCTCACCGATACGGGTGCCACACCAGCTCGCCCACTTTCCCGACAGGTCTCCTCGGCAGCCCGTCCCCTACATTCTCCCCATCCGGATTCTGGCCCAGCATGGGCCCCTCGCCCATCAACCCCTCGCCCACCTTCGCCATCTGTCCCACCAGGCCCTGCAGCGCCACCCCGCCGCCCTGGCCGACCACCTCTTGGCCCGCTGCCAACCGACTCTTCTCCGCCTCCCACGTGTGTGTTGCCTGCATTGTCGAGGTGGCGCCTCCATTGGCACTGGAATCGTCTTCGGCGACCCCACGCGCGCCCTTGCCTTGGTTGCCACGGCATCCCAGCACCGCGCGCCTAATCGTCTTGTGGCCCTCACCGCGGAGGAAGTCCGCCACAGCGCCGAGCGCAAGCTCAATCACCTTGTCCGCGGGGGCTTTCAAGCCTGTGAGTTCGCTGATCCTCCCAGGGAGGATCAGGAAGACGTCCGAGAACGACGGGTGCGTCGCACCCGCTGGGCTGCATCAGTCGACAGAGGAGGTTCCGTCACACAGTATACTCACGTATTGTGTACACTCGCGGCTGACCCTTCACCGTTTGTGCGATCTGCTCCTTGAATATGGCATATTCCCTCCCGACGGCGAACTCTTCCGAGTTGACGACAAGTAATGGGTGAGGTATTGTCCTGGCCCATGGCTCAACCCCTGAAAGCCAGGCAGACCATCAACGAAGTGTCCTCCCCGCTTATAAGAAGCTACGCACGTTGTGTGGCAGGATCAAATACAATCACGCCGTCGAAGGCAAACTCGTTTCGCGCTGAAACGACAAGCTGTGGAATGGATAGTTCGGATAAATGTGTGGTAATGTTTCGAAACTGCTTACAGCTGCCGTCCCTCCAAGACTATGACCCACCATAATAGGTGTGTCACAATCTATAGCGTCCTTCCAGCGTCTCCAGTCCAACTCTCGTGAGGCAGACACACCGGGGGCTTGCACTGGGTCCGAATACCTGCAGTACTTCGGCTTTATGCTGCAAGCTAAGCCTCACGAAATATGCACCTGAAGATGTTCTCTCCCGAGTTCATGCGGCCCACAGCCCTGATCACCTCATGTATCTCCGCCGCCCGCAAGTCTAGCTGCACCCGCCTCAGCGTCGTGTCATCCGTCGGCTGCGTCTCCAGATCCGGCCACTCCAGGTCGGACCATTCCAACCACTCCACGTTTTTCGTGTTCCCCTTGTCATCCGTGATTTTACTCGATGGGCTGGTGCCATCACGGTGCTCGAGCGCGGCGACGACGTACCCTCGGCTCGCGAGCTCGCCGCAGATCTGCGAGTACATGAGCCGCGAGCAGCCGACGCCATGGCTGAAGATGATGAGTGGCCATCTTCCACGGTTCTCGGGCGTCGGCGGGTTCGCGGTGCTGCTGTCTGCTGGCTCAGGCGGGGACCGAACCGGAGGGCGAAGGGGCGCAGCGTCCTTGTGCGCAGGGAAGGTCGTGCCCCAGATGGCCGCCGCAGCGACAGGGTACGTGAATGCGCGGTACCAGTTGTTGGGCGTGCGCTTTGCCATCTGGAGGAAGCCGTCTATTGTCTGACAGAGTCTATCAGAGATGAGCGTCCCGTCGCAGACTTGTAGCGTGAGCTGACTTCACAGTACCTCGGGAACCAGACAACCTTGTCCGCCTTTGAGCTTCCATGCGCGTCGGCGGGATAGAACAAGCTGAACATAACGGTCTCCATGACCAGGCCGCGCTGGCCCTTTAGGGTCGGGTCGTTCTCGGCATGGTGTCGTCTGAGGTTTCGGTGAATGAAGTTGCCAAATGTCTGACGCGCGACGGGCACCTCTACATCGATGACGCCGACCCGGTGCGGGCCGTGGTAAGGTGGAAGACTGCGCGAGAGGAGTGCACCGAAGGGAGACCGCCTGGAGGGAGCTTTGTGGAGGACGGGCGGCTCAGCGGCGCCTGCACCTGACAACAGGGAGGTGGTTTTGTTCACCTTTGACTCGGACTTCGTGATCGTGGGTGAGGAAAGGTCAGTCATGCCTGTTTCAGGTGAACGAGTGGAAGAGTGGAAGAATAGGAAGGGGGGACGAGCACCAGCAGGCGAGGTGTATATAGCACCGTCCTGCAGGTCGTGGTGCAGGTGCAAGAAACAGGTCGATGATGTCAGCGTTCCTGGGAAGAGATGCAAGAGTTGCCGTACAAGGCATGTGATCTGAACTTGCCATTTCTGCGCTTTAAGGCGGAAGAATGCTCACCTATACCAGTCAAATGTCAGACACATCTGGACCGTGACTACGTGGAGGTGAGAGGAAAGTACGCGGGGGGGGGACTGCTGTGCGCAGGTGCCCTTATATACTCCGAGAGGCCCGATCATCTTCCAGAAGCTCGCTCAATTTCCAGTCAAACCTGACGGGCGGGAAACCTAAACCCGACATGTGACAGCCCTGCAAACGACTACACTTAGCAATCGGGAAGGTGGGTTGCCTCCAAAGGATAGTAGTCTCAAATTAGCGCTCAGGAAATCAAACGAGTGACGTCACCGATCTTTGTGTTATGTCAGGATGTCCGACTTAGAGTCCAGATACTTGGCGTTAATGTGGCGATTTAAGAGCTTGTGCCGCACACGTCTTATATACAGTAACTGCAATCCCTTCTAGCTTGATCATTGTTATCGTTGGAAGCAAATTCTCTACAAGTACGCCCCAATCACGTACTGCGCCAACGCGACGGGAGACCGTAGCACGGCAGGCTGCAGTTCGGGCTCAGCCCGTGCAGCATTCTCCTCCTCTTCTTCCTCCCTCTCGTCGGCGAGACTGACCCCCATCCAAACTGCCCCAAATGCAACAGAGTCCGCCAGCGGACGGTCCACCGGCGCCCCAGGTGTCAGAGGGAAGTTGCGGACCTTCAGCTCGCCGGGGGTGACGACCGGGTCGTCAGACGTGTTGAAGAGCGTGACAGAGGCGCCGACGGGATGCGGGCCTGGAGTGATGGGGAAGTCGCGAATGAACAGCTCGAGCGGGTTGACGACGGGATCCTCGCCGGACAGAGGCACATCCGGTGAGAAAGGGGAGGCGTCCAGTGCAAACTGCTGCCCGTCCTCCGTATCGACGACAGACTGAGATGACGTGCCAGGCCCTGGCGATATTGTCTGCTGTACGGCGGTACCGGCGAAGAGCCCGAACGCTAGGCCTAGCCCGAGCTGGAGGTCCAATGCCGCTGCCGTAGGTTTGCGCCGAGTCTGCGGCCGTACGGGCGGAGCCATGTACGTCGACATGCGCTGCGCATCCGGGCGCACAGCGCCAGCGAGCCCAATCGACATGGGCTGGACGGGCTTCGGCGGCTGCGCGCGGACGCGAGGGGAAACAGCGTCCTCGTCGAGGTCGTCATCCTCGGGGAAGTAGGACGTCTTGATTGTCGCCCGCGCAACCGCCACCGGCGAGTACGGGTCCTCATACTCCGCGTTGCGGTAGCCATCGTCCGCGTCTGGGGACGCGAACTTGCGCGTTGGTGCCCAGGTGCGGTCGACGCACGGGTGAGATGCAGTGCGCAAGCTCGGCGGGAAGAGCTCTGACGGGAGACCGAGTCCCACCAGCATCCTCGGCTCTGCATGAAAGAGTGAACATGGTTCAGATACAAGTAAGACGGTAGATACGAACCATTAAGCGTAGCCGAGGGGGGTGCAGTTGTAGGTACTCGGGTGCTCGAGAGAGCGGCCAGAAGCGCCCAGTTCGCCTGAGGAGGGGACGAAGGTGAGACATCCTGCTCAATCGGCTCGGCACTTAGAGTCCAAGCGCGCGAGGACTATCCAGTCCTTGAGATGAGTGAGCCGCACAGACAGTACAATTGCTTACCGTGCCCCTGTGCAAGAGGAAGCGAGGCGCACCGACCTGGCCAGCCAGGGAAGCGACACGAGTTATTGAAGAAGAGGAAGCCATGAATCTGGATGTGATACGAGGTTATGCGACGTGTCTGTGTGATGATGGAGGCGACATGCTGAGTGCGGGCCTTTTATGTGTTTCCTCGTCGCAATAGGAGGTTCGGAAATGCATCCTGGAAGTGACTCAAATGCACTGTGTATCCGAAGGCGAGTCGCACCTGCGACGCGGAAGAACGCACCTCTAATATCCGCCATGATCTCGTCTTCCCTGTTCCGACCGTGTCAACGTCTGGTCATTTTTGAAACATATCCGCAACCTAGATCTCAGCGCTGTCCCCAGAGCAGGGGCCATAAATTTCCAAGTCTGTGTTATACACTGGTCAAAGGCATTAAGATACAGCTTGGATTGCGCAACATTTCAGACGAAGAATCGCAAGAGTCAACGCGTAGCCAGCCTGAGCGGAAGCGCTTGTGACTTCAGGTCTGCGCCGATCTCAATAACGATCCTACCCAACGTCCCGCTTGGAAGCATAACTGTCTGTCTCGAACTCCATCGCCGCTAGCAAGCTGGCGCTGTTGGGCTACACAGCGCAGATTGAGCGAGTGCGTTGGCCAGAAACCCGCCTCAGGGAGTCATCGGTGCACGAAAAATCATGAAACTCACATGCCATCTGCGGGTTGTCCGAACCGGCAGTCAAGATTACGATTTAGTCCTCGTTTGGTCGAGCTCAGAGCGGAACTTGGTATTACGTACGGAGCACCATTTGCTTTCAAGGCCAACCCACGTTCTCTCCATTCGATTGGTGAGGGTTGGCACTGCAGCGATTGGAGGGCGCGCCCCGAGGGGTGAAAAATATTACCTGTGCACAAGCTTCCCTCTTTTCCTGTGCTGTCAGCAACCCATGTCCTCGCACTCCGACCGTGACTCCCGCATGCTCCGCTCCGCATGATAGCATGATAGCATGATAGGGCGTCCTTGCACTGGCAAAGACCGCGGTCCCGGCCGTCACGCGGAGTCACTGCTCATGGAAAGCGGGAGTTAGATACTGTCTCTCCGCGTAGCCGTGCTGCCTAGAGGGAAAGAGGAGTGCACGAGAATCTCCGAGAAGGCAAGATCCCCATATCTGTGTGGCGGTCCGACAGTCCAGGCCCGCTGCCATAGCCTGTGATATGCATTGACCAGGCATGGTTTGGCTAAGGCGCGATACTGCAGGTGTGTGTACATAGAGCCCAGGTCGGGAGATTACCCAAAAGTCCAGACAACACAGGGTATAGCCATTCCGAGGGACATGGTGATGGGAAGAGTCGAAGAAACTCTAATTAAAGCCTATTACCCTGGGCACGCCTCGCACGTGATGCGCAGAACACGCTGATGTCGGGGCTAAGCGCCTGGCTTGTCTCTTCGACTCGCAGGGTGCCCGCAGTTGCGACGACCTCCATTCACGACTTCACGCTCATGCTCGACGGAACACGGTGAATCCTCTTGCACTAGTTGCTCGGCAATGTCTGACCGGAGCAGGTTACGAGATTCATGGTATACTTCACTGGACAATGCGCAAACAACCTTCCGGCAGCTTCTCTCGACGAATTCTTCGCCTGAATGGAAGAGAGTTCCAATTCTGAACGACGCAGGCTCGAAGGGAAAGTCAAGGGCGACTGCTCCAGAGCTGGCTGATGTCGTGCTTCATCGCAAGACATGCAAGTCCAGTGAACCTTTCTACCGCGCCATTCTGGACGTCCCTGTTGGAGACACGCCAATCTCACTGGAGTGCTGGAACGCCGTTCTGTCGACTCCCGAACTGAGAAAGGAGTGGGATCCCGCGGTGGAGGGCGCGCATATGATAGAGCTGCTCGATCAAGCTACCAGGGTTTCGAAGGTCGACTTCACCCTTGGATGGCCAGCCAAGTGAGTCTCACTGTTACATCCCAATGCGTGAGGAGTTGCTCGTCTTCATCGTATGTTGTGTCTCACGGTGCTACCCCGAGTTCATGTCGCGGCATTTCGGCATGAGTGCGAGACCGCATCGTGCTTGCGGAACACCTGTTATCCAGCAGGACATTGCGCTGTCTTCTCCATCCTACACCTCAGAATGGCTGAGTGCTGATACTAGCTTCAAGCCCGAGAGATGCCGTTGTCATCTCTCGCTCTTTCAGCGACGCTACCACTCTAATCGACATCTCGACATCTCTTCCTCGTTCATTAGATGAGCCCGCGTACTTGCGTCCTTCACCACCGTATGTGCGATCAGACGTCTCTTGTGAGTGAGTGTATTGTGTACCAGTTTGTCACTGACCGGTTTTTCACAGTATTCGCCTGGTGCGTGCAAATCATTGGAGACCCGTCTTCGAAGCGTGGCCCTCGACTACGTATCACGTGTTTCTGGCAACACAACCTCAAGACGTTATGGACATTCAATACGACGTCTAGCCTTGCGCAACAACTATGTACGATGATGATCGGCATCTACAACACAGCACAGAAGCGCGGCACGCGGATCCCTCAGCTAACAGGCTACGGTAACGGAGTGTCAATAGAGCGAGTACGGTTCCAAGTTGATCGCGAGGCACTCACGGTCGACTACTCAATTGTCCCTGATGACGACGAAGATCATAGCCAACATCCGACAGCCCAAGGCTTGGACGAGTTACATGCCATACGGGAGCACAAGAGATTGAGTCGATCTTTAGAGTGCGTGTTGCCCGCTATTGTGGGGTGGGATGTGCAAGTCACCACGAAAGCGTCCTCTGAGCAAGTCGCCCAGCTACCATGGACAGCACTAGCCAAGCGGAGCGCATCATTTACCCAGTTCTCGAGCTCATCAAGCACAGAGGTGGACAAGATTGTGTTCGGGATTAAACATTCGTCCTTGCCAAATGATCACTCTGTGCTCAAAGTCCGCGTTGTCATTGAACTCTCGGGCTCTTCGAGTGGCCTGCGGCTGAATGGTATCCCACAACCGATAGAGCAAGTCGAGGAACGCGACCCGCAGTCGCACGTCGCCTCTCAACAGATGCTTCGAGACGCCTCGAGCGCAGCAGATTTCAGCTTCAATACACAGTCATCTTCTGTCAGCACGGTCGCCGAGTCAATATCCAAAGTTTCTGCCGCTCCGCAGGAGCGTCCGGCACTGGCCAGAACACAAACTGAGCGCACGGCAACAGCGGAGAAGTCGATATTGTCGCGTGTCAAGCGGAACTACATCTACTTCTCCTCTTTACTCCAGGAGCCGGAGGCGAAATGGAAGCGCAGTAAGTGCAGCTTTGCTGTCCCCGCGTAGGCTCCTCCTTACCGTTGCCCAAGCCACGGAGGCGCGAGGCGTGTCAATAGCGCAGCTCAATTCGATTGATCCAACTCTAGTGGTGTATCGTGCAGAAGCTACCTTTGTCGGACTCGGGCTCTGGGATCTCTACGCTGCAGTGTCGACTCCGGGTGCACGTGCTTTCTGGGACAGATTGTACGACGATAGCATCCTGCTAGAACACGTCAATGAATTGACAGAACTCTGGCACCTGAAGACAAAGCCTGCATGGCCAGTCACGTAAGTATATAATCCGTCACGGCGCCCACAAACTATTTTCTTATTATTATGTGTTCGAAGTGGTCGGGACTCCGTCGTGCTCAAGACTGTGTACAAGTCACCCACAACAATACACGTTTTCGCCTTTTCCGCGGACGACCCAAATCTGTTTCCCAACATCCCTGCGGCGGATCTCAACGTCATCCGCACGCAGATTGATTTGCAGGGGTGGGCGATAGAGGCGTTGTCGCCTACGACGACCCAGCTCACTCTACTTGAGCAGTCTGATCCAAAGGGCTGGTCCAACAAGGCGTCAATACCGCAGCAAATGATGTCGGTAGTTGCGGGTGTGGGTGAGTTCGCCATCAAATGCGGCGGTCCCCCAATTGTCACGCGGCTCGACGGTGCGAAGGCCACACAGATGCGGTACGACCACGACAGGTATAATTTCCGGGTGGAGTACGAGGCGTCAGCAAGTCGCCGGTCTTCTCCTGTGCAAGGTCCCGAAGAGACGCCCACACCCTCCACGCCAAACTCGCCTGGATTGCCTGTCATCGAGTGTGAGTTGAGGTGCGATTTGGACAACTGGGCATCTTCACTGGATATCGTCGTCGATCCTCCGCCACAAACGATCACTTGTCTGCGGAGACATCGTCTTTCCTCCGGTGGCGGCGGCTTGTGGCTTACCATCACGCACGATGCCGTCTATACGGGTGAGGATCGTCTGCAGGTGATCGTTCGGCGCGGCCCCACGAGCGTGCCGAAGGATAAGGGTCTGGTCATGGTGAACGGGGCTAAGGTGGAGGTCGACGTCGAAGAGCTTCCCGAGAAGGAGGTCAAGAACCTGCAGAAACAGAAGCGCGTCAAGCCGACGAGGGTGCCGCTCGACCAGCCACCTGTCCTGAGTGCTATCAGGCGACGACGGGCGGAGTGGGGTGCGGACGGTGACGCAGAAGACGGGGATAACGATTCCAACAAGCAATCCACCGGCGCCGAAGACGCAGCCACGGCAGCTCCAACCTTTGCGACATCGTTTAACAGCTTCTTCAATATGGCGATTGCTCAAGCTACGACTGCTACCCAGCAGGCGGCGGCGGCGATAGCGCCCGCCATGGCTGCTGGAGGCGACGTGCCGTCATCGTCAAAGTCTCCGATGCAATATGTGCTCGAGGCGTTATCGTATCTGCAAACTCTTCACTCGAGCCCGCAGCGCGATGGATGGACCCTTGTCAGCGAGAAGGATGTTTCTGTATACCGGAGACTCGACACCGAGATCTCGCCAGTCATCCCTGTGCACAAGGGGGAGAAGGTCATCGAAGGTGTTTCCGCAGAAGAAGTCGCGTCTGTCTTGACCAGCTATGATTGCAGGAAACAATGGGACGCTCGCTTTGACGCGGTCCACGTCTTCGAAGTGTTCGGTGGCGAACTGCACACGGAGTTCGTGGTCATGAAGGGCGGATTTCCCTTCCGAGACAGGGGATTTTACCTGGCGTCTCTCATGGCACGAGGAAGCCCCTCTCCGTCGCTTTCTCGTCGCAGCACGCCGACCGGCGAACTGGAGCAGTCTCAAGAAAGTCGTGCGGCAGTATTTTGTGTCTCGGCATCTTTTGCGCCGGAATCTGTTGCCTCGTTTTCTTCGACACATTACAATCCGTACAGACTGCCCATCGGCCGCGTTTACGTTGACGGTTGGATATTGGAGACCCTCGATCCATATGGCGCCGAGAATTATGCAATTCCCTCAACGCGCTGCACCCGGGTGGTCGCCGTCGATTATTCTGGCTCGATCCCCGCAGCGATTAACTCCATGATCAACGGGATATTGCCCAAGTCGATCTTGGCTGTGGAAACATATGTCAAGAATCTATCCCCTCCTCCGTCAACTAGGCTACCCGCCGTAGGCATTGCTTTGGCTCAAACAACCGCTGACCCTCTGAGGCACAAAGGATGGAAATTCCGGCGTAGGGATACGACTAGGCTCTTGATTGCGTCGCGTTTTAAGCCTGCGGACATCACATTCACGAGTATTATTCTTCTGGATAGTTCGGCCGCTCTGATGTCCCGACCAGGTCCTCGAGCGGACGAGAAGACACCACGACCTCGAAATCGTGCACTCAAGGCGAGCACCATTTCAGTAGCAACCAGTTCTGCAGCTGTGGAAGAAATGGAGCGGCAAGGGCGTAGTAGAGCAGCTTCATCTACTGCTCCGCCGTCGAAGGTCCCGAGTCTGTCCCCTAAGTCCCCCCGCTCGCGGTCCCGAGAAGGTGTACGATCGACAACAGTACTGACATCGAGAGGCGAGATGCGGCATCCGACGGACCTGCTAGTCTCGGAACTGATCGTCGACTCGAAGCTCTATCCCAATGGATATGATATCCGAATTGCGTCATGCATCGACAATTCGAAGTCAAGGATATCTCTGACTTCCCCACTAGGTAAGGCACCGGCTTCCGAAGAGATGCTTCCGTTCGCCTGCGCTGCGTATACGCTACCGCCGTCTCCGCTGCATTCGGCAGGCTTGCACGCAGATCGACCACCACGGCACCTCCTCCGAATGACACTGCCTACTGCACAGTACTATGTATCAACGATCCATGACCCTCTGTCCGGTGAAATGAGGAGCGCTCCGCCCAAACCGCAGTGGTTGTTGGATATGGAGGATAGCAGGGTCATTCTGCACATTGAGATAAAGCCGGCCGCGGCAGGGTCCTCGGACAAGAAGCGGGCACTTACTGTCAACGGCGCCACAGTTGCTGTGCTGACCGAGAAGGAGTCGCTGACTAGCCTCGGAAGAGATGAGATTCTGGACAGCAAGATGTCCAAATTGGACCTTCTGTCACGGTGCGCCCTGCTCCGGTTTGACTCCGTTCCTTTCAAGGGGGTTAATACCCGATGCACAGCTCATCTGCTGAGGATGACCCACTTCCGGAGGAGTTGCAAGTGCCGATTGCTGTAGCGACGGACCTGCTGGACGAATCTGCCCAGTCATCCGAGCCGCCCGTTGTGTCCGAGGCAAGTGAGGCGGACAGCACCAGCGCTACCCCGGAGACGACCCAGGACGCGGGTGAGAATGTGAGCGTCTGGCCTTACTCCGTGTCAGATGACGGGTGTTCAGATTTTTGAATTGGACAGGTTCCGCAAGTAGTTGTCTCTCCCCCCGAGACGCCAGCAGCTGACTTGTCGACGAGCGGGCTTCTACGCTTCCTGAATGCCTATCCGAATCCTCTGCTGCGCTTTACCACGCCAACGCGGCGTTCGAGTGAGCCTTCGACGGTGGTCTCACCGGAAACCAGCCCACGGTTATCTACCGAGGGTAGCGTTCCGGCGCGGCCAGCGGGAGACAGTGCCGTTGTGGCGGACGGCGAGGGCAAGCCGCTTAGCCTACTTTTGCGGAAGACGGGCGATAGAATGTACCCGCTATCAACTCTTCTTATCGTCGCCCTTATCGCGTTCTTGGTGGGTTCGTTCCTACGGTCATTGTTGTCGCCCGCGGACTTCATCCACATTGTGTCTGAGCGCAAGGATCTAGAGGACATGCACGGGGGGTGGCGGGAGTTGAAGCGCCTGTTTGAGGTGAAATACATCTTGGGAGGATGGGACTTTCAGGTTGCTATTGTTCGCCGACACTAATGTCGCGAACTCGTAATTAAACGTAGTGCTAGTCTAATAGTAGTGTATACCAACGTTTCTTGACGTCTGTCGAGGAGAGTTGCGACCCTATACCCCGATCCTGGCGCGTGGAATAGCGTTGTGGCACTGCGCATGTTGCCGGGGCTGAGTTTGGGTTCCGCCCGATTCCCATCGGGGGCGTCCTCGCGCTTCTGGCCTGCACTGCGCCTGGCTTCGACTCTCCCCGTCAGCTTCCTTCCCATCTCAGGCGATACCATCTGCTGTCCTCGCCGTCGTCCACGTCGAGCTCGACCCTTACGACCCCTGTGTACATAACTTCCGACTTGGACCAGCGGGCGCGTGTGTGATCGTTCACCGCTCAGCGTGTCACAGCCCTCAGCGTGGGCTGCAGCTCACACCTCCCGTCCTCCTGTATATTTTCATCTACCTCGAACATATTGTGTTTTTTCCTCCGTATTGGTTCCGCGTGCGTGCGCCAACCGTGCGGACATTCGACTCAGATTACTGATCTTCACTATAGATATAGCACAAGCCTTCACGAAAGCTTTGGCACGTAATGGCCAATGCTGCAGATGGTCACAGTCCAGCGGCGGCTTCAGCCGACATCAACCAGTGGGACGGGGATAGAATGTGCGTCCTAGTTTCCTGAGGCTTCATCCATCTCACCGCCTTGCTCAACGGTGGCGGCGTCGCAGGTTCAATATTTATATCCACGATTATTGCGTCAAGCACGGCTACATCAACACTGCGCAAGCCCTGATGCGTGAAGCTGGCATACAGGACGCTGCTACCCCTCCGATCAATGCCAAGCAGGGTCTGCTCTTTGAGTGAGTGCGAGTCTGGGGTTGTGCGAATTGTGTTGGACTTCGCCGCTAGGTGGTGGAACGTCTTCTGGGTCCTGTTCTCGGCCAAGAGCAACATCAGTACACACCCTGCGCCTGGTCAAGAGGATGCCTTGGTGTATTTGCAGGTATGTTCTGTAGGGGCACTTCAATATCACCATGAAGGTGACGAGTCTACAGCACCAGTCCCAACGACAACAACAGCAATCCCGAATACAGGCTCAGTCTGGTGGCCGGTACATGAATGGCATACGGCCAGGGTCTCATATCCCAAATGGCCCAATACCGAATGGCGTTCCGAACGGTGTTCCCGGTAACACCGGTCCCATGCCCAATGGTGCCCAGGGTGCGTCGTTCATCGGCTCTCAGCCGAATGGTGTGCCGGGGACTACCGCTGGCCCGAACGGCGCGGCAGTAGGGCAGCTATCCAATGCGCAGATGATGCCTGGCGGGCAACGAGTTGTAGGTCCTCAGACCTGCATACATGGTGTTCGATTCAAGTACGGACTTGTTATAGAACCTAGGAGCACCAGGGCAGCAGCCAAGTGCCACTCCAGGGATGAGCCAGATGGGCGGTCCGCAGCCTATCGTTCAGATGAGTCGCAGTATGCTACCTCCAAATGCCACACAAGGAACAGGTCCTTCCCATACGCCTCAGCCCGGCGTACAGCAACTGGGTAGATCACCAAGTCAGCCTGCGTCCCCAGCCCCGAACGGTATCATTCCTTCACCTAGCCCGTCAATGTCGGCGCGACAGCCGCCAGGCATGCATCCCGGGGGGCAGATTGATGGCGGGTTAAATGAAATTTTACGCCTTCCTCCAGACCAGCTGCAGAGATTGAGGCAAGAAACAGGAGTGGGCGACAAGGATTTGCCGTCCCTGACTGGTGAAGAGAAGGTTTGTCAACATGTGCCATACGTATCCATGTTCTACTCACTGTATCGTGTAGCAACGGTTAATGAACGCATGGAGGAGGAGATCAGGGCCACCCAAACCTCCAGGCCCACCAACAGCGAGCGCAGGTGCAGGGCCGTCTGGTTCAAACCCGCCAATGCAGCTACATCAGCAGCGCAACCCGGCGCCACCAGGCTCGCAACCTCTTACGCCCCAACTGATGCCAGGCCAGGCTAATCAACGTGGAAACAAGAGGAACAGCACATCACCGGGACAAGAGGTCAGTGTGTACAACATCCACACGAACCGGTTTCTAATATTCTAATAGGCGGAACAGTTACCTAAGAATGAGTCTTCGCCGCCGGATAGGAAGCGGCAACGCCGGGCAACGCCAGGTCCCGACCAACAGCAAGCTCCTCAATTACCACCTCAGATGCAACCAGGTGCACCGCCGCCAGGTGCGGCGCCGTTTCATCATCCTCTTCACCAAGGTGCTCCTCCGCCCATGTCCAATGGCATGCGTCCACCGATGCACACCGGCTTCGTCGGGCAGCCAGGAATGCACCCGATGAGCAACAACCCCAGCATGCCCATGACGATGGGCCCAAGTATGGGTGCGCCGCACATGGGTAATGTCATGAGTCCTGCCATGAGCCACCCACCGCCGAATAACATGCCCATGAACCAACTGAACCAGGTTTGTGGTAGTTGTGCTGTCAACGGTGGAACGGGAGCTGATAGCTCGGCGATTTATGATAGATGCAGCACCGTGAGCAGCAGTACCGGCAAACTATGCACAATCTACACAAGAATAATCTGCCTCCGAATGTTCTCGGCAATATACTCCCGCAGGGAGTAGCGGGATCTCCTTCCAATACCGATGGTCAGTTCCCGGGTGGGCCTCCAATGCCTGGAGGCCCGAATAGGCTAGTGCAGAATAAGATGATGCCGCCGCCTTCTCCGGGGATGAATGCCATGAAGAAGGACGGTGATTCATCGGCGCCGAACGTTTCCCCGCAAAATGCCGCTGTAAATGTTGCCCAAGGTCTATCTGGTGTATCGACGGCTCCCCCAACGCCCGGGGCAGGCATGGCCGCCCCTTCCCCATCAGCTGTCCTCAGCAACCACGGGACACCTGCCATGATGCCGAGCAACCCGCCAGCGCCGTCCATGTCATCTAATCAGGGCGAGCCTATCCTCACACCCGACTTCATGCAATCTATTGCTAGCCTGGGTACGTTTGATGAATCAATATTCGGGCAGGGAGATCAGTCGCTAGGGGTGGACTTTGAAAAGGACTTCGGCGAATGGTTCAACCCTGACACTGGTGGGCTCAACCTATCGTGATCCTCAATCTGTACGTGTTTGACAGAGCGTCTCCCCTTTGTTGTATCTAGGTTTGTGATGGATTGTCGGACTCGATTCTTGGTGCTACTGCTTGTTTCCCGGTCGCTGCCCCCGCGCGTGCCATACAGTTACCCGTTGATTCGTCTCTACATCTAGCCGGATGTTGTTGTATTTATCACAAAAGCCACTGTGCCCGCCTGTCCTTGTTTCATGCGCTTCACTGTCTCATACTTGTCTTTGTTGTTCTCAGCTATCGCCTTCCTAGTTGTCGTTATATTAGTCACATCCGCCTTCGCTTGGGCTCTATGTCATCGTGTATTTCTGGTGCTCCTCTGTTACTAGTCTCGGGCTGGAAATTCATCTCTGTTGGTCTTTCTCTGAACGGTCAGTTTTTGGACCTGCAGGCATCTATGATTTTATGTCGGTCTCGGGGCCGTTCATCTTGAAGAGGTAGCCCTGAGAATGTTCTGGATTGCGGTCGCCTAGTCGCCCGTCAGCTGCAGGGCTCAGGTGTATTAAGCATCACCTGTGGGTGGCTTCCCTCGCATGGACAGCATTCAAATGGTAAGCTGGTTGTCTCGGACGATCCGGGAGACGAGGAAAGTGTACACCTGTCGACATTCGTAATATTCCAAATCGCTGGGCACGACACTCACCACTCATTGTCTGCGTCGTCCGTTCATGTCAGCAGCGATATTGACCTACTGTGCATGAGAAACAACACCGGCTATGTCAATGTGTCCCTATATGTGCTTGAGTGCACTCGACACCAAATAAACTCTTTTAGAGCACCCCGGCTGTTGGCGAAATTTAAGCTACGAGGCTCACATCTGCATTAATAATATCACTGCGGGTGGGAGGGATACCTGAGACAGGAGAAACTGGGGAAGACGATGCGGAGGCTCACAATAGCATGGATGAAAATGTGGAGTCTGCGCGGGGTTAGCGAGCAGGTCTTATATGCGCCCTGCAACATGATCATGTATCATTGAAGATGCAAGTAATTCAGCGTCGAGCTGAGCGGGATGTGCGCAGGCATGAAGCTTGTTTATATGCCATTCAAGATGGCCAACTAAGGATTATTGATCAGGACGACTGTAATTGGCGAGGAATGATCAGTAGCTGATGATGAACTTGGTCAACGTGAGACATCACCACCAAGTCGTACAGAAAGTTTACTCTATCAGCGAGAAGTGTCCCATTGCGTACCAGCCGCATCATATGTGAGCTCCCAAAACGCCATGGTCGTTGATCTTCAGCCAGCGGTCCAAACCAAGCTTGCGGCGCATAGAAGAGCAACTACGACCCCACATGTCGATGTCGCTTTTGACGCATACATATATCGCAAGTTGCCAACTGGAGCCTACCGTGTCCGACTCCTTCCAAACGCGAGTGCATTGCGATCACATACGGCGCGAAGCATGGCGACTGGCTACGTCGTTTTTTTGACGCCACAGTACATTCTCGCGGCTAGAATACTACAAAGAGCCTATGCAGCGACAAACCGTCAGATGCAAGTCGACTGCCTTTCTCTGAGATGGCCACGTACCTGGAGAATAATCGCAGAGAGTAGGACATTGAGGAGTTTACCCTCTTGAACGGAGAGGGGTCGACATGGGATGTATTGGATGTAGCGCAAGTGAAGGACTGCCTAGCATTCGCTATCGCCAGATCTTCTAATTGCAGGTTGCATTACAATCCCGGCCGCTCGCTGGTTGCATGCAGTTTGATGTAAGAGCGCCTCCACGACATCGCTGAACATGCGCATGCACACTCCACTTTCGCGGCTGTCCCAGCCATCCCCCTTCGTCATACCGTCATCATACCTGGAAGTTCGCTGGGCGACGGCTCAAGGTGGGTATTTCCTCATCTTGCAGGTATTCTATGATCTCTGCTGTCGCCAACCGCACCGCTTGTGATTTCACTGCTTTCTCGGCCTCACTGTGGGCATGCTCGTTATGACTGTAAGGGGCTGCCTTCATTGACCGTTTATCTCCGTGGAACAGAATTCGCGATGTGTCTCAGGAAACACCTACTCCGACCAAAAATATCCAAGACATGCTTTGTCTTCTGTTTTATAGTTTGCACACCTGGTCTCGGTCGGTTAAACGCTTTCGCCATCAATCGATCGAGTCTCGCCATATCTTTCGAATGCCACTCACAATGACAGGTGCAGTCCTAGCCACAATCGCGCAGCAAGCAATCAGGAAGGTAATGAATGCATGCTGCCTAAGGGTGCTAGAAACCGTGCAGACACAATCTGGCTGTCGTAAGTAGTGCCACACCTCAGTGATCGCATCATGATCTGCTCCCTGTACAGCAGTGAATGCGGAACGTTGAGCGTTGCGAAACGAATAGCCTGCCATACTTGCGTGGGGTGATTGTGCCCTATGGCTTTAGAGCGCTGGCTTCTCCGGGTAACATGCTCAAGCTGGTCAGCCTTCCACGAGCTCGGGTCTTGTGGCTACTGTCGAGCAGGGTAAGATCGAGTACGCAACATTGGAACCTACATGCCGTCCATTGCGGGTCTCACAATTGTGGCTATCGGCTCACCAGGTTAACGAAACCAATCGGCTATCGTCCATGTGACCACAATTGCATCCCAGTCTCCCAACATGAAACATCCTAGCTTTCACTGCTCGATAACCTACACTTTTCTTGACATCTCCACCCATCTGTCCCTCCCACGCCTTCTTGACCTGCACCTACGCGCTGTCAGAACGATCCATTCGCACCATGCGCCCAGTGTCGGAGACGAGATGTGCTAGCTAAAACTCACATCAGCTGCGAAATCCGGATCCTCCAACACACGGAAGCCAGTCATGACCTTCACCGTCTTGATCGTCTCGCGATGCGCCTCGGGTGTCTTCGCGGACTGCGTGAACTGCGGCGTGTGGTTACCGCCATTCGGCTCAGTGGGGATCGTGTACGCAGCATGCAAGGACGGGAGCGCTAGGCAGGGATGAGCTTCGGGTACGTGGGCGCAAACGTACACCTGTCGACGCACCATATGTAACATTGCCCTGAAGCACGGATGTGAGATTCAGATAAGCGAGCGGAACGTCTACAAAGGATCTACGGTGCTTACGAAGTCTGTCGAGGCGGCCATGCTCTCGTCAATCTTGGCCGTCACCCCATAGCGCTCGATGACTTCCGCATATTGTTCGCCTGCAATCCCCTGGGTTGTAGCGTGCCTCAGCGTGCTTGTGAACGGCAACGTACCTAACACCTTGTTCTGCCTGAGATCATAGTAAGCAGGGCCCGCCTTCATCGACAGCTCGCATCCAGTAGCGTGAGCGGCTGTTCTGCAGGTCGACCCAATGAGCGGCACATCAGCCACTGCAGAGGCCACGCACTCGAAGCAACCCTTAACGCGTTCGCGCAGGGCGCGCGCGCAATCCAGGACATCTTTGCGTTGTCCGGAATGACTAGACAGCGGCAGCATTACTGAACACAGTCGAGGATACAGATGCATGTTCACTTACTGTTCGGCGCCCAGTCCTTGCCGCCGACAATACCATGGACACGATGGGTGGACTTGATCTGCTGTCAAAGAACGGAGATACTGGAATACGCGAGGAAGGCTGCATCGACAGCATTTTGGACTTCCCAGGGAGCCCAGGCAGCATGAGCGCTGCAGTTGTGTCAACAACAGATACTGAGTGAAATGGAGAATGGTAGGTGCGCACCCGTGACCAAAGAACTCCACTTCGATGAATTGAGAGGCGAGCGAGGGGCCGAGAGACGAGCAGTGCGCAGGACCTGATCCAGGGTGACACCTGACGGGATGTTGCGTCTCAATATTTCAGATTGAAGGACACACTCAAAAGTTAAAACTGACATTATGCACGCGTCCATCTCGTCATACGCTCCGCCATCCAGAAGGTTGATCTTGCCTACTCCGCCTTCCTCCGCTGCGGTAGAGCGGAGGAGTAGAGGAAATGGAGGAGCAGGTTTGTTCAGTCGCAGACTCGCAGCAAACAGGTTGTGACGCCCTGGCACCATGCAATTGATTTCAGGGCCGGAAATATCCGCTCGGTCTGGTAAATGCCCGCTAACTTAAGTATTGTCTAGGCTGGTTTGGCTTTCATGGTTCTCTCCACGTAGATTGCAACTCTCAGAACCTGCATCTGGTGTCGCTTGACACTAGTGTCATCCCTCGCGCGGTATTCCTGAGATACCACTCGTCGGCCAAGTTTTCTCCCATTCGTGACCCTACCACCAGGCGGTACGCGAGTAGATGACGTTCTCAGTCAAACCCCTGGCACTCACTAGTTCCCATTCTCAGCGATCAAACAATCTCGGCATGAGACAAAGAGGCCTGCCAGTGCATACCGGAGCCTGTCTCCGTCGCATGATCACCTTTCCCCCAGAGTCTGGACTGCCTAGCATCATGCCTGACATGCTGCATCGATTCGATGATATGCCGTGTGCGTCAGTCTTTTCTATTGTCTGCCGCGTATCTGTGCTCATACTGGGGACATGGCGGAAACTTGCGTGGTCGTCTGGGAAGGGAGGCTACTGAGGTGCATATAAGCCGGAATGCAGACCCGAGACGGAAAGTATCACCTCTCCCTTTCATCCTGCATCGTACTTATGTCCATTGGCCTACCGCGCACTCCGCCATTATGTTTCACGGCCTCTATTGCATGCCTTTCTGCTGACTGACGACTTGACTCCCCTTTGTCCGAATGAACTACGTCTGCTCGCAAGTCGTACGCACTCACTAGGTCATCTTATGGGGTCAACCCACGTCGATGCAATGGGCAGAAGGCTGAGCGCCTCGGAGATCGTATGTATCCATCCATGAGATTAACACGGGTGGCGGAGTTCAAAGACCATTCTTGCCAGGTACAGATTCACCTTGAGAGCATCCTGGGTGGATAACGAAGAGGCTTGAGGGAGACGCCCGGACAGTGTTTGCGACTCCTTGCAACTAATCGTCGTTCTTGCGCTTACAAGGTACCACAGAGGCGTCTGCTGTTCCTCCGCGCATGTACGCGCGAGTTGTGATGCCATTCTGCTGACCCGGGATCTACTCTAGTTGTACAAACCCCGGAACAACAGGCCATTACGAGACAAAGGAAAACGGATCCAAATACAGCACAAGTACACGATTCAATATTTACAGAGACGACATGGGACGCGGGCAAACTCGAGAGCCAGCCATCACTCATAGCGCGATCGCTTGTAAGGGGCGGGTGCCCAATTACTGACCGGACCCCAGCGACTTTCGGGACTAGCCTCGCGGTGCCCGTTATACCCAGGAACCGGACGAGGTCTGTAGCCACCTTGCTCGCCTTTAACTGCGGCGGTTTGAGACTGATGCCTGTGTTTGGATGGTCAGCGTCATGGAAGTGGCAGCGGGTGAGTGACGACAACACTTACTCGTTTTCGTCCTCTTCGTAGCTCAGTTCATCCCCTGCATAGCTCACCGCATCTTCCTCATAGCCCGGCTCGTCCTCCGCGTAGCTCACTGCATCCTCGTACTCGAGGTCCTCCTCTTCCACATGCCGCCGCTTCGCCCCGATGGAATAGTCCATGCTCGGTCCCGCCGGAGATTGGGCGTAACCCACACTGGGTCCGGCCTGCCGATGCGCATGGGCATGGGAGGAGTGCTCCGCCATCCCTCGGAGGCCCGTCGAGGCACTGTGCAGCGAGGCGTAGTACTGCACCAGTGCAGCGCTGTGACCACCCAGCGGCGCCAGAGGCTGGCCCAGGTGCGCACTGGCCTGTGTGCCTTGCTGGGATACGGGTTGAGGCTCTGCGGCGTGCGCCCGACTCGGTCCCGTCTCTGGTTGCTGTGAGGCACGACTCCGCGAATAGTTCGTAGTGCCGGAGGGATGGAACGAGGCGGGTAGCACACGGCCATTTGGCGGTGAGGGGGTTGGGACATCGTCTTCCTCGGGCACAGGCTGGCGATGATCCTGAAGAGGGACCGGCAGGACTCTTGGGGCAGGCTGGCGAGGGATGGGAGGTGGCAGCATCTGGCTTCGTGACTGCTGCCCGCGATGAGTAGCAGGCTGACACCGGTGAGCCTGGGGCACGCCGCGCGGAGGCATCGCGGCGGTCTGCTGCATCGGCGCTCGTGGGGGGAAGAACCGCGCAGGTGCGTGGCGTGGCCGCCATGTCGGGTCGAACCTGAACGGCGAGTGTAGCTGGGGAATTGGAGGCGGGGATTGTGGTGGCGACATGTCGAGGCCATGTTGCCTCTTCACCTTCAGCTTCCACTGATTGTTTACCCGCGACTCAACAACTTGTGCCCTCTCCCGCTTCTTCCCCTCCTTCTTCTCCTTCCTCTGCCGCTGCCTCTCTCTCACTGCTGCTGCCTTGCGCATCCGCTCCTGATGCCACTCTGTGGATGCCTGCCACTTCCCATTGAGCCAACCTGTCTCCTTGTTCTTGAGGTCCCTGAGCACCTGTTCGAGCACCATTCGTCCCGCGATGAGCTTCAGCTCTCTGTGCTTGAGCTCCTCAAGCTCCTCGGGGAGGGCCTCTCTCCTGTCCTCGATCCCACGCATCGTCTTGTCGAGCGCCTCAACATGAATGACACGCCCCATCATCTCCTCGATCCCACGCCGAACACGCTTGAGGCCCTGCATGCTGCATCCAACAATGGGCCTGTTGGGATCCAGCTGCTCATTCAACCTGGCTTTCTTTTCGAGGGCTGCCAGCTCCTCGTCTGCACCATCTGATGTGGCGCCGGTCTCCGGCGGTGTGTCCCACACATTCGGGCGCGTAGGAGAGAGGGCGTGAGCTGAGGAAAGAGCGGGCTCGGGGGACGACTGTGGAATGGGAGTGGGCACGCGGTGGGGGGTCCGGCTGTGCACGGATGGCGGCGTGCTTGGTGCCAGTGTATCGATGCGGCGGTGTGCCCCTGCCGGTCTCTCAGCAAAGGCGATCCTCCGGGAGGGGTGCTCAGGGCGGGGCCGCACTGTCGGGGCAGCGTGTTGGCGGGCTGGGCCATGCAGAGGCCCGTTGCCGCCTTCCGCTGGCACCAAGAAGTCAGCTATGCACAAAAACAATAAAGATCGAAACACTCACCGTCGTCGTCGTGGGTCCGCGCCGGTGTGGGCGCCCTTTGGAACACTGCCCTGCGCATCCCTGAAGGACCGGCCTCTGGCGGGGGTTGTGGTACGCGCGCTGGCACCGCTGGGGCACGGTATGCAGTGGGCACGGCCACAATGTCGCCTTCGGCTTCACAATAAGTTAGCTACTCACGAAGGTCAAAGATGAATGATGCACTCACTGGGCCCCATGTAGATCGATGCTCGCGTACTTGCGCGCTCGGACACTGGCTGGGGGATTCTCGAGGGCCCGGCCTCCGGCTGGGGTTGTGGAGCGCGTACTGGGGCGCGGTGGGTACGAGAGGCAGGGGATGGAGGAATGGATGGCGAGACTGCACGTGGAGGCGCGGGCCGGAGCGCGGGACCAGGTGCGCTCTTCTGCCTGTTCTCGTCTGTCGGTGTAGCATCTGATTGCGCCCGTGGCTTGCTTGGACCTTGTGCCGCCTCTTGCACTGCGCGTTGTGCCATGCGACTTTGGGTGGCTCCCATAAGAGCCTTCTTGTGGCCCCACTTCTCCAGATGCTGTTGTCCTGGAGCGCCGTTGAGTGTTCGTGGAGAGACTGGTGCTTGCGCTGCTGCGCTGGCGGGGTGGCCTGTTGTTAGGCCGTCTTGCTCGAGTTGCGGTACCAGCACCGGCTGTTCCACGGGTGCCGATGACCCCTGGATGGCTTGTGAGGTTGGGAATAAACCTACGCAATGGTCAGTTGTGCCACAATCATAATATGAAGATGTCATTCACGTTGCTCCTGCTCGGCCACCTCCTCTTTAATCTTCTGCACGTCCGCGATGCGCCTCGACTTGCGTGCTGTCGCGGTCTCTTTCTCCAACCTGTGCTGCCGTTGGATACGACGGTAGATGAAATAGAAGAGGGACTTACGGGGAGACACCGCTGGGGAATTTGGCCAGAAGTTCCCCAATGATAGTGTCGGTCTTACTGGTTGCTTTAATCTTCTCGCGCTGTGGCACGCGTCAGAGGAGTGAGTCGAGTAGGTCGGGGCAGCTATAGCGCGAAGAGGTATTTACCTTTGCGAGCTTTTGAATCTCGGGGCGCTTCAAGGCGCGCAGGGCGGTCTCGTTTAATAGGTGAGCGCTCATGTTCGTAGTGGGTAATACAATCGAGTGCTAAATGTTTGAGTAGTTATAACTCTGGAAGCCAGCGGGCTCTCGAGGGTATTAGGAACGGGGCGGGGGAGGGAGAAGGTAGTGGTTGGAAGGAAACCGATGGTTGTGGCGACGGGGTTTGAAATGTTCAACAACAATGCGCGCAGGCCATCGTGCCACACACATGCACAAATTGGGACGACAATCCATGGCCCGGAACCTGGCCTAGATCTCAGGCGAGTGGCACATTTGTGTCGGTCACGAATACAATTAAGCGAGACATGATCATTGGTAGATGGTCAGATAACAGACCTCCTCCTGTGGCCCTCCTCGCCCCCTCCTACCTCCCTGTTGACGTTTTGATAATCGACTGGACTGCATATCCCAGTTGTCGGAAGGCCCGCGCTTATATTATTATTACGGACACTAAGTTGAGACGATAGGATGGTCGAGTGGTTTGAAGTGTGACCATGCAAAAGTAGGCCTTTCGTAAGTGGGCCTTTTGATCTAGGGATGCGGGTGTAGGTTCGAACATGTTGGTGGTTCATTGTTTTCACACCAATCTGTTAATTTGGGTGCTTCTCGTGTGTCCGAGCAGCGAGTCTGAGTGCACATTACATTTCCTCTTTTTGTGCTCCGAACAGGCCCGCAGTGGGGCTATTTTGTCCTCTGCCTTCCAGCTAGTAACGACGCGCACGTAGGCCAGAGGCCGTTCAAGGGTTCGCGGCTTCAAATGGAGCACCCAGACTTCAGTGCATATTATAATGTGTTGGTGACAAACTGTGCGTATCCTTCATAAGTGAATGTGTTGCTTGATTGTTGTTAATCCTCTATAATACTTACAAAGCTAGCGCGCACAAGTCTGAGACTGTCTGAGTGAAATAAATCCACACGTACTCGCAAAATATATGGATATCTACTGTGTTGTGGGTCAATTTCGATGCAGGAGTAGGACATCTGGACTATTCACGGGTTTGGGGTAGTAGTGACTGTACCTTGTCTCGTACCCAAGAATGATTCAAGAGCAGTTCGACGGGATAGTCTGACCACGCGTCTACAAGTCCTATTCTTGCTTCTGGACACTCTGACCACGCCCCGGGACATGAAGTTGCCTCTCGCCAACGCTCCAAACCGATTTGATACTTGTAGCTTTCATCTCAAGGAAGTCGAATACAGCTTCAGAGAGGCCGTCCGCGCTGTTTGGCCAGGTGAACTGGTAGGTGCGTTACGCTAGCCTCCGAGTCCATGAGCGGGTATAGTAGCAATGGTAGCTGCAGCCTGCGCGGAAGTGTCTGACGATGCGATACCGCTGGGTAGCATGTGAAGAATACAGTCAACTCTGTTATATTATGTCCATGACGAAACCAGCCATGAACACAACAGAGCTATGAGATCTTTGAATATCTTGGCGTTAGCCGAGATATGGGTTGTGACTGTGAGAGGTTGACTGTATAAAGTCCAGACTACATCACCTAGTCAGATACAGGCCCAACTACTGTGGGCAATTAAGTCTGTCGTGAGACACGAGATGCATACTAGACTCACTGTAATAGTAAGTCCTACCGTGACATGAAGAAAAACGTGCGAAAGAGCCAAGCCTGACCTAGCTAAATCTCCATGATCTGTGCTGCCAATCCCTTGCGAATATTACCTTGTATGCCGTCCTCAAGTCCTGCCTCGGCGTAAATGATAGCCTGAGCACCGTGACGTTGAGGTCATGGTAGGTCGAATGCCACAGCGCTGGCTATTAGCCACAACATCGTAGACACTCACTCACTCACTCGAGTCGCCGATTCATCTTGTCACAGGCATCTAGATCTGTCAGTGTGAGCACTGTGGACTCCCAAGTGCGTCGTCTCGAGTCATAGCCATGGTGATGAGGAGACAATGCACTGGAACACGCGGTTGCTGGCACCTCAACTCAAATGAAAGGCGCCGTCGTTGCTACCCTCATCGCCTTGCAGCCATGATCCTGGCCACGTACTCCTATGTATCGCTTACAAGAGCACAAAGGCATTTGTGGCTGAAAGTCACATATATAGGAAGGTGCAAGTACAAAGCTAGGTTGAACCCTTGCAGGAGCATATCACCGTTTCTTACCACACTTCCTCTCAGTGTTCGGAATCATGAAGCCGATGGCCCCGATGAGTGGCCTTGTACCATCCGAAGAGTTGTGGTATGAAGATGGCAACGTGATTCTGATTGCTGGCAGCCGAGGTTTTCGCGTACACCGAGGAATCTTGGCACAGCGCTCTCCAGTTTTCCGTGATTTATTCACCGTGCCTCAGCCATCCTACGCACTGCTTATGGACGGATGCGCCGTTGTACACTTACCGGACGATCCGCTTCACCTAGAGTGTCTTCTAAGCGCTATGTATGACCGGTCGTACGTCTTTCAACCTATCGGTCAATGCGCTGTGGCTAATAAAACTGCAAATTGTAACTTGATCATGATGGAGCTCAGGTTTTTCAATGGCGCCGACTCTCTGCGACACATCTCAGAGGTCGCTTCGGGTATCATCTGCTTGTCTCATAAATATGACGTTCAGCCATTTTACGAAGAGGCGATCTACCGGTTGCTCGAGGACTACCCCTCAACCTTCGACGCCTTCGACGCCCTTCCCCACTTCCAGATCAACCCATTCAATGCCGTCCACCACGCCGGTATGATATTCATCATCAATGCCGCACGGCACATTGCCACTCCCGAGTTACTCGAGATGCTCCCCCTTGCCTTCTACTTCTGCTCCCAGCTGGACGCATCATTGCTCGTGAATGGGATAGAGAGGTCCGACGGGCGGGTGGAGAAGTTGTGCACTGAAGACTTGTGCCGGTGTGTGAATGGGAAGGAAGACCTCATGAAGGCGAATGCGGCTGCTACAAATTGTCTTGGGCCGTCTGTGGGCAACCTGAACGACGAGGAGTGCGCGACGCTGGACCGATGCGAGATGGCGTTAATAACGATTGCGAAGGATGCGTTGGAGGCGGATATCTTCGCAGCTTGCGATGTTTTGACGAATATCAACTCTTGGATCAACGAGGCGGCAAAAACCCATGGGCTATGTGAATTCTGCCACCGGCATATCATCAAAGCGCACCGAGAAGCGCGGAAGGACATCTGGGATCATCTGGACGAGCTTTTCGAGCTGCGAAAGGAGTCTTCAGATTGATGCGTAATGGTTCGGAATGATAATCCGATCTTGTCATATTGCTGAGTGTTGCATGTCAAATGTTGCATGTGGGTCCAGACTCACTGGCACTGGCAGTCTTCATTGCATTAGAATGAGCATGAGTTCTGAGGACGTCCACCGCACCACCGCATGTAGAGACATCGATGTTGTACTTACTATGACTTGCTCTTGAAGTCCATGCCCGCGCTTTGCACTGGGGCTGTCCAAAGATGCATGACTATACTACAGGCATAGCTAGCAGTATGACCTGGGCAAGTATACGTACTAAGTACGGTGCTTCAACGCGACAAGGAATACTTGCGGATGACCCCAGTATTGATGGGAGTCCGGCCCGCCGGGTCCTCGCGCTGGACCGTCAGACGCTGGGCCGTGTCGACGGTTGACCCTCAGGCTCAGGCTCAGACTGGTCAACGCGCCGTTTATGTATGCGGACCTTGTAGTCGAGTGAGTATACAAGAGAGACGACTGTCTTCCTCTTCGTCATATGAAGGCTGATCTATGAGCCTAGTAGTCGAGTTGAACTAGCAAGAAATGACCATGTCTTATTCTGACGTTCAAACAGGGTGCTTCAGTCGTCTCTTCTCCTTCCGTCGTGCCGGTGGTCGCCCAGTTGTACCAATTGCAAGTCCAGTGTCCAATGGCGCACGCGCAGAGACGGCACCGCTTCCAGCAGCTGGTGTCAAGAGAGTCGCTTGCGAGGAAGGGATCGAGGCGGCCTTGGTGCAGAGCGGCAATCTGGTAAGCACTGTCGCTCCGATGCGAATTTGCTCGGTGATGGGGATTCATGCGGTTTGCAGCCGCCTAATTACGCGCACTTTGCCAATTGCATATCTTGCGACTATTCTCTAGGAAAGAGTATTCGGGACAGTCCTCCTTCGTACAGTGCACATGCACTCGGGGATGTCTTCCGCCCTGAGGTTTTGAAGACCGTCGAAGCGACGGTTGACAAGTACGACTCGGAGCTTCGCGAGTTGAGCTTGGACATTTGGCATCACCCCGAAATCCTCTGGGAGGAAAAGTGCGTGTCCCTCGACACGTCTCGTAACGGGTGCATATACCGATCTTCATACTAGGCGAACCCATGACAAGCTGACTGCGTTCATGTCGTCACACGGCTTCGATGTCACCCCGCACTACCTCAACTTCCCGACCGCCTGGCGTGCTGTCTTTGAGCACACATCGTCACCGGCCTCTGATGTCAAGGCACGCGTGATTGGGATTAATTCTGAGATGGACGCGCTTCCTGGTGTTGGGCACGCATGCGGACACAACTTGATTGCTATGGCTGGTGTTGGCGTCGCGCTCGCGATTAAGACTGCACTTGAGAAGCACGACATTAGCGGAAAGATTATCTTGTTAGGCACTCCGGGTACGTGTCCATGTCATTGTGAATGTCGCCGCGTGAATGCACTAATACATACCGCAGCGGAGGAAGGCGGAGGAGGCAAGATCAACCTTCTGGACGGCGGAGCTTATGATGAGATGGACGCATGCATAATGTCAGTTTTAACTTTTGAGTGTGCCCTTCAATCTGAAATATTGAGACGCAACATCCCGTCAGGTGTCACCCTGGACCGGGTCCTGCGCACTACTCGTCTCTGGGCCCCTCGCTCGCCTCTCAACCTATCGAGGTGGAGTTCTTTGGTCACGGGTGCACACCTACCATTCTCCATTTCACTCAGTATCTGACGTGGACGCAACTGCAGCGCTCATGCAGCCTGGGCTCCCTGGGAAGCCCAAAATGCTCTCGACGCAGCCTTCCTCGCGTATTCCAGTGTCTCCGTTCTTCGACAGCAGATCAAGCCCACCCATCGTGTCCATGGTATTGTCGGCGGCAAGGACTGGGCGCCGAACAGTAAGTGAACATGCATTTGTATCCTCGACTGTGTTCAGTAATGCGGCCGCTGTCTAGTCATTCCAGACAACGCAAAGATGTCCTGGATTGTGCGCGCGCCGACGGGGGAGGAGATGGAAGCTCTGCGTGAGCGCGTTAAGGCTTGCTTCGAGTGCGTGGCCTCTGCAGTGGCTGATGTGCTACTCATTGAGCGTACCTGCAGAGCAGCCGCTCATGCCACTGGATGCAAGCTGTTGATGAAGGCAGGTCCTGCGTACTATGATCTCAGGCAGAATAAGGTGTTAGGTATGTTGCCATTCACAAGCACGCTGAGACACGCTACAACCCAACGGATGGCAGGCGAACAATATGCGGAAGTCATCGAGCGCTATAGCGTGACGGCCAAGATTGACGAGGGCATGGCCGCCTCGACAGACTTCGTAAGCACCGTAGATCCCCTGTAGACGTAGACGTTCCGCTCGCTCATCTGAATCTCTCATCCGTGTTTTAGGGCAATGTTACATATGGTGCGTCGACAGGTGTACGTTTGCGCCCACGTACCCGAAACTCATCCCTGCCTAGCACTCCCGTCTTTGCATCCAGCCTACACCATCCCCACTGAGCCTAACGGCGGTAACCACACGCCGCAGTTCACGCAGTCCGCTAAGACGCCCGAGGCGCATCGCGAGACGATCAAGACGGTGAAGGCGCTTGCCATGACTGGCTTCCGTGTGTTGGACGATCCGGATTTCGCAGCTGATGTGAGTTTTCGCTGGCACATCTCATCTCCGACACTGGGCGCATGGTGCGAATGCATGGTGCTGATAGCATGTATGCGCAGGTCAAGGCGGCGTGGGAGGAACAGATGGGAGAAGATGTCAAGAAGAGAGTGTAGGTTATCGAGCAGTGCTAGGATGTTTCATATTGGGAGACTGGGACACAGTTGTCGGGACATGGATGCCGGTTGGCTTCGTTAGCCTGATAAGCCGACAGCAGCAACTGCGAGACCCGCAACGGACGTCATGTAGGTCCAATTTTGCATACTTGGTCTTGCCATGTTCGAAAGTAGCCACAGGACCCGAGCTCGTGGAAGGCTGACCAGCTTGAGCATGTTACCCGGAGAGGCCAGTGCTCTAAAGCCGTAGGGCACAATCACCCCACGCAAGTATGCCAGGCTATTCGCTTCGCAACGCTCGACGTTCCGCATTCACTGCTGTACAGGGAGCAGTTACTGAGGTGAGGCACTACTCATGATAGTCAGGTTGTGTCGGCATGGTTTCTAGCACGGCTAGGCTGCAATGCCAAATGCGAACACTACCATGACCTATCGCTGCCTGCTGGCTCGCTGTGATGATAGCAATAGTTTTCGTTCGGGCACTGGGTCATGTCGGGGTCCTGGCGATGCTGTATATGCATGCTGGTGAACTACGCGTCGGCTCGGGATCTCTGGTTCGGGAACCTTCCTAGAGTTGCAGTAGTCTCGTAATATCCGCTGGTTCTCTTCCGCTATCTCCCTTCAGACTTCCGACAGTTACTAACTGCGGTACTATCCCGCTATAATGCGTTCCTACTCACCTTCCTCTCTGCTTGCTGCGCGATTGTGGCTAGGACTACACCTATCATTGTGAGTGGCGTTCGAAAGATATGGCAAGACTTTGTCGATTGATAATGAGTGCGTTAGAACGACCCGGTCTGCACACTATAATGGAAGCCCAAGCGTGCTTTAGGGACTTTCGGTTGGAGTAAGTGTTTCTTGACGCAGATCTCGAGTTCTGTTCGACGGAGATAAACCGTCAATCAAGGCACGAAGCCCCCTATAGCCATCAAACATGCCCACAGTGAGGCTGAGAAAGAGGGAATCACAAGCCGTGTGGTTGGCGACAGCAGAGATCATAGAATGCCAGCAAGATGAAGGCAAGCTGCCAAAGTTGAGTGCACATGCGGATGCTCAGAGATGTTGCACCAGCGAGTGGCCGAGATTGCCAATAAAGCAGCCTGCAACTAGAAAATCTGGCAATAGCAAATTGGTCAGACTATCCCGTCGAACTGCTCTTGAACCATCCTTGTGTACGAGACAAGGTACAGTCACTACTCCAAACCCGTGATGCGTCCAAATGTCATACCCCTGCACCGAACCACAACACAGTACATATCCATATATTTTACGAGTACGTGTGGATTTATCTCACTCAAACAGTCTCAGACTTGTGTGCACTAGCTTTGTAAGTAGTGCAGACAAACGAGCTGAGGATTAACAACAATCAAACAGCGCATTCACTTATGAAGGATATGCGCAGTTTGTCACCAACACATTATAATATGCATTGATGTCTGGGCATTCCATTTGAAGCTGCGAACCCTTGAAAGGGATTTGTTGGCCGGTCTCCAAAAATAGCCAGTTTGGAGCACAAAGAGGGAATGTAATGTGCACTCAGACTTGCTGTTGGGACACAGGAGAAGCACCCAGATTAACAGATTGGTGTGAAAACAATGAACCACCAACATGTTCGAACACACGCCCGCATCCCTAGATGAAAAGGCCCAGTCGCGAAAAACACACTTTTGTAACGTCAACCTTCAAACCACTCGACCATTCGGCCATGTCAAATTCATGTCTGTAATAATAATATAAGGGCTGGCCTTCCGACAACTGGGATATGGAGTTCAGTCGATTATTGGAAACGTCAACAAAGAGGTAGGAGAAAGCAAGTGGACGACAGAATGAGGCCTGTTATCTGACCATCTACCAATGATTATCTCTCGCTTAAGCCACAGGGGAGTGGCGCAAGACCAGCGCCCTTGTATTCGTGACTGACACAAATGTGCCACTCGCTTGAGATCTAGGCCAGGTTTCGGGCCATGGATTGTTGTTCCAATTGGGGCATGTATGTGGCACAGTGGCCTGCGCGCATTGTTGTTGAACATTTCAAACCCCGTCGCCACAACCATCGGTTTCCTTCCAACCACTACCTTCCCCTCTCCCGATCCCGCTCCTAACATCCTCGAGAGCCACCTGGCCTCAACGAACCTGAGCACTCCGTTAACACCATCCACTGTCAACATGAACACTCACCTGTTGAACGAGACCGCCCTGCGCGCATTGAAGCGCGCCGAGATCCAGAAGCTGGCAAAGGTAAGTCCCTCTTCGCATTACAGCCACCCCGACCTGCTCGACTCACTCCTCCGACGCGTACCACAGCGCGAGAAGATAAAAGCGACGAGCAAGACGGACACCATCATTGGCGAACTCCTTGCTAGATATCCCGGTGGCATCTCTCCGTAAGTCCACCTCTCTTCCGTTTCGTCCACTGTTGTGTCCAACGGCAGTCCAGGTTGGAGAAGGAGACATCGGTAACACGAAAATCGAGACGCATCGCGACAGTGAAGAAGATCAAAGAAGAGGTGGCCGAGCAAGAACAGTGTAAGTGTCCTCTCCACATTGCGACTGTAGCGTGACTCACCACTTCATAGACTTGTTCCCGGAGAGGCAGGCTGAGGTCGCGACCTCGAGCAACAGGCCACGTACGCCACAGACAGGCATCAGAGGTAAGCCCATCTCTCCATACAGCCTGTGCATCTTTAACCACAGCAAGTGCAGAGAAGAATGTCGTGAACGAAAATGTACTCATGACAGAAGCAATCCAGGGATCATCCGCATCCGTGGAACATCCGGTGCTTGCACCGCAACTCAAGCCAGACAGCCTGATGACAGGCCGACCCACCAGCGCAGCAGCGCAATCACACACGACTCCACGATCACTTGACGAAGCTCCAGTATACCATGATGTAGAGCAACAGGGCCATGAAAAAACTCTTGAACGGGCCCAGCAAAGCCGCGAGGCACGAAACATGATGCAGGAAGTATCACAAGGTCCAAGCCAGCCAGTGGCACAATCGGAGGACAAGGAGCGGGAGAACATACCTGCTCCCGCGCCGCACCTCGCCCGTTCACGTACGGTCTCGCCGTCAATCCCCCGACTGGCCGCCCTTCGAGTGCAGCGAGCCCCGATACATGGCGCACAACTCCAGCCAGAGGCCGGCCCCTCCAAAATACGCAGGCCGGTATCTGAGCGCATCCCAGCGCGCTGCGAGGAGCTTCGTGAGTGCCTCATTCATCTTTGACCTTTGTAGGTAGTTGACTTGTTATTGTGAAGCCGAGGGCGACGCCGTGCCCATGCGCACCAGACCTCGTGAGTCCATTGTCGCTCAACTGTGGCGTGCCCCAGCACGCGCCCCACAGCCCCAGCCGGAGGCAGGCCCCTCCGGAATGTACAGGGCGCCGATCCACGGGTACGACCGTGAGTGCTGCAATTTTCACTGTCTTTGTGCATAGCCGACTTGTTGCGCAGCGGAGGACGAGAGTGAGCCTCTGCGCGGTCTGGCCCGCCAATCCGCTGCCCCAATAGCGCAGCCCCTCCCCGTGCGCGCCTCCCAGGGGATCACCTTCGCCGAGAGACCGGCGAGGGCACACCGCGTGAAGCGCCGTGTGGACGCGCTGGCGCCGCCCACGCCGCCACCTGCATACAGGCGGACCCCCCACCGCGGACCGGCCCCCATTTTTCAGTCGTCCCCCGAGCCCGCACGTTCCTCATCCCCTGCCTTCTCTCCCACGCGCCCAAATGCGTGGGACACACCGCCGGAGACCGGTGCCACCTCGGACAGTGTAGATGAGGAGCTGGCAGTCCTCGAAAAACAAGCCAAGTTGAACGGGCAGCTGGATCCCAACGGGCCTATTGTTGGATGCAGCGCGCAGGGCCTCAGGCGTGTGAGGCGTGGGATCAAGGAGATGATGGGGCGTGTCGTCCATGTTGAGGCAATCGACAAGACGATGCAGAGGGTGGAGGACAGCATGGGGGCCTCCCCCGAGGAGCTCGAGGAGCTCAAGTGCAGAGAGCTGAAGCTGGTCGCGGGGCGGATGGTACTCGAGCAGGCGGTCAGGGACCTCAAGAGCAAGAAGGCAGGGTGGCTCAATGGAAAGTGGCAGGCACCCACAGAGTGGCACCAGGAGCGGATGCACAAGGCGGCGGCGGTGAGAGAGAAGGGGCGGCAGAGGAAGGAGAAGAAGGAACGGAAGAAGCGGGAGGAGGCTCAGGTTGTCGAGTCGCGGGTTAACCATGAGTGGAAGTTGAAGCTGGAGAGGCATGGTCTCGACGTGTCGCCACCACGATCGCCACCCCCGATCCCCCAGATTCACTCGCCGTTCAGGTTCGACCCGACACGGCGGCCACGCAATGCGCATGCACCGTCCTTCCCCCCGCGAATGCCGATGCAGCAGACCGCGATGCCTCCGCGCGGCGTGCCTCGGGCTCACCAGTATCACCCTGCTGCTCATCAATACGCCCCAGCGCAGCCCGGCGCTGTTCGTCAACATGCTCCAGCACAGCCCGCCGCTCCCGCCTATCATCGCGGACAGCAGCCACGCAGCCAGATGCCGCCGCCCCCCATCCCTCGCCAGCATGCCCCAAGAGTCCAGCCAGTCCCTCTTCAACATCATCGCCAGCCTGTCCCTGACGAAGATGACGTCCCAACCCCCTCGCCACCAAATGGCCGCGTGCTACCCGCTTCATTCCATCCCTCCGGCACTGTGAACTATTCGCAGAGTCGTGCCTCACAACAACCGGAGGCGGGACCGAGTCAGGTGCACGTCGCTGAGCCTCAGCAGGTGCCCCCATCGGGGCATTATGTCCAGCAAAGCACACAGGCCCGCGCGCACCTGGGCCAGCCTCTGGCGCCGCTGGGCGGTTACAGCGCTGCACTGGTGGGGTACTATGCCTCGCTGCCCAGTATCTCGACGGGCCTCCAAGGAACGACGGAGCACTCCGCCCATGCGCGACCGCAGGCCGGGTCCGGTGCTAGTTACACCCAATCTTCCGCGGGACCGAGTGCGGGGTATGCTGAGTCTCGGGCGGGGCAGAGCATGGACTATTCCATTGGGATGAAGCGGCGGCGAATGGAAGAGGACCTCGAGTACGAGGAGGATGCAGTTAGCTACGCGTCCGATGAGCCGGTCCACGGGGACGATGGGGCGAGTCGCGAGGAGGACGGGGCGCGCTACGAGGAGGATGCAGAGGGCTATGCAGAGGATGAGCTGAGTTACGAGGAGAACGGTGAGAATGACGAGAACCAAAATGAGTAAGTGTTGTCGACACTCACCCACGGCGACTCCCATGACACTGACCACCCACAGACATGAGTCTCAAGCCGTCGCAGCTAGAGGCGAGCAAGGTGGCTACAGACCTCGTCCGGTTCCTGGGTATAACGGGCACCGCGAGGCAAGTCCCGAAAGTCGCTGGGGTTCGGTCGGTTATTGGGCACCCGCCCCTTACAAGCGATCACGCTATGAGTGATGGCTGGCTCTCAAGTCTGCCCGCGTCCCGTGTCGTCGTCTCTGTAAATATTGAATCGTGTACTTGTACTGTATTTGGATCCGTTTTCCTTTGTCTCGTATTGGCCTGGTGTCCTGGGGTTTGTACGACTAGAGTAGATCCCGGGGTCAGCGGAATGGCATCACACCTCGGGCGTGCATGCGCGGAGGAACAGCAGACGTCTAAAAGCGTCGCACCACTGTCTGGGCGTCTCCCTCAAGCCTCTTCGTTATCCACCCAGGATGTTCTCAAGGTGAATCTGTACCTGGCAAGAATGGTTTTTGAACTCCGCCACCCGTGTTAATCTCATGGATGGATACATACGATCTCCGAGGCGCTCAGCCTTCTGCCTATTGCATCGACGTGGGTTGACCCCATAAGATGACCTAGTGAGTGCGTACGACTTGCGAGCAGGCGTAGTTCATTCGGACGAAGGGGAGTCAAGTCGTCAGTCAGCAGAAAGGCATGCAATAGAGGCCGTGAAACATAATGGTGGAGCGCGGGGTAGGCCAATGGACATAAGTACGACAGATGCAGGATGAGAGGGAGTGATACTTTCGGTTTCGGGTCTGCATTCCGGCTTATATGGACCTCAGTAGCCTCCCTTCTCAGACGACCACGCAGGTTTCCGCCATGCCTCGAACATGTCCAGAATCGGCACAGACACGCGGCAGACAATAGAAAAGACTGACGCACACGGCATATCATCGAATCGATGCAGCGTGTCAGGCATGTTTTGGTGTTAGGCAGTGCAGACTCCGGGGAAAGGCGATACTGCGACGAAGACAGGCTCCGGCATGCAGGCTTCCTTGTCTCACGCCCAGATTGTCTAAGCGTTGAGAATGGGAACTGTGAGCATCTGGTGAGTGTCAGGGGTTTGACTAACAACGTCACCTACTTGCGTGCACGATTGGGCGAGAACTTGGTCGACGAGTGGTATCTTGCCCAAGGAGTACCGCGAGAGGGATGGCACTAGTGTCAAGCGATACCAGATGCGGGCTCTAAGAGTTGCAATTTGCGTGAAGAAAAACATGAAAGCCAAACTAGGTTGATTGTCGTGGATACCTTAGGCGGTAGGGGGCATTTACCAGACCGAGCGGATATCACCGGCCGGAGATCAATTGCACAGTGCTTACGTCACTCGATCGGCTGGACAGCGGCCTTCCAGATCCGGAGCGTCACAGCCCGTTTGCTGCGACCCAACAAACCTGCTCCTCCATTTCCTCTACTCAATCCTCCGCTCTGTTTCGCAGTCAACACGATGGCACCTGTCGAAACAGAGTATTACGACCTGGTTCGTGCTTACAACACAGCTTTGAATTCACTTCCTGACATATCACTCATAGCTCGGGGTTACTCCTGACGCTAATGACAGTGACCTCAAAAAGGCCTACAGAAAGCAAGCTATCAAGGCATGCTCAATCCTAGACTGGCTGCAATGTCCCAAGTTTAATATTTCATGCGCAGTATCATCCAGACAAGAATCCCTCCCCAGACGCGGAGGAGAAATTTAAGGAGATCAGGTTCGACATGCTTGCCCTGACCAGACATACGAGCCTTCTGATCGTGATATAGTAAAGCGTACCAGGTTCTTGCGGATTCAGTACGTCATTTGTTCCACAGTCTCGCTTTCATTCATTAGCGGTTTGTAGAATCTGCGAGCGTCATACGACAAGCATGGTGCGAAGATGGTATGTTATCTTCCGATGTTGCTTGAGCTAGATTGTGATCCTAGTTTCTATGAAGGTGGACAAGGAGGGTGGCCCGACCATGGAAGATGCGGCCGGCTTCTTCGCCAATGTCTTCGGCGGGGAGCGGTTCAAAGACTACGTGAGTGTTCTCTGCTCGCCACTCATCTTGTCTCAACTCTGGCAGATTGGCGAGATTTCCCTTATGAAAGAAATGACCTCCGTCGCCTCGACCATGATGACAGAAGACGAGAAGGCCGAAATGGAAAGAGAGCTCAACGGAGGCGCAACACCTCCGGCATCAACTCCGTCTGTGTCCGGTGCGCCCCCTGCCGCAAACTCCTCTGCGTCTGGCGCTTCTACTGCCTCGTCCCCACCCGAGTCCAATGCGCCTGCCCCAGCCGATCCCATACACGAACAACCGAAGCCACAGCGCCTTTCCGCCTCTGCCAACGGTACGTCCCCGCCCCCGCCCGCTCCTTCTCCGTCGCCAGTCCCGCCCTCTGGCGCACCCGCCGGTGCGTCGTCCTCCACCTCGCTCTCTTCCCCGTCGTCCGGCGCCCCGCATCCGCCCTCTGAGAAAGACCGCGACGCGCACGCCAAGAGACGCCAGAAGATGACGCCAGAGCAGAAGAAGAAGTTGCAAGAGCTAGAGGACGAGCGGCGGAAGAACATGGAGGAGCGGGTGCACGTATTGACGGGCAAGCTGAAAGAGCGCTTGCGGCCGTTCGTGGACGCGAAGAGACCGGGAGACAAGGATGATCCGGAGACGCAAGCGTTTGAGGCCAGGATACGGAGAGAGACGGAGGACCTGAAGCTGGAAAGCTTCGGGGTGGAGGTGAGCACCCTTTCTTTGATATCACATAAGTGGCGCAATTGCGAACGTGGTTATCGCCTGTGTGACTCAGCACTCGTCCACCGTTTACTAAGATCGTTTCAGCTGCTACATACAATCGGCAATGTCTACATGATGAAGGCAACGTCGTTCCTGAAATCAAAGAAGTTCCTCGGAATGTGGGCATCCTGGTTTGTTCAGACGCCGCCCACGTCGTTGACTGGTCTGCAGCCCAGGTTTCTTTTCGCGGCTAAGGGAGAAGGGTGCTATCGCAAAGGATGCGTGGGGCGTAATCGGTAGCGCGTGCGTCATCTCTTGTGACTGCTGTGCTCGGGTAACTGATGTTGGCACAGCATTGGTGTCCAGCAAGTCATGCAGGAAATGGAGAAGCTCCAGGCGAAAGGCGAGATCCCAGAAGATGAGCTGCGCGCACTAGAGGAGGACGTAACCGGCAAAGTAATTCCAAGTCCACTGGCGGATAGGGATATTATTTTACATACACCTTTCAGATCATGCTTGCGTCGTGGCGGGGAACACGTTTCGAGGTCGTCCAGGTCCTTCGAGAAGTGGTAGACAACGTCCTCAAGGACCCAGAGGTTTCTGATCAAGTGCTCTACAACCGCGCTCGGGTAAGTAGGCTTTGCCTCAGCCCTGAAGTTAAGCTGACTGGGTTCTGTCTGAGGTTAGGGTCTGCTTTTCATGGGTGCGATCTTCAAGTCCACACAGCCTGACGAGTCCGATGAGGAGCGTCGCGAGCTCGAACGGTATGCACCTCGTCGATTTGCGGGTCTGTCCACGCTAATGATGACCACAGGATGGTGGCGGAGGCCGCGTCGGGGAAGTCGAGGCACCATTACTTGCGTCAAGCACGGGCAAGGCAGCAGCGGCAGCAAGCTCACACATCTGTACAAGAGCAGCAGGCCAGTCACCTGGCTGCGGCACAGGAGAAGGACAAGAAGGGGCATGCACCGTAGTGGCTATTGGCTGTCGCATAGAGTAATGGGGGTGACATAGTAGCAAGTGGTCACGGTAATGTGCTGCGCATATATAAGGGGCACGCACTAATACATTTTTCCTCGTTCTGAGACACACTTACTCTACTTGCTGCTGTATGTGCTTTGTAGGGACCATTTGCGGGTAATTGTTCAGTGCTTAGGCCCATTCTGGTATTGCTGTCTTCGTGTTGGCGCTTAGCGGTGTCACTGTGTCTGTTATTCCCTTGGCCTTATAGCAGTGGGATGAGTATATTCGGGAGGAGTGGTGGTGGTGGTGGTGGTGGTTGCGGTCCGACGAGAGGATCACTACTACATGTCTGCCTATCCGTACCATGTAGGTGCTGAACGGACCTGCGGCGTTCTCCTGCACCTCAGATTGCGAGACAGACAAGTGTCAAGTCAGTCCTGCTTTTGCCGCAAAGACACGAGGGATCCCATCATTCTATTCAAAGTGGTGTGGCTACGCTGAGGGGTTGAACATGAATGCCTGCCTAATATGGCTACGATGAAGACGCCACGTGCAGTCGCAGCAGTCGAATTTACGTCGCACGACCAAATGGCCACGACCCGAACATCTTCGTCATCGGCCGCGCCGTTAGGGCGTTCCCCCAGTGTTCTTTCGCTTCGCCAGCTCATTTCCACCCTCCACACACTGTTTTCATCTTACCACCGAAAAGCCTGCAGAAGGCAATCCACCACCACCAGTTGTAACTTGCCACCATGAGTGACGTGCCGCTCCCACCTACGCGTCGCCGACAAACAAGGTCTACCTCGGTTGATTATAAGATTCGACGCACGGAGTCGTGTCCTCGGCCGAGCAGCAGTCAAAGCCCGTCTTCATTTGTGCAACAGTTCGCCGTAGACACCCCAGGAGCGGGCGGTTCACGTATAGCTGCGTCCAGGATCGTGAGCACGATGAGGAGGTCATTCACCACGAATAAGAAGCGAGATCCCAGCCCTTTGGTGCGTGGCATGTTTCTCAAACGTGCTACCCGTAGTAGCTAATTTCGCCGTGCAGGACTCCGGCATGTACTCGACACCTGAGGAGAGTAGGCCGCCAGTCTATTCGCAGTATAGTGCACGCGACTCGCCACTACCAACCATACAGCAGATCGCCATGGGCCTCCACGTCTCAAGAACCCCACATCTCCGCTCGCCACCACACACGCCCCCTTCTAGGCTGGGCGGTCGCGCAGACCAGCGGCCCCTGTCCTCGATGAAACGAATACACTCCTCTCCCCGAAGCAGTCCCTCACCAATCGTCCTCCCGCCACCTCCCGCCCGCTCCTCGCTTAAAAAGCCAGGTGCGCCCACAGGGTCTCCAGGCGGGACATCCCTCACACCCACCACGTCCGACCTCTCACTTACCGGCTCCACGCTGACCATGAGCGCGCCGCCCACACCTTCGGCGCGATCGCGCGCGGCGTCTATGTCGCTGTTCCCTACGCGCTTGGGGCTGAGTGTCTCCCGGATCCTGCGCGTGCCGGGTCGCAGGGAACCTGTCGCCGCCACACCGCCTCTGGGCGCGGACGATGACTCCACGTCGACCATGTCGAGCGAGGTGTCCCGGCGAAAAATGGTTCGATTCTCAAGCTCGCCTGAGGTGCCACGCAGCGAGGTGCTACCCTCATGACGCATTGTCCTCTATCTCCATCTAAGCATCTAGCATCCATCCAGTACAGAGTATACATCTGAACATCACTCGTACTCTAAGGCGTAAGTACTTCTCCTATCCTTTGTTGCATGTATACCACCCACGCGAGTTGTTGTCGCAAGTTAGTTCATCATCTTATGTGCGTTGTTCTTAGCCTGGCACTTAGCTGGCACATCAATATTCGGCATGTCGTAGAGTCCATCCCACATTAGATCTCACACTCTTGTATCTCTACGCTTCTATTTTGGGAATCGTGCAGTGCCGCTATTTTGAGGTGTGCCCGTCCCTCTTCATTTCGCCGTTGCAAAGCAAAACATCGGGCGTCTGTCATTTCACCTCGGTCGGGCGGTTAGTCACGACGGTTGTACGCTTCCGAATAGAGAGGCTGACTGTCCATCTGGTGCGTTGCGGCAGGATACAAAGCTACTTCTGAGGGCTGCTTCTTCTCGAAACCCTGTTGGCGTAGACGCTGTTCTCGTCAACCTAACGACCCGATCTGTGTACATTCTCAGTATTATGCCGCTGACATCGATCTGCTCATTAACCATGCACCCGCTGTCCCTCTCTTCCTGGTGTATGTATTCTGTCCCTTGGGTTCAGCGTGTACTCAGCTAACCTACGTGCCGATAGACCGTTCTTTTGGTGTATCTACTCCGTGGGCGGGTACACACTGCCTAAACTTTACTTCCATATCAATCACCACTTTTGGATGTGACATCAACACCTACTGGATGGGTGTTTCTAGGATGACGAGTGTTTACTCGTTCGGTTCCGCCATGACGCTTAGACTATGCCCCCCACGCTGCAATCGTTCTCGGTGGGGTCATGTAGGATATTCACGCGAGCGACAGCAATGCATCACTACGCGATATACGCGATATCGCCGGTGGGGATGATGTTTCTGGGCGGTGCATGTGGGATAATTAACAAGATGGTGCCTTTGGCATATATCAACACGACACGGCGTTACAATGGATCGGGGTTATGAAATGTATAGAGCGGTAGAAACGTGTGGCATGGTGGCCGCGACTGCTGTTCGCCATCAGGGGTTTAGTGAGTGTCCAAACCTTTGTGCCTGGTTGGCTTTCTCATACACCTCAGCGGTAATACTTAAGACATGTCGGAATTTACCTTCACTCCCGTAGGTATGGGGCTAAGTATCTTGCTTTCAGGCAAGTTCCGCGTACACCCGGTTCACGCCTACAGGCTTGCAGATTGATCAGGAAGGCTCTCCCCATCGTGGGAACATCAGTCTTGCGTTCTTTTCAGGCGTCCGCGGTATTGGTACAAAATCTCAGCTCTCAGATGCGCAGTGGGGCGTTCCGAAGTCACCGAAGCAAAAAACAGTTTGGGCTCCGATCGCGAGGAAGTGGCGGCGCTGGCGGCAGTCTTGTAGGGCAAAGTAATGTGAGTTTATGTCTTCTTTTACATCACCGTACCTCGAGTTGTAATGGCGAGACGTCAGTCAGACCCCCGTACGTCAGATCCTGTAACCCACGACCTCACTCACTTTTCGCATACACGGGGTGTCCTCCAGCGACGCAGTTGGCATGCATACACGCCGCACGCGAGGATGAACTGTCTCTTCCATGACCTGTTGGCACGAGGACTCAGTGGCAGGTGGGGAAATGGTTGGTTGCGGTATCAAGCTTCGATCAACTTGATTGTCGTACGCTTGCGCTTGTGCTGCCACAAGAACGCGTTTTGAGAACAGTTCTGTTGCTTCATCTCGCCCTGGTATAGGTGTAGCAAACCCTTTGATGAGTAGCCGGAACAGTTCCTTCACCTCTCAAAAGAGAAGTTGGCCCTCAGAGGTCCCTTATCTGTGTTGGGGCAGAATCCAACCAGGCAAATCAGGTGCGTTTTTCTCTCCACATTAGGTTGATCAATTCCGAAACATCAGTTCCCGCCAATGCTCCGTGGGGAATCAGACTCACATGGAGCCTCGTTTGATACTATCATGGCGCCTTCCAACTACAGTACCAGGGCTTTTGGCAATGTCTTGACTGTTGTCGATGTCGGGCTTGCGCGCAAAGGCGGTGCTTTCCACACATAGGCACTGCCATAGTGTCTCGTACCTATCCCTGCTATAACCGCATCCAACCCTGCGTCAGTATTGGGTCTCAAGTTCAGTTTGATGAAGTGACCCGCTGTGCGAAAGCACTTGCATTATATTATTGTTGTAATCAGGAGCCGCCTTTCCGGCTGTCACTGAGGGCGTAAAGCTATGTAGATGTGTCGTACAAGAATGCCCCGCGGGTCCGTTCTTCCTTCATTTAATATGGCTGTCACTTAGATGCCCCAGACCTAGTTTCGACGCGCTGGCGAGGCGCAGTCATGGAAGGGCTAGGTACAAGACAGGCGAAATCTTGGGACATACGGAGTCGTTCGTCGTTTTACGCAAACCGTCGACTCACATTCGTCCATTTCCAACACGGTAACCGATTGACTTCATTTCTTATGAGCACTTTTCTCTCATGCACAATGTCCGCGACTCTCGCAGTCATTCCTGCGGAGTTTTCTCGCCGGGTCATTGACGCGAGGTCTTGCAAATCTCTGCCGCTATAAAACAGCTCCGTTGTACGCCGCCGCATACTTAAGAGCAGCGCCCCCCCCTTCTCTTCTCACACCCCATCATGTCGACGACTGAGGCGACACCTATGCTCCAGAAAGGCGATGCCACCCCGAGCACCGGTTTGCGCTGGAAGATGTACTGGAAGCTGACTCGCCTGCACCTCTGGCCCGCGGGCACTATCCTATTTTTCTGGCCCTGTAGTGAGTCTGTATATCACAGTCGTGGACGTGGACGTGGACCGACCGCATTTCCTCCCAGTGTGGGCGTTAACGATGGCCGCTTACCGCCTTGACCTGACGCCCAGCACCCTTGCCATTCAGGCTGTCGCGTATCTCATTGGCTGCACCGTCCGTCATAACGCCGCATGCATCTGGAATGACATTTGTGACCGTGATTTCGATCGCTTAGTTGGTATGTGGCTGCTCTCGTCAGGTTGTGGAACGACACGCGCCTAAGTGGGATCCTCTGTGAATGCCAGAGCGTACGAAGACACGCCCAATTGCGTCCGGCGCAATATCGGTTCGCGCGGCCCTCGTGTTCCTGTTTGTGCATTGTGTTGTGTTCCTTGGGATCCTCGCCCTAGCGGGCTCCGAAGCGTACGTGACTTCTCAGATTTCGAGTTCAGGTTCGCGTATTCAATGTGAAACAGTTTCATCGTCGGTAGCACCAGCTTTTTCACCTTGGAAGCAATTTATCCCCTCTCCAAGCGTTTCAAAAACTGGCCACAAGCGTACCTTGGTACGCTGCATTTGCTTGGAACAGATGTTAGGCGGGTTGATGGCTTCTGTCATAGGCTTCGACTGCGCGTGGGGTTTCCTCGTTGCTTGGGCATCCCTGAACAGCCTCCGAGTCGGGGACTGGCAGCTCATGACTGCCGTCGTTCTTGGTATTACAGCGTGAGCGCAGTCCTCCAGTTCACATCAGAACGTCCGTTGACCTCGGTAATGCCTAGCTGGACCATTCACTTCGACACCGTCTATGCGCTCCAGGATAAGGAAGACGACATCAATGCCGGCGTGCGCTCCTGTGCGCTCCTGTTCGGTGACTATGTCCAGTCGATCCTCTCGGTCTTCGCGACTTTCTTCGTCGCGGCTCTCGCATACGCCGGATACCTGAACCACCAGGGTGTCTATTACTACGTTCTCGCAGTCGGGGGCACTGCCCTGCACTTACTGTGGCAGCTCGTAACCCCCGATCTTGTGGCCGATGGCGGCAAGATCTGGAGGGTGAGTTGTCCGCATCAACTCTACAGCAGCTGCATGGGGCTTACTGACTATAATGTGCCGGCAGTCCAATGCCCAACTTGGCTACATCGTCGAGGCGGGTCTGCTTGCCGACTATATCCGCAAGCTTATGATGTAAAGACTCACGCGTCGCCGCACCCGCTAAAGGGGACTGCTCGAGCTCTCGTCATCTGCGTCCATAGAATGCTTAGATCAAGACATATACATATAGTGGAGTTACTGAAGTGAGAGCGTGACCGTGACGCACGGTACATATGCCAACAGCCCGTGCGAGTAGTAATGAACGCGTCGTAGACAAATTCACCCCAGTCGTGTACGACGATCGTTGAGGTGAACACCTTTTGTGTTGTCCTGTGGGGCATTTCCAGTGAGCTTGTACCACTACCCACGCAGGCAAGTTGGTCTCGTTCACCGCGATATTGAAATCGATGTTTGAAATTTACACGATACTAGGATGGATGTCGGTGAGCACTTACCAATTTCCTGATAGCTTCCAGGTCGCAATTGCATTGTATACATGGGGTGAAATTCATTCACGGAACGGCTTCCGCATAGTAAGTAGTGACCGATACTGAAGAGGGCGTAGTCTCGACACAAGACCCTCCACATGGGGGAGGGGTTTGGAACGAACCTAGAAGAGGGTGTTGAAAATGTCAGAAGTGAGATGTTGATCGACCAAAAGGTCTCTGAACTCTAATAAATGATATTTTGGGCCGAAAGCGGTAACCCACTCAACGGTGTTCTCGTCGCCTCAGTCCCTCCTCTTCTCCAATCCTGCTGTCTGCATGGAACGCCGCCGGACGCAATCATCACGACCTCAGTTCCACCACTATCTTCCCCGTTTCGTCGTGCGCCGATGGCTGCAGGAAGTCAAGATGATTATGATCACTGCAAACCCCAGGTACGATGCCAGCAAACAACCCAGTACTGGTGTTCTATCTGCCAGTTCATTTTCGTTCTGCTCATTCTCAGGACCAACCGCGGCAAAAAGCCTCGGATCTACAAGCGGGAGCTCATAAATTCGTATGATATCGCGACCGACACCCTTAACATGGGTACGACCGACCTGGGCAAGACGTTCGGCATCGTCGACATGTACAAGGACGATGGCGACACGTCCGACGTGTACCGTGTTGAGAAGGCGTTCTCAAAGCTCGAGAGCGACGCCGCACGCGTCTTCCAGCGTCTGGATGCAGCCGAGAGCCAAGGATGGTCGTCGGTCGAGCTGGTCCGCTTGGAGCTCAACACCATCCGCAAGTTCCTCTTCCTCATGCATTACCGTAATGGCGTGCACGCCCGCCAGTTCATCAACGGCCGCTTCGACCCCTCAACGGCGCAGATGGTTGAGGACTACAGGGTCGAACACGGGCTTCCCGACACGCGCGCGGTGTGGCTGAGGAACATCGCCCTTCTACTGGAAGACGAGCATTGGGAGGTTGCCACCGACGAACGTCTCCTCTACACGACCCGCATGGACTACAAGATGGACGCGTTGGACAAACAGATTGGCATTTATCGCGCCCCGCCTGGCACTGAGTTCATTCTTACGGAAAATGGACTTGGCCTTGCAGAAGGAGCGAGCATGCCTAGCTCCTTCATGGCCCGGTTGACGTCTCCGGACGCACCGGAATCTCAATTTGTCACGCTGACGCAGTCGTTCCCCATCACTCCTCGGCTCCTCGTCGTCCTACGCTCGGTGATCCTCACCCAAGAGGCCGAGATGCTGAGACAAGGCTACTCCGCGGAGGAAGCCAGGCGCTATGCATACGCTGGGCTGAGCAACCGGTCTTACTTTGACGACATCCCGCGCACGTCGCCCAAGACGACCTACATCCCGGCGCTCCCGCCAAACTCGTACAACTTCATGAAGCCCAGGCAGCTGATGACAGCTGGGGACCGCAGGAAACTAGAAGACTTCCAGCATCACGGGTTGCTGAATGGCGAGCCCATGGCGAGTCGTGTGCGGGACAGGTTCGTGTTCCCCATCAATAGATTGAGGGAGGACCAGGCGCAGCGGGTCAATACGTTGTTGCTCACTCACTGTCACGAGACGATATCTTTCCTGACACCTGCATGCCTGCTCAAATCAATCGAGGTATTCGAAGATGATTTGCAGCTCTCGATGGAAAGAAAGAACCGATATGCGGCTCTGAAGGTGCAGCTTAAGGCGAAAATGCAAGTAGAGGCTCGGCGCAGAGAACAGGAACTTGCGGGATCTTTGGTAACACAACCAGATGCATCGGGTTCGGCGGCTGAGCAAGACGAACCTTGTTGGGAGGAGCCTGTACCTCAGCTTGTCACTACTGTTAATCCTCCGCTCGAACACCAACTTGCTGGACCTGTCGACTCGGACGTACTTGTCTCTAGCCTTCGTGATATTCACAATGGGTCTGGTAGCGTTGAAGACGCATATATCCGTCCTATTTGCCAATTTTCGATTCTCGACACCCCTGAAGCTTCGATGCAGGACCCCGAGCTCCAGGAACCTGTTCCTCTGGAACTGGACAGGGATGATGCCACTACTGTCGAGACCGAAACCTGTTCTGTTTCGTCAAGCTATTCTGTTTCGCCTTCCGACGACGACGTCATGAATTCTGAGGCTACCCCAGTTCCGCTCTCAGTGTTCACACCGCCCATCAACATAACATTAAGCCACAAGAAGCAGATTCAGATTCAGGCATCAGTCCCGCAAGAACATGCAGATGACAAGGCCGACCCGTTCGGGCTCGCAGGCGCTCTTCCTGGCCTGCGCAGCTCGTTCGACAGCAGACCACTGTTCGCAGACATCCCGTTCGTGACTTCGGCACCCGCCGTGCGATCTGCCCCAGAGTCAGAGCTGCTGTCGACCTTCTTGCCTCGGTGGGCGTCCGCTTACCAAGAGCTATCTGGAGAGCCCGACTTCGACCTGGACCAGGACGCTGACTTGATGAGGCTGCTGACGGCGGACGGCGAACTTCCGATCGAACTTGTATTGTCTCGGGCTGGCGACCTCGGTGAGGAGTTCTTGCAGATGCTTAACTCTGGGGATGTTGCTGGCTGCACTCCTACTGTGGCTTCTGCTAACACTGGAACGCAAGATGCTACTGGCTCTGATACTGTGGGTGCAAGCGATGTGATCATCAGTGCAAATGTCGACTCCCCCAAGCCTGCGGTTACTGAATTGATCCCCTCCGGTGTTGCTATTGTCTCTGAGGCCCCGCAACACTCCTCGACTGCAGGCGATTGCCACGTCTCTGATGACGCATCTAATGGCAGCAGCGAACAACGTTCCCGTGAGAGGGCGAGAATGAAGCGACACGATGGCAAGTTCGAGGCCGTCCTTCCTGGGCTCCGGGGAGCATTCAATCGCAAATCGCCGTTCACGTTCAGCGACAGAAAACGGAAGGCGGCGAGGTGTCAAGATACTGTGGCTGTGCGGTCATCATCGTCTCTGGATAGCGTCCTAGTCAAACGTTGCGGCGCTGGCAAAGTGGAGGTCACGTATCCTGAGCCCCCTCTTGAGACATCTGAATCAGGTATCCAGACGGATTGGACGGTCGAATCGGACTTGCAGACGTGCGAGAGCGAGAGAACCCTGGTTGCAGACGAGTCGATGCAAGAGCCGACTCCTGCTAGTTCGCCAGTGTTGCCTGGAGCGTACCGCGAAGATACGTCTGGCAAGGATGGGCTGGTCGAACACGGAGGGGAGTCCTGGAACTGGTTTGACATGGTTCGGTCGGCAGGGGCAGGCCTGGTGGGTGTGTTTGGTACGTGGCTCTGGTAGGAAACATGGGACTGTAGGACTTTCCACCCGCTCTGTCTTTACGGTCTGGACACATGATTATCACACAACATTGGATTGTATTAGGACTTGTCGTCTTATACTGTACGCATTACACAGCAGAACCAGCAATGCCCCTCGATCATTCCACCGTGTGTATCTCGAGAAGTAATGACCATTTACGGTGTCATGACCAATTCGATTTCAACATTGACTCAATCACTGTTGAATTATCCTCTCGATGACTCTTGCATATATATGGTAGTGGGATCTCATTGTTGTGTCTTGCACGATTCAGACGAAAGAAAGTTCGGTGGTTGCGAGTTGTTTCAGACGCGAGACGAATGATTAGAGTCGAGTAAGATCTGAAGAACAAGACTGGTAAAAGTACATGGTCTACGCGTAGGTGCACATGTGCCATGTACATAGGGCAGTCTCTGGTAAAATGCGCTTTACCGGTGAGTAACAGGTTTAGTAGTGAGTTGTTCACATGGAGAAGACATGGACTAACGAGAACTCGATAAGACACCCGGAGGCTGGCTGTAAGCGCCTACAGCAAGCGGCAGTGACTAATGGCTTATCGCTAGCCCGCCGTGTCGTGAACGCCTGAACGTTAACGAACGGAACGACGAAGTGCATCACGTCCACACTGATACCACAGTGGCGCCGCTAACTACGATCTGCGTCTTCCATTCCCCATCGCAGTACGGTCGATCGACCTAAGTCTCAGGACGATCCTTTCGTACCTCGTGCGACATGCCGCATTCCAGGGTCCATCATCTAGCTTGACCTTCCGCATAGGAGAAGGCGGAGGCTAACTTACGTGCGTGGACTTGGTGTGGACCTTAACGGGTGTTTGTCAGAGAGCAGCGCTTTGCAGGCGCGGGGACGAGCGGCCCGGAGGGATCTAACGATGTGCGAGCCCCAAAGTTAAGCGGATCTGTCAGAGCATGAAGCGCAGGGCGATGGGCACGGACCATTTATAAGACCACACCATAGAACAAGACGGGACCATTCGCAATTGCAGCATCTGGTGGATGTTCTACAATGGCGCCCGGTGGAATGGCTGAGATCGTCCACTGATAGTCCACCGCACCATGTGGACGCGACTGCTGAATTTCGCCACCTGTTAAGAGATGATAAGTGCCACACGGCGGTCGGCCACTGGCAGTTAGAGTGCGTACCTCTTTGAACTGGAGGTGATTCCCTCCATCAGATCCTGATTATTGAAACTAGCGGGTGCTGCTCAGTAACATAACGGACTATTGTAGGATCATACAGCTATTGCAAGAAACAAGCATGTTACCCGTGCGTAGGGGGCGGATGGTACTGTGAGGCAGTCTGTCTCGCAGTCGCCGTTAATGATGCGCAGGCTCTAGCCTTTGGTCATCAATCTCACTTCGGCCACTCTTCACGCTCGCCGAAGGGGATGACTAAAAGCGCACCTCGTACTACTCTCGGAAGAGAGAAGTATGGCAGTCGCAACGTCGCCTGATATCGGTGTCCATCGCTGGAGAATGTCAGGGCGTACTGCTGGTGCCATACGGCAATAGAGATCCTTCAATGCGGTAGAACGTGATTGGGATCTCTTTCACCGTCGATGGCGTCGATGAACATTCACCAGAGTGGATGCCGAATCCCTCTTTGAGATACCGACGAGTCCGCATTCGCGTCGCATAAATGAAGACACTAAGCCAGTCTCAGATGCTGGGGGATGTTGCGCTGCCCTACCCAGAGCACAGAGTATATTACCGGTTAAGCTTAGAAATGTAGCTACACACCTAATTGACAGTCCTCAACAACGTGGCACAGGGTACGAAGATGAAGCAAGCAGATGCCCGAACAACTAGAATTCAGCTCGTCGTCGCAACATTCGTTACATCTGTCCCCATCACGGCAGGCTCTGAAGGATTTGACGTCGGGGGTACAGGTTCATTCGGAGTATCAACGGCCACAGCAGCCTTATCCGGAGCTGTGGGCGACGCATCCGCCGGCCTTTGCTCTTCTGGACCTGCGACCGTAGGACCATTGTCCGAAACAGTAGAAGTCTCGCTGGCGGGCTTCGCTTGGGGCTCCTTCACTGGGACGGGTTCGCCGCCAGGAGACTGTGAGCGCCGGCGTTTGCGTGAGGGACCGGGCGGGATGTTCTCAGCGTCCGAGTTCGAGCCATCTAGGGGCCCAGCCGACTTCTCTGAGAATCCCGGAGGTGGATGCCTGAACCTAGTAGAGTCCAAGGTCAGCCTGCCGCCATCACATCACAGCCTTGCTAGCACGCACTTCATCTCCTTCCACCTCCGCCCGACCCCGAACGTAATGGTAGCAGACGCGCACAGCTCGATTTCGGTACGCTGCTCGTCACACGTCAGCGGGAGGTCTTCCTCGTCCAGCACTCGGTCCACTCGACACCTCTTTCTTGGCCGCGGGGATTCGCAGAGTATGCCTCTGCGCTCAATATACTCTGCGAGCCGCTGAGAGCGGTTGCGCAAGCCAAAGGCATGTGCAGTGCCCTTCTGTTCATGCATTAGGAAGAGCCACCCTCTGTTACATAGTTCTCAGACTCACCGGAAGGAAAGCCGCGTTCGTGATCTCAATCCCGGCACCATCATGGCTATTGCCCCATCCCGCGCTGAGCAAGCTGCTCCCGTCGTCCTCACTTCCAAACAACCCAGTGCCATCGCCGACGGCGACACCGCCCCTATACGGGCTCCCAAAACCCCCAATGAACCTCGCCTCCTTCGTGATCTTCACCTCCACCCTGAGGTCCTTCCCCTCCGCCTTAGCCCGCCGTGTCTCGCTCCACGTGAGCAGCCCCGCGTGCAACGCGCACAAGAACAGGTCCGAGTCGTCCGTGTACACCCTGCGCATGCCCTTCGCTTCGTGCGCGTGCGGCCGGCTGTCGCGATACGGCACAGAGGTGAACTCCGAAAGCGGAGGGATAGCCGGGAGCGCCGGGATAAGGGCGCCGCCCCAGATATGTGCGCGCGCTGGCCGGTGCGTAGGCAGGAAGCCTGAGGGGATGAGGATGGCTGCGCGGTACTGGTGCAGCGTGACGGGCTCGGGAGAGCCAGAGGCTGAGATCGAGGCGCTGGGGAAGTCGGTGAAAGGGAAGGGTGTACGAGGGAACACGAACGTCCCGAGGCGGATGCTCGGCGCCTTGCGCGGAGGTGGCGAGCGAGGAGGGTACATCATGTCCATTGGGAGTGGCATGGGGTGCACGGGCGGACCGTACGGATGGGGCGGCGTGTCCCGGTGGTGCATCCCCGGACCGCCTACGTTCGCAGGGTGGACGTGCACTTGATTGTGTGGATGGGGAGGATGGGGCTGGGACTGTTGATAATGGTGATGCGGCGGCGGGCCATGGGGTACAGGAGATGGACCATGCACGGGCCCGTCCACCATCTTAGACGAGCCTTGCCTGAACTGCGTCGAGTCTGGGCGTCGGATGTGGTCAGGAGCGGGGAACGCAGGCTGCAGCTCTCGCGGACCCACGGCTGGCTGGATGTGCGGTGGGCCTCCCGAAGGGGTTGAACTTTTGGCGGACGGCGCGTTCGGATGGTGGTGGTGCCGAACGTGATGGTGACGATGTTCACCTTGCACCTGTCCCTGCCGTCGCTCTACTTCGAGACGCTCCCTGGCCATCCGCTGCTCGCGCTCCTGCTCCATCATCCACGCGGTGCGATCGCGGTCCATGTCCATGTCCTCACGCGCCATTCTGCGCTCATCCTTGTGGTCTTTCGCGGACTTCTCCCTTGATGCCTGCGCCCGAATGACCTTCTCGCCTTCCGGACCGTCCCTCATCCCACGCACCCTAGCGTCCTCCTCAACGAGTCTTTCCTTCTCTCTCCGTTCCCGGATCCGTGCCTCATCCTTTGCCATCCGCTCCCGCTCCATCTCCGCCTCGTGCGCCATCCTACGTTCCCGCTCCCGCTCGTCTTCAGCGTATGGACCAACAGGCGCACCTGGACGCGGTGGTGCAAAGCGCGACCAGAGGTGGGGCTGCCCTTGCCCAGGAAGTGGGCCTGGCGTCGGTTCCGCGATATGCGTACGTCGCTGCCATTCCCGCTCGAGCTCTCGTTCTCTTTCTCGTCGTTCCCGCTCCCATTCGCGTTCCCGATCTCGTTGCGCCTCCATCTCTGCCTCCTCACGCTCACGGAGTAAATCCCTCTCCGTTACACCGCGGGGTCGATCCCTCAGCAACCCGTGGCCATTCATATCTCGCTCACGTTCCCTATTCATCTCGCGCTCCCTCTCCATCGCCCGTTCTCTGTCTCGTTCCCACTCCCGCTCGCGTTCCTTCGCACCTATGCCCATGTTCATCGTGACTGAGCCAGGACCTGTAAGCACGTTCGACATCGACATTGGTATGGGGCCAGTGCCAGGTCCAGCGACGCGTGCGTTGCCGTTCAGCGACATGCCAGGACCACCAGTGGGTTGTTGATGAGCGGACCCCGAGCCGCCTAAATTGGGTGGCACCTGTCGGGGTCCCTCACGGTCGCGGTCACGTAGGTCACGCTCTCGCTCGTCACCGGGCCCGTGTCGGCGTTCCTCGTGGTCGAAGGGCGGGCGTTGCAGGTTGCCCTGAATCGGTGATGTGCGCCCATAGTCGAAAGCGCCGCTGGTGCGCGACTGTGAGCCGCGATGATGGTGAGAAGGCGGCGGAGCTACGCTAGGATGACCGCTATACATGGGCGACGGCTCCATACCTGGGCCAGCAATGCCATGCGGAGAGGCCAACGCTCGCGAGTGTGAAGGGGGCATGCCCGGTCCCGACTGCGGGCCTAGGTTCGCGGGAGGTCCGGGGGGTATGCCAGGGCCGACGGGGGTCGGGTACAGTGGGATAGCACCGACAGGTGGCACGCCCGGACCCGAGGGTGCGGGCTTGGGGGTGCCTGGTGCGCCTGGCAAGGGAACTCTTGAGGGCGGAGGGATGTACATCGATGGTTGTGCAGTCGGGGTAGTGCGAGCATGTTGATGTCCATGTTGGTGAACATGGGGGCGCGAAGGTGGCAGCGGACGGTGTCCAACGGTGTAGGGTGTGGCCGACGGGCCTGAAAGGAACAACAGAAGCAGTGAGCATAATCTGGGCCGGGAAGTGCGGGAATGGATACTGAATCAAGGGAAGCGGAGCGTGGTGGCAGAAGAAGGTCCGACGTAATGGGACGCTCGAGACAGCACCCGAGGAAAGGTGGGGACGACTTACCTGGGCGTGCTGGATGGTGGTGGTGGTGCACTGCTATCTCCTGCACCCGCACCTGCTCTGGGTCTGACCTCCGTCTTGTCTCGTAGGGTGCGGAACCCAATGATGATGGAGGGGGCGGTGGGGGTGGCATGCGTTGTGGATGTGGGCCATAGTCTGATGCATACCGGTGCGGAGGAGACGGTGGAGGCGGATGTCTCGAGGTGTGAGGGGGATACGACGGAGCTGGTGGTAGTTGCTGGTGGTGGTGGAGGTGGTGGTGGTGTGACTGCGAGGACCTGGTGTCGCGCTCGAGGCTACGTTCCTGGGGCGGCGAGGTATACCGTGGGGGCGGTGGCTGTTCTCGCTCTCGCTCTCGTTCCCGCTCTCGCTCTCGCTGCTGCTGTTGCTGTTGTCGGCGACGGTGGTCGTGGTCGTCGGACGGGGAGTCCTGGAGGAGGGCAGCGACGTTCATGACGGTTGGGAGGAAGCGGCTGAGAAAGAGCTGAGCCCGTCAGAAAACGCGTCGCTGATCACAGGGGCAATCGAGATCGTTATCTCGCGACAAGACATGACATAAAGGCTTGGTGTTTGACTCTCCTTCCGTCTTAACGCCTCTTGCACTCGAAGCCATCTGCAGCGTCGTTTGCTTCACAGTTTGTTATGTATCCTTGTAAACCGACTTTGTCCATCGTCCAACCCATACAGCCCCCGCCTGAATCGAGGATCCGGATAAATACGCGCCGCACGTTGCCGACTCGTTGTTCATGGGCGCCTCGCCACGCGGGCATTCGATCAACAGATCCAGATCGCTACCGGCGCCTAGCTGCACATCCGACAACGTGTGGAAGCGCATGGTCATCCATCATGGCCCGTGCGCACAACATCGACAAGCGGTGCGGACAGACATCCAGAGACAAGCAGAAACTTCCACCGATATTTCTAAGATTTATTGAGGGTATCGCATCCAAACGCGCAGTTGGCAATCAGACCTGGCAAAGCCGACGTTAATCTGGTTCTCCGACACAACTCGCTTGGCCTTTCGCTCTTGGTCAAGACCGCCTAGTGGCCCATGGCTCTATGCTAGTATCGTGCCAACGTTGGATTAAGTACTGCCAGTGGCTGCACCTGATGTGGCGTGGCGTGGACCTTGGTTATCAGCACGACCATCTGTGCCATCTCTGTTCGGTACCGACGACGCAGGTGAGCGAGCAGAAGGTTTCAAAGCTACAATGTCAGCTGAGATGCCTCGCGCCAAGTGGTTCCATATACACACTGCATGGACAGGCAGCGGGGACACCCTCCTCAGCGTCTTCAGTCTCGACAATGCAAGCTCAAGTATTCTGGGCCTTAGATCCACGGACCATAAGGTCACGCACCATTGAAGCCACGCCAGACAAAATTCAATCCCGGGAGAAGGACTCGGACGTTTGACCACCCGAACACTCATACACCAGTAGCCAGACATACGGAACTAGCGAGCTAGATGAACGAGCTGAGCTAGCGCACACGGCGGACGCGCGGGTGGCATGAATGAGTGGTACAGAACGGGCCTCGTGAGGCGTGGATTGTCGCTCAGTCATTCAACGAAGAGCCCAGACATCCAATATTGCCCGCAGCTCCGGAAACTAAATCGCCGGAGCTTGGTATGCTCCATTTCACAGCTCATGATTCAGATACGTCCTCGAACTGGCGCAAAATGGGGGTTGGGGCCTTGTGGAGTAAGATGGCATCCACCTTTGATTAGTAGTTATGATTCCGTAATAAGTCCTCTTTAACGTCCGAGGATCTGTGGTAGGGCTGGCAAAATCGTCTGAAGTCAAAAAAACAAAATATGGGTGAAACGCGCGGCGAGTCACAGCAAGCCAGGTCAAAGGTCTACTTTCAGCAGTCCCGGCTCCGTTGACCACCTCAGTCGCTCGGAATATGCGAGTTGATCTCTTCTAGGAGCTCTTCGGCTACCTTCGCGCTCTGGACCTGCAAGTGAACGTGCATGCGTCGATGATAGCTGATGGACGCAGAGCACACACTTACTCTGAGGTTGTAATGCGTCGCGATACTGCCCTCAAACACGCTGAACCGGATATAGCGCGGGTCCTGCGCAGTGAAGCACTTCATGCCCCGGAATAATGTGGCGTTGAGCAACACAGTGTAGACCGCTTCCTTCCTCATGACTATGGAGACATCAGCTCCGTCATGTCCACTCCGTTATGGGAATAGTACACTCACCCAATCGTGCACCGGTGCCATCATCTCTCCGCACATTCAACTTTAGTGTACCGCTGCCTCGCTCTTTCCACTGATTCTGTGGACTCAACGCATACAATTTACCGCGAACCTGGTAGACTGTTTCCTCTTCCTCTTCGCCCGTATGAACTACGCGCACGACGAGACACATAGATGATGTGAGCAGCCTTCACTACGATGGGCGGTAGAAGCGCACCTTCCTGTTCTGTAAGCTTTATTCTCTCCGTCTCATCGTTGTCTTCTTCGTCCTTCTGGGCCCTCAATCGCTCTCCAAAGCTTACGGTATTGTTCTCATTCTCATCCTCCGTGTCATCCTTCCCGCCGCTATCCAGCACATTAGTGCCCTTCGCTGAACCCTCACTTGGCACAGGACTCGCCCGCTCCGATCGAGACTTGGCTGCCGAGAAAGCCTGAGCACCGCCTGCGGCGTACGCCGAGAATGCACTAGAGGAGAAGGCGTTCGCCGTGCGTGCCGATGTAGGGTGGCGCGACGGCGATCGGCTACGTGCCAGGCTGCTCCCGCCAAACGGTGATGGCGGAGGAGACTTTGGCCGTTTCGCGGCACTAGCAAATGGAGAGGCCGCGGATGCGAAAGCCTCAAAGCCAGTGCGTTTCAGTGGAAGAGGGGTCTCTAGGGTCTGGGTGGAAGCCTTGGTGGGTGAGGCAGAGGGCGTGGCGAAAGGCGATGGAAAGGATGATGATGATGTGGACGAGGCGAAGGGGCTGTTGGAGGGAGGGGGTGACTTCGCCTTGTCAAAAATGCTTGGCCCTGCTGCAGAAGCGAATGGCGAGCTAGTCGAAGCGAAGGCCATGAAACCGCCCTGTGATAGTTAAGAGTAGCATCATGAGTAGTATCGCATTCGGGCTCCATGTACATACCAATTTCGCTGCGCTTGGCACTACTTCGGGTGTTGACTTCTTCGCTATTGTTGAGGACACGGCGCTATTAACTTCCGCATCCTGCTCCTCTTCAGGCGGGGGTGTGGGCCGCTTCGTAACGCGTGGGTTCACATCAGCTTCTGCATCGTCTCTCTGACGCTTGCTCGCGCCCGCTTTGGGAGCGTTCCCGTTCGCATTGGTTGTGATCTCGTCAGGCATGAATTTCTCGCTGACTGTTCGGTCGCCGAGCTTGCGTTTGACACCCTTCTCGACGTCCGAGTCCGACTGTGAGCCGCAGCGCGACGTAGCAGAAGATGTGGCTGCGGGCACAGGCTGGGCTGCAGAGGTCGCCGAGACTTCCGGGTGGACCTCTGGGTCGTCAGCGAACTGAGTTGAGTCGGTGGGCTGGGCATCGGGTGGAACCTCCGCAGGGTCGGCCTGGCCACCATGCTCATCATCACCCGCGCCATCCGACACCATTGGAGGGTTTTCGCCTTGAAGTAGCAGCAATGGGACGGACACCTCGTCACCCCCAGCGATCTTTGTCTCCATCGGCTCTTCCTCCGGATCATCTCTCTGCTCTGTCCGTCCGGCCTTTGTCCCCGGGCGATCTGCCACGGGTTCTGCCTGCCCCTCTTGCACGTCATTCATCTCGTGGTCACCCTCCGAGCCACTGCTCGTTGGCATGTTCTTCCATGTGAGATCCTCCACGCCCTGACTGATTTGACGTATCTTCGAGTCTGTGGGGGGTGAACAGCTCACGCTCGGACCCGATTCATCCTCTTCCTCGGTAACGCCTAATTGCGCGCTAGCCCTGTTCTTTTTAGCGGGAGCGGAGGACTCTATCGGATTCAGATTAGAAGGTTGTGTGTCGACATCCTGCAGGCATGTGGTCAGATGTGGCCAGGTTTGGGCCACTCGGCAGAGCAGAAACCCACAGTCGACTTTTCACGTACAGTGACGGCCCTCTGAGGTGTTGCTGGTTCCAAAGATATTTCACGCTCCCTTTTACGCGATGCCTTTGATTCCGCGTCGCCTAAACACGGAGGATATGAAACTTCGCGATAAATGACCATGCTGGACTAACTGCACCTGCTGTATCTTCCGGTGTGGACGAGTTTTCTGTCTGTTCATTTAGGCGTGTGCCTGCGTACTGCTCGTCTCGTGCATCCATGGCGGGTAGACGTCCGGAGCGTGGCTGGTGTCTGGTGGCGAGTCGCGCAGGACATACAACGTACGTCGCAAGCAAGGTGGGCAAAGGCACGTGCTTGACTCTGCCAAATTGGTCGGTGTATAAATTAGCTTAAGAAACAAATTTTACTCAAGACCGTCTGCATTCGTAACAACATTTATGATAAGTGCTTACGTGATGTGATTGGTGGACTCGCTGTGGTCGCTCTAGTATATATATATGAGTCGACAAGACACACACAGGCCACTTTGGGACACTCAGTTGGCATATAAATTAGCCTCTATCGAGGTTCTTCCGCTTTCATATCCGCCGCTGTACAGCTCCATGCGTTGTACCTGCTCAACTGTCTAGGCTTGCGTATCCACCTGCAGACACTGCCGTGCAGCCACCACGAGGCTCAACATTCATGCCGGCAGTATTTGAGGTTCTACATATGTACGTGCATATATATGGGCCATGCACGATCCATTCCACTCGCGTCTACTTCTGCTCCCCGCTCAGCGTCGGTCCTGCGTTCTCCAGACTTCGTATCAGCTTGCTGTTCGATCTGTGGGGTACACAGTGTTGCCGTTCGCTGTCGCACTTGTTTTCATGCTTCTCCACTGCCTTCGTCACTACTTCCAGCGCATTTTATAGTAACTCTTTACCATGAACCAGCTGAGCACAGCTAATGTCTCTCTCCATTCAGCGCATTATTGCCAATGCATTCATCCCATAAATTTTTAAACAATAGCGCTCCTGGTACATCCCGCTCGAAGAACGTCACAGGTACGTTCAACAAAGGCCTCTTCACTGATGAGACAAATTTCGAAAAAAAAAAATGTGGCGCAGCTTTAACCCGCCCTGAAGAAGAAGCCACTCGCATCTTACGCACCAGTTCCTCCCGTCCTGCAACACGCCTGCGCAAGCTGAGTGGTGACATGTCGTACGTCCTAATAACCTTGAAAGACATCTTTAGTTGATAATACTCAGCAGACAGCCCGAGCCCCCCACCTCTCCAAACCCTCGACGTACCCAACCAGAACTTTCCCAAGAACTCAAGGACGCAATCATCGACTTCATTGGGGGACCCACCGAACGACGAGATCTACTGGCGTGCTGCTTAGCCAATATTACATTGGTTCATCGATCCCGAACACGCCTCTACCGCCGCCTCCGCCTCCGTCCGCTCACGAACGTCCAGCAGTACTTGGAGATCTACACACCAGACTGTCTTTTGCCCTACGTGCGAGAGGTGGAGATCGTCGGGTGTCTGACCCCGGACGCATACGGAGGCGATGACGAGAACTCCGGTCTCAACGACGAAGGAGATCCAGATCATCGCTGGATGGACACAATGGTCACCCTGCTGGCGCGACTTCAGCCCGGTCAGGTTGATTGGCTCGATCTGCGCGACCTGAGCTGGGGTGATATCACCCGGTCCACGCGCCATTTCTTGCTTCAGAAATTCACCGGCGCCACGCGCCTGACCCTGAGTGCTGTTGACTTTTGGAACTCAAACCAGTTGTTCCGCACACTGAATGCGTTCCCGCGTCTTCGGGGGCTGAGCATGGAGAACTTGTCATGGCACCGCGCCAACCACGCGCTCAGACAGCTTCAGGAGCCCGGGTCCCTGCAGTTGCGTTATTTACACATGGGGCAGACAGAATTTGCTCGATATGGCCCATTTGTCAAGTGGATAATGGGAGAACGTGACATTGTGACCGTCGATGAAGCGTTCATTGTTTGGGAAGACACAGAGGTTTTGAGCCTGATCAGGTTACTTCGACACCTTGTGCCGAACATGAAGGGCTTAATATATCAGCAGAATATGGTCATGCCAGGCTGTAAGTGTTTCCTATCACTCGTTCGGCTTCATTGACGTGATCGTCTGTAGCGGAGGTTGTCGAAGCGCGCCTGCAGGCAGCCGCAAACGCCCAAGCGGCAGCCAACGCTGCGCAACAGGCTGCGGTGGCCCAGCAAGTCGCCATGCTGCAGGCGCCTCATATTCCCCTTATACAACCACCAGCCCCGCCGGCTGCACCTGTAGCCGCACAACCTGTACAAGGACAACTACCAGCCAATGCAATAATAAACGAGGAAGAACCTCCAGGTCCTCCGCCGGCCCCGGAGGGTGACGGAGGGGTCGCTAATCAAGTCCCTGTCGATCAAAACATGGCCAACGACGACCACAATGTCCAACCCTCTAATGGGACTCCGATCGAACTGGACGATGACTTGGCCGAGGACGCGGAAGTCATTGATGCATCCGTCAACGAGAATCTGCGGTTTCTTCGGGAGGACGACGCATTGAGAGAGGGGATGGAAGTACTGCGCGAAACACCGATCCAGGACAGCAAGGTCGAGCGTATGAGCGCGCGCATCGCCTGGTCAGCGCTAGCGACGTTCGGCCTCAGGCTAATGTGCGACATATTCAATCCAGATACGAAAGTGTTCAGTATCCTCCTGGTCTTGCCCACGCTAGTGCAGTGGTCCAGGGTGGACTGGCCGTCGATTGATGCATCGCTGGAGGACGCTGCGCAGCGCGCCGGGAAAGAGACACTACTCGAGCTCACTCTGTACGGGGTATCCACGCCTGCAGAGGCTAATCTCCACAAAGTGCGCGCTGTGGTCGACACGAAGCTGCCTATGGCGAGACAACGGAATCGCTGGGTGTTGAAGTACGATAAGTTGATCTTATAATTGGTGAGCTAGTCTACGCATGTAGATATCCTACTGAGCAAACACACTTCTGTCACCCCTAGTGGGGTCCCCACATACACATACACCTCCCTTATGATGTGCAGCCACAGGACTTAGAATCTCCGGTGACTCATGACAGCGGAGTACATATACAGAATAGCGTGGCTGCCCAAACGTTCATTGGCACGTGTGCTAAATAGCGCTATCTCGAGCCCGTTGGCCAGACAGTTACTAGCAGTCCAGTTGTTGTACACTTCCTCGTTTGCCACGATCTGCTGTTTTACATTTGTATAATTATCTGTGGTGCCTAGTGTCGCCACCAGCATTGAAGCCGGCGTCCACTCTTGGTCCATCCTTCCAAAATAGACAACGCGCTCTCGACATCGCTAGACTCTATTTACGAGCCGAGCCGCCTGCGCAGTGTGCCATGGAACCTACTCCGTGGTGAGCTGGCATTGCTTCGCAATCGAGTTATGTAACTAAATCTTCATATAGCTCTCGATGCCGAACGTCCAAGTTGTTGATGAATGTGAGTAGCTCGGTATCATCACTTCGTCATCTGTAGAGGCCACAATGTGGCGAACTCAACCGCCGGTGAGCCCACCATTAGCTATCGGAGTCTGAATACGGCCACTCCAGTCCACCATTATCCGAGGATGACACTAGGTTCGCAAGCGATAAGGTCAGTTGTCGGGCCTTCCAACATTCAGCGGTTGCAGATCGGGGCCGCCATTGACAACGTTGCAATGAGGTATGTGGTCCAGCGAAGATAAACGGTTGTGGTGCTTCCGTTTAGTCAGCGGCAGTAGTCCCGCATGTTTTGGGCCACTGTGAGGTAACCATGGACGGTACCAGGCTCAAGCCGCCGAACACCAATCGAACTGTCCGTGTTAATATTCGACCTCTCAGGCATGTTGGAGTACGTACAGGCGGCCTCGAGGTGATAACGCTGTCAGTTATTCAACAAATAAGCCTTCCTACCCATTTACCCACGTACAAGCTTCAATGCATCGTCGTTACTTACGTATGTATGCAGGACACCGCGGAGACTTACGTCGACACGAGACTGATGTATATGCCATATCTTCGGCCTTGTGGCAGGGTTGTTCGGAAATGAAGGCATCCTTCGTATAATATTGCGTTTGTCACGGAGGATACGTCAGAGTGAACGCTGTTGATAGCCGGCAAACGCTACGCAGGAAGGCAAAGTGGTGCGATGTTCAATAGAATTCCCGATGAAACAGGTAATGCGACCGTCACCACAGGGCTGACACTCACTGGTAACCTGTCTGTTGTCGCACTACCGTCCGGAAACGTTGCGGTGACAACACAAATGACTGGTATGTCTATGGTCAATCGTATGTCTGACTCGTTCTCTCTGTTGCTGACGCTGGGCGTCGCTGGCAAGGTTACTCGGACAGTCAGGGCTGAAGGCGTCTGCTAAGTTAAACACGGGCGTCCAAGTCCACATTCTGAACAACTGCGATTGATTTACAACAACGAGCCTCACAGTCCCGAACTTCCGCTCCGGTGAATAGGCTAGAACAAGGCAAGCATTCGGTTCGTGGTATGCTATCACTAATCTGACACCAGGGCACAGAGCGGGCACACCGGTGCATGTCTGAACTTGGACATCCTGTCAATCCCTTGTCCCAAACGAGGAGGTTCTGTCCGCAATAGTGTCATATCTCAACGGCGCCGATGCCCTACGATTCGCGCTCACGGCCCGCGGAGTGTACACGATAGCCACGCACCAGGCCTTGGTATTCGCCAGCCTCTCGAGTCTGCAGTGCATATTGCTCTTCTGCAAGTACATGCTTGGCTCCATGTCTCATCGCCTATTGGATGCCTCTGTACGTGGATTCCGGGAGCGCGACCGCGCCGACGCAGCATCGCTTCTGGCAGAGTTATTGGAGAGAGCAAACGGTCTTCAGTCGCTTGTGATTCATCCCATGGAAGGTTGGGTCGTTCGTGAGTCGCGCCTGGCTGCTGCAGTCGGTTCGCTTGCGCAGTTGCGCAGCCTTCAGCTGGTATTTCTGGGACGCTGCGCCGCCAACATCATGAACAACATGCGCTCTTCACCATCGGGACCTTGCCATTATACCGTTTCGAGTGTCGTCAATCTCACCTTCACGATATCTGGGCGTCCCACTCCCATACCTTTGCAGGAGAGAAGGTCTGTACTGGACATGGCGGAGAGTGATGCGTTAGTGGATGGTGTACAATGATTGAGATATGGCTACTCTAGCTCGCATCTTTCCAAACGTGCGCAGGATACTGTTGGGTGACAATGATGCAGGACGTGGAATGCTACCAATAGAGACGATTTGTTGGCTGGAGCTGGAGCACGTACGAGGGCGCCTCATAACCTTGGCGGGTTGGCGCAACATAAAGCTGATCCATTTCATAGAGATCCAGACTCAACTCCGCGCACTTGACCATCAGGCTACCAGGGACTGTGCGATGGCGGTCAGCGCACTCCGAAATCTATCACCGGTCGCTCTCGCGCGCTTCTGCGAGTAAGGGGACAACTGATCAGTGCTTGCCCGAGGTTGCGTTACCTTCGTGTAGGCCTTTGTGGTTTCAACCGGCCCCGAAACATATGAAATCGACCTTCTTCGCTGGTTCGTGCGTGCAGCCGCAAAGCTGACGTTAACAATTGACACTGGAAATTGATATCTAGGAATATAGTGCACCTGTTTTGGCCGAGTCAGGCGTCGTCTGCCTGGAGGTGCTTACTTCACCTTTGAGCGAGTTTGTTGGCGTGTCCTTCGCACCCGATTCTCTGCTCATAGCACCGCTTTGCTTGTCCTCTACGCTTTTCCTGCGGAGGCTGCTAGGAGGCTGCCATCACTCCAATATGTGTCCTTACATCTGGGAGAGGATAGGTGTGGGATCCCACACACGCTGGAGAAGTTACATGAGGAGGGCGACAATGATCCTCGCCCCCTTCTGACGACATATCGGTGGCGATGTACTGGGCAAGACGCGGACAGCATAGCCCAGCCGCTCGATGCTGAATTGCGGAAACGTATCCGAACTTATATGTGCTCTCCTGTGAGACTCAAGTTGACGGTGAATCCTGCTGTTTGCACTAGCGTAACTAAACATTGAACCATATGCAGTGGCTACAGAGTAGAGTGCCGCAATGTCATAAGTAGAATTATGTTGAAACTATCAACCACCCACCCAGTATCAGATCCCTCTGGTAGGTAAACTTGCCCCAGTGATAGTCTGGATGGGCAGTGCACGCTGTCAGTAGTATGTATTGCTATACAACGTGTGAGGTGTGCTGACTCAGATGTCCTACTGGCAGAGGAGAGATCACTCTCCGCGGGTTTTACTCCCACCCGGGTATAAGTATCCTTTATCAATACACTGAGGCACCCAAGACGAGGGCACTGCGCAGCCTTGAGCCCCCCAGATATGCTGTGAAGCCCGTAGTTTCTAACACTTGTCATGTGCACAGCGGCACCATCATATACGCACCTGTAGACGCCACGTACTGCGTACTGCGCTTGTGGATCCAATATACAAAGCTCGACCCGCCCTTGTCACAGTCCCTCACCAATCTTTACAGCGTCCTACTCACGGGCAGTCTACTTCTCGCTAAATAATTTTCTACTCAGTGTCCTACTTACGGGCAGTCCGGCGTTTTGACAATGCTCATCATCGACAACGAGTTTGCCCCTTCAGAGAAACAGCCCGGCGCAGCGCCGGTACAGACGCAGGTGTGTCCAGTGTGCAATTATTTCAGGTCCAACATCGGCACTGTGTCTTGACGCATGAACGGCACATCGTAGTATGCAGATGCACCACCGCCATACGTGGAGCCCAAGGACCCAGTAACTCGGCACGGTCCCGCATCGGCACCCATTCCTACGCCAGTCCCCGCTTCTGTACCCCTCTTTCGACCCACCCAGCAACAATGTGTCAACCACCTCTCCCTCTTCTCGCGTCATGATGCCATCTCTGGTGAGCATTGTACCGAACTCACTCCAGTAACCGCTCACCACGCAAACAGGCACTTATCTTATCGAGCCACGCCTTCCACCCGTACCACTACACCCGGAGTATGATCGTGGAGAGAGTCGGCGCCAACGCTCCGTCGACAAGACGCACGCGCGCAACGTTCGTGTTGCGTTTGGGTCTATACCCGGTTGGAGTGATGACTCGGACGTGTCGGACAAGGGTTCCTGGTTTCGGCGCAGCGCTCGCAGCCCCGAGGTAAACGCGGCATTCAGGACGAGGCACGGCCACATCAAGGTGGACATCGGTATCGTAAACTCGGCTCTGCAGCACGCGGGCTCGTCCACAGAAGCCAACAGGAAGGCTCGGGGGCGGGTAATGCTCTCGAGTCGCCATGGACGAATTCATGTCAACTTAGTATGTGCTTCCTCTGAGGCTATGTGACACAAGAAGTGCGTGCTAACGCCTGCGCCAGACTGAAATCCAGCCCGGTCGTTGCGCTGATTTGGACGTCTCCACCCGCCACGGAAACATTATGGTCTTCCTTCCCGCAAATTTTGATGGTTCTATTGCGTTCCGCTCAAGGCGCGGCCCGAAGGGTATTGCCTTCCTACCCGCGTTCGCCGCTCGTGCTCGCATTGTACGCGGCACCGACCGAGAGATGCTTGTCAATGTCTCTACGCCCAACCAAGACACACCTGTGGCGATTGCGTCCCAGCCTGGTGACGACTACTCGGTCATTGGCACTCGCCACGGCAAGATCGTCATAGGGATTTATGGGCTCGACCAGGAGTCCGATGCCATCAAGAGCGGGGGCCTGGCAGCGCAGCTTGAGGCATTGGTGGAGAGTGGCACTAAACAGTTGGAAACGTGGATCCAGGCGGGCACGAAGGCCTTGGAGAATAGTCTTCAGGCTAAGCTGGTCGCTGCGGAGAATGCTCGTAGGTCCAGGTCGGCGGCACTAGAGCAGCGCGTGAACGCCGGGCGGTTGCTGCTTGCTCCTGACGCGAAGATGTGATCCTACCGTGACAGTGCCGCCTTTGAGAGAGGTGTTGTTGGTATGCGACCGTCGCGTAGGTTTTTGCTTGTTTATCTTCGATATTGGCATTGTTCATTGTACTGTCGGCTCTGTGGTACGGACGTGTTGCTCTATTGGTTTTGTTTGTTTGTTTGTTCCCATTAATGTCCGCGAGGACTGCTCTATTGGTACTCAAGTTGTCATCGCGACTCGAACGATGAATATGACAGTCTATCCTGCTCTGGTACACGGGTGTCCCATAACTCTAATACATGTGCATGTCCCATGCGCAGAAGTATAGCTACGGTGACATACACGCAAATAGATTGCCTTTCATTAGAAACGGAGTCGGAAGCTTGAGGGCTATAGAATTTGAAGCGCCAGTGGATGAGGTTCTCATTGTATCTGAACGAGCTTCCATTGCATTCGAGCGCTTGAAAGCTCATTAATCACACACGTATCTGTTGCCGTTCTCGTGGTGTCTCGGGCCTCGTGGGCGCAGCAGGTTTGATCATGAGCGTCCATCTAGCTCGGCAACTCAAGCACTACTGTAGTCTTGTTGAACAATTCTGAAGATGAACATCCGACCCTTGACACCCTTAAAGCTTAATTTCTGGTCATATATGTGGCTGCTCATAAATATGGCATGGGTGCAAGTAGTCGAATTAGTTTTCGCAGAACTATACACTTTCCTTGCGAAGTGACGGTCTATAAAGTCTTGACCAGTCACATGACCGCGCACACACGTGCTTCGACGAGCTGTTAGGCGCTGTAGCAGCATGATGGTCCGTGCGCACGTCCTGCTGCGTGATATAAGTCGACCCTGGACACTGGAATCCTTACCACTCTGGCCTTTTGGCTTAGATCAAGTGTAGTATCTGTTCTTAATAGTTTAACCACTATTATGGAGGCACCGCCTCCATTATTGGTTATCTAATTTTTGTCGCCCTTGTTTTCGGGCTCTGCTTGCAACCCGGAAGCGCGATGACCTTGCCATTGCAGTATCGGCTTGTGTTGTCGGGGGATCCTACTTTTTCTTTTGCTGGTTTTCTTGAGCTTGTCATTTGACAAGGCCTAGGAACTGGGAAATGAAACTGTGGGCTGTGGCTTATTGATAATACAGTTGGTGTCCTTGTGACATTGATGTCAATGATTATTGTATTTGTTTGGATATGCAGAGTGCATGAGTTCATTACAACAGTGTGTGGCCATGGGCATGGTCTGATAATGTAATAGAAAATGGTGAGAACTTCATGCCACCAAGAAGGAAGTGAAGTATTGGTCAATATCCTCATGTTGTTCCAGAGATGCCACCATGCCAACATATCCATCAGGACGGATAACAATGACTGCACCACGAGAGTCAATACCATAGTAGTCATACCCTCCACCACCTGTCCGGCTGTACATGTCATGATCATCCAAGAGAACCCTGACGACGAACGTCAGCAAGTCGAGCTTGAAAGAAAGAAGGGGCGCAATGCACTCACTTCGACCAGTGCGCTCGGAACAGCTCGGGGATATCGGTGAAGTTCACTTGCATCTTGTTCCCTGAGGCGATCGCCAGAACGTCGAACACCCTGTCGACTTCGCCCCTCGAGAAGCGCTTCAGGAACCCGTCGGGTCGTCCCATCTCCACCGCAAGCTGGTTGACGCGGTCGCGCTGCGCCTTGTGCACGATGTCGCCCGTGAAGACGAGGATCTTGAATCGCGCGTCCGCCGGCAGAAGGTCCTGGAGCTCGAACGGCCGGGCATCCGCAGCGCGCACGAAGACGTGCGGCAGCATGCGCTCGCCGATCACGAGGTGTTTCGCGACGGCCTGGTGCTTGTTGTTGACGACGGCAGAAGGATTGTAGTGCACGCCAATACCGCTCGTGAACAGGCCGAACGTCTGGAATGCCCTGGAAGAAGATGCGGTCAGGGGCACAGTGGACGACGCAGACGTGGACAATGTACCCAAGGAACTCCTCGTGCGAGACGCCATCTTGGTGCTGTTCTGTTCGCGGCTTGCCAGAGAAGAGTGCGGAGAACTTCTTGTCGAAGTCGATCAAGTCCTGAGCATACTTCCGACGTTCGAACTCATACTGGAGCGGCGTAGGTGTCAGGGTCCGTCTCGCGCGATCCAGTGACGAACGGTGTAATGACTCACGGTCTTGAGAAGAGATAGATCGGCCCAGCCTCGCAGAACATGTCCTAGCTTCCACGCTGCACCGACAGACTAGGTGAGTGCCATGTCGATGATACTCGCATTATGTCGTGCACCTACCGAGGTTATGGGTATCATTCATACTTGCATTCATTCCTTGGCCAGCCTTAGGCGAGTGCGTGTGACAAGCATCGCCCGCGATAAAGATCCGCTCCTTCACGGAGAACTTCGCGGCAACCCGTTGCCCAACTGTGGAAACCATGTACACATCCATCGACATATTGCAAAATCACAGGAGGCTTACTGATATAGATTGTCCACCACTCGATGTCATTCGCTGCGGCGATTCTATATGGGTGGAATGACTTCGCGGCAACCTCAAGGAGCTTCTGCGGGCCCATCTTGCTCTTGTCCACCCGACCGTTGGCGTCAACAATGTCGGTATCGGTCAACTGAACGTACAGACGGACGACGTCGCCCTCGCGGGGGATGATCATGCAGGAGCCGTTTGCGGAGTGGATGGCGCAGCGGTTCCGGATGTCAGGGAAGTTCGTGTCGGGGACCATGTCTACGACACCCCAGATGAAGTCTAGCACATCGGTGAATCTCGGTGCGCGCGGGAGACGTGGCCGAGTGACAGACCTGTCTGCTCGCCTTCCATGGCGATGTCACAGCTCTTGCGGACCCAGGAGTGCGCTCCTGTGCGCGAAGCGATCAGTCTCGCGTGCTCAGAAGCGGGAGGACGTCATAGCTACCATCGGCACCGAGCACGAACTTCGCGCGGACGATCTCCGTGTTAACCTTGCCCTCCGGCGCGTCCAGATGCTTCAGCACGACCTTCGATGCAGGACGTCAAGATCCGCTGCGCCGGCTCAATACAGAACGCAACATCACCTTTATTGGATGCGAGTGCGGGTCCTGAAGCTCCACTTCGTCCTTGGATAACTCAATTGACGACGGAACGACGGGCCTGTCCACCTGCAGACCCATGGAGGACATCGAATCCAAGAAGATCGCCTCGATTCCGCCTTGGTGCAGCGTCACCTGCGTGGCGAAGCCGGTCAGCAGTGGTGTGAGATCTGATATGTAGGACATACTTCAAAAGGGTATCGAGCAGTCGGTGCGCTGACGTCGGGCGTCCGCCCAGTGCGCTTCGGACCGTGAGACGATGCTTGGCACGACTTTGCTATGCACTCACTTCAATACCGCCGTCAGGGCTTGGGTTGTAGAAGGCCTGATGTCGCACACGATGAGCTCCAGGTCTGTCTATATCCTGGACGTGGACTCACGGCCATGTGCATCTGGTTTCCTTCGCGCAAGAGCCGATCCGCGAGGCCATAGCTCTAAAGAAAGACGAAGGTCAATTCAAAAGCGCGGGTGCAGTCGACAGTGCCACAAGCGACATACCTGAAATACCTCGATCGTACGGGGCTGAATACCATCAGCTTGGCCTGCGGCAACTTTGTGTGGCCTGTGAGTGTCCGTGAAATGAGTCCGCCGGTATCACCAGCGTAAGAAATGGTTGTCATACCGTTGATCGATGATCCGTACGTTTACCCCGGCCTTCTGCAAGGCGTTCGCGCCCATTAGCCCAGCTGGGCCTGCACCAATGACGAGGACGTCAACTTCGCTCTCCTTTGTGAGGGGGACTGGCATGTTGAGACGGGAAAGGGGTAGTTGGGATGCACCACTTGGGACAGCCCTTATATCTGTTGTGGTCATCTGGGTTTGCCATTTCTCGAAAAGGAAGACTCGTCAACTCGTGGTGCCTCCGCCAACACCGAGCATGGCGAACGACGTGCCATCCGTGCGTAGGTTCTCTGATGGGATATAGGATTATCCACAGGCTCGCGAGTTCTGAGGGATGATGGCATTGCCGCTATTACTGGACACAAGGCGAATGAGGATGTCTATCCGCCACGCAATGGCGCCTGATGCTTGTGAAGCGCAGAAAGACACTAGCGCGAAACACAGGGGAGTCATGGGCATGTCATGGGACAGCGGAACCCTCATCTGTGTCGCAATTGCGACGCCTTCTTCCTGACCGGGCAACGCGTCCGACACTGAAGGCATCGCTGTTTCGGGCGATGCCCACGCTGCTCTTCAGCTTTGCAAGTATGGATGCGCACTGTGGCGCCCAAGAACTGCGCGTCGGGTTCAGGCTGGATTGACATGATTGCATATTATAATCGACATGCTTCTGTCAACTGCCACCTGAACTGTCCATTTCTACCTGCATTGATAGTGGTGTCCGCTCGTGTCCATTCGTGTGCAGCGGAGTCACCAGACACGATTAGTGGAAGGCGAACTGTCAGCATCGCGTGAGACCGAATGTCCCGAACACGGTCGTAGTGTTAAAATAGTCGTCTTGTACCCCCGTACGTTGAATCTAGTATGAGAAAAGTTCGAATTGGAGACGAGGTCGTAGCCATCCCACGCAATGCGTTAAAACGAACAGGTGAATAGACGTATATGGCCTAACGTATCGCACATTGACCCGTGGATCGCCCACTATAGCGCAGGATTCAGGCCAGCTTGTAGCCCGATTCATCCGTTGTCCATTCGCCATCCACGTCAGCGAAGTGAAGCACTCTGCCTACACGTGCTGACAGATCCTCTGCAGCGATGTTCTCGCGAGTCATGGCTGTTGTGCGTTGCTTCTTTTTGCTCACCAGTGCATCCGTAACATCTCGTCAACCCAAGAAGAGTAGATGGATACCTCCCCAGCGTACGTAAAATCACTCAATTTTTTTGACAGCCTGGCTGAGGAATCACTGAGCAAACAGCCATGATCCAAACATTTGCGACCATGTGGGCAGAAGTACCTATGAAGATGATGAACTCTGCATTTATCAACTGGGCAAAAGTACCTAGCTTGGTGTTTGTTACGACTTCGAAGGACTCTTGTCACGGTCAGGTGTTAATATCGTCACGTAAACCGTCACGGCATCCAAAGGCGGGAATTAGTGGTTACGTAACACAATATCCGAGAGAGACGATTGCGACCGCGCAACTCGCAGTCTCCTCAGCTGGCAATTTTGTCGATCTATGCTCAACACTTTGCGCTAACATATCATTATTACTTTCATCTCTGCCGAGGGCCCATGCCCGGTGTAACCGTTCTCTCGCCCTCACCAATTCCAGGAGGTCTTGGCTTGCCCAGAATGCAAAATGGGTCGACCGGAACCCACGGCGGGACCGTCGCAGAGATCAGGGAGCAGGCAAAGGAGCAGGCGCAGAAAGCTAAGGGAGCAACCGCGTTGTCGCTCTTGAGGGGTGCGCGAACGCAAATCAACCACGCACGGGAGTGTGAGCTCGCCGGCGACCTCAAGAACGCTCTGAGCGCGCTGATCCGTGCAGTCACACTCACTCAGATGTTCATGGACTCAGCCGAGTTCAAGCAGGAGAAGCCGCAGGGGAAGAAAGGCGTACTCTTGAAGGAACTCTCAGACTTCCAGCAGGTGGGTGTCCCCACTGTCCCCAGTGCTTGCAGCTCACAACGCGCAGCATGATGGCCGGGATCTGAGGGAGAACATACAAAATATAGAAGCAAGGTTGAAGGACCAGGAGTAGGTGGTTCGTCTCGGAATGCCGCTGGAACTCACATCCCTACAGAGAAATGACCAGCAGCGTCGGTGCCTCGGATGGCGCCGGGCCCGCGGTAGGGGGCAGCATAGCCGACCGCATCCGTTTACTGCAGAACGGCGGGCTCTCGGTGTCGACAACGAAGCGGCTCTCACGCGAGGTGACGTCGCCGGCGCAGACGGACGTGCTGAAGCCCCAGCGCATGTCGCTGCAGAACCTTCCCCCTCCTACCTTCGCCGTGCTCTCGTCACCAGTGCTTGCAAGTTCATCCGCACCCTCTCCGCACGCGCTGGTGCCGACCTCGAGCTTTGGCCCGCCTTCCCCGTCGTCCTCGACCTCATCGTCTCCACGACCCCCGCACATCAGCCTGTCGGAGTTCGCTACGGCGTTCCCGTCTATCGACGAGCTGGACGAGCACGACGGGATCCGGTTGCCGTCAGTTCCGACGGGCTCCAGCAGTGGGCGGGTAGACAGGTCGCCGTTCATTCCTCCGCGGTTTCCGGTGCTACCGATGGACCCCGGTCCGCGACCGTCGAGTACACCCATTCCGCCAACCATCGACAGTTTCAATAGCCGCCCCGCATCGCCTGCGCGCCCACCGCGCTCCCCAACTGTGCCTCGCAGGCCGTCCGGACTCTCGCTGCGCTCGTCTGCCTCGCGATCTCCGATACTGCCTCCGTCCACGCCTCCAGAGAAGGCGCTGGAGATGCCAGTGACCACAACGTTGTTTCCGAAGACGCTCATGGATTACCGGAACCGGCCCAACTTCAAGATCTTATTACTGGATGTGCGGACGAGGGCAGAGTTCGAGAAGGAGCACATCAAAGCTGACGCGGTCGTGTGTATCGAGCCAAGCGTCCTGCTTCGCTCCGAGTACGTGGTCTCCCCCTCGCCAAACTTCGTTTGCTCATGATTCCTTTACAGTGTTACGGCGCACTCAATCGAGGACTCGCTCGTGGTGGCGCCGCGCGACGAGTGGGTGCTGTTCAGCAATCGGGACAAGTTCGACTTGGTAGGTATCTACGATGAGGCCTCCGAGACGCTTGGCGACCCAAACTCGCCACGAGCTGTCCTCATGCGCGCCATATACGAGATCGCCTTCCGGAAATTCCTCAAGCATCCGCCGGTACTCCTTATTGGCGGTCTGCAGGCCTGGAAGCAGGAATACGGAGAGGCGGGGCTGGTGCGTGGCGGGGCGAGTACAGTGGCCAGTACGGCGAGCGTGGTGGGCTTGAGTGCTGGCGTGGCGTCGTTAAACCTGAACGGTATGGGCTCGCCTTCGTCCTCATATGTCGAGCCGAAGATCACTGGGCATGTCCGTGCACCGGCTGAGGCATCCTCCGTCCTGAACACTGCCTCCGTCTTGAACGGTGAACATGCCGTTGCAGGGCGCCATCGAGCGGGCACTGAATCGACAGTGGAACTGCAATCTCGAAGGCTGCCTTTGGTGCCTTCGCAATCCAACGAGCATTATACTAGCGATCGACCTGTGTCGATCAGGTAAGTACTTCGCGCATCAGTGATCGACGCCTGATTGATCCTGCGTGTGTAGGCCCAACTTAGATGGCCCACTGTCCCCAACCACAGATCCGGCGAGACGCCTAGTGCGCAAACCTGCCATGTCGCGCAGTACATCAAACTCCGTCTCCTACCCGTACAACCCATCCCCAGCGATACCCGAAAACGTAAGTTGTGTCACGATTGGTTGTCTTCGGTAGCTGATGCGTTGTATAGTCTGTTACCCAGCACGTCTCACCGCCACCCCTCACCAATGGGACAATACCAATCCAATACCCTGCCGTCGCACGCCATATATCCCCGCAAGTATCTGGCTCGTCATTCTCTTCATCCGCCGGTACTGTACCCCTGCCGCCTCAGGCGTCCATCAACCCCTCGTCTCTGTCACGCCGTAGGAGCGACTATGTCGACCAGTCGCAAGAGGCACTGTCAGGATTGGTATCACGCCCCCCGATCGACTACCCTGACCTATCCTCGCAGCACATCCTCCGACCGCCGCCTGCCGCCGCTTCCTCTACCATGGAGCGGCAGGACAACAGGCCACGGGTCATGCAATCCGCGTCGTTCAGCCTTGCCAACGGAACCCAGGTCAACGGGATGCCTAAGCCGCCGACAATTCAGTCGGACTACCCAGTTACATATTGGGCAGATATCCAAATTGGGACGTCCGGACTGAAGAACCTGGGGAATACATGTTACATGAATTCGACGATCCAGTGCTTGAGTGCAACTGTTCCATTTGCACGGTTCTTTACTGGTCAGTGGTCTGAGCCCTGACTTACTGACACGGAGCTGAAGTAGATGTTGCAGATGGCCGTTGGAAGAGCGCCGTGAACATGATGAACCCCATGGGAACGAAAGGCAGCCTGGCACAGGCGTTCGCAAACATCTTGCGTGATATGTGGCAAGGCGAGTCCCAATGTCTGATGCCAGCCACGTTTAGGGTCAGTATCGAGACTTGTCGAACCTCGGCATAACTAACTGGTCCCACAGCGGTCCATCTGTACATACGCCCCCCAATTTGGTGGTACGGAGCAGCACGATTCGCAAGAGTTCCTGAATTTCCTGTTGGATGGGCTGCACGAGGACTTGAATCGGGTATTACAGAAGCCACAGCTAGCCACCACGCCCGAGAGAGAAGCCGAGCTGGAGAAGCTGCCGGTCCAGATCGCAAGCGAACAGGAGTGGCAAATATGGAGGATGCGCAACGACAGTCTCATCGTCGACTACTTCCAGGGGCAGTTCCGAAATCGGCTAGAGTGCTTGACGTGCCATAACGTATGTGCGGTCGTTCTTCGTTTCAGACTGGCGTTGACGGGCCCTGCAGACTTCGACCACGTACAACACGTTCATGTATCTGACACTCCCTATTCCGACTGGCCGGGGCATGTCACGAATATCGCTCTACCAGTGTCTGGACGCCTTCGTCAAGGAGGAGGTTATGGAGAAGTCGGACGCATGGTAAGTCCGCTGTCACCGTGGTCCCGGAACGAACACTCACCTGCTCCGCAGGAATTGTCCTCATTGCAAGGCCATGCGTAAGGCAACAAAGACCCTGTCGCTGTCTCGTCTGCCGCCCGTATTGCTCATCCACCTGAAGCGGTTCTCGTCAAAGGGCCATTTCACCGACAAAGTGGAGTCGTTCGTCGACTACCCGCTGAAGAACCTCGACCTCACTAACTATATGCCACCACCATTACCTCCGGGCGTGCAGAGCGGGAGCCAGCAGTTCTCACGGGAGGATTCTAGGGCGCAGATACCGCCATACAGGTACGATTTATATGGCGTGACAAACCACTTTGGCACGTTGAGTAGTGGGCACTGTGAGTATGCATGGACACGCCTGTCTGTCTCCTTGGCTTACTGTGTGGTCAGATACGGCATTTATTGCTTCTCGGGGAGGATGGTTGTATTGCGATGATAGTCGCATATCGCAGGCTGACCCTAAGGACGTAGTGGTGAGTACAGCTGGATGGATTTGGCATCTGAAGAGTACTGACCGTATTGTAGGGCAAGCCGGCGTACATGTTGTTCTACAAGAGGACGAGACCATAAACATACTATTTACTTACAACATCTCTTCCGCGTTATCTCTTCCTGCTGTCGGTGTATTTGCGTATCCCATTGCATTGGATAATCCCCTCTACAACAATAGTACAAGTAATCGTGTAGGCATCGCAGGATTCATTAAGACACTATCCCGTTCGAAACGACATGATTGTAGTTCTCCCTGCTCTCAACATAGCATCTATGGCATAGCCAAGTCCGTGATTCTGTATGTAAAGATGATGTCCCGTTACCGTTGGTAGATGTGATTACAGGATGGAACAAGGGCGAGAATTCGCTATGACACCGATAGCAGTGAGGTTCCGTGGAGGATGCCATCTCGATGTCGGTGGACAAACCGTCGGCACCGCCGGTGTTGAGGATTGAGTCCAGGCGTCGCGCTTTCCGAAGCAGGCCGTGAGTCTGCGCTGTTTGCGCTTGCTTGTAGCTCTTCGCGTATACCTGCAAGGCGGTCTAGCACCTAATGAGTCACCGTCCTTGGCTGACTTAGGGATAAGCCCATACCTCTCCGAGTTCGTTCGTCGTACAGATATCGATAAGCTGCCGCTTGTGACCGACGTGCCCTTTGCAGATGACCACGGGCGCCATGCAGCCCTCGACGTCATCCCAATCGACAATCACCGTCGTCTCTCTCCGGCTGGGCTTCACCTGTCAATCGGGCGTGAGACTAGACGTCGAAGCGGAGGCACTGGCTGCTAACCCCCTGCATCTCGAACCCAAACTTGTGGCCCTGCTTCCATGCACACGAAACGTGGTATTCGGCCGGGCACTCGCTACACCGGACCACGGCGCCACCTTCCTGATTGCATATTGTGCAGTTCTGACGACAGCTCAGCCGTCGCGTACGTCTCAAAGCGAAGTCGATGCTCACATTTGCCCATCGCCATTGCGGGATGGCACTCACGCCCTCCACAAGACGGAGTCGGGTGGCGTCGGAGTAGTTCACTTCGGGAACGAAAACAGAGCATATGACGTGGACCCAAGCCTGGCCCTCCGTAGGTTTGCATCCTCGCAAGAAAGTGTCTGCAGGAGGGTACATAGGGATCTTCTTGGTATCTCGCCTTGGTCGAGGACATAGGAGACAATCGGGGTTCTGCAGGGCGACAATCAGGGACGCACCCAAAAGGTGAAGCAGGCGACACACCAGCGATGCCTCCAACGTCTTTTCATTTGCACAGAGATCGCAAACCCACGACTCCACTGTTGATTGATCCACAGCGACACCACAGACGCCTTCGGTGGCAGAACAGACCACGACGAATTCGTCAGAATTGGTGGATTGGACAAAATAGTACTGCATACCTGCGTGTACACGGAACTGACATTGTCGACATCTCAAGACCTTGCCCATCGGTCCGTTCTTCTGACAGGCTAGACAACGTATTTGCGCAGCGACAGGGGCGGGTCCTGCTGGCGGGGGTGTCGACTGAACTGAGGACGAAGTCTGCACCACCGCTCAATCATCAGTGTAATACTACAGTGGTACCGTAACTCGCCTTGGGTCTCTTAGCCACTACGCCGTTCAACGGTGTACCCTCACGCTTCGCGATCTTGGTCTTGTCTATCCCCTCTTCGCGCATAGGCCGCACGTTGAGGTCAGCGTACTTCCGCCAGCTGACGCCACAATTATCACATAGAATACTTGTTGGGAGGCCTTTCGGTGCCTTCCACCAAGTCTCGGATTCACGTGTGCGGCAGCAGCCGCAGCTGTGGTTACCCCTTGTCAGCTCCTTGACGGTGGATCCCTCTTCGTCTGGAGATGGCGCGCGGGAAGGCGGAAGGAGCACGTCCGCTCGTCCGCTGAGGCGTGCAGCCTTGATCCTCGCATTCTCCTCGCCGAGCTTCATGCTGATAAGCACCACGAAGTGTGAGATATCGTGATAGCATGACGGCATAGAACCCACCTCTTCCACTGGCCGTAAAAGCGGACGACTTCTGGCATCGATCTTGTGCCGACTTCTTCTCGAACTGGGCGCAGCTCCGCGCCATGGACGGCGATAGCATCTTCGAACGCAGCTATCTCCTCATTGGCCCATTCTCGATCAATGCAGCGAGACTCGGACTTCTTCCACTGCAAGGACGACATGAACAACTGGCTCTTGAACCAGCTCGACGGGTGTCAACTGACCTTCTCCAGACGCATGACGCTCTTCAAGTTCACAGTCGAGAAATCGCGTCTGGCCAGCCATGCTTCTGTTAGACGACGGGTGGCCTCTGTGAGCCAGTCTACGCGGCATTTTACAAGTGGGTCGCTGCTAAGGGTGCTCTTTTGTGCCTCGACTGAAGTCAAAGAATCATTGTCAGTGCTTCTTGGCTAGGCGAAGTATGGCACTCACATGTCACAACTGTGGAGAGGCGCCGGTGGTGAGATGATCGCACCACTTAAAGTGGTAATTATGTTCTCACGCACCTTGTTCTGGAGACAATTCGTTGACAAGACTGAGCACCTCGATAGTCGCGTCCCCGCCTCGATCCTCTAAACCTTGCAATATTTACAGTACTCGCGACATCACGTGGGAGGGACTCCACTCACCTGCGGTGTTGAAAGGGTCGATGCCAGGTGCAAGAGGGACCACGACCTGGTACTTTGGGCCCACTCGCGTCGCCGCACGTGGGAAGATCAGGTCGTCCGGGTCTAACGCCAGAATTAGAGAAACACAACGCGGGCGTGATGTGCACTGACCAAGCGTGTCTTCCGCAACGGTGTATAGCCTGCGACGTCCTATGTCAGCGTCCCCTTCCCAGCTCTGCCAGCACGCATCGCACCCAAAGTAACGGAATGGCCACATCTTGAAGTGCTTCACCTCCAGATTCTCCTCCTTCTCCGCCAGCTGTCGGTCTTTACGCGGGCGTCCGCGGCCTCTCGCCGCCGGCGCGTTTGTTTTCACCACTTTAGGCTGTGTCGGCGCCAGCTGGCGCAGTCCTTCGTGGCTGTCCACCTCCTCCTCGTGCCGTCGGGAACAAGGTGCGCAGGTCCATCCGTATCCCCGACTAGGCTTGGCCAGGAGTGGGGGATTGACGCAACCCATGTGAAAGAACTTTTTGCACCTGTCACATTGCACGGTTTCCGAGCTATATCGCAATCGGAACGAGGCACAACAGGGAGATGGAACTCGGCCACTTACGGTGGGCACCACTTGGTGCAGGTATCGCAGGTCCGGAGAGTATCAGTGAGGTCAGGTACTACTTCCTTCTCCGCCACTACATATTCGTAGCGCCCAAGAAGGACCTCCTTGATGTTTTGTGGGACTGCACGCCATCATCAGATATCAAAGTGTAGGCTGTGGATCAATAGACATACGGTTTCGGACAGTAGCCGAGGGTATGACCTCGAATTCCTTGCGAATCCACGGGTCGAATAGCCGAGTGAAATAAAAGCGGTCAGGGCGTTTTTTCCACCCAGCGAGGTCGGAAATGCGGTCTCGATGTACGACGTAGCATTTTCCGCGGACTTGGCTCAAATCGCATACCTCCGAGTATATCGCGGCCAGAAGGAGGCGACAGTCAGCGGACGGACGATCACTAACGTCGCTAGGGCGGTAATACCACGCAAGGCGGACACGCGTAAACGGCTCGTTGCGTTTCCCAGCTTTATCAAATATTGGGACGCCCTCTGCTGGCAGGAACTCCATTATTCGAGCGATGGAATATGGCGTGCCATCCCGTATAGACCAACTTGGGGAGCAGTAGACATGATCTAATTAAAAATCAGCTCTGAGTCGCATCCAGGTCCAGAGCGTAAAAGTGTTTTACCGTTGACCTTCACCTTGTCATTATTCTTGAGGGTGTGGAGGTAGGGGCTTGGGGTGGGTACCATTGTTAGCGCTCGCCGTGAAGAGGGATCTCAAGCGGGGGAGAAAATCGAAGGGTGGAATAAATTACAAAAGCCCTGGATGTGCTCGAGCAATGAAGCGCGAGTGATAGCGAGTGTGGGCGGAATTTCTGGAGGCGCGGGAAGGCGGGATGGTGGGGGTATGGAGGTGAGATGGACACTCTACAGGCTACTGGGAGAGCCGGATCTGTTTACTGAACCTAACGAGATCAAACTCCGACCATTTCGACGCGGAGGCCTCCTCCAACGCTGTCATCCTCGACAGCCAACCTCATATATTCTTCTCTCGCTTCCCTCGCGCAAAAACATCCACAGCGTCCGGCCCACGATTAAAACCTCGTTGCCACAAAATTCTCTCTTTGTCGGGGGCTACGTGTGCGTGCCACAGTGGCCATGCACGGACGAAGCTGGCCCCTGCGCGCCGCGGTCGCTAACGCAAATGTGTCACGCCAACCTGCCCCGCCGTTGGTGGCTGCACAGCACCCGGCCGGCAGCAGACCACAACCTTGTATCATTCTGCGGCCCTTCGTGCGTAGATCTCACTATGTCTATGTTTTGTTAAGCTCCGTTTTGGTCAGCGGCCGCACAGAGTGTGGTGTGGTGGCGATGGGCCTCAAGTTGAACTACAGGATCTAGATTTGGGCGTCACATCTCGGCCTTGTCCGGACATGGTTCGACCGGCAGTGACTGTCACGCCCGCACCAAACAACCTCAACCTTGTCACGGTCCAGACTTCGCCCCTAATTCTTCCTCGCCGCGTGCGACGCAGGGTAGACTCAATTGGGCTAGCTAGGGCCCATAGCCTCATTGACAGGCGGGACCTTACTGGGCCGTTTCATGGAGGGTGGCCAGTGGTGGTCCTGGATCGGCTCCTGCTACCGGCCACCATGTACTATTTATGGTCACGTCACGGGGTAATGAAACTTCAACCATATTCTGTCAGTTTACGGTCTGGACCTTGTACACGCCGTGGCCCAATTTCGTGCTCTTTGGGGCCCACTCGTGTTCCAGGGGCGGTCTTCTCACGTCTAAGTCACAAGCGAGACTCTGAGCATGACTGTGCTTTCGGTGTTCGCAAACAAAGGATGAAACGAGAGCATTCCATTCGTTTTCAGCTCATGTAAGATCGTGGCTGAGCGTAGCGTAACGTGAGTAAAACTTGCAAGGACTACAGATATAAAGGCATGCAGCGTGAATGTGCTATGTATGGACGTATACTCGTGTATGGGACTGAGGAATGGGAAATACAACATGGGATGCGGGATACATTTCATAAGGTTAGATGAGGTGATGTACGGTGGTATTCGATGGGATGGATGATGACGATGAGGGGCAGTGTGACACAAGTCCGACAGTGAGAACCAAGAACAACATTACTTGACCCAAGATACAAACGGAAATAAAGAAACAGGTGGGAATGCCCCACGTTAATGATGCTATGATGGTGCTGTTGATGCTCCCTGCGGTTCCTCGGGTGGCAAAGACCCGCGTTTTCGTCGCTCATCCGCGATGACCAGCATGCTCTTGAGACTCTTCTCAAGCACAGGCTTCGTCAGTACGCTACACACGTGACGTCGTCAGTTCTGGAAAAGCCGCGCAAGGGGAAAACCGCACTGATCCGCCCCCGCTTCCAAGTATTCCTGTTGATCCGTGAGGAGAGCATTGCCTGCGAATCTGCGTGAGCCACCCCGTACAGCTACAACAGAAAGCAGGGAACCCACCTGTGACCCCAACGACGAAGTCCTTCCTGCCCATCTCCCGCAACTTAGCCACCAAGTCCAGCCCCGAGAGCACTGGCATCTGGTTGTCCAAGAATATCACAGCATACCGGTACTCCTCGCCCGAATCGCACATCACGTCCACCGACAACCCAGCGCTGCCGGTATCCTCCGAGGACGGCGTCGCGCGCTGCCCACCAAGAATCATCTCCAGCGCAATCTCCCCGTTCTCGGCGGTGGAGACTCTGCACCCGATGCGCGTGAGCAGCCGTGACATCAGCTTCCGCGTTAGCGGATCGTCATCGACCACGAGCACCCGTAGCGGGCCCTCCTGTATCGATCCAGCCGTCGTACCAGTTTGTATGGATCCCGTAGCGGAGGAACCAGTAGGGGTGACGGGTTGATCAAGGGAAAACGTGCGAGGTCTTGGCAACTGTGAGAGACGAGGCCGGACAGTGGCAGACGAGCTGTCCGTAGAGAGCGCAGGTGGCTGTGGCTCCTGTGTAGCCGGTGGTGTGGTGTCTGCGGCGCAGGTTCCTGTAGACGGGTCGCCTAATGTTCGAGTAAGAACGGGTGCGCCCGAGTCGCATTTGGTCGAGATCTCCACGAGGCCAGCTTGATAGAACTGAATCAATGCACACCCTGGTATGGCACGGCACAGCACATACCCTGTTCCATGATACTATGCAAAGCCGAAGATGATCGAGGGTTTGATTCAGCAGAGACCCGTAGCGACTCGGGCGGACTTTCCGGCATGTGCAAGTCAACTTGAGTAGCAGAACGTATGATTCGCGTTATGCTAGAAGGGGTCTCGAAGGGGTCGAGGTTTGGCGTTATGAGCGCGGGCGTTGCCTTGATCCCCACACCCAAGGCTTAGGAAGTAGTTGGTATTAACACAAAGATGCCATCATAGATCCTGCACTCACGCAACTCAACCCAGAACGTCGAACCGGCATTAACCTTGGAGCGCACGCCCAATCGACCCCCACTGAGCTTGACAATCTGACGAACCAGGGCCAGGCCTAAACCAGTGCCTTTGCCCCCTAAGCGGGATTATCAGCAATGAGGCCACTGTGAGAGTGGACTGTCTATAGTACCTTGCAGTCGACCCTGTTCAGTTTGGTTGAAGGGACCTGCGGAGATCGTCAGCATCAAAGGAAATTTCACCAACATCGGGCGGATACTCACTGAAGAGCTTGCTCTCTACCATATCCTTTGGTCGGATGCCATATCCAGTATCCGTCACTTCGATGCGCACAACTATCCAATCCAACGGTGGCGGCTTCGACAGCGTGTTGTTGTGCTGAGTCAAGTGTGACGCAGATAGCCGATGGGGAAGTGGCGGGGCGTCGCCCTTCAGGCTAGGTGTGCGCGTGAAGTCTTCCACGATGCAGGGGCCATTGTTCGCGTCACATGCACTTACGCTCTCAGCCGACGGTGAGAGGTCAGGCAACACGAGTCTAGTTGCGATGGTCAGTTTACCTCCGGCGGGTGTGAATTTGCAAGCATTGCTGCGTGGACTATTAATAGACCATCACACGAAAGACACATTGGATCATACCTGGCAAGATTCGTGATGATTTGCCTCAACCGCGTCTCATCACCTACGACAATACCATCTTCGCCCAGCTGGTCCCTAAAGCGCTTCTCGATGTCAACCTGGTTCTCGCCCAGAGCTTCGTAGAGGGCTCTCCTCGCAACCTGATCCAAGTCAGTGGTGAGTCTGGACACTGTCAAAGGCCTCTAGGAACTTCTTACCTCATCGATATTCTTGTCCAGATCGATTATGAGTTCAAGTCCGCGAGCATCCGTAGCCAACCGGAGCGGAACGAACATGGAACGCATAACCTGATGGAAGGAATAGGGCTGCAGGACATGTTATAATACTCCATGACGGGAATTATAGAGCACCAACCTTAAGCAGAGACTCGAAACGTCCGCTGTCCATGCGGTTGCTGTACCCATTTTGAGAATGGTGGTGAAATCATAAAGGTCAGCACACTCACAAGTCCAGTACGTCATTGAGCACTGATGTATACCCGTGTCAGGATTGGCTGACGAACGCTGACGACGCAGAACTGACCTTTTGACATCATGCTGAGACTTCCCTCAAGAGCCTTAAACTCGATCTCCTGGGCCTTAGCGACTGACCCGTACGCTTCCATGTTCTGTACAGCCAGGACTGCACACGCGAGGAGACATCAGAATATATGGATTGCGGCCAACGGAGTGGTTACTACTCACGCGCGGTGTTGAGCGGCACGCGGACCTCGTGGAAAACATAGCTAAAATAGCATTGAGCATATCGTGCGATAGCAGAGGGATCGAGAAACGTACGATGTGAGACGCCGCTTTGAATCTGCTGCCCTGCGCTCGTTAACCTGTGCCTTCTGTGTCGCGCGAAACTGGATCTTGAGCTGGTCGCGAAGGGTGTATAACCGTCGCTCCGCCTATAAAATTTCGTTCAGCGCCGACTAGTGTCTGAAGACACCCGAAGTGTCGTACATTCTCCCGCATATAATGAATGTATAGTAGGAAGGCTTGGAAGCAGAGGAAGTTGATGAGGTCTACAAAAACGAGTCAGCAAAATGGAAGCTCCAAAGTGATGATTGCTCACTTCGGATCATTTTGGTGTTAATTGGGATAATCAACCCGCAAGCCCTGGAGAAAATAAGGTATTGGTAATACGAGGAGAGGAATTAAGCACATACAAAATGAAGAAGACAAGTGCGGCCAGCATAGCGGGGAACCGGTTGAGTTTCAGTCCGAACAAACCAACAGTTTGCAAAGCGGAGGTATAGCTGCGAGCCCAATACGTCATGAGTCGTGCTCCAACAAGGGATCATTTGTTGCTTACTAGAATAACTGGAGGAAGTCGCGGGATGGACATACCAGGACCGCCGGGTTCTTATAGTAGCCACAAAGATACCTGATCCGGGTCAGACTGACGTATATGGAGCCACGTCTGGATTCTCACATCATGATAACATTGAATGTCGCCCACATCCAAATCGCAAATGTTATCCAGCACTGGTAGAAATTGGGGCGGTCACGAGGAAAGTCGAACATGACGAAGACGAATATTGGGAATGTCAGGGCCGGCGCAACCTGCACAGGCGTGTCACACCAACAAAATACAAGAATTCTCACAACTCACTGCATAGTAATACACCTCGTCCGCCACTGTGAATGGTCTCTGACCGAAGGCAACGGCTAAGACCCAGTTGAGGACGAGAAACGCAGACGACCACAGAGCGAGGTTCTACGAAAGTAAGGTACCACCGTTGCAGACAGCAACTGCAAGTACACACCTTTTTCATGAACCAGTTTTCCTTGTTGTAATGCATCTCCGACTTCTCATCGACGAGGTGGCTGATGAAGAAGTCGTGCACAACTGGCCAGAACCTCCATCGAAGGAATATGAAAAGCCCACAGACGGACCAAAACCCTTCCGGGTGGTAGAGACTTTCTCGGTCGGTGTTAGTGCCCAGTGGGTTGCTGTTCCTGTCCGGAGTGCCGCCGGGTTCGGAGTGCGTGCCAGAAGAGCTCCTGATCTCGTTCGACCACTCGCGATCCACAATGACCTCGTCCACATCGTCCTCTTGGTCCTCGGCCATCACCATCTGCACCTGACGTGCACGCCCGTTGCTATAGCTGTCTCCACTCTCGTCGGGCTCAATAGCGGAAGAGGTCGACGGTGCTGTGCCGGTGCCAATCCTGCGCTTTAACTGCGCCCAGTGGACTTTGAGCCCAGCGTCCACTCTAGCATTCTTCTTCTTGCTTCGCTTGCTAGAGGTGAAACCGCCCTGGACTACTGGAGCCGGGAGCGGTGTCCCTCGAAGGGTTCCGCTCAGCATAGAGGTGGCTGTAGAACTTGCAAGCTTTTCGGCGGGGTTGACCTTCTCCGAGGTCGCCTTCGTGTTGATAATCGGGAGAGGCACGGCTGTCTCATCGCCGTCGTAGATGGTAGTAGCCAGAGACGCGCGTGACCGGAAGGGCATGAGTGGACGGGGGGTAGCGGCGCAGCAGGGTCGCTGCGAGCGACGATGAGGAACGGACGCAGACTGCACGCAGAACCTTGGGAGACAACTGACGGAGAGCGCTGGCAGTTTAGACTTGGCCGACCACTGCCAGGCACATCCCTATCCCGGCAATATAGCCACTCGGCCGACAGTCCGTAATACATACTTATTTGCTCGATTTGATCTTGGTATTTGGGTCACAGCCGTTTGTGGAACTTGTAAATCGGCCCGCCCTCAAATTAGGCATGTCGACTATGTAAAAGATGATCGGGTGGTGGCGTAAGCGGACTGACGTCACGATACGACTAGATTCGTGCCAGATGTTTGCCTCTGCGCAGCTCAACTAGTTCAATCGAACAAGTCGCGTGGCTTACTGGTACGTCTATCATGCAAGCTAATTGGCCGGACTTCAGTGCTGTAGCTTTGAGCTCTACGACTCAGTGGAACACAAGCGGTCCACCCCGGGTCATGGTTCTGTATGCCACATTCTCTGCATATAACGTACAGGTTCAGGCTTAGGACCCTTACTGATTCTCGCGGTCCCCCCGAGCCCAAATCTCGACGTCATCTGCCCCGATCCTCCTCCATAGCAATGCTCTCTTTATGTTGGAGGTGCCGCGCACGATATCGGCCTTTCCATTCCTGACAACGCACCTCCTTGCGATTTCAGTATGCTTTCACGCGGATTGGGGTTGACAACGCGTTAACAACGATGCAGGGAGCCAGATAGGAAGGCTCTGGCACAGCAAGTCTTCGTACGACTATACGGTACACATGCCGCTGGACGGTATGAATCCAACAGCACCGTTGCTAAATTCGGCGGCTAGTTTACTTCCCTTTGGAAGAAAGCACCCAAAAGGCTATGCACGTCTCAGTGACTTGCTTTATTACGCGGCCACGAGGTCTCTAGCACTGGTAATCTGATGAATACCACTGGAGTGTCTCGCCCCCACATCGCTGGTGTCCTCCTTCACATTGCAACATAGGCCGAATAAACGGGATCTGATACTTTCAGAGTTCCGAACTGAGTGTCACGATGTAGCCCAAGCCTCATCTTCATTCCTTGTACCTGGCGTCGCACACGTAATGGCACTCGAGCGGACCTGAATTAGAGGCATAGCCCGAGCAATATAGTGTGCAGAAGTTGTTTCAGTACCGCAACTCGGGAAGTCAGCAACTCTGGCTGCTTCAATTTACGACGATGAGGGGAGTCGCCAATTGAAGCTAGTCCCTCAGATCTGGTCCAAGCCCATAATGGCACAACAACTTGAATAAAGGTCTGCCTGTGGTGCACACATTCCTCGGCCTTGGCAAGAGGGACTCTGGGCTAGGTGTCACTGGAATTCATATTTACCCCAGCCTCGACGAAGCATGCTTGACGGGACAGAACACGTCGTCACGTGATATCAGTGCTCTGAGTTGTACTGAGCGACGTCCGTTCGGCCACTACGCTGCTTGCTTCAGTGGTCTGTGGTCTTCTGTGGTCGCAGAAGAATGGGCCGTGCCGAAGAACGGATGCAGTAGGCGAGCGAGATCAGCAATCGCTCTGATGTCGAAGACTCGAGAGGGGAGGCCACGTGGTCACACAAGTCGGGCGCTTCCTAAAACGCCTTAGTTGCAAACCACTAAGTTAAGAGGCACTCGGGCATATGGACGGCGACCAGCACCTTCGTCGTCGTCCGCCCCTATTTGACCCCGACCCCCCTCTACCCACGTCTCCATCATGAATTTCTTCGCGCTGAACGACGACGTCCTCACGAACATTGTTTCCTTCCTCGACTGCCGCGACGCGCTCAACCTTTCCGCCACCGCACAACGCATCCATCTTATCGCGAGACGACATGTGCACATCGCCGTCAAGTTGGAGTCTCCCACGCAGACCCCGCTTTTCCGTTCCTACATGCTTGCTGACATTCCGAACCGTGCCCAGCGCCTGCGGAGCCTCACCGTCACCTCCAAGGCCCTCTCGGTCGATGGCAGCGCGTACAGCGCCGACTCTTCGTCCGCAGACGCACTCGCGGGCTTGCTCGAGCAGACCACAAACCTCAAAATACTCAACCTCGGCTGCGCGTCAGCTCTCATGAAGCTGACTGAACGCCTTTGGTCTGCGATTGCTGAGCTGCGGACGTTGCAGGAGCTAGCATTGGACGACATGATGACTGAATCAACGCGCCTTCTGCCCACCATGAAGGGACGCCCGGGGACCCTGCGTATGCGGTTTGTTCATTACCCGAGTGTCATACCCGATATCAAGCCGCTGCACAGTGTCTGGAACTTGGAATTGGAAGGTATCACAATGCAGCACGAAGAGGTCAGATCTACGTGGCCGGTCTGGCCCAATGTCCGGCGGCTCCGCTTGGAGAACATCTCTGTGACTATGTCCACCCTTCTACACACATTTCCCAACACGCGGACGTTCGTGCTCGGGCGTGCCAGTATTACGGAGCCACACTGGAAGAAATCGGAGAACAAGGCCTCTCAGCTTACATGCTGGCCGGAACTGGATTATGTCTACGGGTTGCCCTATTACTTCGGCGACTTCGGCACCGGCGACTGGCCCGTTCTCTGTCCCGTGCAATGGCTTAACCTGACGGCAATAAGCTGGGAGAAACCACAGCACCGCCCTGCCTTCTTGCGAGCGATGAACGTATTGCCACCTACAGCGCTTAGCCTTCGCTTCCAAGACGCCAGTGCGTCGTCCTGTCCATTCATCATCGATTTGGTACAGACCGCAACGCGCTTGCGGTGTTTGGAGATTGTGGTCGTCCCTGTTCAGGGGGGAGATCTCACCAACTTCCAATGGCTAGTGAGTAATATAACTTGGCTTGATGAATCTACGCTTTGATGTCACCGAATTGTAGGAAGGGCTGATGCTGTCACGGATTGTATGCCTCAAGATTTCTCTCAGCCTGCCTAGCTCGGTCAGTACTCGTTCTGTCGACCCACAATGGCTGGCGCGTACCATTCCTGCCGTACGATACGTCTCGCTGCCACATTTTGGCGACCCCGACCGGATTGGAGAGCATAGGTGGTGGCGAGCTATTGGCAGAGGCGTGGACCGTACCGTCGAACCCGTTCCTATTCGCATCGGAGAGCGAGTGCTGCAGTATCTCCGCTCACCCCAGTATGATCCGGCCACCAAGCTTGATGGTTGGTTTTCTCCCCATCTCAAATTGAATACTCACCGAGCCTTTCTACAGACTTACGATGACACTCACTATACCCAGTGTATCTATGAATCTTCCCAAACCCTCGTGCTCCACATGACATTTGACGACAAGCCCCGATCGCAATCGAATTCAGTATGCCTGTGGCTTCTTGATCGCCTCTATCTTCGGCGCTCACTTCCTCTGGCTCGCCAACTGGCCAAGTCGCAGGGTCTCGGATGTTCTGGTGGCTTTTGACGCTGACTCATCCTGTGCGCGTCAGCCTCGGCGCTACCCGAGCTCTCATGATACTGGTTCGTCTTACGCGTACGTGCGCCTCGCTTAGTACGCATCCACCCCTATCCTCGACCTCGTACCAGACAACAACATGTATTCGCATATAGAACTCACAGTCTCTCATCGCGGCAACCAATACCATATCTCCCTACTCCCGAACGACACTGTCGCCCTCCTTCAGGCTCGTCTCGAAGAGCTCACATCCGTCCCTTCCTCTCTCCAAAAGCTGCTGTTCAAGGGGAAGAAGAGCAGCCTCCAAGACACAGATACACTTGCCCAGGCCGGACTTAAACATGGCATGAAGGTGCAAATGCTTGGATCGACTGAGCAGGAGCTCGACAGGACACTGGCAGCGGAGAATGAATACCAGAGGAGGGAGCGGATACTGCGGGAGAGGGCACTGAAGATTCCTGCAAAGGTACGTTGGCAATGTTCCTGGTCCTGTTGCCTGTCTGGACGTCGATGTAGGTACGCTCAACCGGTTCGCCATCCACTTTGTCCTCGACGTACACCTTCCACCGCATCGAAGCGCTCACCCACCTACCCGAACCTGCATCTGCTCGCACACTTCTTACACGGCTAGCGAACGACCCTGCCATGCGGCACATCATGCAGAAGCATCACCTCGCCGTCGGGCTTTTAACCGAGCTTGCGCCGCACGAGCAGCCGCATCTGCTCGGTCTGAACGTCAACGCAGGCCAGGCAATCAAGCTACGGCTCCGCACCGATCGGTACGATGGTTTTCGGCTCTACAGCGACATGAGGAGGGTGCTGTGTCACGAGCTCGCCCATAACATCTGGAGTGATCACGACAACAACGTGGGTCCTTGCCCTCTTATATCATCCAGCTAGCATATTCACGTGGCATACCGCCCTGTAGTTCAAGGAGATGAACTCGCAGCTCAACCGCGATGTCGCGGAGTTCGAGCAGTCTACCACAGAGGGCACGCATTATCTCACCGGTTCAGGGGATTCGTACCAACCTTCACTTGAAGCTGAAGCACAATCCTACATTCTGGGCGGGGCGCCACAGATCCTTGGAGGCGCAGGTGTGGGCACCAGCGGGGAATCCAGGGAGGATAGGCGGAGACGGTTATTGGAGGCGACGATGAAGCGACTACAAAAGGAGGAGGAAGAACTAGAGCAAAAGTGTGGTACTGCTGCGCCATCGACTTCCATGTAATCTAAAACTGCCTCCAAGTATACTGTAGCATAGTTCCTTCCATCAAACCTTGAGGAAGCCTGAATCAACACAATAAACAGTCTCCTACCCATTCACGTTGGGCAGTTGAGGGGCAGATTCCAAGTCGTAGGGTAGTATGAGCAATGTTCTACCTTGCAACACATGTCTTCCAAATTGGGTCATCTTCCAGCACGTGTACTCAGATCCATCACACTGATCAACCTTGTTCCCCTCAACAAGGAGCTTCTTTAACCGCTACCACGACCTTCTCGAACTTTTCCACGCTCGGGAAAATAGAGAAAAACACAGCGGATGAAAGCAAAAGACCAGGCCACAGGCCGGGCAATAGCTCTCAGAGACACAGCCCCTATCGCGAGAGCGACAAGGACGGAAAAGGCTCAAGCCACAGAAGGGTGGATCCCGGGGCAGAAATGCCAGGGAAAAAGACGCCAGCACAGACAACCCCCAAAAAGGACACTGGCGGACTGCAGCACACCGCCAGTATGACAGCTAAGTCACAAGAACAGGCTCGTGACCTGCCCACACCAGCATTGACTGAAGACAACATCATGGAGGGTGATAGAAGCTGATCCAACACACCCAGACGGGAATATGCACCCCACCCGGACTCAGATGCCATGATGGCGTGACCAATACTGGAACTGAATATGCCCTCAAATGGGTGAACAAGCTGCTACAAACAGTATTGATCCATGCTGAGCTCTCCCCCTCAATAATCAAATGTGCAAACACCATCACTGATCAGCTTACCCCAGCCACAGGTGAATGCAACCCCCAACCCCATCACACCAATCCAAGCAAACCACACACCCCCCACACCAGTGACAATGAGATTCTCTAGCAGATTGTATACATACTTAACTGCCTGTCTGCATGGATGGATGCATATGAGGCCAGAACTGCACTACCACTGGGGTGTTACAAGATGCTGGGCTGATTGATTCAGAACCATTTACTATAGCAACATTACGATACAGGTGCAGTGCACTGACACTTTTTCTTTTCTTTCTTAGTCATACCCGAGATGTCCACCTATGTCTTCAGATTGTACTTTTAATGGAGGTGACCACTCAAGGACATCCACAAGCAACATGGAGACAGTCCATGATCTGTCATTTACAGTATGCTTCCTTTTGTTTATCTTTCTTCTTCTTCTCCGGACAAGATAGGGAGGGCACCCTGTTCCTGTTTAGGATCTATCTTCTAGCCTGAATCCCTACCATCACATCTTAGCTTAATGATGGACTTCTACTATACATCTCCTCATTCCTATCTATCTTTGATATACCTTTATTTATCATTCTTCATTTCTTCTCTTCATTTCTATTTATCCTTACTATATGCTGAACCCTTGATACAATGGTGAAGGTAGGCTGAACTCTCGACAACATCAAACCTTGGAGGAGGCTAGCTAGTTGCTGATGGCTAGGAGCAGGAAACCCCCTTGGTCTGTAGTACACAGAAACCTGATGATGATGAGACTCAATGGTACACTGCCTCCATGGTACTTGTAGTTATGGGCCAGGGTTGCCTATGGTGTCTTCAGCAGTTGACTATAGTAGGGAACTGGTAGCTAATGCATGTATATAAGTGATAGTGGACTAGGTCAGGCCCTAAGCTTGATCTGACTATCATCTTGGCTCAATAGGTCAGCAGTGCGAGAACTCAACAGGCACTTAGGCCTTGTCATCAGACAGGACCCCTTGATCAGTGCTCGGGCCCTCCCCTTCACTGCCTCAGACCCCTTGATTGTTGCACTCCCCTGCCTCATTGCTGGCGCTGACATCAAGTATTGTAGCATGGGGGGCCATATCACAATGCCACACCATGACACAACCACAACAACAAACACCCAATGGACAAACACACTGTGGGCCGAGCCCACCCCTCTGGGCCCAGAATCAAGCAAATGAACACCTTCCAGAAAGCCAATGGTTCCTTCCAGGAGTCGCACAAGCTCTGCTCTTCCTCCAAAAGGAAGAATGTGGGCTGGAAGGAAGGTCATGTACTCAGTCACTCAGCTTGGACAAGACACGGATGATGTGGACAGCTACAATTCAACAGCGAACTATTGTCTATGAAATAAAGCACGGTGAAAGGTGACCAGACTCTGCTTCCTCATCCTCGCTGCCCAACTTTCCCCACTCTGGAGGAACAATCTCTCCCACTTGATCAAATACAAGTCATGCAGTGAGCCCTGAGTGTGGGTCCTGGAACAAAACACCTTTGAACAGCTGGTGATGGACGGACTGGAGGTGAGAGTTCATGGCAACAAGCCCTTCACCAAGACGAGCTATCTGTAGATGGAGGAGACTGAATGAGTTGCGGAACTCATGCCAGGTGGAAGTCAATTGCCTGGAGAACTCCTCCCAGCCATTGGTCGACACCCGGTGATACGCCTGATGTTTGGCCAGGCTCTGAAAGCCTTCAAGGCCCCCAAACATCCCACCATTTTTGGCCTCTCACTCAAGCAGTTGGCCCTTCTTTGAGCATCAGCCTTACCCCCTGCCACTGTGAGCCAGCCTTTGCATGCTCATCAAGCCTTTGAATGCCCCAGAGTATCGCTCGTGTGCACCAGACCATTGCATGCTCCCACTCATCTTTGAATGTCCCCGAGCAGCCTTCAAGCACATCGGGGGTCCATTGACTGTCAGACAACCACATTGGAGCCCAAACTCCCAGGAGAGCTAGTCCACCTCAGGGGGCTGCTGCCAATGGAAGAAGTACAGTAGCTAGGCATACTGCCCCCTGGTAACAATGACAGGAGAAGTAATGCCCGCTTGGTGGCATCCTCCCTGACACAGTAAAACATGTCTCAGACCTCCTGGCCCTCCCGCTCCATTCCTGCAGCTCATGCCCCCCTCAATTCACTTGAGGATATTTTCCTGCTGACCTCATCCTCGAGTGTGCTTATAGACATGCCTGCTCTCTAAGGTAGCATAGGTGTACTGATACAGATGTATATATACTGTACATGTCCTCCTGAATAAACAAAGAAGTTTACCACCCGGAGTCAGTCTCTCAACTCCCCTTGTTGTTTGCCTAGCCTGAGTTCACTTGGAACTCCCTTTGTCATCTCTCATTCCCCTTTGCAGCATCCCCCTCGTTCTCAAGCCTCTGAAACTCAACCCTCTTGTCCTTCCTTTGCCAAGTCTACACCTTACCTGAACTCTCGATGACACCCGACAGCCCTTCAAATGTATGCCGTGACCCTTCAAGCATCCCCTGAACAAGACCCTTCACCCTGAACATGCCCAAACGTCCTCGAACAGCCCAGTGCACTTCAAGCATATGCTCACTGAGTATCTCACTTTCTCGAACCTTTCTCCCACCTTTGAATGCTTCATTGGAGCCTCAAATGACTTGACATGCTCTCGAATGTCCCATATCCCTTCAAGAATTTAGCACTCCCCTCTGACCTGTTCCCTCTTCCTCAAGCCCACACGCTCTTCTGTTCGACCTCTCAGGCCCCTTCACTTGTCTCGAAGGCATCCCATGTGGATCGAGTATCTCATTCTTACTCAGGGCACTTCATAACTAGACCACTGTAGGGTACTCAAGTACCCTGACCCTCCTTGCGCACTTTCACCCAGGCTCCACATACCGGTGTTCCACCTGGTATAGTGAGTATTAGGGTTACTTTTCCCGTGCTTCAAGGCTCGTTTGGTCGCATCACTGGAGGGAAGACAAGAAGAGTGACAGGTCTTTGTAGAGAACAGGGGGAAGAGGACCACTGAGGTCAGCAGCCTCCTGCTTGGCTTGAACATGCTTGGAAGACCAGGTGATTGCCAGGTATGGGACACCAGCTCCTTCTGGGGTGGGAGAAAGCATTTGGAAGATGGCATCAAGGTACATGATGGTATCATTGACTGGAGGGAAGGCGCAAGGGGAGGGGACAGTGATGTTGCTGTGCGTGAAGGTGCAGGCACAAGAATTGAAAAGTATGCACTGCAGAAGAAAGCATGAGGGAGCAGAGACAGGGAACTGATAAGGGGACAATGCATGATCATCCACCTAAGGCTGTGGGCCCACGCAAGCCACTCACTGGGGTTGGCTAGGACCAGAGGCAGCTTGAACTCATGCTTGTGGTGAACCATCTCGAGGAGGCGGTAGAACTGCAGTGAGTAACTGGCGGCATATGTGTTCGGTCCATGTTGAGACATTGGGGGAGTGGGGAACAAGAGAGAAAGTTGTGGGGGTGGGGGGGAAACCAGCAGTCGGGAAGGAGCGGGAGAGGCCTGGGAGGGGTTGGAAGAGAAAGAGGGGACTCGGAAGGGGAAGGAAGAGGTAACAGGGGATGACAGAAAGGGGAGGAATGAAAGGGAGGTGTAGGCAATGCATGGGAAAGGGGAGAGGGAGGAGGATAAGTATCAGAGGGAAGGAACTGAAAAAAGGGAGCTACCACGTAGCTACATCCACAAGTCTGAGTCTGCACCTTGTGCCCTGAGTAGAGTTTGAGTACTGCATACTCCCTGGGATATACCACCGCTTCCATCTATTTTCTTGACCATTCTCCTTGCTTGCCTGCTGCACTTCCTTCCAGAAGAAAACCCCCTGTAATTTCGACATTGCGCATCTTTGATATCGACCCATTGGTTTCTGTCCACCCACCTACCCCTTCACCCTCATCAATGTCTGGCGAGCATGTTCCCTCCGGTAATGTCTAACACCCAGAGACTCACAAGCACCACAATGCAACCAACCCCAACATCACATTGTGCCACAACAACCACCTCCACATCAATCATCCTGTGACCAACACACCCACCACCACACCCTGCAACTGCAAACTACAGCCCACCACCCATCCTGACTAATAATTGAGATCTGAAATGGCCCCAATGCACAATATTGACCAACAGAATGTGACATTGTTCTGACACATCAATGAGGTCCTCCAGAGCTGCAATAAGAGTAGACACATATAGGTCACAAATGTCAAATTCAACACCCAGAACAACTGCATAGTCTTCACCCATGCTGACCAGTCTGCCACTGAACTTGCCCCATTTGCAGAGAAATTCACTGAGTTCTTCATAGGGGAAAATGACATGAGGATCTGCCCTGACAAACCATGGTATAAGATTCAGATCAACAGGGTAAGTACATGGAATGATGCCACATGCAGCATACCAACCCCTGAAGACATCTACCAGGAGCTCTGAGACAACAACCCCAGCTATGTGAAGATGGAAGTCCTGGCCCTACCAAGATGGATGCACCACCCATCTGACCTCAAGGCTATCCTATCATCCTCTGTCATTATCACCATGGCCAAGAAGGAAGATGCTGACTACCTCATTAAAGATGTCCAAAACATGGCAATTGGAGGCAGGTTCACAGAGGTAAAACACTATGCTGACAAACCCCCAGTAATTCAGTGTGGCTGATACTGGAAGTTTAGCCACATATGCACATAATGCAGCACACCCAAGAAATGCCATCTCTGCAGAGACAAACACCTGGAGACTGACCACATCTGCAAAGAGTGTACAGTAGGTAAGAAAGAAGGTGAGATGCAAACTGACAACTGCCACCTGCACCAACTGCCATGGACCCCACACTGCAAACTTCCAAAACTGCCTAATATGACTGAAGGAGGATGGCACATCCAAATTGAAACTGACATGACCTCTGGCAGGTGGAACCAGAACTCCTGATGGCTGGAAAGAAGCACAGATGATGACCAAACCAAAGGGAAATAATGCAACCCATCCCTAGCACATGCGGGACTCTATGATCAGCTGCCCCAACTGCAGTGACAAGGTCACTGCATCAGCCCACACATCATGAATGAGGTGCACAGACTCATGCTCAAGAGTCTGTATTAAGATATATCTAGTCTTTACTCACAATTTCTATAAGCATCAAGACATTGTGGGCCAACTCATAGTATATAGGACTGACCCACCATTGGCCACCCTATGGTGACTGCAAAGCCACATGAGCAGCTGACCCATCCACAAGGGACAGTTCTACCATCAGCTGCTCTGCATGTGATGAGCATGTCAGATGGTTGGCCCACCCATAGTGAAAGGACATGCACCCATATTTATCATTGTGCAAAGACAGCATCAGCCAACCCATCTCTCATGAAAGGATACAATATCAGCCCCCCCCCTACTGGATGGGGACACTATACTGTTGGCCATCCCATCTCCCATGGTAGGAATGGTGCATCAGCCATTCCCTATCTAATACAGTAATTACATTGGGGGCTGACCCATTGTACATGCCCAGGACACATGATGGGCCAATCCATAGCAAGAGAGAGTTTGTCATGCATTGGCCCACCCATACCATATAGGGTTGTATCTGGGTCAGCCCACCCTTCTGCAATAGGCAATGAGACACCTTTGGCCAACCCTTACAGGATGAATAGAACACAAGATGGGCCAACCTAAGGTAGAAGGCAAATTCTACTATTGCTTCTATTACTTATATGACATGATCCAGCGGCCCACTCATATGCAAGGGCCCTCCCATATCCTCAGCCCACCTATCTACAATGGACAAACCCATCCTGTCGGCCTACATGGGGTGGCCCATCAGACATGGGCAAATTGCAGGGTGATTCATCTATAGGTATAGGGTAAACTACCTGGAGTATATGGACTGACACTCCTTGTTAAAGTGTTTTTGTGCTGTCTATAACCTAATCTGAGTTTATACCAATCTGTCTCATGAAATAATATCAGGTGTTGCAGTGTCAGAGATGCTCTATCATAGTGAAGCAGCTTGATTGTTGTGTTTCGCCACATGCCTTGCACTTCTACATTGTCACAACAGGTTGTCATCTGATAGAAGGCACAGTATAAACATATCCATGAACAGCTTCACCATGTGTCCCACCACAGCATCCATCACACTGATCAACTCATCTACCTTTCCCTCCAGTTTGTAATTGCACCCACCTGTCACCTCCATCTCCCACACCATCATCCAGGTGCCTATCCCTACCATAGCATAGTACTGATTGATCAATGAGAGGACAACTCCCAGTTGGACCTGGGTCTGACTCAAAATCTTGGCACAGCTGTCCACCTGCAATGCAAAGTCCTTCACTAAGATGCTATACATCTGGTCATCCTTCTCATTTTTAAAATTCAGGCAGCCCATCCTCATTCAGATGCATCTCTCTGAGCATCAGGAGGATATTTGCCCCCATCAGTGCCAGTTGTCCCTCTCTGAGGTCCTACCCAACATTAGCATCCATTCATGCCTACTTTCTTTCTCACTCACCATTCAGTTCACATGCTGCTGCCTAGCCTTTGGCTGCACCACCTCAGGCTCCTGTTGTTCCTCTAAACACCCTGCAAATCCCTCTTATCATGAACCACACCATCTTGTCAGATGATGACACCATGTGTCATCACAACTGTATTTGTGACTGCAACTGCAACTGTGACCATAACTGCAACCCCAGTAACTGTGAATGTCTAACGGCTGCTCTTTGGAGATCTTCAGCCCATCATAGATATACATGTATGGGCTCACACACCTGGCTTGCAACACTGCTGTCTCCACTGGTCCTCCATGGTGAAGCTGCACCACTATCTGTTCCCCTGTTTTCTGCAGGGCAATCATTGAGGGGCATACAGGGCTTAAGGCTGTATTTTAACCTGCACAATCTGTATATATGGAGGGTACATCTCAATGAACCATAACATATGCTCTGCCACCTGTTGTCCTCCTAGCATCACCACAATGCCCACAATAGCATCTGTATTGCCTTCCTGCAGTGACCAGAGCACTGGTGTTCATCTTCCACAATCTCCACTGAGGGCATATCACTGGTAATCTCATTGAACACACTCACAAATCACCATAACTGCCCATTCACCAGTGACTCAACTGCCCAAACTGGATTCAGAAGCACTATGGTGCCAAACTGTCCAGCAATAAGCACAGGTGGAAATGGCCCTTGCAATGGAAATCTCACTGCATTGTAAAGCATGAGCAGATGACCCCTTTCTGTCACCTGGTGCTGCACCTGGTTCTTTCATTTGGTAAACTCTGTGCACATTTCTTTCAATTTCACTTGATGTCCCCCCTCTGTTCATCCCTCAAAATCCTTTACATATGTGGGATTACACATGAAGGCATTCTGAAAGAACTCAAATTTCCACTTGCAGCCTCCTGACTGCTCATCTTGCTTCTTCCAGTCCTGTGAGAACTTAATCACTTCTACCCTTGGCAGCACTGACAGCACAACTGCATTGCCTGTCTGTGCCCACTCACTCTCCACTATTGCCTGGAGCCATGTCAATCATGTGCATATATGCCAGTCAACACCCCACCTGAAGTTGTGCATACAGCTGCCATGAAATATCTTTTATCTCATTGCACTCTATCCCAGCCACAACCAGCACACTTATCTTGGCATGGCCTCCTGTGTAACCTTCCACTAATTCTGATTATAGTTGATCAGTGCCCAGCACTATGATGGAACACTGGTATGTGGAGCTGAAGTGAGAATGAGAATGCACTAAGAGTGCAGGGTACTTGAGCACCCTAGGGCAGTCTAGTGTGAAGATGCTAAGTAAGGATGAGTTCACTACACATGTAAGATGCCTTCAAGACAGACAAGTGTGCCTGAAAGGTCAAACAAAGGAGCACAAATGCTTGAGGATGGGTGAGGATGTTCAAAAGGGAGAGGGAATACTTGAAGGACAAAGAGAATGCTTCAAAGGACAGAGGGACTTATCATAGGCACCTAGTGTTTGAAGGTGCCTGAGAGAGCAAAACAGAGGTTCAAAGGACTGAGGCTGAATGTTAAAGGTTTGAGAATGTAGAGGACTCTGTGAAAAGATGAATAAGAGGGTCAAGCATTGAAGGCTCAGAAATGAGGGCAGCTCTGTGAAGAGGGATGAGGTAACAATGGGGAGTTCTGAGTGAAATCAGTGAAACTTAAGCAAACAATAGATAGACTTGAGAGTAAAACTCTGGGGGAAACTTCTCTGTGTGTTAGGAAAAACAGGTACAGTATATATACATGAGGGTAGGTATGCCTACTCTACTCTAGAGGTCTGATGTGTCTACAAAAAGTTCAAGGATGAGCTCAGCAGGGGGGATTCCTTTCAAAGGGACCAACAAGCATGGAAGGGAAGCATGAGGGGCAGGAGGGCTGAGACATGTTTTACTATGTCAGGTAGGATGCCACAAAGTGGACTTTGCTTTTCATGTCATTATTGCCAGGGGGTAGTATGCCCTACTACTGTGCTTCTTCTGGCAGGTGTGGTCACTTAGAGCAAACCAGCTCATCAGGGAGCTTAGGCCTTGATGTTGTCATCTGAATGTCGATGTGTGCCCAATGTACTTGAAGGATGTTTAAGGGGATGAAGGTCACATGCTTAGCTGGCCACATTGGTCACAGTCAGTCATGCCCAAGTGACACTTAAGTGTATTTGAAGGTGCATTGGGCATGTGAGGGTCCAGTCATGGTGGCAGGGAGTAAGGGCAGTGCTCAAAGGAGGGCCAACCACTCAAACAAAAGGCCAGAAATGAAGGGGTATTTAAGGGCATATGTCATTTTCAGAGTGTGGCCAAATGTCAGGCATATCACTGGGTTTGTGCTACAACACCTGTCCCAATCATCAGCATATGCTGAAATCTCCTGCACAGCCTGGCCAGCTATATGATGACTGGCTGAAAATGCCCTCTGTTGTATTGCACACTGAATCAAACACCTAACCACATCATCCCCCTTACCACAAACTATCTGACACAGCTTGCAACCACCAGGACATACTCTGGAAAGTCTCTGACTTCCTGTGGAAGATTATGCATAATGCCCTTTGATGTTTGAGTATGGTGATTAAATATGAAATTAAATACAAACCACAATAGTCCAGGACTAGCCAGTCCTGAACAAGGTCAGGATTTGTCCTGTTGTTCAAGGTGTAGTATCCTAATCTAACTTAAATACTACCCTAAAGATAATACCAATGTAGTAGAATATAAAGGTGTTGAGTAAATCAACTGAATAGAATGATTAAGTATGTATGTGGCTTTATCCTAGTCTAGATCCTATAATAAATCTGTGAGCCTTCTATAAGGCTCTCTCTGTTACTATGTGGTGTCCTGTATATACTCCTATGGTCAACTGTATGACCAGTCTTGCTGCCAATTGTATGGTCCTAGGTAAGAAGCATGATGTAAAAGCTAGAGTCACCAGTTGTGACTAGTATACTGCAGCACTAAGTTGAACTACTGACTGTTCAGTAGCCTTAGGCTGAGAGGGGATACACCAATAACAACACCCCTCCCTTCCATTCCTTCTCTTCCAGCCCCTTCCTGTTGTCCCCCATTACCTCTCCCTCTCCCCTCTAAGTGCCCTCTTTTCCTTCCTTCTTCTTCCAGCCCTCTCTCACCTCCTCCTGACTTCTGTTTTTCTCCACCCCAACTTCCCCCCTCTTTCTTCAATCTCCCCAATGTCTCAACTACCCCATATGCTGCCAGCTATTCACTGCAGTTCTACTACCTCCTTAAGCTAGTTTGCCATGAGCACAAGTTTGAGTCGCCTCTGGTCCTGGCCAACCCCGGCGAATGGCTTGTGTGGGCCCATGGCCTCAGATGGATGATTGTACATCATCTCCTCCTTTTGACTCCCTGCATCCACCCCCTCACACCTTCTTCTTCTGCAGCATATACTTCTTGACTCTCATGCCCATGCCTCCATGCACAGTGACATCACTGTGCCCTCTCCTCGCACCTTCCCTCCAGTCAACAACACCATCATATACCTCAACACTGCCTTCCAGACACTTCCTCTGGCACTGGAAGGGGCTGATATCCTGTACCCATTGATTGTCTGGTCTCCTGAATGCATCTAGGCTGAACAGGAGGTTGCCAACCTCAGTGGCCCTCTCCTATTTAGCTAATGGAAGACCTCAGTGAATGTGAGCAAATGAGACTAGTTATTGAGTATGTACCTAATAGAAGACTAAGGTACATGTCAGTAAAGTAAGACTATAGTGAATGTATGGCTTACCCTCAGTCAATGTAAGTGAACGAGACTGAGGGAGTCAATCATGTAGTGAGCAATGTAATGTGCATGTAGAGCACTTAATTACTATAAATGAGAGACAATAGTATATGTGCTATTGTGCCATATTAGAGTCCTTGAGCATTCTTCTAACATCTCCCACCTGTTGTCTATGAGGACCCATTATTCTTCCTGTCCTCCCTCCAAGTGTCAACTAATGGCTGGGAGGAGTTTTCTGGGCAACTGGCTTCTACCCGGCATGATGTTCCATGACTCATTCAGTCTCCTCCATCTTAAGATCACTCATAATTGGGAAGGACTCATCACTGTGAACTCTCACCTCTGGTCCATCCATCACCAACTGTTCAAGGGTGTCTTGTTCCAGGACCTGAACTCAGGGCTCACTATACAACTCATATTTGATTGAGCAGGAGAGGTTGCTCCTCCTGAGCAAGGAGAGTTGGGTGACAAGGATGAGGTTAAAGAGGCAGAAGCCCATGGCCTCCTGCCATGCTCTATATTGTAGACCATAGTTCACCTATTGAATTGTAGCTGTCTGTGTCTTGCCCATCAAGTCCATCAAGTGCAAGCTAAGCAACTGAGCCCACAACCTTCCTTTTGGCTCACACTTTTCCTTCCAGAGGAAGAGCAGAGCATGTGCAACTCCCAGAAGGAACCATTGGCCTTCCAGAGGGTATTCATTTGCTCCATTCTGGGCCTGGAGGGGTGGGCTTGGCCCACAGCATTTGGTCATCTGGTCCATTTTGCACAAATAGTTCCTTCCGGAAGGAAGGTCACACTGGCTCATACTGTTGGAAGAGACCCCAGGGCCTCTAGAAGGTATCAATTTACCTTATTTTGTACCCTGAAAGGTGGGCTTTGTCATGTCCTCTTCTAAACAAGAGAACAAACCTTTGTCCAATGTGGATGAATGACTATATCCTAAGGTCCTAACAGGCTTGATCCCAAGGTCCTTCCTTCCTAGTTGGCACAATCAGCACTAGAGATGACTTCTTCATCAGGAGGTGGAGCACTCCTACACTTCCAACACCTCTGGATGCTAGCACACTTGTAGTGCCTAGTTGGAGAATGATACTGTCTGTCCCCAACCAGGAAACAAACTAATGACGTGTCCTGCATATGTGCAATGATACACCTGGCATTCGGCCAAGCTCTGAAAGTCTTCGAGGCCCCCAAACAACTCACTGTTTTTGAACTTTCGCTCAAGCAGTTGGCTCTCCTTCAAGCATCAGACCAACCCCCTGCCACTGTGAGCCAGCCTTTGGGCGCTCGTGGAGCAGTCAAATGCCCCCAAGCATCACTCGAGCACACTGGACAGTCAAACGCTTCCACTCATTATCGAGCATTTTTGGTCAGTCTTTGAACACATCGGGGACCCATTGGCCCTCGAATGATGGCATTGGAGTCTGAACTCCTGGGAAAGCTAGTACACTTCAGGAGTCTGCCACTGACGGAAGAAGCACAGTAGCTAGGCATGCTGTCTCCTGGCAACAACAACAGAAGAAGCTATGCCTGCCCTGCGGTGGCCTTCCTGACATGGTAAAACATGTCTCAGGCCTCCTGGCCCTCCTGCTCCATTCCCGCACCTCACGATCCACTCGATTCAGTCGAGGGGAATCTTCCTGCTGACCTCATTCTCGGGCATGTTCATAGACACGCCCGCACTCTAGAGTAGAGTAGAAGTACTGGCATTAGTGTATATATACTGTACCTACTCTCCCTAATAATCAGAGAAGTTCGCCACCCAGAGTTAGTCTCTCGACTCCCCTCGTTGTTCACATAGCCTGAGTTCACTCGGAACTCCCCTCGTCATCTCTTGTTCCCCTTTGCAGTGTCTCTCTTGTTCTCGAGCCTCCGAAACTCGACCCTCTCACCCTTCCTTTGACAAGCCTACACCTTACCCAAACCCTCGACAACACCTGACGTCCTGTTGAACATACACCACGCCCCTTTGAACATCCTCCAAACAAGATCCTTCTCCCTGAATGCACCTGAATGTCCTCAAGTGGCCCAGTGCACTTCAAGCGCACCCCCACTGAGTATCTCACTCTATCGAACCTTTCTCACACCCTCAAACACTTCGTTGAAGCCACAAATGACTTGACACACTCTCGAACATTCTGTATACCTTCAAACATTTGACTCACCCCATCGAACATATTTCCTCCTCCTCGAGCATTTTCGCTTCTTCACCTAGCCTTTCGGGCCCATCTGACTGTCTCAAAGGCTTCCCACATGGATCGAGTGTCTCATCCTTACTCAGGGCGCCCTCATCTTAGACTGCTGTAGGATACTTAAGTACCCTGACCCTCCTTGTGCGCTTTTGCCCAGGCTCCACATACCGGTGTTCCACCTGGTATAGTGAGTATTGGGGTTTCCTTTTCCCGTGCTTCGAGGCTTGTTTGGTCACATCAGTGAACAGCACCTTCTTTTTAATGGAAAGAGAGGGCTTGTCTGTAGACCAACAACATTGGCATACCTGTGTGAAGACCATTGATACACCTGGCATTCAGCCAAGCTTCGAAAGTCTTTGAGGCCCCCGAACAACCCACCTTGTGCTCGTCAAGCCTTCGAACACTCCCAAGTGTCGCTCAAGCACATCAGACCGTCAAACACTCCCACTCACCCTCAAACATCTTTGAGCACATTGGGGGCCCATTGACTCTTGAACGATGGCATTGGAGTCCGAACTCCCAGGAGAGCTAGTCCACTCTGGGAGGCCACTGCCGACAGAAGAAGCACAGTAGCTAGATGTACCATCTCCTGGTGACAACAACAGAGGAAGCCATGCCCACCCTGTGGCATCCTCCCTGACATGGTAAAACACATCTCAGGCCTCCTGGCCCTCCTGCTCCACTCCTGCACCTCATGCCCCTCTTGATTTGCTCAAGGGGATCTTCCTGCTGACCTTATCCTTGAGCACATTTGTAGACATGCCTGCCCTCTAAGGTAGTGTAGGCGTACTTGCATGTATGTATATATACCATACATGTCTTCCCTGAATAATCAGAGAAGTTTACCACCTGGAGTCAGTCTCTCAACTCCACTCACTGTTTGCCTAGTTTGAGTTCGCTTGGAACTCCCCTCATCATCACACATTCCCCTTTGCAGAGCCCCTCTCATTCTTGAGCCTTCAAAGCTCAACCCTCTTGTTCCTCCTTCACCGAGTCCACCATCTTCCCAAGCCCTCAATGCTCTGCCACAGCCCTTCAAACAGCTATTGGGTGTAACATCTTAGCCCAAGCACTCCCGAATGACCTTGGGCAAACCAGTGCACTTCGAGTGCTCCTTCGCTAAGTGTCACTTCCTTCTGAATGTCCCTTTGTACCCTCAAATGTCTTTCCATACCTTTGAACATCTTCTTGTACCTTCCAAATGTCCCTTCACATCTTCGAATGACCTTACACGTGGTTTGAACACCCCTCATGTTCCCAAACACTCGGGACACCCCATCAAATATCCTCCTCTTCTTTGAGCACTCATGCTCTTCTGTCCAGCCTCTTGGGCCCCTTCACCTGTCTTGAAGGCTTCCCACATGGATCAAGAACCTCATCCTTACTCAGGGCATCCTTGTACTAGACCGCCATAAGGTACTCAAGTACCCTGACCCTCCTTGCATGCTTTCGCCCAGGCTCCACATACTGGTGTTCCATCTGGTATAGTAAGTGTTAGGGGTTCTTTTCCCATGCTTTGAGGCTCATCTGGTTGCATCACTATCTTCTGGGGTTGACACTAGCAGATATGTATTGCCTTCCAGTTGAAGTATTGGGATATCTCCAGAGCTGGGCTGTCAAAGTGAAGCTAAGAGTAGGAGTGAGATGAGGTATGATTAACCAGGTCGAGCTTGAGCTCAAGCCACTAAGTTTATTGGTATATATACACATCTGGATCAGAGTGCCAGTCCGAACAACCTTGTACAACCTATCTGACTCATTGGTGTGTGAATGAGGTAAGGCTATGGAAAGTTAAAGGGAAGAGGAAACAAGGCACTGTGGCCATATAGTACAGAGATCGCATCATAATTATAAGGCTATGGAATGATGGGGTGGGTGAAGGGTATGGAGGCAGTGCAAGGGATGGGTACTGTTAGCGAGGCGCAGCAGTGCACAGATTGAGTCATATCAAATAGAAACAGTGTCCATGAGAACTGAGAAGGATAAGCAAAGAAAAAGATAAGCCCCCAATGTAGCACACCTGAATAAGCAATTGTAACAGGCTTGGCCCACAATGTGTCAGGCCCCTGAACATGTATAAATCTGGGATCTGGTGGGCACTCTATGGTGAAGAAAAGCCACACAGTGAGAGCCCCCACAATTAGAAGACATCCTGACAGTCAGTCTACATCAATGGACAGATGCAACAGGCATGCAGAGTGCAGGTGCCAAGCAGCTCTGGCAAGTGCTCATCTCTGACTCAGCATATCTGGTGTGAAAGCTACAATGTGAATGCCAAATCAGACATGCTAATGACCCCACCTGAGAATTTGCCCCACAGGAAGTTGATAACAGATGGCACTGTATGGTCAAACACTGCCTTTTACTTGACCAGAAGTCCACATGATGTGAGGTATGCACCTCACTCTAAGCTCAAAAACCCTCATTTTATAGGTTTCCTCTTTACTTCCAGGATTCATACCTTTTTGGTATGTTCTGTTCCCTCTGAGTACACTCATCTTCCTTCTGGTACAAGTTCCATTCCTTCCAAGTTGATGTATGCTCCCTCCAGGGCAATGTTTTGATTATTTCCATAATTGAACATGTACTATACAGTAGCCACCTTCCTTCTGAGGGGGCTTGTGCTCCCTCTAGGGTGAGGTTTTGATGATTTCTTTGTTTGGATAAGTACTGTATTCTTATATAACCACTAGCATACAAGCCTGCCTCTGGCAGCAAACAATACAGTTTTTCCCCCTCCCATCTTATGCAGCAGCTTGAAGCTTCAAAACACATCACTTGATGGAGCAGGGTACAAAGCTCTCCTCTGGGTATACAGAGATAGGGACCACAATCCCTCCGAGTTTTGGGACCACATCCCCCTGAGTTTACTTCAACACCACAAGATAGGGACTGCAATCCCTCTGAGTTCACCTTCTGCACCTCCAGCTTTTCCTTCAGTAACACTTTCACTTCACAGTTCCTGGACATGACCCAGTGCATGAGAAATCAAGCCTCCAAGTTTATACCCTAGCAAATGAGAAATCAACCACCCAAGAACATGATGACATGACAACATGACAACATGAGAAAGCAAGAACAAAAAAACAAGAAAACCAAGAGCTGAGAACATTCAAAAGAAAGAGTGAGCACTCTGAAAGGAAGCTATCACCCCTGGAGGGAACACAGAGGTCAGGCAAGTCACAGTGGACACTTCAAAATGAGCCCACACCCCTTCCTTGACCTTTCCACATTACAACAACCCTCTACCAGAAGAGTTAGCCCCTCAGACAAACATATTGCTAGTGCTGTCAGATGCACTTCTGATCCCACAGTGATCCTGCTTTGGCCACCAAGCCTTATGATGTAAGATGGTTCTCCACACATGGAGTGATACCCTAAAGAATGAGGACACACTCCCTGATGACTGGACCTGGTCACAAGAGGTTTTAGTGGGTAGAGTCCACCCTGACAGGCTATGGCAATCAGCAGGACAAGTCCCACATGAGCTATAAATTGGCAGTGTGTAAAAGCATTTTTCCTCTAGCCAGTGCAGGGTTTCCCCACTGCCAAGCTGGCATGGTGTGGCTAACCTATTGTTAGTTGATGCTTTGGCCTTCCAAAAAAAACATCTGTCTTCCAAATTGGGTCATCTTCCAGCACATGTACTCAGATCCATCACACTGATCAACTTCCCCTCAACATGTGCTGGAAAATCTGGCTGATCTGGAAGATATACCCTACGTGGTAGAATAATGGTTCTACTTCGTATTCATAAACTCTCAGTGTCACCACAACTGAATAAGAAAGTGCACAACAAAAAGGGTTAGTTGGTCTGCTGAGAGCAGAGGAAAAGTTAAGTGGCCAACGCCGGGATCGAACCGACGACCTTGGCGTTATTAGCACCACGCTCTAACCAACTGAGCTAGCCGGCCATATTTCGTATTGAAATTAGTTTTTGTATATACTGTATCAAGCCGGGATCCCATCCACCCTACTCGGTCATCCGGGACCGCATGCTTGCCCATCCGAATGCTCTTGATTTTATGCAAGCAGTTCGGGAGACTGTACATGAGTACCAGACATGGGCTTTGAGCACTCAGAGGCGACGCGGTACAGTCGCCCAACGTTTTCTTATGATGCATACCTATGACAAGTGGAAGGAGTTTCAAGGCCGAGAATTCGCTCTGGAGTACCTCGTTGGTTAGCTATGCACTACGCTATTATACCACAGCCATGTCTGACCACAAGCCAGAACGCGTGCAAGACTTCTTGATCATTGCTTGCCAGATATCTCAACAGGCGGGTAATGCCTCCCGTCACATGTCCTGGAACGCGCTCGATACATTGCGATGGGACATGGTCGGCTTGGTGAGTCGAGCATGATATAGATATCATGGGAGGAAACCCTTTTCAAGGTCTGTGTGTGTCTCTTACCTCTCTACATCCATATTGAGATGCAACTGTAGCACATCAAATATGTCGCCATATGATGCTCCTGCCTTGCATCGGTAAGAGAGGTCATCCTTTTGGATTTGTGCTGATTCCTGGCCCTAGGCCCCCGGGGATTCAACACCCCACTTCCCAGCTGACTGTCGAGGAGGCCCTCATCGTCTCAGAGAAGTATAGGACACTCTGCCTCCAGCGTGAGGTCCTGCGTCAAAGTTTGCAAGAAGGATCTGATGACTGGCGTGAGATCATGGTGCGTTTGCGTCACTACTTTCTCTTGTAGCCTCTCTCAGTAACACCACAGGATGATCTGTCCGACAGTGACCGCGAATTCATCGTGGAATTGGAGAAAGCCACTGGGGCTGACCAGATGTGTGCCGCTTTATATGCTCGTATTCGCAAGCGCGCAGTGCGCGCGCTGTCTGATCTGCGCCATGAACACAACAAGAAACAGCGCTTGGAACGTCACACGCATGCACGGCCCATCACCCTAGACGACATCGAAGCCCGTATGCGTGCTGCCGAGCAACCTGTGGATATCATCGCCCTCCTCCGTGGGGCTGTGCTAGAGGACAGCGAAGAGTCCATCAAACCAGTGATAACATGCAGCGAGAATGCCAAGGTTGCCCCTGAGGACGGGGAACGGGTCCAGGCTGCGCGGGTCGCATTGATGAAGTACGCCCCTCAGTGTTCTATCCTATTCATATTCATCTCCCCCAGGGAACTTGTGGACTACCAGGCCGCTCATGATGGGCCTCAGATCTGCAAGATGTGTGCTGTCGACACCACTCTGCCAGAATATCAGCGCGACAAGGTGTATCGATCACTCTGGCACTTGAATCACCACTTGGAGTCCTGGCATCGCCCAGGCTCTCACCGCCTCCGCATGGTTCACCCTCTCACCGTGGACATGTTTTACGGACCACTCGTCACACACCCTTTCTATCTCAAAAGGAAAGAGGACTTTCTCTCAATTTTGCTGTAGTACGTCTCACTGTGCGTTGGATCACACCAGTTCATCACTACACTCGAGCAAAAATTGGTGAATGTTTGCACATGTTAACAATAGGTATAGAGTTTGCATCTGATCTAATCATATGTAACAAAAAGTTAAGAGTTAAGAACACCATTATTCTTATTCGCGCTCGGACAAACAGTTGTTACAATCTGCAACCTGTTTTCAAAAATCACATCTTGTCGCATTTGGTCGATCTCTTACTGCGAATATGCAAGTGGTGAAGAGCGAGAATGTAAGTATTGAGTTGCAACAGTGGGACGGCGAAGGTGCCTAGACCCCAGGTGTAATCGGGGAGCGATCTTATGGCTCTTGATTAGAGCCTTAGAGGTCTGGATTACAGTTCGCTCAAATAGCGCTCAGTGTCCGACCTACAAAAGTCTGTGCATACATCATGCCGCCGCGCGGCGCGTGCTAGACTGGGACGCGACCCGCCTCCTCGGCTTTTATGAATAATTATCGATGTCTAGGACCACTTCGCGCCGTGGCCCAGGACGACAAGACCAGACTCAACTGCCGGCCCTCCTCACTACTCTCGACTACCCGGAGCATACCCGTTCAGTGCTCGTGATTTTGGATGATTGTTGTATTTAAAATCATGGACCTGTGGGTTTCGGGACTTTGTCTCCGCTGTGGACCTGAGTCTTACTACAGCAATACTCCTTCAAGTAGACAGTTGTGCACGTACAGTGGCTCAATGACCACCATATGTGAGTCTTCTCATCCTTTTATTGAGTGCTTGTACACTATCAATCATGGAGACAGGTAGCATGCGCTGCAAGGAATTGGGCCCCATACTTGAAGAGTGCTCAGTGGAGCAATGCTCTGAGTCACCGGAGTGGCAAGTTGTACTCTCGTCATACAGCTACTGGCCAATGCTAATGATATTCATGCGTAGTCTTAGATCGCAGAGGCTCGGGAATTCGGAACACCGGTAATGGATCCAGCACCGAGGCGAAATTCAAATCGCTCGAGTGGACTAGGCTGCGGCTGTGATGTGACACAGTTGAATAACTATTAGTAAACCATAGATATGGGACTGCTGTTTCGCCATGTACAAAATAAAGATACAATTTTCTTGACCTGCATATTGTAAGCATTATTGACGACAACAACATTAAGATCGAGACCCCGCTGGTGGTTTTGCTAGCAATTCTTCTATTGGATGTCAGCTCATGCAATGATTGTGCTAGGGTTAACAAGTTTCTTTTGTTCGCATGGTGTGCATGAATTCGACGCCTTGTAATTGAATATAAGACGAGTAACTAATGTACATCTTACATCGCTTGCAGAGTTTGTTTAAGGCCTCGGGGCCCTGTGACGCCATGTATTGCAGGCTCAATTGTTACACCTCTTACACCAAATGCTCTAGATACAATCCCGTATACATGGCTATGTAAAAAATCCTCGAGAGTAGTGATGTTCGCTTCGTGCGACTGTACATATATCATCCCACCCCGCGGACTGCTTAGAGCGACAACCCATCCTTTCTTTTGTTCACCGTGCTTCGTTCGCCGGACAGCTGTCTTTGACCTTCGGCGAACAAGTTATCTACAACTATGCCATCGTCTGAGACCTCAGGCAGCTCCGATGATAATCCGGCCCTGGATGTGGATTATGTAATCTACTCACCTACACCTACGGACTGAATCCCGATGTTGACATTACCGTCATTCAACCCGAATCATTGCACACTATGGCCCCATCTAAACGATCCACATCATCTGCTACACAGCGCGCTTCTATGAAGCAGGGTACTCTTGGCTTTACTGCTGGGAAACGCAGAGTGTCCAGCGTCGACCTGGCCACAGGCAAGGCGTCCCGGTCCTCCTCGAAGCCTTCACCCTCCGCTGAGCCAGCTAGTTCCGATATAATCAATATTGCAAGCAGCGACAGTGACCATGATTCTCTCAGCTACAGTATTGAGAGCGACAACGGTGACCAGGCCACACGCAAGGGCAAGAGGACAACTCCGGACAGTATCGACGAGAGCGAGGATGAATCTATGCCTGCACCCAAGAAGAGGAGGCTGCGGAATGCAAACAGCAGAGGGGTATTCGGATTACGAAACAGGACGGAAAACAGGAAGAGCGAGGAGAGCACGCTTGCAGCGAAGGCCAAGGGCAAGCGAACCCAGTCTCAAGCGAGCTTGGAGCCAAGGAAGGAGAAGACCGAGTTGGCTGACCTGCCAAAGGACGGGCGGTGGACAAAGCACTATGGTGTTGTGCGGGAGAAAATGGGGAATCTCGAGCCGGGTGAGCAATGCCCTTCCTAATGTTTTTCGCAGTATTCGACCAATGGTGGGGTGCTGCATGCGCTCTCCGGCGACTGTATGCACGTCGCTTGCAGTGCGCCAGCCTTCCACACGCGGGGGGTTCTGCCTACAAGTGTCTTATCTATAGCTGGGTTCCTGAGAGAGCGGATGGAAATGCTCGTTATAGTAGAGCACCGCGGCTTCGTGTTCAAAAAGCACACCCTGCTATAATTTCCGTGCATCGGCCCTTTGCTTGCTTCTGAGATAAGTCACGGCCTCATGCTGATGCATGCTTGAACAACAGTGCACGATGAAGGGAAGTCACCCGTTGACCATATCCTCCACGTCTTCGACATGTAAGTGCACACGTGCCTTGCTTACCTGTGTCCTGAATGAAAACACTCTTAGGTCATACGAGTATGGTCCATGCATAGGCGTCACCCGTTTGGAGAGGTGGGATCGTGCCGAGGCACTTGGTCTCCACCCGCCTCCTGAGGTATGTCTTCTCACTTGTACGCCCACAGTCATCTCTCAGCTCTGGGTCCAATTGTCTAGGTGAAAGAGATTCTCTTAACAAAGGAAGGCAGCGAGGACCCCCGCTTCTCCGAGTCTGCCTTCTACGGAGAGGTCTAGTCTCGTTTTCATGTTTTCCTTTCGTCTCGCTTGCTCTGCTTCATCGACCACTGCTCGTCTCCTGTGTCTTCTCGACTACTTCCTCAACTGTTTGCAATGTTGTACCATACCGACCTCCACCTGTGCTACAAGGACCGAACCGATTGGTAGTTATACAACCGACCGGCAAGAGAAACAGTGAGACTCTAGCTATAAACAGACGTCTGTAAATAGCCATGAATACGGAAATCACCATGTCGTCAGGTAACGTTCCACCATCCGCGCTTCTTGCCGATGGGCTAATCCCCACTCATGCCACGGGCATCTGTCTCCGCGGTATCAGGCGAGATATGATTGGCCTGTACTTTAAGCAGTACTGTTGTCCAATGGCGAACGCCTCGCCTTGATTTCTCTTCACTGTTGCCACGACTGCAACTCGCTGTCCTTACCGGCGCACATACACCATCCCGTCCCACGCACTGCTTAGGCGACAACCCATCCTTTCTTTCATTCGCCGTGCTTCGTTCGCTGGACAGCTGTCTTTGACCTTCTCACTTTGACGAACGAGTTGTTCACTTTTATGTCTTCATCTGAGAGCTCTGGCAGCTCTGACGACATTCCGGCCCTGGTCGGATGCACGAATTCTGGTTCCCAATCATCGTTCACAGCACTGAAGCATCCATCAATTGTTCAAGCTGGCAGTGAGGGGTCGCGGCCGCAGTTTCCCAGTATGAGCATCCCTCCCACTTCACCCACGTCCCCGAAGCGTCCGACTGCAACGCTACGGTCGCCTGTAACGAAGACCCTGGTTGCTCCGCTTTCGCCAGGCGAACCCAGGCAGCGTTTCCGGGCAGCCGTGCATCGCGTTATAACCATGCGCAGGGCTTCCACGATGATGGTCGCCGGGCGTATTGGTGCAGAGCCGGGCATCGACCCCCGTCGCGCGAGCGCGAATGCCCACTACGGGCACATCCGGCAACAGTGCGTCATTGAAGTCGTTGATTACTCCGTGACAAAGTGCAGCGTCGGACGGATGACGAACAAGGAGCTGATCGCTATGTTGGCGTCGCCGCAGGCGAGCATGCGGGAGGCATGGGCGCGGGTGAGGTGGATCAACGTTGGTGGAATAAGTTGGGACGTGCTAAGCTCCCTGGCGTTGAGATACGGTGCGTTAAGAGACGATGCGTAGTATCTTAGGTAATATAACTTACATGTACCATAGATATGCATCCGCTCGCCATTGAGGACGTGATACACCAGCACGGTCGCAACGCCCGTTCCAAAGCTGACTATTACTCACAACATCTCTTCCTTCGCCTCCTGTGCCATCGACTAGGAGCGGAAGACGAATGGATGGAACCCAATGCGACGCTTGCGCATAGCGGCACCATCGACATAGGTACCATGCCGCGCTCAGAGTCGCCTGAGCAAATGGAGGAGTCAGACTACGAGGGCAAGACCTTGGACGACGAGCACACTGTATACGGAGGCTCCTCGAGGTTCTCGACAAAGCGGCCTTGCACTACGAAACACGCTATGGGGGTACAGGACATTGAGATGCGTGGAAGGCGGTTGTGGCTGGATACACAAACGTCAGGGACACCGCCATTGTTTTCTGCGCATCAGAAGGTGAGCGATCGACGCCAGTTAACATGCGACGTTGGATAGTTCATGGCCTGCAGAAGCACCTATCACATGATTGGAGGCTCCTTCAGAAGTTGAAGCGAGAGTACGAGGATCGGGTCAACGTCACGATCAATCCGGTCTGTATATTCCTCTTCCGCGATGGTATGTGTGCATCACAGATGTACTCGGTCTACTTCTTGTCTTCATTGGCTTCTATATTATAGGCACGGTTGTCTCAATATCAAAAGGTCTGTTGAGACAGCGCCAACGATGAGCTTCAGGAAATACTGATAGCCATTGCTGATCACGCTCAGAGTCAGATCTGGACTTCACCACGCCGATCCGAGAACGACTGCGCCAGTCCGACACTGGTCTGCGGAAGAGCGCTGATCCCTCATTGCTCGTCGAAAGTCTCATTGACTTGAGTGAGCGCTTCTGATGTGCATGCACGTTAAAGAGTATGGCTCACCATGTATCATTGGAGTTGTGGATCAGGCGCTCGAGGTCGTCGACGAATACCAGGGCAAGATCCTCAAGCTTGAGCGGGACGTACTTCTGCGACCGAACATGAAGACTGTCACAACCCGTACATCTTACGACACCCCAAGACCGAGTCCACGCACGCTGACGCGCTTGTAGTTCACATGCTTCAAGGCGATCTCACCCTGCACAAACGCACACTCGAACCAATCAAGACACTCGTGTACGGTTTGCGCCGGTACGACGCCGACCGTGCTGCGGCCATATTGGCGAACGAAGGTAGGGACTGGGATGTGGCTCCGAAACCGAAACCGGCCGGGTTCATGAGCGAGAAGTCAAGGACGTATCTCGTGCGTACCGAGCCGATTTAATTGACACCATAGATCTGATCGGAAACGAGGCAGGCGGATGTGTACGACCATATGGAGTACATCCTCATGAGCTTGGACATGTTTACGGGCATTAGCGATAACCTCATCAACTATACCTGCAATGTACGCGCATTAATCGGGTTCCGTCGATACTGTAGACTGATTGTTTCAGATGGTATCGTACCAAATGAACGAGGGCATGTAAGTCCGTTCGTTGTCCTGTGGACCATGCGGCTTACCTACGCTTCAGGCGTCAGCTGACATTAATCACGATAATATTTCTTCCGTTAACGTTTCTCTCTGGATATTTCGTATGTATCGCTACGGAATACTACTGAGAGCGTGCCACTAAAGAAGCCACAATGCGAAGGGAATGAACTTCACAAAATTTTGGGCTGTCCTGGATGACAACCACAGTGATCTGCTGTGCGTCTTTTACCGACATTTGTGGTGCAACTGTTCACCAAATCGCGGCAGATTCTGGGAGATTGCAATACCCATCATGGCTGTTGTAACACCACTGTTCATGTGGCCAGACTTAAAGCGGATGGGAAAGTATGCATATAAATGCTTCATTGGGTGACAGATCAACAAGGTGTGCCACACTCTTGGCTTGTGGTGGCACAGCTTACAAGTATCTAGGGTCATAAGCCCAAAGATTGGCATTGAGTTAGCTGGCTCAAAGGTTCAATACTTCTTTGGGAGTTTAGAGCCCTACATATTGTCTACATTAATGCCCTCAGGAGACTGAGTGGGAGGTTTGAGAGGCTCCAAAGAAACATTGATTCCCATTATCTCTGGTCATGACTACAGTGCTACTATTGTAATCCAATGTCTCACATCTGTTACCCCAATACATGCCACCTAACTTGTGTACACCTCACATCCCAGCTAATTGCAAGTCTATATAGCCCAGAGCCTGCTTAGCAACCACATCAACCAAGCATAACAAGAAGATTGACATCACCATCCTAAACATCACAAAGGATGTAAAACCAAAGCACAATCCCGCAGTTCCATTTGCCAGTTCCCAGACCTTGCCAAGTGGCAAGTTCAAGAAAACCAGTAAAAGAAAAAGCAGGAGGATCCCCCGACAACACAAGCCGATACTGCAATGGCAAGGTCATCACGCCTCCGGGTTGCAAGCAGAGCCCGAAAACAAGGGCGACAAAAATTAGATAACCAATAATGGAGGCGGTGCCTCCATAATAGTGGTTAAACTATTAAGAACAGATACTACACTTGATCTAAGCCAAAAGGCCAGAGTGGTAAGGATCCCTAGTGTCCAGGGTCGACTGATATATAGCGGCGGACGTGCGCACGGACCAGCGTCTTTGACTCGCCAAAAACACGCGGTCACGTGCAGTGGGGACAGTGAATTTACTTCATCCCTGATGATACGGTACTTGGGGCACGGTCATCTTAACTCATGTGCCAGCAAGTGCATTGGACGCGGTGCGGGTGAGCAGCTCCAAGCTCAGCATACCCTGCTTGCGCCAGCATTTCAATCATATATATGACAAAGTGCCATCGCACACGACCCATTCATACCAGCCCTATAGGCGTCTACGAGCGCCCCCTCCACAATTCCCCCATCGCCCTGACCTGCGCACTCTCAAGCGTGTTCTCTTTCGCCATCTTCGCGTGCTGCACCGTCTCCTCAAGCACCTTCGCGCTCGCCTCCGTCCCTGTGCGCACCCATCCCTCAAGCTGCTTCGCGCGCTCCCCCACCACATCCCCCATGAGTTTTCCTACCTGCTTCATGAGCCCGACAGGCTGAATCGGTATATCTGCTTCCGAGTCCGCGCCAAACAACCCGATGACGATGCGCCCCTCGCGCGCACTGACGATGCAGTAGTCCTCGCCTTCATGGGGCGTGGGAGCAGAAGGGTCGACGGTGGCGCGCGTCGCGGACGGCGCGAGCGAAACGAACATCTGGGTGTCGGACCCGTGCACGACGCGCGCGCGAGCGGCGAACGCCGGGAGAAAGACGATCCCCGAGGGCCCACGCTGCGTACGGCAGGCGATGACGCCGTCAAAAGAGGGCGACAGGAAGAGCGTGATGTCGCCCTGCCGCGTCGAGATGTCGAGGTCGGCGCAGCGATTCGTGTGAATCTCCGTCTGACCAGTATGCGTTGAGGTGCTGTACGTAGATTCAAGGGTACACTCACGAGTCTTGCGTTGATATGTCCGTTCCTACTCCAGAGCATCATTCGTGCTCTCACCTTCCGCCCAGTCTCTGCTGAAACACCACCTTGACCAACGGAGTCGATCACCGCTAGGCTCACCGCGATTGGACCTTGTTTCGTGCGGAAGCCCACGTTCACTTCCGGTACCGGCGCATCCTTGCACTTCTTCTGCTTCTGCTTTTGTTTCGGTCCCGGGTAGTCAGAGTTGGCATCCCATTCATCAGGCATGGAGCCGAACACATTGCGCACGTTGCGCGCGTGCTCTCGCTCGATGGAGCTGCTCCGCGGGCCCTTGTCTTTCTGCTTGCCCTTTCCCAAGGTATTGGGCGTCTGGAGACATGGATCGACACGGTACGTTCCTGTGCATGACGAGAGATCGGTCATCACCGTGAAGTCAGCGACAGTCGTTGGATTTGAAACTCACCGGAGATCCTATCATTGCGTGTAGATAGGGTGTAGTGGCGGACCACCATTTCATCTGATGACCGTAAGAGCGACACAGGGGCGCTGACGGGCGAGCGAGGGCTAACAGAGCTAGAAGACCGAGACAAGGACACAGAGGGAGGTGATGGGTCTTGAGAGTATGGGGCCTGAGGGTATGGGTCTTGAGAGTACGAGTATTGAGAGTGAGGCTCTTGGATGTATGGCTCTTGAGCGTATGACTCTTGAGTGTATGGCTCTTGAGTGTATGGCTCTTGGGTGTATGGCTCTTGAGCGTATGGCTCTTGAGCGTATGGCTCTTGAGCGTATGGGCCTTGAGAGATTACGGGTATGGATGAAGAGGCCGTGGATGGGACTCGATGAAGAACAGACAGGTTCGAGGAGGACGTCGGTGCACGCTGGTGACGGACAGATGTGGGTGTGGGTGTGAACGGGGCTGGGTAGTTGGCGGGTGAGGAGCCGGAGGACATGGATGGGCCTCGTACATTGGTGGGTACGAGCGGAGAAATTTCCTCGTATGGCGGAGGTTCATCTGCGTCCGGGTTCTGCACAGCGGCGTCGTCCTCAAACTAGTCGACTGTCAGGATAAGACATACCTGCACGCTCAAATCGTTATCATAGACTAACGGTCCTCCTGCCCTCTTCTCCCTAACCGTGCGCGAAGGCATCGAGTCTTTGCTAGTGATAACCATCGTGAGTGACGGTTTTTCTGTATAAATTCGGATGGTCTCCTGTCCTCTGGGATGTGAGCGTCCGAAGAATAGGGGGAGACAAGGGGACAGACGGGGCGCAGTAGTTGTTGTCTGCAATTGGTGTTATATATCATCGCGATCACTTGCCGATACTCGGCGTGAGCGGGTTCACAGCCAACGCCATCACAAGGCAGTGTACCAATCTGCCATCAACGTCCTACCATAATTGGATTTACCAAGTCAGATAGAACCATATCAGGTTGATGTCGTGGCGACCGCATTCTCAGGCATACATATTCGTGCACATACCAAGGGTTCATATTTCTTCAGATTTAAAGCTGAGGATGATGCGTTGATGCTATACGGAGAAGCGAAGAGGGAGCACGAAGTCTTCACATCAGTTCAAATCTTGACTCTGCAACACCATACAAAATGGTGAGAGTTAATCGCAGGTGAACAGGCGCAGTGGCGCAGCATCCGAAACGACATCACATCTGTGCAGGAAATCTAAACAATGCATTGTTTAGTCTCACAGTTGCGATCACTGCAAACGCGTCGAAAAAACAAACCTTCAACAACAGCGCATCGCGCAGGGCAGACTTAGGCGCTGCGTATTAGGTTGGAGTCACCGCGGGGAGAAACGGGTCGGGTGCATGCGCGGCAACGCGGAGCACGTGACTGGAACGGACGCGACGCGGTTCAAACATTTGACAATTGACGCTCCGTCTCCATTTCATTACCGTCCCGCCACTAGACACGACGTAGACAACGGGTCGTACGACGACACGACCAACGACATGGCGACGCCGAAGAAACTCGTGCATTGGGCGTTGGACATGTCCTTCTCCGGCCCGGGTTCTCCTTTCTCTGACACTGCATCTTCTGAGTCAACTGCGACGTCTAGCCTCGAATATATCAATTCCCAGCTCGTGGCGCATGGATTTGCCCACAGACAAGGACTCTCACTTGATGGACTGGCGAAAGAAGATGCCGACAAGGTGGTTAAGTGTTTGCTTGGAATGTTGGGCCAGAGAATTGTGAGTCTTCGTTTGCGTGTCAGAGCTACTGGTCCTTTTGGGGGATACGCGAAGATTGGCGCGCCGAGTATTGCTGACGGGTCTAGATGTCTGATCTTAGAGTAGACCCAGAGTCACCAGCCCTGCCTGCACCTGGCCTGGTGATTAACCTGTCCCGTCTTTGAAGCGAGTGTGGTATCTGCATCTGTTCTGTTGGTTCTGTGCACACAGATATTGTGCACATCCGATATGCGGTGTTCTACGCAATTTGGTATGACTAACCCTCGGCGCAGGACGACATGTCCCGCACAGAAGAACTAACGACCAAGCTTCGCACCCTCTCCTATGACCACGAGCGCCTATTGTCTATGTACCGCGACTCGACTGAACGTGCCGCCAACGCTGAACGCGAGATGAACGTACACAAGTCGAGGCTTGCGTAGGTTCTCTCTACTTCTGTCTTCTGAACGATCCCTTGAAGGCGGCAAACAGATCGGCCCAGCGCACGCTACAATGCACCGAGTCTGCACACAAGCACACCACCGCCGAGCTGCAGCGCACGCGCACGGCGATGCAGGCCCTTCGCACCGCGCATCAAGCCGAGGTGAGGCGGATGGAGAAGGAGAAGGAACGCATGGCCGAGCGGTGGAACAAAGTGTCTGACCAGCAAGCCAAGCTTGGCGCAGTGCCCAGCGCGCTCACCTTCAGTGCGAATGCAGCGGTCGTGGACTCCTCGGAAGGCCCATCGCAGGTGAGGGGTAAGGGTCAGGGCTTCCTGGAGGTCGCATTGGAGCAGGCGGAGAGTGCGCGGAAGGAGCTGGTAGACGTGAACAGGCGGCTGAAGGGTGTGATACTCAACACTGCGAATGAGATGCAGAGAATGGTGTATGAGGCGCAGGTAGCCGAGGCACCGGAGGACAACTGCCCGGAGGTAGGTCTCGTCTCGCATGGGTGCTCTCCTTGTTGATAATGTTTCCATTCCGTCATGCTAGCCGGCTTCTCTCACCATGACCATGATGTTCCCACTTAGTCCCACCGACATGGCGGGCGACAAGCTTTCCGCTCTAATGGCTTCCATTCGCGAGTCCATTGCACGCTTGTCATCCAATAGAGAGCAATTGTCAGAACCTGCTTCAAAGGCGGCGACTTCCGGTGCAGGGAACAAAGTGGCCGACAACATCGAGGCCGAACGTCTACAAGCTGTTATCGACAAGTTACGGACGGAGCTTGGTAGGTCAACTCATTCATTGGACCACTTGTGAACTGATTCATTTCTCGCAGACGAGGCGCAGAAACAGTCTGCGGCGTACGCAGCCCAAACGCAGGCGCTGTTCGATCGCTATGCAGACCATGAAAGAATGCTCCAGCGCGAGGTGGGCGAGGTAAGCGTGGATCTCATGACAGTGCCTGCGCGGGACGAGGAGCGAGAGCGGCTGGATGCACGGTTTAGAGAACTTGACGAGGAGCGCAAGAAGTTTACTGAAGCCGCTGTGCGGCTTGGTCGAGAGAAGACTGCGTTAGAGGTATTGCCCCAGTTCCTCAGGAGGTCGTGCTATTGCTCACGCATAATCGTCACATCAGGCGGAGCGCATCAAGTTTTTGGAGGAGAGGAGGTCCTGGCAAGTGGATACGATGCTCGCCGAGCTGCCACCGACACCTGGACCCTCATCCTCTTCAGCGCCTGCACTGGGCCCCGCACCAAAACCAATGCCCGTAGTAGTGGATCCTCTCACCGGAGCAGACCATCCACTGCCACCATCAAAGTCTCCACGCAGATCCCCTACGAAGCGCAAAGCCACAGGCATCCCTGCAGGTCGTGCTTCTAGCGGGAAAAAGATCCGCGTCTCTCGCCGCTCCTCCGGGCTCGGGGCCGCATCAGGGCCCTTTCCGAGGAAAGTGAAGGTGATACCCCCATACGAGACGGAAGTGATACCCTCACCGTCGATGCAGATACCCGAGTTCAAGACGAGCATCGCGGCGCTCCTGCAGGCGCGGCCACCAATTGCAGCGCCCGTGTTTGTGCTGCCACCACCTTCGCCTGCGGCTGCTCTGAGGGCGTCGGGGCCGGAGCCCCCTTCACGCCTCCCACCGTTGACTATGTCGGATGGCGCGTTGAGCGCGCCCATATCCCAGCCTTCTACGTCCATCACAGCATCTAATGGCGTGCCCGAGGCAGCGCCACTTTCTTCAGCCTCATCCTCGGTGCCAGAGCACCTGGTCCCTAGCACGCCCCTCGCTCACCGCCCGTTCCCCATGGCCAAGCCCCTCGCAGCCACACGCATGATGCATGCCTACTCACCCGCGAAGCCAAGCCCCCTCAGCCGGATTCTCATGCTTGCGAATTCCCCCAGTAGCCCGGACATCGGCCGGCCGCTCCCATCACTCGAAGAGGACGATGAGGGCTCCGATGTCTCACCTACGCCGGCGGCCAGCGTTGCCCCGGCCGTACTCGCTCCTGCGAACCAGAAGACTCTCAGCCTCGCGGCGGAGTTGGGTGTGTCGTCGTCAGACGAGGACAGCCCCCCCTTGAAGGAGAAGAGGGTGGGGCCCAATCTAGCGAAGCACAAGGCCGCCGGTAAGGGGTCGCAACCTGCTTCAGCCAGACCAAACGCCAGAGACAAGGGGAAGGCCAGAGCGCAGCCTGGAGTGTTATCGCGCTCACGCCCTGCAGTCGCGCTTGAGAAGGAGAACGTGAAGAGGGCCAAATTATCAAAAGGGTCTTCCGATTCGGATAGCTCGGGGCCATCGATGGGCAAGTCGGCTGCGGCTGCAGCTCAGGCCACTGCGCCGAAGCCGTTTGCGAAGACGAAAATCGCAGGGAAGATACTCCCTAGTAAGGGCGGTGCGAGACGCGTTCCCATCGGAAGCGCTGAAGCGGCACCTGTGGGACGTGCGTGGAAGGGCTGAGGCCCGTCCAACACACGATCTCTTCTAGCAATAGTTTGCATGTTTGATCGCATATTTTCCTCATGCAGGTGCGTTCCCTTGACCACGTTCTCCCCTCTATGCATTGTATGGTGTTCTATTGCACAAGATAAAAGTTTGGTCTGGTATTGGTACATCGCTGTTAGACATTCTAATCTGGAGATCGCTTATGGCGCTGCGACCATGAAGGATGCGAAGTAGTTATCGAGGTGGCTGAGGTCATCGAGTGGCGCCACGGTGCCGACGTAACCGTCCGGACGAACGACAACGATTACACCGCAAGCGTGGATGCCATATGCCTCGTATCCCCCTCCACCAGAACGCTTGTACATGTCTTGGTCGTCCAAAAGGACCCTAACGATGCAAGATGAGCAACTGATTGTACACAAATGCCCTACGAAAGCCCACTTTGACCAGTGAGGCCTGAAGAACGGCGGCACGTCCGTGTAATTGGAGATCATCTTGTCCGCAGAGCTGATGGCCAGTATCTCAAAGACAGCGCTGGGGTTTCCGTGCCCGAATCGCTTGTAGAAGTGCTCCGTCTTCTGCATCTCTTCAGCCAGTGACCTGACGTTCTTCAGTTGCACCTGATCTGTCGTGTCGCCCGTGAAGACAAGGATCTTGAAGCGGGTATCGGACGGGCAGAGATCCTGAATCTGAACGGGCCGAGAATCTGCAGCGCGGATGAAGACTTGCGGGGGCAGGCGCTGTCCGATAATAAGCTTCCTCGCGTAGGTTTGACGCTTATCGTTGACGATCGCGGAAGGTTGGTAATGCACGCCAATACCGCTTGTGAAGAGGCCGAACGCCTGGAAGGCCCTACGACCCCACGAGGTCAGAATACATGAGAGAAATGGTACAATTGAGAGTGCGGGACGCACTCCAAGAACTCCTCATGAGACACGCCCTCGTCGTTATCTTCAGTGCGAGGCTTGCCTGAGAACAATGCGGCGAATTTCCTGTCAAAGTTGATCAGGTCCTGGGCATATTTACGCCGTTCAAACTCGTACTACGTCTAATCAGCGTGCAAATCAGCTGCAACAAGAGTGAGGTACCCACAGTCTTGAGAAGAGACATATCCGCCCAGCCACGGAGGACATGTGCAAGTTTCCAGGCTAGTAATGTAGGATGTAAGTCTTGTATCTGTGACTCGGTTCTGTTCACAACATACCAAGATTATGGGTATCATTCATACTAGCGTTCATGCCCTGACCTGGGTCAGGAGACGTTTAAGACTTCAGTGAGTGTGACATAAGCAAGTGCTATTACCAGCTTTCGGAGAATGCGTGTGGCAAGCATCGCCGGCGATGAGGACACGTTCATGGACGGAATACGCATCCGCAACACGCTGACCAACTAAAAGGAGTAAGCGGAGCATCGTTATCTTGCTCGGGTCACACGTACTGATGTACAGAGTCCACCAGTCAATCGGGTGCGACGTCGTCATTGTGTAAGGATAAAGAGACTTGTTCGCGACTTCCATGATCTTCTCCGGGCCAACCTTCGACTTGTCGACTCTCCCCTTCGCGTCCAAGACATCCTTGTCCGCTAATTGAATATATAGACGGACAAGATCGCCTTCGCGGGGTATGATCATGCATGACCCATTGTGCGAATGGACAGCACAACGGTTCCGGATGTCGGGGAAATCTGTGTCTGGGATAAGATCGAGCACGCCCCAAATATAGTCTGCCAGCGAAGTCGAGCTCAGTGCGGTAGATGATGAGAGAGATGTCAGACATACCCGTCTGCTCCCCCTCCATGGTGATGCCTAACTGCCTGCGGACCCAGGAGTGCGCGCCTGGGCGGAACATATCAGCACTTGCCAGGAGTAAGGATGGATAGGCAGGTACCATCACAACCAATGACGAATTTGGCGTATACCACTTCTGTGTCTGGTTTGCCCTCGGGAACATCCAGGTTCTTCAGGACGACCTTGGAGCACGGGGGTATAAGCGAAAGACCTTGGCCTGCTTACACATTAACCTGCAAACCTTGGCGGGATGTGAAGTAGGGTCCTTCAGGACGGCTTCATCTCGCGTAAGCTCGAGTGAGATGGGTATCACAGGCCTCTCCACGTGGACGCCCTTCGAGGCCATTGAGTCCAAGAATATTTGTTCTATACCTCCTTGATGCAAAGCCATCTGTCATACAAGAAAACCTAGTCAACGATCATATGAGACTGAAGCTTAAGCCTGAAACGAACCTCGAACGCCCATCTTGCGGTAGGTGCGGTAACATCGGGGGCACGCCCTGTACGCTACAGAGGATTGAGATCGATGACCGAAAGCTGCTCGCATTCCGCTCACTTCGATCCCGCCATTGCGTCCAGGATTGTAGAATGCCTTTCACTAGAGTCAGGAATACGTTCACGTTCGGTCGAGAGAGAAGAGCCGTTGTCTCACTGCCATGTGTACTTGAACAGCTTCCTTGAACAGACGGTCGGCGAAGCCATAGCTCTGTTCGAGATGTCGGTCTACAACGGTGGCGCGAAAAAATCCGCCCTCACCTGGAAGACCTCAACAATCCGAGGTTGAATGCCATCAGCTTGCCCAGCAGAAACCTTCTCCGGGCTATGCCAACGAATGTTCAACGCATCGGAGGTGCTGAGGGAGACTGCTCACCGCTGATCAATGATGCGGACAGTGACCCCTGCATGGGATAGGGCCATCGCGCACATAAGCCCAGCTGGGCCAGCGCCAATGACTAGAGCGTCGACATCACTCTCCTTCGTGAGGGAAATCGGCATGTTGGTGGGATGAACACAGCCTGGATACTCTTGCGTCGGCCAGTCTATATATCACGTATGCACTCCCTGGGTGATGGGAATAAACGACCAGACGTGTGAATCAGTGGAACGAAGCCGAAAGAAAGAGTTTCTTGCCCATACCTCTCATCGTCAACGGCTTCGCAGGCAGGTCAGTCCCGACAATACGGATTGCATGTGAGAATACACCGACACCGTCGGACAATAACAGGGGCGCATATGTCCTGCCCTCTTGGCTGAGCTGTACTCAAACCCGCAATACTAGCTGTCAAAGGCGGTGCACATGGTCCTTCTGTAGGCTCGACGAGTCCACGTTAGCGCCATGTAGACGGTCGCGGTATGAGACTAGGACCTTCTGTTCATATATGTTCTCTTAGGCATAGCCAATCGAGGTCGCTATAACGAAAGCGACTCACGTAGAGCGATCATGATACCGCAAATGACGGGCTGTTATCAGATAATCGTGCGCCAATGGTCTTGTTGGAAGTAGAGTGCGAGAAAAAGGTTCCATAACCAGAGTCATAGTGCGCGTTCACATGTCGGCGTGAATGAGAAGCACTAGGACCTCGAGTCGAAGCCACCCCCAGCTGGGTATTGCATTACCATAGGGCTTGATTACCCAGTCTGATCATAAGCAGCCTGAGCGCGGGTGCCATCAAACACGTTACTCAACATCTATGGTTCCGTATTTATACGTCACAGGAAGTCCGGGAAGTCTTGCGAATCAAAGGCTCGAAGGTTTCTGACGGGTATACACAGCATGGAAGGTGGACACGAAAGCAGGAGCCTGCGCAAACCAGTGAGGGCGTACTCAATTGGAGCTAATGATGGGATGGTTCCGTTGGACATTTGCACATTGCGGGCGAATAACTTGGGCTTACTTTATGTCGTCGAATCTGTTGGGAGTAATCCAAGTCGACGTGACTACCCGGTATGGCCCAAAGCCATGGCCCGTACTTGTTTTGATACGGCTAAAGCGACGATAATGCAGTCTGACACCTTGCTGACACTAGGTCAATATACCTGTCAGATGATGCTGCGGGCAGCGCTGTCCATTACCAGCAGGAATAACCGTGGGCACATTAGGCCGCTCCAAGGAATAGGCCATGTCTGAGCGCTATTCCATTGCATCACGGCCCAGGCCCTTTGTAAAGGATTTGCAGATTCCCGTGCGCGAGCCTAGGGTTGACCACGCATCGGCATCTCTCGCCTGCCCTGCAAAGGATACATACTCGCACGCTTGAGTTCGTCTTCTTCGAAGGTTATCCTCAGATTCGCGAAAGCCTCTTTGTAGACATGCGAAGTACGAGCCTGGGGTGAATGATTTTAGGCGTCTTGGACTTACGCGAACACACCGATACAAATGGCCTCAACAACCCTATATGGCTTGTCGCGTGTGCCGGTCCATCCGCTGATATCAACAAATGCTAACACAGGAAGCTGATCTGCGGACATAATCAAGGTCGGACTTACCCACATTACTGGCGCGAGTCACTGTGGCGCATAGGGAGCCAGCCGTTGCTGTATGGCCCTGACCTTCTTTGTCAGTAGACCGAGATGGAATAGCTTTGCGTGATGAGTATACTACAAATTCGAGAGAGCGTACCTGGGCGTCCCGATGATGTCTTTTACACGGGACGTCACCCACAGCCGCTGCACTTCTGTAGGTCTAGTCCGCTGCCAGCCGTCTAGCGAATCCTGAGACTGAACCGTGCCCGTCAGTGAATACGTGTCCCAGCTGCTACATCAGACACGGGCATAACAGTGTACATACTAGGCCTACAGGTTTTTGTGCAACTGGGTTCACGCCACCTACAGCCGAGGAAGATAAGCCTCCAAATTCATCTTTGACCGACTCGTATGTCAAGGTGAGCGAGGCGACGAAGTGTGCATTATGCTGCGGTTGGTCCTCGACCATCGTGACAAGTTGAATACAAAAACGGTGGCGGTTCCTCGCACCTTCTCTTTTGCAATGTTCTTCATGACTGCGATCACTCGTCGGCATTTGGCCTACGCTGATAACACCTTTGTCTAATCCTCATTACATATGACAAACGGGTATTGCGCGCGCGATATGCTGGTCTCGTGACCGCTGCGGCTGGTACAAGAACATGCCCATCTTCAGACCTACATAGCATCAATGACATGTTAACGCAACATTCAAGATAGCCACGAAAGCAGGGCACCCCCGTGGCTGCACCCCAGCGAGGCCAAGAGGCTCTCCACCGCTCGCCTCGAGGAACCACGCTTCTCCCACGCTCGCGCGACCTCTCGCTTCAGCCGCTGCACGTTGCGATGCTTCCTGACGCCGTCTTCGCCGAATGCCTTGCGCAGGACGTCCCGCACCTCTGCCCCGAACGCCTCCATGGTGCCCTCGGGGGCCTTCCCGAGGCGGTGCGCGCGCCGCAGACCCGGTCCGTTCCGCGTCTCTAGCAGCTCGTAGCCTATCTGGAGCTTCTCGCTGACGCGCACAGCGTTGAGCGAGTGGTTGAACGCGAATGGCCAGCATATCCTGTGGTGTACAGAACGTCAGACAACTAACTCAGCGCTGGCGCGCAGCATGTGACAAGGTCAGTCAAGGACGTACATCGGTACGCCCTCAGAAATGGACTCGATAACGCTGCTGTGACCTCCATGAGTCAGGAACCAGCCTGTGACCTGTGTGTTTTACGTGGCCACCTCAACAGTGAAACCACAAGTCATGGCCATGTCGGCTTACGGAGTGATTAAGAATGAGTTGCTGCGGACACCAACGTGTGAACAGACCATATTTGTAATTTGTGGCTTTCCTGACGATGGAGTCTTCCGCCGGTAAATAAGGAGACGCGTGATTCAGAAGCTATTGATACAGTCAGCTATGCCTGCGAAGCGATCGGTCAAGGGCAGGGTTGGCCGCTCACGAATGGAATCTTCATGGCTATGACGACATCCAGGAAGGCCGATAGCTTTTCAGACTCGAGCGGCCAGTATACGGTACCGAAGGAGATCTGAAGATCAAGGTCTAGAGGTTTGGCGGAGAGGCACCATTTCCATCACTCACGTAGATGAGCGAGCGTTCCCCATTGCTAGCCATGGTGGTTTGCAGGAAATCCTCTACAGCCGCTGGTACAACCTCTGGCCTCTTCTCCGACCTGTTCGATAATATGCTCCCAGGAATTACCGGCCCGCACGCACACACAGAGCGGGACGTCGTGGCGAACCATTCCTTGAGCGTCGCTGTAGCTTCTTGCTCATAGCATTCAGGGGAAGCTAATACGATCCCGTCACAACCTGACAGGGTGCTATGCAGAGTCAAGTCGTTTGCGATCCGGGAGAATAAGTGACACGTACTCGTGAGCCGCCAGCATCATCTCGCCTACCTGGCTTATGGGCCCCATCAGCTAAGTTCATAGTTGTCAGGAAATCCCGGCACTGCGCAAGAGGATGCGTGATTACTCGCTGGGGCTGGACTTCGTAGTCATATATTGGCGGTAATCCGGGGATGCACATCAGACAGGCGGTATGTCCTAGAGCTATCTGCCCCGCTCTCCTCTCAACAGTTCGTCAGCGACAAGCAACGACGCGACGTACCTCTCCTGCGGCGCGCTCCACGCTCACCTCAGTCCGCCTCGCTAGGTCCTCACTTTTCGCCGGAAGGTCGCCTATGCCGCCTATCCGCTCCGGCCCGTACATACGGTAGACGGCCGACGGTGCACCGGCGAACCACACAAAGACCTTGACGTGCTTCGTGCTCAGCCGCCGGATATCAGCGAGCGGCCCGCGACCCTGGAACTGCACAATATCCGGCGGAAGTTCAGTGGGACAGCCCAGAGGAGTGGCGGGCACTCACGTCGAGGAACACGGCGTCCGGAGCGCAGAGGGGCTGGAACTCCATCCCTGTGTGCGTGCACACTATTGGTTCAGAATAGACGAGCTGCTCGAACACGTAGGCGAATGAGTTCTCCAGTGGCCGGTTGTCAAGCAGGTCGGCACGGTTGTGCTGCAGGGCGACGACCCTACCGTTACTCGCGGCGCATGAACACTCGACAGGCAGACCGTAGGCATGTTGCGACGGACCTGATATACATCATGCGATGAATCTCCTCGGACGCAAAGCTCGCCTTGAGCTCGTTCTGCACCCGGTCGTAGAACGTCGCGGTCGTAAAGAATGTGACGAATACCGTGCGCAGCTTGACTATATGTGCGGCCAGGTTGCATAGTGGTCGTATCTGGCCTGATCACAAGAGCTGACGATAAGCTAAACATCATCACCATCAAGCCGGCACCTACCCCAGGACCGGTAGACGAAGAAGATGAGGTGGCGGCGTCTGTATATGGAGCTCAACACAGCACTCATCTCGGGCGGCAAGTATCTTGACCACAGGCTATCTCAAGTGTCCGAGGGAGACAATCGCATCACGCATCTATGAAGGATCGCCCCATGCAGGGTCCTTGAGGCAGAAGTCGTGTCGGAGGTGAAATCACAATACTGCGACCGCATGGAAGACAAGAGTACGTACAGTGAGAATATTCAAAGGCTGATATGGTTCATTTCGAACGCGCTTCCTTGAAAGATACCTGGCATTACTTGGGGGCAAAGAAGCATGCTGATGAAATTTTACCTTCGCTGATCCATATGAGTTACAACCAAATGCGGATACTTATACAACAGTGATGACACAGAAAGCATCCCAGGAATTGCACCGGATATAGAAGACGGTTGGTTTTCCGCAGTTTCCAAAGACGAGAGCGCTCTAGGCCTATTGCACGAGGCCGGCAAAGGCAGCGGAATGTCAAGCTAAGAGAACACGAAGCCCATGAGCAGGGGATACTAGATAGGACCGCCGCCCCAGATTTCCAGTCCCACGCCTACGGGGATGTTGGTGAGCCACTCCGTGGATGCGTTTGGGTTTCGATGCCGGAGAGACTCGCTACTACCCATACTGACGTACTTTGCCTTGTAACAAGAATTAGTCCAGCAAAGTCGCAGATGAACTGCGGGAGCGGTCGTCTGTTAGCTCAATGTCCTCGGCTCGATGATCTGCCCATACCGGAGTTGGCCACTGAGTCAGTAATAAACCAAGATGGCAGTGCTGAGTGCACTCACAACGATTGTGGGCAACTTGTAAATACCAATACGAGCCCATACCGTGGAGGACAGCAGGCACTGTAAGTGTCATAGAAACCATTGCTTTGGGTCATTCTACCACAGACGTGCGCTGCAAGTTTTGCGTCCGAATATCGAAAGACACACGAGTCCGCCGGGAAGGCCGCCGTGTACAGAAAATCATTCTTGTAGCCACAGTCACAGTGCTGACAGAAGTTGGTGCACTAGATGAAAATCGAAGCAGGTGAGAGCAACCTAGGATACACAAGTACGGGCTTGAGCTTTGCAGGCCCCGCGTCCAAATGCAGAAACGTCAATCAACTGCAACCGCGTCGCCATTCACGTTCCCATGCACGAGGTGTCACGATCACGTGAATGGGTCACGCTGATGATTTCACCGCAGTGGCATTTGACTGGTGGACTTTGATGTCCACGGCGCGGCCAAATATATATGTGTGCCATGCGCGTGCACCTTCCACGTCGCCAACGGCGGCTCCCTACTCTCACGTTCTTTCCTCGACATTGCCGTTCATCATACTCTCAAGGTTGACATGTCTCTCAGCCAACATGCAAAGACGCAAGCTACCGTTCGCAGACTCCTCGGCGAGGGTCAGCAGGCGGTGGTCTTCGGGGCGCAAGGGATCGCCTCCTTTGCATGGCTATGGCCTCTCCGCGGGGTTTTCTTTGCCATCACTCGTGAGTGTCGTTTTCAGCGTCTTCCGTTGTATGGATCCTAGTAGGTTCAAGGTGAGCGAACGAAGCTCACCCGAGGCATCGCAGATCCCAAAGTCATGCTCGGGGTGAAGCCCGCGCTCATCAAGGCCCTCGCCTCCTCCGCCGTCGTCTTCTTCGCCGTCGCCTTTTTCACCTACCTCCCCCAAATGGCCGTGCTCGCGCTCGTTTCCGGTCCGCTCGCGCCCTTGCTCGCGCTGCTCGTTGTCGGCGCCGAGTCTGCTTTCATCCTCGCGCTCCTCGCGCATCCGCTCGTTCTCGAGCCCGCGCTCACGCAGGTCTTCGACAACACGCTCCGCGCGCGGGGCCAGGGTGCCCTCGTCAAGGCGGGCAAGACACGGGGCAACGGCACGACGGCGAGTGTGGACAGCGCTCTGGTGAAGCCGCTGCAGATCCTGTCGGCCGGCGCGTTCGTGCGGTATGTCGCGACGCTCCCCATCAACATGGTGCCGGTCCTCGGGAACGCCCTCTTCTTAGTGTATAACGGCTACACAGGTGGTCCGGGATGGCATTCGCGGTACTTTCAGTTGAAGGGCTTCTCGAAAACCCAGCGACAGGCCTTCATCGACAAGAGGAGGGGAGAGTATACTGTGTGAGTAACACAGGGTGCTTCAGATCGACAAGTACGGCTGAGGGTCATTGTAGCTTCGGCGCGACGACGCTACTATTCAATTACATCCCCGTTGTCGGCCTTCTATTCAGCTTCACAAACACGGTTGGCGCCGCGATGTGGGCTGCTCAGCTGGAGGCACAGGTGAACATCATCGACGCGCCCCCGCCGACACACACCACGAAGCAGGTTTCGGAACGGAGGGGACAGCCAAAGGAAGAACCGAAGAACTAATGAAGTGCTCGCCTCCTTCATTCGAGATCTGAGTGGATTATGTAATGTGGACTTTGCGACTGCTCATAGTTTGTATCAAAGACGCTCGAGAACTCAATCACCGACGACCTGTAATTGTAGTTGCCTGGCTTGTTTCAATGAATATTACCTACTACCCCAGGTCCCATCGACTTCAAGCAACGACGATCGCAGGTTGCTCATAAGTACGATGCATTATATAACCAGTGTGTTGAAGATGGTTGGGCGGCAGAGTGTCTCCGGTGACTCTGACAGTGAAGGCTGTGCGCTAAACAACCTTGTTATCACTGTAGTGAGAACTAATTGTGGGTGTCGCATTTAGGTCTGTCAGATTCTGTACTTAACTCACTTAGGATTAATAGGGCGAGGGCGCGTACGTTACCCAGATTCAATCCACTTGCCAGGCAGGCAGACAGAGGAAGCTCCCGATCGCCACTGTACTCAGGCTCCCGCTCTTCCGGATGTTCCACGTCGGGATGAACTCCATGTGGCGGATTCTGAACGAAGACATCCATGCGTTGGTGGTGTCGTATCTCGACTCGCGGGATGCGCGCACACTCTCCTTTACCAGCCGGACTATCCATCTCGTCGCCAAGCACCAGGCACTCAAGTCAGTGACGCTACACGCATTCCCCAACGTTGGCCGGTTCTGCAGACACATGCTCGCAGACATGCACCATCGCGTGCCCTACCTCGTGGAGCTCCATGTTCACTGCCAGGTCCCAATGGCGGGCGCGAAACCAGATGCTCGCGCTGTCCTACAACCAGTAGCTCTTAGTTCCGCTGCCATTTCAACTGTAGAGGAAGGGGAAACGTCCGCAGATGCTACATCACTTCTCATAGTTCTGCTCGGCGAGGCCCGCGGCCTCAAGTCATTCTCGTTGATGAATGCGGGGGCGTGGTTCAGCTGCGAACTCTTGGCCACGATCGTTACTTGTGCCTGGGACTCATTGACGGACCTACACTTGGAGGAGGGCCGCGATTATGCTGGCAACTTCTGGAAACAGATCAGGATGCTTAAGCCCGATCCTCGTACATATATGTCTGAATAGGAAGTGACAGTATCCTGACACCGCATCCGTGTTATGAAGAGACTTCTTGACAATTGCAGCACTTGCGCATTAGAATAGGAACAAAGAGGACCGTGATGCAGGTGGCGGCCTTGATTCGATTATTCCCCTCCGTCCGCAGCGTAGACGTCGGGAGGAGGGTTGACGGACACATCATACGACAGTGGGGAAGGGTCACACCGCCAGCTGAGACACCAACACATCGTCTGCATCTGGAGCGTATACGAGGATCAAGCGTGGGTTTGGAAGGATGGCGCAATACTTCACCTGTTCACATTGTACAAATCATCGGGTCGTCCCAAATCCAGGGAGTGAACAATTTCCACCCCGTTGCGCTCCTGACCACACAAACCTCCGCAAACCACCTGGAAACCTTGACAAGACTCTTCACAGCGTCCAAACGGCTTCGGTACCTCAGCGTGACTCTGAGCACATGAGGCGCTATGCGCCCATGATGACTGGAACGACAGTTGGTGAGCAAAGGAGACACCTCAGATCTCGGTAGGGCGTGCTCATCCAGGTTCCAGGATACGGCAACCCCCGTATTAGCCAGCCTAGGCATCGTATGTCTGGAGGTACATTTGACCCTGTCCTCTGATGTCGTTCTGCGGCATACTAGTGACGAAGCGAGCTAGAAAGCCCAGTACACTCGCACCGCATTTACTATGGGGGTATCAGGCGACCCTATCACACGCCAGTTAGTTGTACCGTCAGGCCCTGCACCAGGAGAGAGGGCTGGGATCATAATGCTTAGAGATGCATGTGAAGCCCGTCTTGCCAGCATTCCAAGTCTCCGCTACTTCTCTTTGTCGTCGATGCCGCTACGCAAGGTGGTCTGGAATGGTAATAGCGGATCCGGAAGTAGTGGACATACTTTATGGTGGAAAGTCAATGTTGGCGTCGCGGAGCCATTTGATTACGGGAGAGGGGAACGCATATCTACGTATTTGCTTTCGCCAAAGTATGACTGGCGCGTCGAACTGGAGGGTGCGGCCCCTCAGTGACCGACTCGTTTTCGCGCCGCAGCTACAGTTTCTTTCAGAAACGGATCCCCAGTGAACACGGACCTCACCTTGCCTTGAATCACAATGGTAAGTTTTCGACCATGAGCTTCAGCAAACGTCGGTCTTCAGTGCATAATGAATAAAAACTTGATGCATGAATCATACCAAATATCGTAGGTGAGTGTGGCGAGAAGCAGATCATCCACTTGTAGCCCATACTTAGTGCGCCTTATCGGAGCTGTAACTAGCCATCATCATGCAAAGGAGTCCCGACGTTTACTAAAGTACCACTAAGTAAGTACTATGAAACAACTAGTGGACATCTACTTACACATACTGTAATTCGTTGTAGTAAGTATAGTAACAGATCCAAGGCGTCGAATTCCCGGCATGTCCCGGAAATCTATATAGCTGTTCCCAAGCCACACCGACCTGGCGTCCCTGTTTGAGACTAACGACTACGACGACCGGAGGCAGGACCAATAAGACACACTCCCTACAAGATGGTGAGCAATATGTCCCCGGATGGCTTTATAGGGCGTGCTGAACCACGATCTGCTGTAGGCCGACCAGAAGACCGCCCCAACGAACCCCATGAAGGAACTTCGCATCGACAAGCTCGTAATCAGTGCGTCCAGCGTGGTCAGCCCTCCAGAAGCCCCACTGACACCTCAGCACTTTCTGCAGACATCTCAGTTGGTGAATCCGGTGACCGTCTCACCCGTGCATCGAAGGTGCTCGAGCAGCTCACCGGTCAGACACCCGTCACATCCAAGGCGCGGTACACGGTCCGTACCTTCGGTATCCGTCGTAACGAAAAAATCGCGGTGCACGTCACCATCCGGGGGCCCAAGGCGGAGGAGATCCTTGAGCGGGGGCTGAAGGTCAAGGAGTACGAGCTCCGCCGCAGGAACTTCTCGGAGACCGGTAACTTTGGCTTCGGTATCCAGGAGCACATCGACCTGGGTGCGCGGTACGACCCCGGTATCGGTATCTTCGGCATGGACTTCTACGTCGTGATGGGCCGGCCAGGTGCCCGGGTTGCACGGCGGAAGCAGAAGAAGGCGAGGATTGGTTTCCAGCACAGGATCAGGAAGGAGGACACGATGTCGTGGTTCAAACAGCGGTTCGATGGTATCATCCTGGTACGTATGACGAAGCGTAATATTCAGGCTCAGGCTTACGGTGTCTTGCAGGCCAAGTAGTGGTCTCTCGTATATCGTATGTTGTCGCGCTGCTATGACCTATTACCTGCCATGTGTACATGCCTCCACAAAACATCATGCGCTGCGCTTGAGCTGTTTCTCGGTCTTGTCCCAGACATTCCATCTTCATTCTAAGCAGTATAGCTTTGCATGCTATGTGGACCGCCTTGGTGTGTACCTAAGAAGGCAGAGCACCAACAGATGTGATTGGCCTCTGCGGCATTCATGCTCAGCATTTGCCATAGCGGGTTATCAACCCCGCTACCTGAACGGTCGTATTCCAGGAAACATGGTAGCATTGAAAGATACGTCCTCCTATACAGGACGATACCGTGGGAGGTGCTGAATACTTGGCGGCCGAAACTACTTCGGTGAGCTATCGTGACGACCATGCTGCTGAGTTCAACAATCGCCAGTCTTCCAATTGGTCCATAATTGATCCTTTATCGCATTCCCCCCACTTACACCCCGCTAGTGTGAATGCAGGCGGCCAACGCCGTGCGCGTAGTCGCGAGACATCAATGTTCAACGTCCACCTGGATATCAAAACAATCCTGTACAACCGCCAATTACTAGACGGGAAACAACTGCGTGGCCTAAGTAAATCTTCTTGAAGCGGCTTAGTACTAGAACACGAAAACAGTTAGGAAGAGTATAATTTCGAGCGCGCATGCCGACTCTTAAGGGCATCCCAAGGCGCACATGCGCATAGCCCCACGTCTGCGAAGGATGTCAGTGCATCTAAAGAGGTCAGGCGTCATCGGAAGTCACAAAGGCATCTATCATACAATAACATTAGTTAGCGCCATTCGACCTGTGTCTACCCCAATTGATGCAATGCTCGTCAGGACACGAGCAGTGAGATGGCCAGTAATAACAACCGTTCGAGATCCGTTGCCGGCGTACCCCGATGTTCAGTACTTCGCCTTAGGCGATGCTGGCGACCGGGCAACCGCGGCATGCAAGCTGTACACATCCTCCGCAGCGCGCTCGATCTCCCTGCAGAACTCAGCGTTCGGCATCTCCGTCCGCGAGGTGATGGTGTACTGGAGGTAGTCTGCGAGCAGGGAAGTCAGCCAGATCAATCTGAGTCGGCAATGCGTTATAGCAGCGGGCACAAGGGACGACTTCGGTATCAGGCGAGCGGGAGACCACACGCACCGTCAAAGCCAGTCATGTACGCCACCCCGAACCCGTTTGCGACGACCTCGCCCCACCCGTAGGGCCCGAAGTGCTTCGAGAACACCGCGGACGTGCTCAGCACCCACGTGCTGGAGCGCTGGACGACCGGGTCCGCGAACACCTCCGGCACAGGCTCTCCCACCCTCAGCGACTTCCGCAGACCTGCCGCCCGTCAGCGCATCAGTCTCCCGCTGGCCCTCTGGCCCGTCAGACCGCGGATGTACCCACCGAACAGATGCCGGTCAATCCCGAGACCGTTTCCTGCGCGCCGCGCCCTCCCCACATGCTTCTCCACTGCCACCTGGAACAGGGCCGCCCGCTCGCCCGCCGGTACGCCGGGGTCATCCATCGCGCTCACCCACGCGTCCGCCTCGTCGCTCACGCACCGCACCGCCTCCGTGCGCCCCTTGAAGAACCGCCGCGTCGCTGCCGCCTCGTACGTCCCGCCCGCGCGTCGCTCGCCCCGCGCGCGGAGCAGGCGCGCGTGCGCGAGCTGCACGACGAGCTGCGCCCACGAGTCGGGCGACGTGCCAAACGCCTTGATCGCAGCCTTGCCATAGCGCGTGCGCATGACGCCGAGCGCCTGCGACGCGGCGAGTGCGTGCACCGCCTTGGCTGCGTCCACGATCGCGCGCTGCGTCACGCCAGAGACGCGCCAGTCCAGCGGGGTTGGCAACGCGGGGGCGGGCGCGACGGGGACAGAAGCCGGCGCGGACGCGAATTCGGGTTGGGCGATTGTGTCGAGGACGACGTCACAGAGGTAGACGGTGGGCGTGCCGTCCATGACCGAGTGCTCCCCCACGAAGCCCGCGGCGCCATCATCCGCGACGACAAACTGGCAGGGCTTGTCCATCCACCGGTTGCGCACGCCCATCCGCGACGGCTCCGCGGTCGGCGGGAGGAAGCCGTGCCACAGAAGCCGGCTGTGGGCGACCATACCCGGCGCGGACTCGGTGTCGAGACAGAGGACGAAAGCGGAGGAGTGGATGGCGCGGAGGATAGCGGCATTGTGAGGATCGGAGGCGAGGGTGTCGAAGTCCTGCGGGACACCGTTTGAGAGGATGTTGGCGTGAAGTTATTGGGAGCGCACCTTGGTCCAAGTATCACGGTCAGACGCAGTCAGGGCACCTACTGCAGGGTATTCTTCCTGAGTGTGGTCGTAGATATGTTTGATCTGTCTAGGCGACACGATGTCAGACCCAAACGAGCGAACATCGCTGACGGTAGACGCACTGTTGCAATTCGTCGACGCTCAGTAACCGTCTGTCTTTCCATGGTTCCAGCCTCCACACACGACCACGCCGTAGAATAATCACATGCCCAGAGTCTCCGAGATCGCCTTCCTGCGCATGACTGACACTCCAGTCCGCCAGCTGCCCCGGCACGCGGCAGCAGTCGAACATCCATCTGCGAAGATTGCCAGGCTTAGCGTGAATATGTCTCAGTAGTAGAGCAGAGGCCCAAGATGGGGAGGACTAGCACTCCAGAACCCTTACTGCGAGGTGCTTTCCTAACATGCGGCACAGGACAGGATCAGACACAGGGAGTAGGAAATGATGCTAGATGGCCTAAAGTGAGTAAAGACACATTGGGCCGTCTATAACCATCCCAGCTCCAGCTGGGTCGAACGCGCCAAGCGTGGCTTCTGTCGCAAGATAAATTGAAGCCCCTTGTGGGAGTGCTTTCAGCTCTTGGGGCAAGTTGCAAGATGTCGGGCAGCAGGAACGAGATCAATGCCGGACACTCGCGCATGATAATCCTCGCTCTGGCACGTCACATCGCTAGACAACACGTCCGTCAGCCGGTGGATGGCCGCGTGAATAGCCAGTCTCTCCAGCCCGGGGGTGCCATTAGCATGTGACTTGGCTGCGAAGGCCTTCGTCTTAGCAGACTTGTCGAAAATGCCCGTGAATCCCTTCAAGTCTTTCGCGTCCGGAGCGCAGACTCGGGGATGAGGACGTCGGCAGAGACGCACCTGTACGTATCGACACATATGGGCCCTTCCTTGGTCGCCTCGGGAGGTAACGCTCCCAGTTTGAGCTGCTGCCTGAACAGCATCGCGGCGCGCACAATGGAAGCCGCGCGATGGGGGGCGGTTTGGGGTAGATGTGCGGGATGCGCGTCGAAGCCGTCTAGAAAGAGGGTCAGACCTGGTGATCAGGCTCTGGACGTCGCGAGAGGACACACAGTAGTAGGACACGTTGATCATGACCTGGTGTGAGACATCGAGCTCGACCGAGTCTCAACAGTAGACAAGCTGCGGACGCACCGAGTCGCGGTACGTTAGGTATGCGCCGTCATCCCACCATTCCTCGAACCATTGCTCCGTCTTCGCTTGCCTGTCTTGCAGCCGCTTCTGGAGTTCGTGCGCCTGCCCACGGGCAAATTCGTCCACTTTGCGGACCACGGTCGCGTACTCGGCCTCGTTCCAGGCGATGGGGTGCAGCGACTCCTTCCATGCGTCAAGGGTGTCCTTGAGTGGAGGAACGGGCAGCCTGGGGAGCTTCGCCTGCGCCGCAAAAGTCGTTCCGGGCAGGGGTGCTGGCGCGAGGGCCTTCCAGTCTGCGGGGCGTTCGCGATGCGGGTTGACTGAAGACATTCTGCGGGCGATGCTGAGGGTAGGAGTAAAGACGGCCAGACGACGAGTGCAGATGGCGAGGGTTGGTGGTGGGTACATGCCTCGTCAACGTGCGGTGGTACAATATGCGTACGTCCTCGCCCAGGAGCCGCAGACGCCGATGCTTCGTAAGTTGCGGGGGCCTGTGCTCCGGGAGCGAGGGGGAAATCAGTGTCTGGCTTCCTCGTTCGATGCTTGGTCCTAGCGCGCCGGTTGGGGAGTGGCAGGTTCCAGTGCGGCGACCTTCGCACTTGGAAGGTCGGGAAAAGTTTACGCGTCAAACCGACTTGAGAGACAACCGGAATCCAGCTCGAGCAAGAAGTGATGGCGAGTCGTTGAGCACACGACCATCCGCCACTAATGACACTGGTGTGAGGAGGGTTGGGACAAAAAAACACGAGAGGCAAGGACCTGGAGGAAATGAAGCTGCGAGCGCTTCTTCAGTCCGCATCCTCTCCTTCCGTTGTTAACCATAAATGGACATGAAAGACAGTCGTTCCATATCCTGTAAATATATGCGTCAAGCGGCTCAAGCCTCGGTCGAGGAATTCGTCACACGGATAATGACATGACCTTCGAGCTGGCCTCCACTTATGTAGACTCAACTTCTCTGGGAGAGGAGGCACTGCCACGCCTATTCTCAGGCTTGCTTGGACCGCGTACAGGTTCTATCATGGCATGACTAGTCGTTAGCTACGCGTATCGTAACAAATGAATTCGGCTACAAATGCAAGTAGGATATATATGCTGTGCAGAGGAAGCGAACAGATGAGTAATGGACAACAAGTACACAACTTTTCAGACAAGGCGGATATGGGGCACGGGCCCATGCCCACCAATTAGAGCAGGAGGAGGGATGCGAGGGGGACAGACAAGACGGGCGTTGTCCCCGTGCCGGCGAAACGAAACGAAAGTAGATCGCCGGTCGACACCAGCAGAGGCTATGACAGTGGGGCAGAGGCAGCCATCTGTAACCTCATAACTCGGTCATCAGACACCATCAGGATCTCATCGCGCCCAACCGTGGAGTTTGGTCGAGGGTAGGGTTGCGGGTACGGCATTTGGGATGGCGTGGAGCCATAGCCATTCAGGGACGGACGCCCAGAATGTGGGGTCTGGTTGTATCCGTAGCCCTGCTGGTAGGGGTTGTACTGCTGATACTGCGCCGCAGAGTGGGTCGCCGATGGAGGGGTGTCGGCAAAGAGGAGGCGGAGGTTGTTGCCCTGGATGATCTGCGACATCGCACCAGTCTCCACGTGACGAACCTCCACAAATGTGGGCTCGAACGCGAGGACGTAAGGGTAATGAAGAGCTAGAGCAGAACGTTCGATAGTGGACGAGGGTCTAGGATTGTTCCAGGCTCACCGAATCCCGTTGGATAGCCCTCCCAATAGACCATGAACTCCTTGCGGGACCTCCAGCCAGTTCGGTTCACGTAGAAAGCAAATTCTACAACAATCGCTCAGCCTCGCTGAGTCGGCGTCTCAGAGCAGAACCTACCATCGTAGCAGAGCAGGAACTCGCTGTCTATTCGATAGATCGCCAGAGGACGTAAACCTTCCCGCTTACGAACAAAATCCAAGGATTGGTCAGACGGGTCGAGCAGGCCCTGGGTATCCAAGGTCTCGAGATCTACAATCTCGAAACCGTTGGCACAGCCCACGCAAAGCTTCGTCTTGAGGAAGTGAATGGAGCTCGACTGCACTGGAATGTAAAATTCCTACACAGCAACCTATGAGTCACCATCTCGACGGTACGTGGGCGACGTACCTTAAACACGCGCAGTGTGTCGTTTCCGCCCTGGAGCAGCTTCTTAAACGTAGGCTTATTCCGTCCACGGATGTTCTGGTCGATGGGCTCCAGTGTCTTGATCGTACTAGAGAGCGGGCTGGCCTTGACGACGCAAACCAGTGTTTTGCCTAGACAAACTCCCGCCTTGAAAAAGTTTATGTGGGAAGCTATTCGCTTCCCGCGCTTCAAGCCAGCCAATGGATCCATCGGGTCCAACGCGTCCAAGGGGAAAGTAATTACTTGCCGCTCTGGATGTCGCAGTGTTAAGGAGCACGCGACGAACAGCGGCCAGGTCACGCACCGGACAACACAATCAAGAGCTGGTAATCCTCCAGGACGTCGACCTGTGCGACATCTTTGAGAGCGAGGACCCTAACAGGCTCCTTCCTGTCCCACAGATTCGAGATGTAGACACCGTCATCCGTACCATACACCGCCCGTTTGCCGTTGCCTATCACACTTGGTTAACGAAGCCCAGGCAATGAGGTGTTATAAAGCCTCACTGAACGGCGCGGCGCAGGTGACGCGATTGGGGCCAGCAAAGAAGCCCTCACTGAGCGTCACGGTCTCGAACGCCATGCTCCGTTCCCGCATCAGGTCCTGCTGCCTCTGGATGTGCTCGACCCACTTGCGCTGACTGACATACGTACTCGCCCAGAGTGTCATCTGATAATATTTACGGCCAAGGTGCACGAAAGTGATGGAGAAACCACCCCTGCTGTCCTTGGCCGCAATCGCCGGAGCATGTGGAGCATTCTTCAGCAACTTCTGCTTTTCCTTGTCCTTCAATTTCCCTGTGGGGAAATCGTCGGGAGCGGACACAAGCAACAACTCAAGCGGGATGGGCTGTTGACGACGCGTCAAGCGCCACGTCATGGAATTAGAAATGCACGACATACCCTGCGATACACTTTGTATTGCTCGACCTTGCCCTTCGCTTTCACCATAAGAAGCGCATGGTCGAAGAGAAAGACCTGGAGCTCCGAACTATCGCCCTGCTTTCTGAGAGCACCCTTGTATATCAGCTCCCTGCCTTCCTCTTTCAGCCGGAGATCCTGCACGACAGCGGTCAACGTCAAGTCAGGAGGCAGACATTCACGTCACCCACAACTTCCTCTCCTGGACGGAAGATGAGCTGTTGATCGAGTTGCAGTAGGTTGAAGCGGTTCTCTGCCTTGCCGGTCTCGTTGTTGACAGCCTTCAAGAAGTCGCGGACAATCTCGACGACCTTCGGTAGCACAGACTTATCGGGATTATCCTCCGGAGTATGCTTGAGGACGGCTTCTAGAAGTAGCGGATACCGGGCAAGGCGAGTCGTCGGCTTGGTCAGGTAGCCGTTCAGCTCAAGTTTACGGGATTCAGGTCGTCGTTCCACTTCCTATGATCGTGACGTATCCCTGAGTACGCGAGCCTAGGCAGAGTCAGCCCGCTTACCTCCACAAACTGAGCAAACGCAGGGTTTTGACTCCTCTCCTTTTCAAACTCGTATTTGCCATACAGCTGGTGTGCCCCATAGGACACAAATGGTGCAAAGTGAGGGACTGCCTCGAGGAGCACGTCTCCGATTTGCTCAACGACCGCATATGACTTCTGCCGCTTGTTCAATGCATCTCGCAATCGCGTATTGACCGCAATGATATCGTTTATGTTCCAAAAGACCTGCTCCACGAAGTCAGAACGTCGGGATTCTGGAATGATGTCCTGCTCCTTCAACGGCTTCATCCATAACTGCACGTGTAGTCATCAGCATCGGGATTGGCGCTATCACAACCAACAAATACGTACGTCGCGAAGATACTCCATGTCCCGCACGAAGTCTCGCTCAGTGTAAATCACCTCGTTTATGGCTTCTTGGCGCTTCTTCTCAGTGTCCGAGACGCTGTTCACCACTTCTTGTGGCACCGAGTGTATCCACAACGTTCCGGGTTCCTAGCAAGATGCCGTTTAGAGAACACACGGTAGATACTAACAACAACTCTTACAACAAGATCACCAAGGCTCTCTCGACTCATCTGCTTCTTCAGCCCCGGCTGTGGCTTCATGTTCAGGCGAGCCTGCTGTTCTAATCGCCTAGGACAGGCAATCGAGTAGCAAAGCTGGTCGCGCGAGCATGTTGGCGAGTAGCAGTCCGTGAGAAGCGTGAAGACTCCAGACGGCAGGGGGACATCATCAGAGGAGACTGATTCTCTCCGAGCTCGTGTGGTTGGCGACGTAACAGAATCTGGGGGGGAAGGCGAGCTCGGTCGAGAACCATCCTTGAACGTCTTCTCCGCATCAGACTCCGCTGTTGGCGACGGACTATCCTTTGACACGGAGGGGTCTGCACCGTCATTGATTAGCGGGCGACCAGGTGCCTTCGTGATTCCCTCTCCATCATCCTCGACATTCACCAGCTCACCGCTGACAAACGGGCTCGGCAGCTTCGTTCGGAACTGATACAGGTCGTGCGCGGAGTCGCGCAGGCGGTGGTCGTACGTAACGGCATGAAAGAACTTCTGGGCGTCGAGTGCACGCCCCAACAAGAGCGCCAAGTTCCTGTCCGTCGTTTTGATAATGTACGCAATCTTGTCGACCGCCTCGCGCCCGTCAAAAGCGTCCTTATAGGTGAGACCGTCCTTGACGCGATCCTGGAGCACGATGCGCGTCCTGAACACCTCCGCGACCCGTGAGAGTAGCGCTGGGTAGACGATCGGCGTCCGCGACCGTTGCGACATCACGGCTGGCGAGTCACGTCCGCCCACTGTTGGAGGTATTGGTGGCCGCGGCACACGGCCCGACTCCAGCATCGCGCGGAACTGGGGGGTCATCGTCGCCGACAGCGACCGCGTACGGTCCTGCGTAACACGGTCCTTACGGAAGGCGGGTCCCGGGAGAGTCTTCGACGAGTCCGACGAGCGGCGTGGGTTGGACGAGCCAGACACCTCGACCATTGTCGACGACGCCGGAGAGTTACCTTGAGGTGCAGACAGGACGGCAGTGTCGAGTTGGAGGGGATACGGTCGTGAGGAGGATGAAGGTGTGGTCGGGAAGACTGCGAGCTCGGGGTATTGGGAAGAGGCAGCTGAGACCCGTGAGCGGACACTACTGGGCTTCGAGCGATGTCGGGAGTGCGGTAGCTCACCAGTACCCTCCTCCAGGCCATAGTCACTCGGCGTGTTCAGTTCGGACACGAACTCAAGGCCCAGCTTCCCATCGTCTGTCTCGATGCTCACACTAAGCAGCGACCCGTCAGGTGGCTGAGCTTGCCGCTGATGAGTGTGTTGCTGCTTCTGCTGACCCATAGGGCTGTTCATGTACACTTGTGCTTGGTACGCCTGCGCAGGCGTGAGGCCCGCTCGTGTCAATGCCTCGAGACTTGCATCTGGCGGCTCCTTGGGGAGCGGCGCGATGATTCCCGGTGAGCTTGAGCTGTTTATGGACCGAGCGCGGCTAACGATGGAAGGGGCAGCGAGTGTGTTTGCATGAGAATAGTTCGCAGGTGGTTGCTGATGCGGGAAGTAGCCTTGGGACGGAGGGAGGGGGGACTGACGGTAGGTCGACGGAGGAGCATGGGGTTGGGAAGCGTAATTGATGGATTGCACATGTGATGATCCTGAGGTTCTTCGGTCTATTTGACTGCCATATTGCTGAGGATAATAATGATACTGCTGGCCATTCGGAGGTGGACTCTGCTGAACGTGAGGATACTGTGCAAGATGAGCGGCGGGCTGGTGGTGATGAGTAGCACTGGGACGACCAAAGATGGACTCGTATGCAGCATGGCGCTTATCTGGCTGGCGAGGCCCAAGTGGTCTGTCCATCGCGACAGACACTTGTTGGCGGTGGAGAGCGGCGAGCAGCAGAGCACGCTCGATGTGCTCGACGACGATAGAGAAGGTGATTAGGCGCCCGAGCCAAATAGTCTACTGTAGTAAGCTATGTAAGCTGGACAAAAGCACCTCTCTGATTGCACACCTTCACTAATTGTTCTGTCACTTGGGCATCAAGTCCGATAGATGACGATTATATTCAACAAATATACACTCTAAACAATTTTACGAAGTCTAAGGTACTGTACGGTATCAACGAACCGCAGGCCGCACCGCCTGTCCACTAGACCAAATCTGTTCATTGCGATGAGGAATGCAACATGATCACAGTGACTTCGCGCACGTGGGATAGATCTGCCTTGAACCAACTCGAATCCTGCGGATGCCCAGCGAACCATCAGCCTGAGCACGCACAATCCACAAGGAGGACCGTCAGCGTCACAGGCACGCCGACGCTCCCCTTTGGGGCAAGAAATCATACCAGCGGGTTGATGATGTCAGAACCATTTCGCCCACACGCAAATATTACAGTAACACAACTTTGGGTCGTGATCAGCAACTCCGAACGCCCAGGAACCTTCCCATTGTAACCCTCGACGTGCGCATAATATCACTCCTGAACAGGCAAGTAGCGACAAAGGACATTTTGCAGTCACCGACTGGGAGGACAATCCCACTTCGTGTAGGACTTGGGAGATGAGAAGGGCAAGAGTCAGGTTTTCTGACTAGTTTACAAAACTTTCACTGAACCTGGCCGGGATGCATGGAACAATGACTAGTCACCAAGACGGACGAAGGGTATGAGCAAATATGAGCATTCACCATCAACGATCAGAGCGGTTGGAAGGACGTAGTAACGTGGCAGGACATTTGGGTGTTGGCTGCAGCAGGCCTCAGAGTGGTCACAATGGCCTAAGTCGAACTCTGTCAAGACTATTTATTGAGAAATACAGGAATGCGCACCTAAGTCGAACTCTGTCAAGACTATGGAGACAGAGGTCGACTCGGGGCGCAGTGTACAGTATGTGGTTATGTAAGGAAGCCAAACTGTACAGTCAAAACAGCCTCAGAGTCGAAATCAACAAAGAGGTAAGAATGTCAAGGGTTCAACTCCCGGGGATGCAGAACTAGTAAAGATGGTAGAAAAATAGGGAAAAATAGAGGGAAAATTCTGGGGTGTGTTGTACAGTATGAAAGACCATGATAAACTATGGGAGACACACCAGGATCATATTTGGGTCAGAGGTGAAGTGGTCATTCCAACCTTAACACTCCCCCCTGACCAGTCACATCCCTAAACCAAGCATCTTTACCATCTCCAGCACCTTCGGCTTGGCCAGGGACTTGGTCAAGATGTCCGCAGGCATGTGCGAGGTGCGCAGGTGCACAATGCGAATGGTACCCTTCGCTACTTCATCCTGGAGCCAGTAGAAGCGCAGATCAAGGTGTTTCATGCGTCCATGGTGCTCCGGGTTTTTCGCAACTGAAAGGGCAGACAGGTTGTCAATGCTGAGAGTCGAGGCTGAGGACATGTCATAGCCAAATTCTGTGAGCAGATTGCGCAGCAAGAGAACCTCCTGACCAGCACTGACAGCCGCGACAAACTCTGCCTCAGTGGTAGAGAGGGCAACAATGCTCTGAAGGCGACTGGACCAAGAAATCGCACCTGAGCCCATTTTGACAACATAGCCACTGGTGGAGCGACCAGTGTCTGGGCAACCTGCGTGGTCGGCGTCTGTGAAGGTGGTGAACAGCTCCTTGTCCGCAGTGGGCGAGTAGGTGAGTTTGTAGTCAAGGGTGCCCTTGATATAATGGAAGAGGTGCTTAACTGCCTTCCAGTGCGCAGGTCCAGGGTTCTTGGTGAACCAGGCAAGTGTCCCAACTGTCTTAGCAATGTCTGGACGGGTTGCAACAGTGAGATAGAAGAGAGAACCCACAGCGTGGTCATAGGGGACGTCCTGCATCTTCTCTCGCTCGCCCTGAGTCTTGGGAGCCATCTCCGTGCTGAGGCGAACTCCTGGGTCCATTGGGGTGCCAACTGGGTCGCAGTCTGTGAAACCATATCGCTCGAGAATGTCGAGGGCATACTGGTGCTGTGAGATAGAGAGGGAATGGGTCGCTCTGTTGTGCTCAATCTTCACTCCAAGCAGCCAGGCAGTGGGGCCAAGGTCTTGCAGCTTGAATTGCACTTTGAGGTCGTCCTTGACACGCTGGATCGCAGCTTTTGACTTTGCTGCAATGGTGATGTCGTCAACAAAGACAGGAATGATGATGCGCACTTCATCTCGCTTGTAGACCCAGACACTGTGCTCGCAAGTGAGCCGGACAAACCCCAGACTGACCAGCACCTCATTCAGCTTCTCATGCCAACACCGGCCAGCCTGCTTGAGACCATAGAGAGCCTTCAGAAGGCGCCACACCCACTCAGAAGTCTTCTCCTCAAAGCCCTCGGGCTGCTGCATGTACACCTCCTCCTTCAGCTCGCCATTGAGGTAGGCAGAGGAGATGTCGACAGATTCGAGCTCGAGGTCCTCAAGCACAGCAAGGGCTAGAATCGCTCGAATGGATGCCCACTTGGGTGTAGGAGCGAAGGTCTTGTTGTAGTCAAAACCAGGGCGCTGGGAGAAGCCTTTGGCGACGAGGCGACCCTTGTACTGCTCAATAGACCCCTCAGCATTGCGCTTGACTCGGAAAACCCACCGAGACCCAATAGCCTTGCGACCTGGAGGCAACTGGACGAGCTCAAAGGTCCCATTCTCGACTAGGGACTGAATCTCGTCCTGAGCAGCCTTGAGCCACTTGTCCCGCTCCTCAGGAGGGCGCCGCATCGCATCTGCAAACATCCTGGGCTCACCAAAATGCTCCTGGTCCGCCTTGAAGGCTGTCTGTGCACAGGAGGCAAAAGCGACCTCAAGTGCAGAGTCATAGTCGAGGTAGTCAGTTGACTCCCCGGAATAGACATGCTCCAGACCTGCAACCATCGCCTCGACCATGTCAGCCTCGTCTCCAGAGTGGCCATCACCTCACAGTAGGTTGAGTTCATCCTCGCTGGAGTGGTGGCTGAGTGGAGACTGTGCCGGCTCAATGACTGGGGAAAGGAGGCGAGGAGGAGTGACTGGAGCAGTGACAGAAAAAGGGTCTGGTGACTCGGAGTGAGGTTGTGGAGACGCATCGCTATGTGAGGGCACAGAGGACACTGCAGGCGATGTGCTGCGAATGCGGAGTTGCTGTGGGACTTCATTTCGCTGCTGTAGGATATCATCGTTCAGAGAGCCTTGGTAGCGAGTAGAGCGAGTTGGGAGTTCCCTGCGCAAGGACGGCTCGGCCTGAGGCTCGACCTTGAACCAGGACAGACGACAGCGAGCTGGCTGTGTGGCAGCACGGTCAAAGATGCTGGGGCGACTCGCAGGAGGTGTAGGGGCACTTGGCGAATTTACAGAGGACGGTGCAGGTGATGGTGAGTGCACTGGTGAAGGTGGTGGAGGATTTGCCGGAGGCACTGGAGGTGCAGGAGGTGCAGGATCATCAAAGTCAGAATCCACTCCCCCCTGATCCGGCGCATCTGGAGCATCTGGAGCGTCACCTGGACCAGTTCCTGGCTCGTTCCCAGCATCCGAGGCTCCTGGGATGTGCACCTTGCTAACATCAATGCCAAAGACATTGATGAAAGGCGAGTTTCCTGGGAAGCAGCGCTCGTCAAAGACAGCATGAGACAAAATGTAAAACTTCTTTGCTGCTGGATCCCAAAAGCGCCATGCCTTGGTGCCCTCTGGATAGCCCACAAAGATACACTTGCGAGTGTGAGGCTGCAGTGCCTTCCGGTCTGCCTTGCGCACAAGCACATAGGCCAGACAGCCAAAAATGCGGAAGTAGGAGACATCCGGCTTATGCTTGTTGCCCTTCTAAGCGGTGTATGGGATGCCGCCCTGGAGCGCAGCTGTAGGCATCCGGTTGCGAGTGTGGACAAAGGCGGACACAGCGATGGCCCAGAATGATGGAGGGAGCTTGGACTGCACTAGGAGAGCAGTAGCACCCTCTGCAATCGTCCTGTTAGCTCGCTCTGCAACGCCATTCTGGTGAGGCTCGTCCGGCTCAGTGTGCTGACGCTGAATGCCGTTCTCGGTGCAGAAGTCGATGAATGCACGCCCCATGTACTCCCCACCCTTGTCATCGCATGTAGCCTTGATCCGGAGGCCCAGTGAATCTTCTGCATAGGCCTTGAAGCTCTGGAAGGCCGCAAAAGCATTGCTTTTGCGCTTCAGGTAGGCAACAGCCCAAAACCTCGTCGCGTCGCAGGCAAAAATCATCCAGTAGCGGAATCCCTCCGGTGTCGCAATGGACATCGCACCCTTGAGGCCGGTGTGAACCAGAGCAATGGGGGTGAATTTTCTGGAGGCAAAGTGAGAAATAGGATGGCGGTGCAGTTTCCCAGCAAGGCAGGGCTCACAAATGGGATCTGGCTCGGCTTTGGAACGAATGGTGAGACCCTGGACGAGGCCTTTGGTGATAGCTGAATGGAGGTCGTCAAGATTGACATGGGAGCAACGTCTGTGCCAAAGCGCGAGGTCGAGAGGACATGTAGAAGTCGCAGAATGTGCGGAATGAGCTTGCACAATGGTATGGCCTTGCAAGTAGCCAATGTTGTGCTCATTGACTCGCGCCTGGAACAGGAGATCGCCCCGGTGGTAGAAGAAGACGTTGCCAGCCTGAATCTCAACAGTGTAGCCCTTCTCGCAAGTGAGGTGGAAAACAGAGAGTAGATTGCTTCCGAGCTCAGGGACATGCAGCACGTCATGGAACACAACAGCAGGTGGTACAACTCCGTCAATAGCACCAGGCTGAAACTCCACAGACCCTACACCAGCTGAATAGACGATGTGCGAGTTGGCGAGGCGAATAGGGATGCGATGAGGCAAGTAGGAGCGAAACCAGTGGCGGTGAGGCATCATGTGTGCAGAAGCACCTGTGTCCGTGTTCCAGTTAGCTGCTGAGGGCGACCGGAGCCAAGCAGAGCGATCTGAAGTGGATAGGAGCGCAGAGGTGCAACCGGCACTCACAGTGGCTGCTCCGGCAGACTCCTGAGATGGGTCCTGGGCCTCCTTCGCATCCTCCTTCTTCTTCCCCTTGCCAGAGCGAAACTGCGATCGCTGAGCAGCCTTCTCCTTCGCTTTGGAGCTCGCATCACGCCTCAAGTAACACTGCTCCTCAGAGTGACCAGAGCGACCACAGAAGGTGCAGCTGACACTTGCAGCAGCGTTGGAGATTGCAGGGACAGCGGGGGACATACCGGGCTGGTTCTCGAGGGTGACAAATGTCTCCTGGAGCTTGGAGAGCGTCAGGGAGTCGTCCAGAAGGAGCTGGTGTCGAAGCAAGTTGTATTCAGCAGGTAAGGCACGAATGAGGGCCATTAGGACGAGTTCATTGTCGAGCTGGGTGATGTCGAAGTTGGCGGGGTGAAGGGCCTTCATGTCGGACTTCAACTGCGTTGCCCGGGTCGACAGGGAAGTGAGGGACTCGTCTTCGAGCTTGGCAAGGCTCAGGAGGGCATTGTAGGTGTTAAAACGCGTACCAGGGCGTTTCTGCATGTGTACCCTCTCCAACTCGGCCCACACCTTCTCTGGATTGTCCCTGACCGCCTCAACATGGGTCTGCTCCTCCCTCTCAATGCATGCCCAGATCTCCCCTGCAGCCAAGTCCCTTCTGGTGTCGAAATCATGGAGTTCCCGGCGTTCTGAGGCGTCCAGAGGCAGTGTGAAGACTGGCCTCGACTCCTGGCCCAGTGTGATGCGCAGAGCAGCAACAGTGCGAAGTCTGGCCTCCATGTCGAGCCTCCATTGCTGGTAATTGCGACTGGAGAGCTTGGGGAACGAAGCTGGGGCTGGAGCCATGATGGGAGGAGGAAAGACTCGATAGGGGCTTGCAGCTGGTGAAAGGGCGTGAAAAACGGTGCAGGGATCACCAAGATAATGAGAGAAAGAGGAATAGGGGCTGGATAGGGGCTAAGTGTCCCAGAGTCGTTTTAGAGCGATGTAGAGCAACAGCAAATGGCTGGAAGTCGACTAGAGTGTTTGAACAGGCAGGGATGGACATCTGGAGGCAGTCAGAGCGTAGGGCTCATAACCTGTTGGCTGCAGCAGGCCTCAGAGTGGTCACAATGGCCTAAGTCGAACTCTGTCAAGACTATTTATTGAGAAATACAGGAATGCGCACCTAAGTCGAACTCTGTCAAGACTATGGAGACAGAGGTCGACTCGGGGCGCAGTGTACAGTATGTGGTTATGTAAGGAAGCCAAACTGTACAGTCAAAACAGCCTCAGAGTTGAAATCAACAAAGAGGTAAGAATGTCAAGGGTTCAACTCCCGGGGATGCAGAACTAGTAAAGATGGTAGAAAAATAGGGAAAAATGGAGGGAAAATTCTGGGGTGTGTTGTACAGTATGAAAGACCATGATAAACTATGGGAGACACACCAGGATCATATTTGGGTCAGAGGTGAAGTGGTCATTCCAACCTTAACATTGGGAGTGTGACTTCCTGAGGCAATGTAAGTTGAACGAAGACATTGAAAGCGTAGGTCAGATTTGATAGATGCCGTGAGGGAGGCATTTGTGAGGACTTCATGGAATCGCATGACTTACTGAGAGTGTCAACATGCCGGCCCCACTTTGTGCTTGAGATGTCAATGGGGACATACGACGTATCGGGTTGAGGAACCAAAGGCAGACCGAACCAGGTCGGACGCCCCTTCTCTGGTGGGGAGATCCGACAGAATCTCCCTGAATTTCGCAAGATATCTGGCATAAGGACATACAACGTGAGGGTGAGGAGCTTGCGCTGCAGACGGTCTTAGTGACAACTTACTAGTAGACGTACCACGCTATGTCGATGAAAGAAACTGGGATTCCGTCACGACATTCACATTCATGATCACTCAGTATACTTCGAGCCGCAGTACAAGTATGTCATGGTCAATGAGCCAGACGAGGATGTGACATTCTTGTTGATGGGCCTCCTGGGAAGTTGCAAACGCGCCTTCCCCAATTCTGCTTCATGAGCTCCGTCCCGAGGGAGCTGTTGCCATTACTTGGAGAATCTGGTTACTTAAAGAAACGTTCATAGGTGTTGCGTTGAACGCCAAACACTACCCCCGGCCATTCCGAGACATGTCGCAACATCTCGCAAGTCGACTACTACATAGCACTTACCATGCTTCAGTATTGTAGTCTCCGAGTTTTCTTCCTATAACTACTCAAAGTTCCCTCCGGACACATGTACATCTTGCCTTTGCCTTTGTAAGAACATGATTTGTATGATGCGTTCTAGGCGTCAAATCATGCCACTGTTAGTGGCAATGCCAGCGCTGCCATGCCTCATCATGAATCTCGACAGCTGTGCTGTTCAGCAGGGTATACAATTGCTCACCCATGTCCATGATAGCCCCTTCAGGTCGGACAACAGCATCCACAACAGCACGTTATTGCTGGCACAGACCGGTCTTGGTGCTCTGCTGTGATGATCATACAGAAGTAGACTGGAAACGATAGCGAGGTTACCTTGCATGCTTCAGAAAGTGACACGACACTGAAAAAGGAGCTCAAGACATCCGACGATGCTTTGGGGCATGCAAAGACTGGCGAAGTAGAGTGATACAAGTCAAAATTAGAATTCAGGTCTTGAGAAGATATTGTAAGTTGTATGGCATTTCTGTTGAAGGACGACTGATCCATTCTATAAACTAGGACTTGGATTTGGATGACCTAGATCGCTCTGTCATACATTGTGGTTGAGCATCCTGACAAGCCGACACGAGATCCAACCTACTAGGGCCGATAGACTTGTTAACCATTCTGTTCGAGTCCCACCCTCTACCTTCTGGCGGCAACCGTGGGCCGCAGTGACCACAGCCTGGGTGAGCAACCAGGACGTTAAACAGGGGAGTTACCTGTTCCATATCACTCAGTAGGCCCTGTGGGCGGTGCATCGCTCAATGCACTCATGTGTCGCCCCATAGTCTATATGAAGGTTTTGCCACAGGCCGCTAAATTGCGACAGAGATACCAGCATAGGATCTCGCCACGAACCTCAGTACGGTGAGCTCCCCGCACCGCCGTTGCCAAGTCACGCGCTAATATTAGAGCTAGTCATTATTCCCAATCTCGTCACGCCTGCAAGAATGTGATACAGGAATCCTTATTCCATTAGGAGAGAAGGACATTCAGAAGCAAGTCGCGCTCAAGACGAGCAAGGCCAGGGGTGTCGAGTAAAACACTGATCTTGTACATGAAGATGAGAGGAGTAACCAGGTGCCTTGCAAGCTCCCGTGAACAGATTTACTGACGACGGGTTCATGGCCCATCCTAGAGAAGGCCAACATACGGGAACCACTTCCACTTTGCCGTATGGCATCGGATCGATTGAATGTCTTGGAAGCCGTGTCAGGAAAGGGCACTGCGCAGGAATCCCATCAGCCCCGCCATCAAAGCGATCGGAGTGGTTCAAGGACCTCACAGTGCGAACCATCCCGCTGACTGCCAATCACCGCATGTGCTGACTGCTGAAACGGAATCTGCTTCCTTTCCTAACTTTCTGACGCGATCTTCTTGCTGGTTTTGTCTACTGAGTGATTCTGATGGCACTGACCGAGTGAGTCGCTCAACCCTAGTTTGCGGAAACTCCGAGTCATGCACAAATTCCCAACTCGAGAAGCCTCATGTTCCCTCATTCTGGTCAACCTAGCTTTTGGGACCTGGTGAAACTATCTATGCCTTTCTACTCGGTCTCCCGCACTGTTTTGTATCACGGAGCGTGAGTCTCTCTTGTGTTATAGCGGTATGAGCATTTGATGTCATCCTTGTATTAATGGAATGGAAGGGTGCTGCGCAACACGCCGTCACTTGCCCTACCTATTATTCTTCGGGACCAGCTTCATCGAAGTTGACTGGATCTGTGCCAATAACAATGTTAGGTGTCTCTGAGATCGGTGTACTACCACGGTGGACCTCTCTGCTAGGTGACCCTGGAGAACGCCACTGGTACGGGTGGCCTGTGCCCACTGCCTAGTCGGTGATGCGGGGAAGTCGTTCGAGCAGCGGGCCAACCATTATGGCAGAGGCTCTTTGAACTGGTCTGTGCTGCCATTGGCTCGGTTTTATGTTGATGCCGTGACAAAGTGTGCAGGTTCATCTGAATACATATATTTTTCTCCACCGTATAATATGGCTTCATTTCATTTGAATGTATCTAACTTCTGAGTCGGAGACGCGCGGCGGAGTGGAGTCAGACATGTGGCTATTTGCGCCCGCCCTCGCACTTCAAGCTTCAAGTTCAGCGTTTGCAGTGATTATCTAGCTCAGCTCTTGTCTGGCTAATAGTCAAAACTCTGCATTTTCTCCACACGGCACTGGCTGCGACCGTCGACGACGTGAGCTGCGGTGTGAATGGACAAGCAGGATGACCCTCGGCTTGTATGCGCATGCAAGAAGGACAAGAGTTCAAGTTCCAAGACGCTCATCGTTGTGATCATTGGTCAACGTTCAGCGTTGACTTGCCGGACACTCGCAAACTCACCACACAGTGCCACTCCGCCATAGGCTGCGTCTCATACCGGCGTAATCCGTGTCCTGCTGAACGGGAGATGATGACAGATGATGGCAGGTTGAGCGGCTCGCTTCATTGCCCTGGGGCAAATTTCCCCGAGAAGGCCAGCAAACACCGCTTAGACGGGAAGAGGCTGAGTCTGCCAACGTATACCGACGGCGGTCGTGCAGGTGAGGGCGGGGACCGCGGCGAGGCTACCAAACAATGCTGTGCTGTCATTGCCACTTCGGACCAATGGGCGTGGCGACGGGCGCAGCACTCAGCGCACATCTGTCAGTCACCATCGGGCCCTACCTCAACTTGGCAATCGTCGCTGGCAGTGCAAGTTCACACGTTCGCACACCACGGTGCCATACTTCTTTGAAGTGTCGGTACTGCATCTGTTCGCCGGCGACTGCTCGTGCTGGATGAATGTGCTTCAAGCAGTAACTGAAACAAACTTATCGCAGTGTCTCGAGCCAAGGTATCTGTGGCGTGCGTTAGGCACCATTCATATGGCGTGCCATGTTGGGAACTTCCGACCGACGCTCTGGTCCGTGCAGTTGTGCAGTTGTTCGGGACCCACATTGCTGTGCAAACTTGACCGGGGATGACATTTCTCGTCCCTGTTGTCAGCGATCAATCCCAATGCAGGCAGCGTGGGCGCCCTGGCGGTGCCGCGCAATAATCAGGGCAACTTTCGATGGCTGTCCGTGGCGAAACTCGCTCCTCTAGCTATGCAATAGCCTTGGGCCCCCTACATAAGGGCATGTCGATGGTGGGCAAGTACTTACCTCTGCCCCTGTTCCCCACGAACACATCCAGAACTCTCGAATGCCCAGGAAGCGTCGCACGCGCAAAGACGATGGACGCGACGATCAAAATGATGTGCAACTGCGACTACCATCACGAATCCCATACAGGTCAGGAGTGAGTGTCGTTGTCATCTGTTATGACTTCGCTGTCTCATCCACTATTCTCAGTATATCACATGGGGCGAGAGATCGTTTGGTAGAACGCTAGACGGGCCTGCGCCTGTCCCCACGGGCGTATCTTCAGAGCTCGACTTCTCCCACCATGACGACGACGAAGGCGAGAAAGAAACACCATCTCAATCGCCCTCTACACCTAGTCCAACGCGAAGTACCGCCAGTAGGGGAAGCGGCCGCCAGCGCCGGCGCAAGGCACGGGGTAACATCCAGGACAGCCATGACACGGAGGGCCCCTCGGGTTCTGGGGCTTCAGCTACATTTTCCTCTCCTGTGGCGACGTCGGCTGGTGATTTGCCTGACACACCGCATGACGAAAGCTCCCGGACGGTAACTGATGCGCGTACTCGTGCGAGATACCATCCCTACATGTTAGGTGCCGGTTCGACACCAGGAAGAGCATTCGTACCTCCATTGCAGCGCCGCCTTGATGTACGCCGGCATGCCTACGATAGTACCGCACCGCAAGGTACGTGCTATTCTTTGCCTTATGATGATGCACTTGCCTTTACGCTTTCCCTGGTAGCTGGGTATTTGTATCCTGCGCCAGCGGTTGGCATGCCACCCACCTACAACTATACCGAAGCGGTCACTGATGATGCACAACAGCACGTCCAATGTTACGGAGCACCCACGCCATTCGCTTCGCAGATAGCACTCGATTCTCAATACCCTCCCACGCTGACTATGCCTCACCAGTCTGAACAGAATGCACCCTTCAATCCTGGGCAGCAGATACCCTCTCTTCTCTCGGAGAATATACCCTTTCTGCGCGCCCAACAGATACCCTATCAACAACCTCCATTCTTGCCACAGTATCCGAACCCCCAATGGTCCGGCTATACGGCTAATCAGTATGCCGATAATCAATGGCCTGACTACGGTCAGAATATGCAACCCATCTCCACCGACAACGCCGCGACTGCCATGTATTCCCAGCCAGCATGGCCACCACACCCCATGTATGGAATGGAAGTCACATCCGTGGCTCAATGGGATGCCGAGGCATCCGCAGAGAGTGGGGCTTACCACTGGACACAGCTGCAGGCAGATGGCACCGTTGTGGCCCATTACCCACAATGGGACACTGCCCCGGGTGGCTCGTCTACATCATACAACCCAGGGACAGACGGCCGCCGATCCTCCGTCGCCGCCTACTCAATGCCGCCGCGAGTACCGCCTCCGGGATCGGCAATGCCCAGCATGGCGGTGCCCACGCCATTCGGCCCTGAAGACCTAGCGGTCCAGCCGGCAGCTATGCCCGGCTACGAGAATGGTCAGTCTACGTCGGGTTGCGTCCCGCCGCAGCTATGTCTCACTAAATTCTGTAGCTCCGGTCTACCTCACGCATCCTTACGCGTCCATGCATATGGAGTCAATCACCGGATCTCGGGCACCGCACCCTCACCCTCTTGTGCGGAAGCAGCTCCCTTCTGATCAGTCAGGTCATACACGGTAGTCATCTTTGTAGCGTAGTGTGTAATAGCTTATAACTTTCTGTTGTGTGCTTTCGCCCAGTAATGGACTGGCCTTATTATACTAGTACTACTACGGCAGTGGAGTCATGTGCTACATATAACACAGTGTACTTGTTTTTTTGGATAATGGCTTGGTGGTCTAGAGGTATGATTCCTTCTTAGGGTTGTGTGACGCAGAAAGTCATGTGATTTAGATGGAGGAGGTCCCGGGTTCGATTCCCGGCCAAGCCCGCTCTCGCATTTCTATATGTTTTGCCGAGATTTCTTTTTCGCGAGATCTCTCGCAGTGATGGTGGTGGTTATGTACATGACGCCGAATCACCTTCGGACGGGTGGTGGTTTGTGTTGAGAGACGCAGGATGGGTGTTGCACACGTCGTTCTCACTATTTCCGGCCTGACTAGAACCCTCGGCTGGTCAAGGAAGCAGTCATCCCGCGTCAAGTAATCACCGTAGTATAGACGAGGTCAAACCAGGCGCAGATCGCCATCCTAGAAGGAGAGGATGTTTAGTCCTTTGCTGAAAATCCTCAGCTGTCAAGTAATACCCACCCATACAGCTAAATCCGTGTGGCAATACCTGCACCGTAACGAGCACATAGTTGTCGATCCTCATAGATTTTCATCTGCCATGCCATCGGTGCGATGCGCACACGACACGAGTGAGCACCATGCACTCCACAACTCCAGACCCGGCTAAGGATGGGGACCGCGAGCCAGTCAATCCCTAATCTTGGCTTCTATGCTTGATCACCGCCATTACCGCACCGCACTGTTCAGCCCGGCGGCCACGTATACTGGCGAGCAGCTATTGACGTGGTTTGAGTTCTAAATCGCGCATTCAATATCACACGTACATCCGTTTGGCACGCAGCGAGCAGTAACGAATCGCAACATCCTTACTTACCACAACGTAAAATTGAATGTAAACTTCGTGTCACCCGTGTTTCAAATATCATGCCTGCATTCTCCGTCTAGTCAGCGCCAACATGACGCTCGCCACACTCGCTGCGACCGTGCATGACCCCACAAACGCCTCCAAGCTCCCGAAGCCATATCCTCCAAACCCCGCGCCTGGGTCCCCTGTCTCGAGTACTCTGCCCTGTTCGTAGAGCATACCCGAGATGAGCGGTCCGATGACGACGGGTCAGGTAGTAACAGGCCCAAATGATGCTCATTTGCTCGGGCTTATCGCCCGCGCAATCCGTGACGGCGCTGGGCCCCACGGACTGGTAGCCTCCCATCTGCAGCAACGACGTCGTTCAGGAACGGTGAGTGCAGTGAGAAACATGCAAACTCACGAGGCCGCCATATATGATTGCAAATACGAACACCAAGCCTAGCGTGTGCGCAAAGCCCCACAAGAGGAAGACGGCCAATCCGCTCACGAGGGTGCTTGTAATCATGATCCAGGCATATGGGAAGCGGTCACATAGGTGGCCAAGCAAGATCTGGCATACCACGCCAGAAGAGTTGAAGACTGCGAGAACGATGGATGCGGAGAAAGATGACGAGATAGCCCTGGTGAAGGTCGCAACGTAGAGGGAAACGGAGAAGTAGGGCATCGAATGTAAGACGGTGCATGTGAGCTGCCAGTACGACGATGATTTATGTCAGCGGCAGTAGACATCAAAGGAGAGGCACCACTGACAAGAACCCAAAATAGACTAGAGTGTAGAAAGCGCATCTGCGGGGGAATGAACCGCGGTCGCTGCCCACCCTGGAACTGGGGTACAGGCAATCGAGGCTGCATTCCCAGAATGGCGACGCAGACAGTGACAAGCACGGCGAGTGCCCATATCCGTAGCGTCCACCGGAAACCATATCGGTCTAGCAGCGTCTGCAGGAGAAACGGGAATGCAAATCCTACATGTGGATCAACACCGATGCTTCCTACAAACATCGAATGACTCACCGCCGAGCCCAGAGCCCGCAAAGATAATGCCGGTTGCGAGGCCACGACGTCGAACGAACCATTGTGGGAGCAGGGCGACCACCGGATAGTAGAGGAACCCACCACTGACGCCAAAAGTGACTCCTTGCAGGAGAATGAGATGCCAGATCTGCGGAGTTACGTGTGAGAGAGGACGGAGTATTTTCCAATCGAGTGCGTACGTTAGTAGCGAAACTTGCGAGCAGTAGTGAGAGGAAGGCAAGACCTAGAGCGAACCAGAGGCTTGGTTGTAGGAGATCTGGGTAGCGGCCAAAGAAGAATGAGAGTAGGATGGTCTGTGCGGTCTGTTAAGTTCTGTTAGAGCACGACTCTGGACGACCGGCACACCTCTCCGAACTGAATAGCGATGGAAGCGGTCCCGACAGCCGCGATGGCAACACCAGAGACATCGCTGAACAGCGGACTCGACATATAGTAATCTGCTGATGGGTTTGCGTGAGATCACCATGATGTAGGAACACTGAGACATACCTTGGAAGATACTGTAGCTGCATGAGATGGTGTGCCACGTCAGTGAGCAGAAATCCTCGCAGGGCAGGGTCCGAGAACACCAGTAGTACGGACCACAATTGGAAGCCCCAAATCATTACTTCAACCGTGAAATTGGATGCGACGAAGCACCAGGCCTTCCAGCCTCCATCTATTGGCGCTAGCTCCTGCACAGTGTGCGCGTTGTGGGACCCATGCTCAGGCTCGTCTTCTGCTCGCTGGTGTCCGAGTTGTTGGTGGGAAATCTCGATGCCCCTTTCCGACTCGGATGCCTCCTGTTGGATAGGCGCAAGTTCAATAGGACTCTGCACGGTTTCCTCGAGCACAACGTGGGTCAAGATGGTTCACTGGGCGCGAAGAGTATGCTGTCAGGCAGCGGAGTGAGCCAGGAGTCAGTGTGACTCACCGAGTAGGATCGATCGAGCTTGCCTGATTGGTAGTTGATGGGAGTTTTCACGAGACAAATGAGGTGATTCAATTCGACCCATACTTGCGCGCAATCGCAGTAGATGGTGAATATCCCGAGCATACTAGCGACAGTGTTATGTCACTGCTTTGACTGTACGCATTGATGCATTGTTATAGTAGTAGTAGGATTGTGTACGAGCCTCCGCCTGCAGGACTGAGCAAGATCATGCCGATGCCCAAGTATGGTCGTGAGTGAGCTATTGTGTAATTGTAACTTTGCAGGGTCGTTAGTGTGATTCCCGGAAACCCGCGTCATGTTTGGTCATGAACCCGTCGCAACAGCGCCGCCGTCTCCACGGCCGACGCATATTGCCATCCGGACAGTAACACTCAGTCGTCTTCGTCATCTTCGTCCTCGAGGGGCACACCGCCTGGTGCAGAGTCGGGATTTTACGCTGTTATTCAGTGTGCGGTTTGACTCGAGCGAAAAGAGGTCACCCACGAGTAGCCCGAAGCAGAACTAATCAACTGTTGCTCTGGTGCGCCGAAGATCCGGAGCGGCACAGTATCATCCAAGGACAGCAGCACCAACGTGCGCTGAAGACGGTAGGGCGCGCTACGCGACTGTCTTTGTGGGGTCGAAGGGAGAGCCCAAAGAGGCGTGCACGCTTTTAGATGCGGACTAGCGATCGGCTCGCGGGGCTGGTGCCTTCGCCGAGGCGGAAGGGCTGCAAGGAACACATACTGGAGGTTGACGTGGATAACGAGGCACTGGAGCTGTCCAACGAAGCCTGGCTCCAGTTGCGTTTTGTTGCTTAGGGCTGATAGGGTGCATCGTTCTCACGTCTGCTGCTGTCGGTAATCGATGCGAGATTACTGGGACACCACAGATAGAATGCACAGGACTTTCAGCTCACGGTATCTACCCTTTAGCACGTCGTACGTCTTGCAGAGCTCCTACGTTTCCTCCTCGAGCCTCTCATTCTCCATCCTCAGTGTCACGCCTCCAATCGGCAAATTGTATGGATGCGGTGACTGTCTCGCAGCGCCCCAGAGAAGAGTCTTGTCGTGCTCGAGAGTCTTGAGATGCTCCTCGAGCCGAGCGACAGTGGATTTGAGAACTTCGGCGAATTCGGGGACAGACGCCGGAGCTGATGATCTTTTGGTGTTTTTCGAATACGAGACAGAGATCAGGATTGGCTGTATGCGTGGTCACTAAGCAGGTCGCAAGATAATCGCTGAGCGATGCATTAATGGGAAGGTCCGCGCGACATGACAGGCAAGACAACCACATTATAGTTACCTTTATGTAGCCTGCGAGGCACTTCGTAACGGGGCGACTTGTCGCGTGCATACGTGGGCAAGGCAAACGGGTCTCAAGTAGCGCGACTATCGCCGTACCACACACCAAGCGTGGAGATAGAAGCCGTCCAAGATCCTGCAGGAGCCGCCGTCTTGGCCCAGAACGAGAGGATGAAAGGTGGTGGAGGCCTCGAGGACCTACCTGGGAGTAGACAAAGACGTTGTGAGAAGCGACGCGTTGTTTGAACTTCTCATAGTGCTTTGTCACGTGGACGCGGCACCGCAAAACCTTGCTCCCATCATTGAGCCGTCAAGCTCCTGCCTTCCAGCTCCAGCCCTTCTCACTCCGAGGAGTCCCAGGTGCCAGATGCATAGTAAATACATGTGCAGTCTGCAGCAGATCCATCATGGTATATGAAAACAACCGTTACAATATGTAGAACAAGTACAATAATGTTAGTGATTTAGCACTGTCCGCTAAAGAGAGCGTCGACCAAAACGATCAGAAATGCCAGAGACCCCGCTTCTTCTTCTTCTCTTCCCCCTTGCTAGTTGTGCTGTTCACAGACAGTGTCGACCCAGCGAAAGACGGTACAGAAAGCTTGTGCATTCGCCCCTTCTCTTCGCGCGCCTGAGCTGCGGGTTGGGTAGGCCGCGGCGGACGGGGTGCGTCGCGGGTGAAATACTTCTCGTCGTAGTAGTCCTGCAGTGGCCTCTGGCCTTTGCTCTCGCCAAGACCGTTGGGGATGGTTCTCGAGCCGATGCCGCCAAGATCGAGAACCTTTAGGTCGTCCACGAACTGAGCCGGAGCGAATGCGTGTGTAGATCCTGCTAGGGGTGAGTGGCGGCGAGTCCCGGTAGCACGCAGAACTCACCAATAATGATATCCTTGTTCAACGACTTCGACAGGAGATACGCTTCTCGCATCTCGGAGTAGGTCATACCGCCTGCTACAAAGACTATGACTCGCTGTCGCACTTCCTCGCGCGTAGTGGCTGACTTCGGCCCACGATGCCAACTCGGCTTCGCGCTCCGTAAAGAAGTCGCTGGTGTTACCGCGGGTGTGGACCGCAGGCTGGTTGCTACAGGAGTAATGGATGGTGAGTCTTTGACGTAGGGGAAAAGGTTTTGGTCGAGACGGTTGTTGACGTGCTCCTGCACCATGGTCAGCACACATGCACGATGGGTTCATTGTCACTTACCTCCAGGACAGTCTGCAGCAGGGGCTTAAATCTTGAGAGCTCATACTCATCCACATTGTTCGACTTATGTTTTATCTTCTTCTTGGTGTCCTTATCACCTGGTGACTGAGCTGGAGTGAGCCGCGAGGAAGACGACGGGAAGAGGGCGAAACGCATACCCTACTGATGCGCACCCCAAAGTGTAGAAGTGCATTAACCGCATCCTGTTCCGCCATGGACAACCTCGCATGCTGGTACAGTCTTCGGCGATCCTCGTCAGGGACACCGTCACGGAACTGAATGTAAAGCGCGATAATTCGGACTTTGTTGGAGTTGCTGCACATTATGATTAGAACGCTGAACGGTATATGTTGTGCTTGACCTACATGACCTCCCGGCCGTCCAATAGCGGGACCATCTGCTCCACCAGTGTCTTTGGGGTCTTGCCTTCTGCAGTTAAGCCAGTCGCGCAATTCTGCGTTTACTCATTGTGAGAGCACGCTCCGTGTAGCATGACGCGTCAGACATGCCTGCTCCACAGTGGCCACATTTGGAAGCTTGTCGCGTTCAAATATGCCCATACACTCCTGTGCCATGTTCAAGTGCAACGAGAACTGGAGAAACGTTTGTCCAACATTCAACCATACGATAGACAAAGTATAATGGTACCTTCTCTCGCTGCTCCTGATACTGAGGCAGATTTGCAAGCATGTCTTTCATGTCATTCAGACTTGCTGCTCCATCTCTAGAGTCATGATCAGCACCATCGTGACTATGTCCGCTCTAACGCGTACCCCTTCATGCCGGCATTATCCTGCATGAACTGATTGAAATCCGCCATGAGTTTGTCGATCGCCTCTCTCATGTGCATATGTCGGAGCTCTGTCCAAACATTGTCCGTGTCCGAGAGAGTAGCAGTCTTGTCTTCGTACTGGCCTGCAGCCCCCTGGAACTTGTACCTAGGACGACAATATGTCACTAGTTCTCCACATGCAGCATCACTAGACCCACGTGTATTTTGTACCATCGTCGATGGGAAGTAAGTCGTTGGCCATCGCTTGGTATGTGAACTCGTGCACGAAGGGTGCCAATGTGTCCATGGCTCGATCAGTGATGAGCATGGTCGCACGCGGTCGGGCAGGATCCGAGGGTTTCTACGTTGTGGTCGGACGACAATTGCGGTGTAGAGTTGGTTGGACTCACAGGGAAGTCAGGATTTGCCTTCTTATATTCATCTAAATCGCGCTGAACCATGAAAGCAAGAAGTTTGGTCACAAAATCCGAGTCCGCAGCTTCGTACGCACGGACAGCCTCGCCACGGGCGAGCTGCGTGCGCCATCGTCCACTGTTCTCGGATGGCGGTGGTGCTCGTGTCGAGTCATGCGGCTTTAAAGCCCCTAGAGGAGTATGGTGAGTGGGGAAGTAGTAACGGATGTAAGGGTATTCGTTCAGTGTGACGCAGACATTTACGATCTCGAGAGGACCCGTGAGACAGCGATACTTATGAAATGAACCAAGACGCACCATTTTGCTCATGAGCCGTAATTCCTCCTCTAAACGATCGCGGGCTGCGCGAAAAGCTGACTCGCTACGAGGTGGACTGTAGATGTTGAAAAAAGCCCCCGGAAGTTTGAGGGAGAACGCCTGCGATTCGATGGCTGAGAGCAGTCAGCTATCATTGGTATATTCAGATCAAATAATGGCGTGGTCGCGTGAACGCACCCCAGAAGTTGATAAACAGCTCTTGCAAGGTCTTGAGGAACGGCTCCGCGGGAGAAGAGGTCAGGCGCTCGAAAAGTTTCTCATCAAGGGCTTCCGGGGTACGGTCAGAGGTCATATCGTTTGAAGCCATCCACCGGTAGCCTCACCGTCGATGAAAAACAAGTGCGCTCCCGCGTACTGCTGGTTCCCATCCGAAAAGTCCCCGATGACTCGGTCGACATTTTGCGACGTCGACATAAGTAGGTACATCGCCTCGAATCCGGTCTGGGGTTCACGATAATTCGTGATCGACTCAATCACTGTGCAAGTCGCTTTCGCGCTCAATCCTTATTTCCAGTGGCAGAATGAACATACGCGTCACGTTCTCTTCGAGGATGTCGAACTGCTTCAGGACAGACCCGAGCAGCTGCTGAGAGTGCTCGTCCACTACCAAAATCTTCCATCGTCCCGGAGGGTTCACAGATCTTATAGCATCCAGGAACTCTGCGAGCAGACGCGATGATGTTAGGAGACAGTGGGTGGCTGTTTTCATTTGCCTAAAACGTACTAGAGCGAACCGTTGAAATCAGGGAGGTCATGACAGTTCGTGACAAAGGTGAGCAGGAAGCTCCTGTGCTCCGTCGCTTAGCTAGTGTCGTTAGTAGAGCGGTGTCGAAGCTGCCGGCTCGGCGGTCCACTCTCGTCGCATAGACGCCCGATATACGTCAGTAGACGCTCGCATGCGCGACGCGCGTCGTTAAGTCCTGTTTCGCGTTCAACTTATACCTTCGACCTCGACGACACCCGCGATGAGCACCCCAAAACCATCAACATCGAGCGGAATGGACCAGCGGAGGCAGGATGCACTCAAAGGATACCGCGAGGTGAGTTATGGGCGAACGGCACGACACGTCTGGGTTGACTGGCAGCCTTAGAAAATGCGGCAACATGAGAGTAGTAGTCAGAGTCTCAAGAACTGTGCGTCCAGGTTAACAGAGATGCATATAATGACTTACATCTTGCGCTAGTGCGATTTGCTCTTAAGGACCTCGAGAAGGACTATGAGAAGACGGAGGACGACATCAAGGCCGTCCAATCAGTGGGACAGATCATTGGCGAGGTTATGAAGCAGTTGGATGACGAGCGATGCGAGTTGTTTGACCTACGATTGAGAACTGGACTGAACTTGAGTACAGTCATCGTGAAGGCATCGTCAGGACCACGCTACGTTGTGTCATACCGCCCAACACTACCTGTTGCAAAGCTGAAGGCGGGCACGCGTGTGAGCTTAGACATGACCACGCTCACAATCATGCGCAGACTACCACGAGAGGTCGACCCAGCCGTGTACAAGATGAGCTTGGAGGACCCAGGAGGAGCATCCTTCGCCGGTATTGGCGGTCTTGGAGACCAAGTTCGAGAATTGCGAGAGGTACGTCTTGTAGAATTCCTGCAGCTCATCCTGCAGGGCACCCGATCGAGGGTACGTTGGATCATGCAGGAATCCCGTAGCCACTACGTGTGTCCCCGCATGCGCTCGGGCTGAACGAGAAGATTCGTTCGAGATCCGCACTGCGCACAGAGCGCGTGTCGCGAGGCTAGCTGGTGGGCTTGAAGCGCATGATCACAGGACCACAATCCATTCATGGGGCGAGTCCATAGTGCTCATCTTGGGCCTGCGTCTCTATATTCTCGCATGCACATGCTCGCGGTTCTCACATCGGTCATTCAGGTCATTGAACTGCCTCTGTTAAACCCAGAGTTGTTTGGCCGTGTAGGGATCAAGCCACCAAAGGGTGTCCTATTGTATGGGCCTCCAGGTACCGGCAAGACGTTACTTGCGCGTGCCGTCGCGGCAACACTCAACACCAAGTTCCTGAAGGTCGTGTCCTCCGCAATTGTCGACAAATACATCGGCGAGTCGGCAAGGGTAGTCCGGGAGATGTTCGGGTATGCCAAGGAGAACGAACCATGTGTCATCTTCATGGATGAGATAGACGCTATTGGTGGACGTCGGTTCTCGGAGGGTACGAGTGCAGACCGAGAAATCCAACGGACGTTGATGGAGGTATGTCGCTGGGTGTTTTATCCACACGACTGATGTTCATCGTGCCTCGTCTCGCCAGCTCCTCAATCAGATGGATGGATTCGATGCTCTTGGCCGGACGAAGCTCATTATGGCAACGAACAGACCAGACACCCTCGATCCTGCACTCCTTCGTCCAGGACGGCTAGACCGAAAGATAGAAATCCCGTTGCCAAATGAACAGGCACGACTGGAGATTCTCAAGATTCATGCCGCGCCCGTCAATAAGAGTGGTGAGATTGACTACGAGGCTATTGTCAAGGTTCGTCCTTTGCGGTTCGGCGGTAACCACCGCAGACACCTGATCATGGCTGCGCTAGCTCTCTGACGGGTTTAACGGCGCGGATCTTCGGAATGTCGTCACAGAAGCTGGTATGTTTGCTATCCGGGATGACCGGTAAGTCGGCGTAGTCTATCCGTCATCATTATCCAAGCTCATTGTTGTGTTCCAGGGAATACGTTACGCAAGAGGACCTGACAAAGGCCGCACGGAAAGTCGGCGAGGCGAAGAAGCACGAGAGTGAGTGCCTGAACTTGAGGTCCCGAACATTCATAGTGACCGCACCCTTTATAGGCAAACTAGAGTATACCGCATGATTGTTGCTGCCGCCCCTTTGTAGTAGCGTATATGACAGGACTGGGACTGGGACAAGATGTGCCGAATTGTGTTTGGTAAGATGCAACGTGGGAATGGAACATTTCCTTAGCATTGCTGTGGTAGCTTCATTTATCTGCTGCTTTCACGTCTTGGCTGTGCGATGTTACTAGAATGTCCACAATGGTTAATGGCTGGAAGCTTCGCCGATGCCGCTCCGCTGTGTTGTACATAATGTTGAATATGTAGTCAGCCTAGCGCCCTGCAGAGTGAGTGTCTGAGTTGTCACTACGCGTGTAGGTTCTGTCATCATCAGTGCCTTCCTTCAGTTCCTTGTGACCTGGTTCTCGGGGCAGGAACCATGTTTTAGACGAGCGCACAGATGCATGGCCATGTCCGGAGCGCTGACAGGTCTGAATTGTTATTCCAAGCTTCTCTATTGTCTATCCCCGACCCCGCACTCAGGCTATTGTCTGGGCTGAATCCGACTATTGTGCAGGTTGGTAGCACTTTTTATAGACGTTGCAACACTCTCATTACGACGGTGCCAGCCTTCTTTATCCGTATAGCCTGACAAGTACTATTGGGCCAGTCTGTGCTATGTTGCTGCTGACTATCAAGGTGAAATTATACGTAGCATGGCCATTCAACCAGCCGCAAAAGTGACAGGGAAGTCGGCTCACTCCCGGCGGCTGCCATCAATTGGTCAACGGCTCTCCAGTATATATGATGGTAAGCCTGAGGCACCTTGCCCTACACTTCGACCTCCAAATTCGCCATGCTCGGCGGGCCACTTTTGTCGTCCCTTGCCTTGGTGGCGTCCGGGGCCTTACCGCTCGTAACGGGCCAGATCGTCAGCAGCTGGCCCCATGTATACCCTGGAATGCCAGAGGGTGACTACGACACATCGTGGCAGAGCTGTGAGCATTCTTGCACCCGAGTGCGAGTTCACGTATGCCAATTATACTGCGCCAGACTTCAATGTTACCGAACCTCTACCCAACGTCACTTGGGATCTTGGTCGGAGCTTTGCGGGTAACATTGGTGTGCAAAGGGAGGGCCACCCGAACAACACACTGTTCTTCTGGGCCTTCGAGCACGGCAACGGTTCATTGACAGCAGAAGCTGGCGAGAGCGACGAGCCGTGGGGTATCTGGCTCAATGGCGGGTAGGTAGTCTCTCGTGGCTTCAGCTACTACTGATGGAATTCACTCTTCTGTGTGCAGACCAGGTGCTGCGAGTACCCTCGGGCTACTGTATGAGGTTTGGCATGCCAACCGTCTGTTAGAGCGCCTGTCTCATGCCATTTACGGCGTCAGAACGGGCCAATACATCTGAATCCGGACTCCTCGGCTTATGAAAACGAGTACAGCTGGAACAGACTCGCAGATTTCATCTGGATAGACCAGCCTGTGTATGGTGCCGGTTTTCTGAATCTCTTGCGACTCTTACGTTTTGTCATTAGAGGCGTCGGTTGGGCGACTGCGGACGAGACAGGATGGGGTAAGGGATTGTGCTGCTCAGCCGCACTACAACGAGCATTCATCTACGTTGTCCAGTGTATGATGAAGATCAGATGGCCTCAGACTTTGTGAGCCACTCTTGTCAAGAAGCTCCCGGTTTGACTAGACAACGTCGCTCGTCATACAGATGGGATTCCTCGAGAATCTGGTCAAGGTGTTTCCGAGCCTCAAGACGCGGCCTCTTTACCTCGCAGGAGAGAGTTATGCTGGCATGTATATCGTAAGTAGCATGCATCACGATTCGCTAAATCAGTCCTGACCTTGGATCCGCAGCCTTACATTACGAAAGCTTACTTTGGTTTGACAGACCCGCCAGTGAACCTGGCTAAGATTGCCATTGGTGATGGCACGGTCGGCTCAGATGTTGTTTACGAGCACCTTCCGGTAGTAAGTGTACATCTATCCTGTGACTTCTGTGTATGCTGACATGATCGCCCTAGACGACTGTCTTGCAAACTTACCCTCAACTGATTGGCTACGACCCCGAAGTTTTTGAATGGTACCGGGATCAGTACGCCTATATATGTTTCATGTCTCTAGCACACTCTCATTGCCTGTAGGGAGCATCTATGTGGTTATGATCTGAACCTCACCTACCCCCAGGACGGTAACTTCCCCGACCTACAGCTCGTCTGGCCGACGGATCCAGGCCGGGAGGAAGTTGTCTACCTGAAGAAGAACGCGCCCATCTTCTCTAAGAGGGAGCTGCTCAAAGAGGGCGTGCGGCGCTACGGCAAGGATAGTCTCACCAGCAGAGAGCGACCCAACCGATTGCGGCGAGAGTTGGCAAAGCGCGACCTTGTGGGACGGGCCAACGGTACCATCGACCCATGGTACGGGTGTTTCCTGTATGACGCGATGATCGACTATGCCATGAATTACACGTATCCATGGGGTACGTATCGCTGACAGAAAGACGCTATGAGGTGCTGACGGATTGCTTGGTGTAGACTTCTACGGGAGCCTTGACCCCGCTACCGAGGAGGTCGAGGGTTACGACGTGAGCCTGTGGGCACCTCGCAACCACGTTTACTGACTAGACACTGAACTGCAGTATTACGACGTACCTGATGCACTGAACCCGGAAATCCCGCTGGATGGTAGTTCTTTCTACAACGGTTTGGCAGCCTTGACAATTCGACGTAGACGCCCTGACGTCTGCGCTCCGCAGACCCGCAAGCTGTTGCAGCACTCCACGCCCCTACGAGCAAACCATGGATCGGAGAGATTGAATACTACTTCCTCGGTATGTCTTGTCTGCCATGTCGACAACGCCTGCGTCTCAATGCCCTATGTGTCAGGTGGCACTGCTGCGGACGATTACCAAGACCCAAGTGAGTATAAAGGCCACCACCTGAGAGAACCGAACTGACGGATCGTCCCTTGCAGGTGTTGAGTGAGTAGCCAATGTATGTGAGACGGTCAGGCTTGTTGACAGACAGAAAGACCGATGGCCTTCTTGACCCAACTAGCCACCAATGCCTCCCAAGGCGGGGTCAAGATTGTTCTGTACTCTGGCAATGATGATTCACTGGTCTCGCATCGTAGCACAGAAGGTAATGCCGCCGTTCCTTCAGTCGAGCTGCACTACTGACAGAGCGATATCAGTTGTGATCCAGGTATACTTGATACTTGCCGTGACGTGGTGATATTGTGAACATTCTAATCATGCGATATTCAGAACACGACATTCGGCGGCATTCAAGGCTTTACCCAGCCCCCAGCCACTCCATGGTACGCCGATGACGGCGGCTTCGCAGGAATCGTGCACCAGGAACGGAACTGGACCTACCTATTGTTGAAAGGCGCAGGCCATCTCGTTGCGATGAACCAGCCCAAGAACGCGCTGACGTTTCTCCGTGAATACATCTTGGGAGATAACCAGACTGGTCTGGTGACGACGAACAACGGGCAGACGGAGGTCATAGGTGGCGAGGTTGCATCGCTCGGCGTGGGTGTCCTGCCCGGGCAGTCTGGAATATTCATCGGCTCGGGTGCGACGCAGTCGACGTACACATTCCCATCGGCGACAATTGCTGCCTGGGAGAGCTATATCGTGACAGCGACTGCTACCCAAGCTGCGGAGACAGGTGTGTCGTCCCCTGCTGTTGCCGCCCGGGGACGGCCCACTGCCTTCCATGCAGACCATCCATTGCGTGGACTTTGAAAAACTTGATCTATCTTTATTCTGGTCTGTTTTCTTTGGCATTCGATTTTCGGGTACGTGTGTCGTTGAACGACCGTCCTATAGCTGGCACTTCGCTGCTACCTCAATGCAATCTCGCAATTGTCATTTTACTTACATATTAGCGGTCCATACAACAAAGGTTGCATTGAACGACGGTACGAGTCGGAGGGGGCCAGTAGGCATAAGACTTAGTCCGCCGTTGTCACGAGGTCAACACTGACTCACTGTCGCGTCCCTGGGAGCCATCTTAATAATGGACCAGGTTGACGACACCGACCCCATCTCTGCCTCTTGAAAGACGAGTATCCGCATCTTGAAGGCTATGCCCCAAGTTTACAAGCTGATGACGGTTAACACCGCCCCCGAGCGCGCGAAGCGCCTTATCGGGCGAGTGGTGGAGGATGTGAAGGATCGCTGGACGATCCAATATGTGGCCAATGCGGAACGTACGTATCCAGACACTCTCGGCTACATGACATCGATGCTGCTGGATAGGGATGGAGGAAGTACTTCCCACTTTGGAGCGAGAGCGACCGGACGTTATGGTGAGATTTCCGCGCGTCGTCTCTCCGCGTACCTACCATTCAATCATCATAGTTCGTGGCATCTATGTGGACCCCGGAACAGCAGCAGGTAGGTACTAGGCCATGAATATGGTAGAAGTTGTACGAGACATACCGCAGGAGATCGTGTACATTGCCCAAGAAGCCATCCCAGGCATCAAGACCTTCAAGATTCCCTCCGGTTTCCAGGTTGAGAGAGGGCCGGAAGCAGTGGTGGAGTTGATCAAGGAGAATCTTCCTTCTATCCTTGAAGACGCACCGGAGCTGAAGAGCGCGGCTTTCTGACACCCAAAGCTAGTCATGAAGGTGATGGGATAGTTGCGTGGGTTCAGGCTACCATTATCAATAGCACTGTATGAAAGGGCTCTTTTATCCTGATAGAGGGTGGATACTGGGCGACTGCTAGGAGGCCTGTCCAAGGATAGATGACCTCCCGAACTTGAATCAGACCTTGAACCTGAGCTTGCGGCGGCATGAATGAGTTTGACATTGAATTTGACAGCCCCAGATCCCATCAAGATCAGGATCGTAAGGAAGTGTTGTTCCACAATCACGGGTTACAATAAAAGGTCCTCTTGACCTCAACGTGAACACTGACTGGAAGGTCGCCCTGTCGTGCTTCCTCATCTTTTCCACTCGTTTGTTCTTGAATATATGACCTTCCCGCTACGAAGTGCTTGTCATTCTCGACAATGACGAAGAAGCGTAAGTCAACGCCCCAGTCTGCCACTTTGCACGATTTCTTTGGCAAGCCCAGTCAAGCAACGGCGAAGAAGGCCAAGGTAGAAGCTAGTGTCCATCGCACCACAGCCAAGAAACAGGGGAGACCATCCGTTCCACGAGGCATTGATCCTGCGGAAATCATTGTCATAGATTCGGACGAAGACACCCTCGACGGAGTACCACAGGTCACGTCGGTGCACAGCGCGAAGAGAGCAGGGGTAATTGAAGGGCACAACTCGAACATGACAAGGGTCAAGGCAGCCTCGTTAAAGGAGAACACGCAGTCGAGTGCTAGCGATACGCGTGCAGCTGCGAAGCAAGGGGGTGTTTCTACCACAATAGTGCACCCAGACACGACGGATCAAGATTATTTCGGCATCCCTTTCCTTCTGACCCCGGAAGGGCTCGATGTCGACGCTGCACCGCTGGCGTCCTCTGCGTTTGGTACACCGTCTCTATTGCTTTCGAGGGCAGCATCTACTACACAGACTGTTCCCATCACTGGCCGAACCACTCCTCTGGACGGATGCACGCCTCCGCCGCTGAAAACGTCAAGGTCCAATGAGCAGTCACTTCAGGTCTTCGACGAGGACTGGGCTATGGGAGACGACGAAGTCGAGTTCGATAACCCAGAGCTATTGGTGGATGTTAACGACGAAGACGCGGTCGATATAGACCTGACTCTTGACGACGCCGATGAAGTGCCTGTAGAGCAGCAATGTGGTGTTGAAACATGCCCACTGTGCGATCGAGTACTCAGGGGCCTCAGTGACGATGTACGTGGTCCTGCCAATGTCAGACAGAGATCATTGCTGACCTGGCCGAATGTAGGATGTTCAGGAGCACGTCAATAAATGCATCGATACTATGACAACCGCGCTTGGTCATGACGCACCTAGCCCTAGCCCCAGTGCAAGTCTAGGCAATGACAAGTCCACATCACGACCTCTCCGATCCATAAGCTCCTTCCAAACCGAACCAATCCCAAGCACCTCGAAGGTGAAACTAGAAGATGGAGACCCACTGAGAGACGAGAAGTCCGGCGTGTTCTCGGTGCTCATGTCGTCCCACAAGGAGAACGAGGCGTGGAAGGAAGCGACTGTCGCGGAGGACCGCAACTTCAAGCCAACGAAGGGCAATGGTGGGAGGCGGAAGGCACCATTCTACAAGATCATGCAGGGCATGCCGATCGCCGTTGATGCGTTCCGGTACGGCACGATACCTGGAGTGACGGCATACTTTTTGACGTGAGTAGCTTAACCCCCTTTGTTCCAATTAGTGTTGCTAATCGTCTGCTGGATAGCCACGCACATTCGGACCATTATACTAACTTGTCGTCGAAGTGGGATAACGGCCTCATCTATTGCTCAGAGGGCACCGCGAACCTGATCTTGCACATGCTTGGCGTTGATCGCAAGTGGGTGTGTCCGCTGCCTATGGACGTTGCAACCACTATTCCAGACACGGGTGGGGTGCAGGTAACGCTGATCGAGGCGAACCATTGTTCGTGTTTCCACGCTAGCGAGTCGGTTGTGTTGTACTCAGTGGACTTCATCTCAGGCCCGGGTTCGTGTCTGTTTCTCTTTGAAGGTAAGCAGACCGTGAACGCGGGTGACAGCGCATACCAGTCTGCCTTCGTGGGTTCCTCGAAGATCTTCCGGTACCTGCATTGTGGCGACTTCCGCGCATCTCCGGCACACGCCATGCATCCGTCCGTCAAGGGCAAACACATAGACCTTGTCTATCTGGACACCACCTACCTCGATCCGAAGGTATGTCAAGTACAGGGAGAGTCGGTAATTGTTGCTCAAACTGGCTGTCGTTGGCTAGTATTGCTTCCCGCCGCAGCCGCAGGTTATTTCTGCATGCGCAGAGCTAGCGAGGAGGATTATAGCGGGCGTGCCATTATACGAGGATGCAGCTAAAGCTAAGCAGAACCGGACGATGGATGGCTGGGTCACTGCTACCGTCAAGACGGAACCCAAGGACAAGGAGTTGGGCAGGACCCTAGTTGTTATCGGGTTCGTTCTCTTTGAACGGGCCGATCGGCAGTGACTAACAATATGCTGTGTAGGACGTACTCTATCGGAAAGGAACGAATCGTAAAAGGTACGAGGGTGCATATACCCTTCCCCGCTGGATTCTAATGCCGTTACTCAGCTGTTGCGCGAGCCTTACAGACGAAGGTCTACTGCGAGCCACGGAAAACAGCCATTTTGCGATGTCAATCCGACCCGGAGTTGCATTCACTACTCACGAAGGATCCATTCGAAGGCGGCGTACACCTCGTGCCACTCAATGTGATCGCTTCTGATAGGTTGAAGGACTACGTCGAGCGCTTCAAGGGCCATTACACCAAGGTGGTCGGTTTCAGGCCGACTGGATGGACGTGAGTGTCTAATTGCATGTACCATCGTATACGCGTGCTGAGTAGTATGCAGCTTCACCGCGCCCACCGGCAGCGACATGCTTCCTTCTGTCCAGACCATTATTTCTCGTTCGCAAAGTCGCACTTTTACGCACGCACAGCTGAACCCGATGAAGAACTCGTCAGCGGCCGTGCAAGTTTACGGCGTGCCGTATTCTGAGCACAGCTCCTTCTTCGAGCTGACGTGCTTCGCCCTCTCCTTGGATTGGGGGAAGTTGATTGCGACGGTGAACGTCGCGAGCGAGAAGTCGCGCAAGAAGATGAGTCAGTGGTTCGAACGCTGGGAGGCTGAGAAGAAGAAACGACCGAAGGGGGACGTTTTGTATCATAGAGCTGATGATTACTGGTAAATACTATGTTCTTAGTCTCTATCCTATGCTCCATTATAATGTTGTGCCACATTATGCTCGTTCGAATCGTCTTCCACATAAGCCAGCCAATGAGAGAAGGAGGATGCTTCGCCAAGTTTGCCCTAAATGCCCGCTGGTCCGTGCGGGGACCCGCGCTAGTATAAGAGGGCGAAAGCGACACTGCCGCAATTCATACTTACCTTGATGGAACATTCCCCTTCATGTTCTGGGGACGTTGGCCGTAGGAGTCTCTCATAGCACGGCGACCATGTCCTCAGGGGGAGCCTGCGGTTTGTATGAGCTTCGGCTCATGCACTGTCTCAATATTTTCCTGTCCCGCTTCGGCCCTCGGGCTGGGCGGGCCTTTATTTTTGCTTTTAATCTCTCCTAACCCTAACCCCGTCACGACGCATGAACCGAAGATACGTTACCATTGTTCTCCTTAAGTAATACTAATTGTAGTATAATTGTGATCGATCTTTGACGAAGTTGCTATTTCCCCGATGTTATAACATTATGGGTGAGTGCTACTCGGACAATTTTGTAGCGCACCACGGCATGGCGGTCTAGATGGGGTCTTCTCTGTGTGACACTGTATACTTGCATGAACCCTGCACAACTGTCTTAGCTACTAGTACTTTCCCAGGAAGTGCACATATTGACACATTGCAAACAGCCTTGGAGACCCTCAAGTTCAAGTTGTACTCCTGCTGGTTCTCACTGCATGAAGAATGCCAAAGGAGGTCAGCCTGACCTACGGGACTGAACACAGATAAGCCCCACACTGCGAATACCCCTCCATTAATTAATAGCTAAGGTATACATGCGCCCCAGCATGCACCTTGATTCACGGGAATCACTGCGATGATGTTCTGGAGGGCATTATCGCAGTCAACTCGGACAATAGACCTGGGAGAGAAGTCATATTGTTAGCCTCCTTGACGCCTCGGCCCCAATGTTGTGCGGTTCTCTGATCCCCGGAGGTATCCTCAACGACAACAGCGCTCATCGTAAGGATGTATATACTGCATGTACGGACGGACCAAGTTTAGTGGTACAAGTATGATAGATACATTAACAACATGCCGTGGAAGGACACTACTGCTTGTAGAGGAATCTGGACATTTGATCCTCCTGGCTTGATAGCCAAAACTAACCTGTTATCCATATGTATTGTGCAGAAGGCGACAGCCAGGTATGCTAATGCCAGTGCAATATATTTGCGTGCAATGCATCAGGAATGTAGCGGACCAACCTGATGCATTATGACGGTGCACTAGCAACTAACATAGACCTCCGAATACTTGGACAGTTCCCCAGATGTGACGCAGCAAGACAGGTTGATAGGCGGTTCGCCGCGCCCAATACATTACGCATCCATGCAGTGGATTTTGAGGCGTATGAGGTGTCATACAAACATGGCATAAGACATGAATAGCAAACAGACCAAAGAAACGTGTCAACCGAACATTTATTGCTCTGCCATCCGCTGTTTCCTCCTGGCATCCCGCTCCTCCGTGATGGTAAGCTTGGTGCCCTTCCCCTTCGGCAGGGACACCCAAGGCTTGTTGCCCTCGCCAAGCACGAAGATGTTGGAAATCCTGGCGCAATAATCAATCCAAAGTGTTCTTAAGGGAGAAAGATGTGCGTACCGCGTAGCGAATGTCCGGTCCAAAGAGTCCTTGACGTGAACAATATCGAAGCCACCGATGTGCTTCTCGCGGTGCACGATGACACCCGCACGACCCATGTTACGACCACCAGTAATCATGACGATGTTGCCAGTATCGAACTTCACGAAGTCCGTGATCTTGCCCTGCTCGAATTCGAATTTGACAGTGTCGTTGACCTTGATGGCAGGGTCAGGGTAGCGGATGGTGCGGCCGTCGTGGGTGACAATGTATGGCACGCCCTTCGAACCAACGGCCACTTTGCGCACCTTGAGAAGTTTGTAGGTCGCTTCTTCGGGGGTGATGCGGTGGATGGTGAAACGACCCTTGACATCGTAAAGCAGACGGAAGTGCTCGCCCGACTTCTCAATGGAAATCACATCTGAACGCACATAAACGAGTGCTCAATGTGGAGCCTGTCGCGACAGGACGTACCCATAAAGCCAGCGGGATAGGTAGGATCAGTCCGGACCTTGCCATCAACCTTGATCAAACGCTGCATGACGATCGAAAGGACCTCCTTGCCGGTCAAGGCATACTTGAGCCTGTTACGGAGGAAGATTGTGAGGGGGAGGCATTCGCGGAGTTTGTGGGGGCCGGGAGATGGCCGGGGTGCCTGTTGCAATGTGAATGCATTGAGTCAAAGTCAACTATTGACATGGCAAGGTGCGTGCACGCACGTAGGTCCCACTCAGCTTGTCCAGCATCCATGACGAGGGGGCGGCAAGCCGCTTCAAGTGCTTTTTAGGTCCTCGGGCCTACCAGTAAAGAGCCGTTAGTAGAGCTCCTGTCGCGCAGACGGTAATTGTGAGTGAAAAGCTCAGAGGTCGTGCAGGTCGCCAGAGTACATCCAGATGTCAACGAATGCATCCATCCCAGTGAGATGATTTGGGGACCGTTTTTAGCCCATAGAACAAAAGTATTTGAGTCGTCTAGCAGCATCAACTGACCATATTGGTGTTCTTGCAGGATTGACGTTGGCGACGGCGGCGTCGAGCTTGCTGCCCTTCACGACTTAAAAGGTATTACCAACGCATGCGGGTGGGCGGTCGTCAAATGCGATGTATGACACGTGATCAATTATTCCCTTGCCCTGAAGCTGCAAACCCCCTGCAAACCGAACTTTGAAGGTCACTGAGTCTACCCCAGTTGCGACGTGAACGCTCTCATCAAAATGCAGTCTACAATACTGGATGAAGCGTTACTATATACAGTACTACTTATAATCAGTGTACACCTGGGATATCTCTACAGGATAACCGACCGCAGGCATCTTGTATCAGACGTATGAGCACGACACACCTTCAAGGTAGATCACATTTTGTGTTTGCCTCCTGAGTCAGCATTAATAAGAACTGCATAGTCCTCAGGTTCTTTTGCTAGTAGTCTGTGGCCTCGTTGGTCTGGTAGTGAGTTTCCTCATGCAGTATCGGAGGTGGTACTAGACGGCAGCAATCCGATTGGCCATACGGGTACATCGGAAGAACAGTGTAGTGTTCATTGGAGGGTGTATCCTTCTCTCGTTCCGCTCGTACATTGCCTCGCAGTGGCGATACCAATACAGCATTACATGATTTATACCGTATGACGAAGCGGATCTACTTGTCCTGTCTTGCCCTGAGAACCATGCTTTCCAACGATATCGCTCGGTGCTCATCGCCATCGAGAGCCCAAACAGCGTCGTCTTGAATGTACACGAGTAAACCGCCTTTGCCATCAGCGGTCGGCGACACGCGGTACAGCGGCATCCGCGATTTCTCATGCGCACGACCAGCGGGCATAAACAACAAGTTGTGAGAGGACGCGTAGTCTTCCACAATAGATCGAAAAGTGATCTCGTGCGTCCGGGCTGGGCGCATCTTTGGCGGCTTCTGCTTGCTAGGTGCAGTAGCTGAGGCGGATAGTGGCGCGCGATGGTCGGGACGGGGAAGCTCCGTGGGCGCGTCCGGTCCCAACTCGATTGCCTTGTTCATCAACTGCAAACCACGCGTAAAGCCCTGCGCAACCCCAGGCATGCTCTGCACGTTCTCGGAAAAGGAGCTCTTCCAGAACGAGTACCACTGTGCAACTTCCTCAAAGCTCGGTCGTGGCTGGATGAGCCAGATATGCAGCACATCCAGCCATCTCGGGAAGAACTCGGCCTCCAGGACACGCGACATGACGGAGGGATTGAGGAGGCTCTCCCACATCATGACGTCTTGCAGAGGGCCCATGTCTTGGCCGCGTGGATTGACTCGGAAGTCTTCTCGGAGCCGGCTTCCAAGCTTAGGTACGACGTACTTGAGAAGCATGGCGTCCCAGTCGCCGATGTCGAAAATCTGCAATTGTTACAAATGAGCAGAATGACCGTGAGTTCGTGGTAAAATCACCCACATCCTTCCATACAGCCAGATCGTCCGGCATCCCTTCCGCAACGGCCCAATGCCTGAGTATACTCTTGACCTTTCTACGTGCATCTCCCAGCACTTCATCTAGGCGCAGGCCAACATGTGGCAACCAGGGGAAGACAAGTGTCTGCAAAGGAACCTTACTACTGCGCGGATTCCAATCCCCGACCGCTTTGGAGACCTTCGGTAATACCAACTGGTCGAAGAAGTTATCCCGGATGAATGGTGGAAGGAAGTTTGACCATGCTTCGTACAGGCGGACTGCTGGCTGTGGGTCGTCTGGAGACCACTCGTTGTTGATGGAGGATCGTACCTTCGGTAACCATGCATTCCAGAGCAAGCTCTCATATGGCGTCATGGGCTTCTCGCTACGGAAAGCTAATGAGTCTGCCGCACGACGTCCGATGATATCGTACTTACACTACCGGTGCTGAAGAGATAACAGCACTGGTACCATAGATTTGAACCTGATTTTGTGGCTTCTCTTCCGGCACAGTCATCTTGAGCGCGTGTTTCCATAATCGGAGCAACGGCGTAAATGTGACGGAATCCTGGAGAGGATGCCACTGTGCCAGCATACGTTGTACCTAGGGTCCCTTGCGTCAGTTTCAATGTACATATATGTAGCCACTGTACACACCACGGGAGCGATGGCTGCAACTATGATCTCGTCCAGTCGATATCGATCAAATTCTGTCGAGTACTGCCCAAGGAGCTTCTCGAAGCTCGCTGAAAAGAGTTCAAGCGATGGCTCGTAGGTAGATGCCATCTGCCTGGCCTGCGAGTTTATGTCATCCACAACCAAGTTGACTTGTTGGAGACGAGATATTACTGCAAACATGCTCAATGATGAATGTTGCAAGAGAAGGAGAGTAAACTCACGTTCGGCCTCCTCTTGTATATTCTTACGCAGCCTGGCGTCCTCTTCACGTACCCACTTCTCCCGCTCCTCCAGGGCCTTGGCCTCGCGCGCTAAGCCGTCCAGGTCGCCTTTGCAGGCTTCCGTGATGAGACGTAGGTTGTGTCTGACCTCCGGTAAGCGCATTGGATCGGTAGTCGGTGTCCATGATGCCATGGATACATCCGCAAGAGATGACACCTCCCTTAGCTGCGCAAATGGTGAGAGTATGCACCAACATTCAACGACTCTGCATACCGTAGCACCAGTAGCGTCAATGATCTGGCCGATACCAGTGGATGGAGCCTCTTGCCCAGCTTCAGCCACGATCTCTTCGTACGTCTTGTGCTCTATTCTTGTCTTGGCCTTCCGTGGCTTCTTCCAAGCTTGGGTTCGCTCCTCATGAGCCTTCGCTGCCTTCCGTCCTTGCCGTATTGCAGGCTTATCCTCCTCTTCATCATCACTCACGACCTCTCCTCTCCGCCTTGCCTCTGCCTTTGACTGGTCCGTCTTTTCTTTGAAGCCCTTGAAGGCAAGACCCATGCCCTTCGGGCGAAGCCTGCTCTCAACTGGAATGACAATACCCTCTCCGGTCACGCCGAGTCCGGCGCCACTCTGCCAACCCATCTTAGCAAGCATGCGGGCACCGAAAGAACCTTCCAACTTGCTGAAGTGCCGTTCTGTCGCAGGGAGGGTGGTTGGTGCTTTCGGTGTACCCGGCCGGCTGCTGCCGTCACGCAGAAAGGATTTTTGCGCGCGAGCACTACCGAACGCAGACGGCAGGTCTTCAGATGTCGCTGGCATGGGCGAGGGAGCAGCTTCCGCTGGTGGCGTCGCGGTGCGCACAGACGAGCCAATACCGCCTCTGCTGAAGCCAGAAAATGAGTTGTCTGCATTCGATCTCGACGCACCAATGCCAATACCGCCAAAGCGCGGTCTGGTTGCCTCCTCCTCCTCGTCCTCCTCGTCGCGGACCCTCGGCGATGGTGACTTCGAGGGCGTAGGACTGTCTGTATCCATGCAGTCCCCTGCCTGGTCCTCTTCAGTTCCGTCCACCTCTACATCGCAGTCATTCTCTCCCTCGCTGTGAGCTTCATCTATGTCCCTCGTCTCCCCATTTATCTTATCCATGTTCACCTTCTCGCCCAACACAAAGGCTGGGGCCTTCGCCCAATCCTTCCGCTGTTCGCCCTTGCCTCTTCGGCCACTGAATCCCTCGTCATCATCGTCATCACCAAATATACCGTATATCGCATCTTCTTTGCCATTCCTCCGGCGACGCTTGCGCTTGTATGGATCCTCGAAGAGCTCGCGCTCCTCACGAGCGTCCGGATCGTTCTCGTTAAAGTCGGGGTCGTTATAGTCGTCAGCGTCAGAAGAATCCGCGTCGTCTTCGAGGAATTGTCGCTTCCTTCGTGCCATGGCGGCAGAGGCAGCAAACAGTCCAGAGGTGGTGGCAATAGTTGTAAGTGCTCACTTCGAGCTTACTTTGAGCTCACTAAAAACCCCGCCGCATCATGACGAGCGCCGTGGGGTTAGCGCCCGCGCTGGCGCTGAGTGCTGAGTGCATCTGGCCATGGACTTGGTAACTCGGCTTGCAAGTACATGTTGTGCCCGCCCGGGATCTCGGGTCGAGTACAGTAGGCGACGTTTTCATATTTCTCCCACAGATTAGGTAGTTGCGATTGAAAGGAGCACAATGAGGTAATTCTCATACGAAACGATGCAGAGGCAGGGGAAATATGCTATGTACGAGTAGGGTGACCGACACGGCCGATACACTGGTACTAGGTACGAGACCAACGGGTACAGTACTTACGACTTGTAATAACCCTTGTATCCAGAGGTTAGCACCCATTCATTAAGTATTCTACAGTCAGTGTCACTCACATGTATTGCGACATTGCATGCCGCAGCTCTCTCTTCACTGGCGGTCGCGGTAGGCTTTTAGCGACAACCAATGTTCAAGAATCCCATGGGAAATGTTGTGTGCAGCGCAGTCGAGAACGGTCAAGAATGAAGGCCGTGAACAACTAGTACTGGTCACGAATCGGTATCCACGTACACAGCTGGTGCACTGCCTCTTTTGACTACTGAATGAGGGGGATCGATGTCCGCGCAGACCTTGGGAGATAAAGTTACTAGGGTGTTATCTATTTAAAAGCACTGGACCAGGTGTGAGTCACTTTTTATTTCTCAGCTGCCTCCGTGACTAGTCGCTACTTCGAACTTGACCATGGCACCTACCGCGACTGAAGGGACTGCTACTAGCTCCTTACCTGCTAAGACCTTGAGACCAACGTCCATCTTGCACAGAACACCCTGGAGGCCGCCTATCGCTATCTCTGGCGAAGGGATCTACATAACCTTGCAAGATGGTCGAATCCTGATAGATGCCGTCGGAGGGGCTGCTGTAGCATGCATCGGGAACGCCCACCCTACTGTCACGAAAGCATTGAAGGAGCAGGTAGACAAGATGTCATGTCAGTCTTTCAATCGCACGTTCTTCACTGGCCATCAGTTCTTACGTCGTGGCTAGATGTGTATAACATGCAACTGTCCAACGAGCCAGCAGAAGAATTGGCTGAACTCCTTGTTGATCAGAGCAACGGCGCTTTTGACCTTGTCGGCTTTGTTTCAGGAGGTGCATTGAACCTTCTAATCTTGCTCGCGCAACAAATAACAAATTGAATGAACAGGTACCGAAGCGATGGAAGGAGTAATAAAGACGACTCGACAGGTACAGCTTCCCGTGACGTTTGAACACTTGCAAGCTCTTACTCTAATATATTGGATAGTTTTTTTTTGAAACCAAACAACTGCAACGAACGAACTTCATCGCTCGTCAGCTGTCTTTCCACGGAAACTCCATCGGCACGCTGTCGCTTGCAAATCATCCCTCACGTCGTGCACCATACGAAGCAATTCTGGACCACGATCATTTCCACCATGTCTCTCCTGCATATGCCAAGCGCTTCCAGAAGCCAGGCGAGACAGAGGAGCAGTATATCGAGAGACTTCGCCAAGAGTTAGAGGATAAGTTCCTGGAGCTGGGTCCAGACACCGTCGCCGGCTGTGAGTACCTCAGTCCTTGATGTTACTCTGTTCTAGACAAGTCAGCGTATTCTAGTTGTTGCAGAGACTGTCGTTGGCGCCACCACTGGCGTAGTCCCGGCACCGAAAGGCTACTTCAAGGCAATGAAATCAGTCTGTGACAAGTATGGTGCTTTGTTCATCCTCGATGAGGTGATGAGCGGGATGGGTCGTAAGTTCGTGGTTCTGCTGCGAAGGCTTACTGTTGATGTACATTCGAAGGCATGGGTACCCTCCACGCTTGGCAGAGCTTCGGTGATAATATTGCACCGGATATTCAGGCAGTCGCGAAGGGCCTCGGAGGGGGGTATGTGTGACTCAGAATATCATGTTATCTGTTGAGCAGGAAGGACTATAGCTACGGATCGATTGGCGCTGTGTTGCTGTCGAAGCGGGTTGCCGACGGCATTAGGGATTCTTCAGGATTTTGGAAGCACGGCCACACTTATCAGGTGTGTACGGCAGTAAAATAGCAGGTGGGGATTTGATATATGTCTGACGTTTGTCCTTGTCAAGGCACACCCGTTGGCTTGCGCTGCTTCGTTGGCGGTTCAGAAGGTCATTATCGAGGAGAACCTGCTTGAGAATGCTCGCGTGCAGGGTGAATACCTCGGTTCCCTCCTGCGCGAACGCCTGCAATCACCAAACGCTGTCGCGGCGCCGTTCGTACTGGATGTCCGCGGAGGCGGTGCATGGTGGGGTGTGGAGTTCGACTTCACAGGTCCAGAAGCTGCGAGGATAGCCTTCAAGAACCAACAGTTCGCAACGCTAGTGCAGGCACGCTGCATGGACAAGGGCTTGATCATCATGGGTTTGAATGGCGGTGCCAATATTGCTGGTACGGCAGGCGACCACTTGATGCTTTCCCCTGCATACAATATCACGAAGGAGCAGGTAGAGAAGATTGTCGACATCTTCGTAGAGGCAATTGAAGAGGTGTTGAGGGAGAACATCATTTGATGGAGCTCAAATAGCTGTAGAAAGGACTTAAAGTAATGTACGAACAGGTCTCTACGCGCATGCACAAAAGGTGTACGCCATATTTTCAGAGGCGCGAGTAACCTGAGTCAGACAGCTACAGGCTCTTTCTACAGTTGTGGCACTGTTCATGGCGGAGAAGCGGAGTTATAACAAGCGGGATACGCGCCCAATTGGCGCCGGGCGCTCTCTGTCCCCCGCCTTCGCTTGACGCCGCCACAAACCTCTTCTACCTTGACTGTCAGTCGATAACCTATAGACAGGAATCGATGGCCGGCTGTATGCACTAAATGGACTACATCGAGCAGCAAGAAGTGACTAGTAGCTGCAGTCCGTCTACGTCGCAACACGAAGAGCAATCTACGTCGGTCCCAGGATCCTCTACAGACGCTAAAGTCTTGCGCTCAAGCGCGAGAGTCAAAGCTGCCAAACAGAAGGAGAAAGAGAAGGAGCGCACCACCGCGGAGCAGGCGACATCTTCGTCCATACCCACCAAGCGTACCCGCGAGGCCGCCTCAGTAAAGGGAAAGGGAAGGGAGGTGTCCGACGAAGCCTCAAGAGCCAGTAAGCGGTAAGTATGCCGCGTAATTATTGTGGGTAGATCTTCACCTCAGGAACTCAGAGCGCGCCGTGCCACCTACCCCGCAAGTTCTGCCTTGACCATTAACGACCCCCCAGCTGACGTCAAAGGCAAGAAGCGTGCCGTTCCGGATAACACCTCTGAAGGAGAGGAGAACCTTGCTTCATCTTCAGCCACTACCAAACGTACAAGGATCACTGGCGCGTATTCCCTCCGGTCCCGATCGGAAGCCCAAACAGCGACTGAAATGACGAAGAGGACCAGGTATGAGCCTCATCCTCTCTTAGTTATGTTTGGGTAGACTTCTAACGACGAAAAAGAGTGACATCGGGGAAGGGCAAGTCAGCAGCGAAGACCAAAGCTATGTCTACCATCGCGAGCAGTTCGAGACCGCAAGAAGATGTTGATAAGATGGATGCGGAGTGTCTGCACCCAGACCTTGACCAGCCGAAGGAGAAACATGAACTCATGGACGATAATGAGGGGGAAGAGGGGATTGAAGACGTTGATCACCATGACGAGGGAGACGACCAGGATGAGCCGCATGACGAGGATCAGAGAGAACTTGCGAGGCAGTCGAGCGATGGCCTGGACGAGCCATCTGCCATGGCAATCTTCGGTGATTATCGTCAGTTGGGGTCATACATGATGGGGCTGTCCAGTCGTTTGAAGACTATGCTGAACAATATCAAGCCAACCGCTGACCCAACGACACGTCTCTTAACTCTCCAAGAGCTTAGCGAATTACTCAGCATCAGTACGGAAGACACGCTGGCGGGTTCCTTCCAGGTAGAGTCATTTGTCCGAGAGCTCGTCCGAATTCTAGGTGGTAGTGGTGGCGACCCAGATGAAGACGAAGATCAAGAGCCGCAGGAGGTCGACGAAGACGCGGCTCTTGCAGCAGCGCTAGCTATGAGCACGGGTGGCAGTGTTTATCAAGGTGATGAGAACATGGAAGCTCAGGTACTGGCCTGTAGATGTCTCGCTAACCTCATGGAGGCTTTACCCGGAGTCGCGCATACTGTCGTCTACCACGGTGCCATCCCTGTCCTATGTAGCAAGCTGATCGAGATCTCCTACATCGACCTGGCAGAACAGACGCTCAGTGTAAGTAGAGTAATTCTCCGTGTTTCTTTCTAACCTTTCAGTCCTAATGCGATTTGGTTTTCAGACGCTGGAGAAGATATCGGAGGAATTCCCAAGTTCAATCGTCCGTGAAGGGGGTCTAGCTGCCCTCCTGAACTACCTCGACTTCTTTTCCATTGCCGTCCAGAGGACGGCTCTGCAAGCTGCCTCGAACTGCTGTCGCAACATATCCGCTGAGCATTTCTCGATGGTGCGCGGTGTGTGGCCTACCATCCGCAACTGTCTGGGATATGCCGATCAACGACTGGTTGAGTTCGCTTGCCTCTGCGTCATCCGTATAATCGATGCGTATCATCGCCTGGCACCTGACAAGCTGGAGGTCTTGGTTGATCTAGACCTCGTTCGGGCGGTAAACCTGCTCCTGCTACCTTCTGGCGGGTCACCGCTGATCGCGACAGGTACATTCACACTTCTTCTCCGAGCTATGGCAACAGCAGCCCGCGCGAGTCCCAGGATTACGCTTGTGCTACTCGAAGCTGGTATTGTGGAAACCCTGTACCAGATCCTGACTGGTGTGTTGCCTCCCGCGTCTGAGGGTGGTGAGGAACAGGGCGATGGGGCCGGTGGACAGGGTCTCGGTGGAGGTCTTGCGGACATGACAGTAATGGAGAACCTCGCACATCGCCCAAAAGATCAGGTAGAGGAAACTCTCAGTCTTATATCGGAACTCATGCCCCCCTTGCCGAAAGGTGTGTAGTGTATCATTAGGAGGTTTTCACGCGCTGATTATCATCACTCTGTCCAGACGGTGTCTTTGATCATAAATCCTATACAGAGAAGGCTCTAGGGAGGCTTCTTAAGGCCAAGGCCAAAGCTGAACGCGCTGCTGCGCGACAAGCAGTATCTGTGGTTACGGCAGCTTTCCTTGGGGAAGACCTTCCAGCTGGCCCATCGTCTGCGGTACCTGAAGACCACCCAGTCCCAGATGGGAGCTCCACAGACGCCCATTCAGTGCAGGATGGCGAAGAGGGTGCAGTACCACCTGCGCCGTCCAAGGATGTGCCACCTGATCGCACGGATCTTTTGCGATCCAAGCCTGGATTAGTTGGGCGATTCCTACATCTTCTAGTGCCAATCCTTGTGGATGTCTATGCAGCTAGTGTCATGACTCCAGTACGCACCAAGACCCTAACGGGCCTTTTGAAAGCAGTCAGTTTTCTGGATGCGGACGAATTGAGTCGTGTGTTCAAGGTGCGCGATGTCCATTGTACAGGCAGCATTCAGCATTCCCATTTTAACGTGTTCGTAGTTCGTCCCTGTAGCTACTTTTGCCTCCTCGATCCTTTCTTCGAAGGATCATCCGAGCCTCGTCATCGGCGCCTTCCAACTGGTGGAGCTCCTCTTGAGCAAAGCCCCGACAGAGTACAAGCCTGCCTTTAGACGGGAAGGAGTCCTCCATGAAATCGAGCTACTAGCTGTACGGAACGTGGCAGCTCCCAAATCCAAGGAGAAAGACAAGGAGAAAGATAAGGATAAGGACAAGGACAAGGCTACAGCAGCACCGTTCCCGGCTGACATTGTCGCGACTCCTAACCAAGTCCCGGTTGCAGCCTCAATTCCGGGGTACAAGAAGTTGTCCTCCCTTGCCCTCGAACCTGACGACGCAATAACCTTACGCGCAAGAATTATCAGGTTTAAGTATCTGCTTGGGACAGAGGAAGCGCAGAGCGATGATTTGTTTGCTGGTCTGCAGCGCATCGTCGATGAACTTGAAAAGCAATCTGCGTCGGAGGTTGAACTTGAAGGCGCCCTAGCATCCCTGGCCAACTTGTTCGCTACACCATATACGTCCATATCTAGTTTTGAGCTTCTTCAAAGCGGCCTGGTGGATGGTCTGCTGCACTTGGTGACTGACGAAACGCGCAGCGGTAAGCCTGTCGGCTTTTGAACCTTTAATACCATTGATGACTAATGAAGCCTTTTGATAGTGGGACTCGATCGGCGTCGTGAACTTCTCTACCGTATCTTCACCACACAGAAATCGAAGGCTAACGTTAACAATCAAACACCATTGGTCACATTGGTCAAGAAGCTGCAGGAAAGTCTAACTAGGATGGAATCTTTCGAGGTCGTCACGGTCGCCCAGAGTACGGATGGTATGCTGTTCTTGCTTTTTGGTCACCTAAACTCTACGTAATGACTGGTGTTCCTCTAGATTCCAAGCGAAGCTCTCCCTCACTTCTCGCTCGACAGCTGCGTCTTCGCTTGGTTGCCGCGGAGGATTCGGACGTGCCAAAGAACCTCAGCAACATTGTCGTGTCGATTCATGCAATCGCGACATTCCAGGCGCTACACGATTATTTACGTCCACGTGTGGCTGGCTCTCTCCCGAGTGGTTCCCGACTTTCGGGGATGCTCGCTGCCCTTGCTGCATCCACTCTAACCCCTCCCTCCTCCTCTCGTAGCCCGTTTGCTACCCCAGGAGCGCCCCCTACTTCCACTCCTGCCCCCACTGCGTCAGATGCTGCAAGCGCGACCCGAAGGCGGAGCCTCCGTCTTCGCGCAAAGAGATCGGGTGCATCGGATACGTTCCCTGAGTCATCCGCGCAGGTGGATGTAGAGACAACTGCTGCAGTTTCACAAACGAAGCCTCCATCACCGACATCGGCTGCTCTTGAGGTTACGGAAGCCTCGCCACCGGCACCAGACAGCGCTTCAAGCGGGACTGCAGTGCAGGAACCGGAGTTCGCGGCAGATTACACGGATGATGAGATAGACGTGGATGCAGAGGTACATCTTATACATCCTGCGTCTTTCAACGGCGCTGACTCGCTTTTGTGTGTAGGTAGTCGAGGACGATGAGCACATGGATAATTCCGAGGCAGACAGGACCATCACCGTCTCGATTGGAGAAGGCAAGTCCCATTCCCCGATTGTGATAGCTTGCCCGCTAAAATTCCGCCAGACGGTTCGAAAGTAGAGGCTCAGACTCCGGATGGCACCAGAGTGCCCACCCCAGCGCCCGCAAAGAGCCGGCCTCCCGTTAGTAGTAACCGTAGCTCAACAACTGGAGGATCATATGCTGCGGCGCTCAAGTCGAAGCCCAATGATTGGCATCTAGAGTTCTTCATGGATGACCACAAACTGCCTCTCGATCTAACGATCTATGGCGCTGTGCATCAGCAGGAAGGACGGAAGCAGTCAGGTCAGGCGCTGTCGCCAAGCATGTTTTGGCAGGGTGTGTATACTGTGAAGTTCAAGAAGGTTCCCGGACCAACCCATGGTTCGGATTGTAAGTTGCCACATCTACCTGAGGGACTAGTTCAATTAATGATTTCGGCAGCTCGTGGCGACGAACTTGGCTCAAGGGGGCGTTCTCCTGTGCTCGCGCTGTCGTCTCTCACAGATGACGCGCCACACGGGAAGATATTGCGGCTACTCCGCGTGCTTTATAAGCTAAATATACAGGAGAGCGAACAAGCGTTTGCTCCCGGTCACAAGCACGCCCTCCCAGAATCTGCGTTCGTTAATAACAAACTCACTGCCAAACTGACCCGTCAGCTGGAAGAGCCCATGATCGTTGCTAGGTCTGTCCATGGGAGGCTTTGTCTTGGAGATACTAACATCGACTGTAGCTCCTGTTTGCCTGAGTGGGCACTCGATTTGCCTCAACACTTCCCCTTCCTCTTCCCATTCGGCACTCGGTACAACTTTTTGCAGTCGACGTCGTTTGGATACGCGCGTCTGATTCTCAAATGGCAGAGTCAACAGAGTCGGGTCCAGGACAGTTCTAGGCGGGACGATGGTGTTGGTTTCCTTGGGCGACTGCAACGTCAGAAGGTTCGCATATCGCGTCAGCATATCCTCGAATCCGCCGTCAAGGTGTTTGAGCTGTACGGCTCGTCGTCCTCTATCCTTGAAGTCGAGTACTTTGAGGAGGTAGGTACAGGGCTGGGACCAACGCTCGAGTTCTACTCTCTCGTGTCGAGAGAGTTTGCGAGAAAGGACCTAAAGATCTGGCGTGATGCTGACCCCACACTTGCTGGTCCTTATGTCCACCATCCGCTGGGCCTGTTCCCCGCGCCTATCAGTTCAAACAGCGCTGCGGTTGATGCTGGACAGTAAGTTTCTTACTTGCGTGTATTGGATGCGCCACTGACCTCGAGCAGTAAGCGTACGCATATCTTCCGAGTGATTGGCCAGTTCGTTGCCAAGGCCTTACTGGATTCTCGTATCACCGACTTGTCTTTCAACAAAATTTTCCTCAAAATGGTTCTTGGAGAGGAAGTTGCTCTGACAGTCGACAATCTAAGGGTGAATGCTCATCTCATTCAATGTGTTCCTATTGGCATGCTCATGGAGTCATACGTTCCATTAGCGCGTCGATCCTCATTTAGCAGCTTCCTTAGAGCAAATTCAGAGTTTTGCCGCTGCGAAGTCTCAGACCGAGAAGGTGTGGTACATTGATTGTGCCGTCAAAGGTCCGCACTAACACTCGTGGGATGTAGATTCGTCGGAAGCTTGGTATAATGGAAGACGTCATGGTGGAAGACCTTGCACTGGACTTCACGATACCGGGATACGACATCGAGTTGAGAGTGAGTCAGCAGTCATCTCCCTCAAGTGGCTACTCATCATACATGTGTTCAGCCTGGTGGGGGAGACATGGCAGTCACGTCCGAGAACGTCGACGAGTACGTTCGCGAGGTTCTCGATGCAATTATTGGCAAGGGCGCGCAGCTGCAGGCCAAGGCCTTCCGTGAAGGGTTCTCGAAGGTTTTCCCCATCTCAGATCTCCAAGCGTTCACAACGGACGAGCTAGTCATGCTATTCGGGAACTGTGAAGAAGATTGGAGCCTTGAAAGTGCGTGACCCTACTATAGTACTTTCCAGTGAGACTGACTTTGATTTCCGCAGCACTGAGCGAGGCTCTCAAGGCCGACCATGGCTTCAATGTTGAGAGCCGCGCGATCCGTGATCTGTTAGTGATCATGTCTGAGTTTGATCAACCAACTCGTCGCAGTTATCTGCAATTCATCACCGGCAGTCCGAGGTTGCCAATAGGAGGTACACGCTGCTGATATTTGAGCTCATGAATTCCGACTAATCTGTTCATTATCTTTCAAGGCTTCAGAGGCCTCAACCCTGCACTCACTGTCGTGCGGAAGCCACATGAGGCGCCCCTGACTGCTGATGACTACTTGCCGAGTGTCATGACATGCGTCAATTACCTCAAGTTGCCGGAGTATTCATCGAGGATCGTAATGAAAGAGAAGCTGCACATCGCAATGCGGGAAGGTGTTGGAAGTTTCCACTTGTCATAATATAATCGTCTGCTTGTCATCCACTATATCCTGTATTTCTCATTGCTGTGCTATTAGCATCCCCTCATTCATAGACCATCCCAGGACAGTAATGGCATCCCAAGTATCATCCTTTGCCCTACCGATCAATGGAACGCGTCTGCGCACGATCGTATCTAGTGGCCTCAAAAATGAAGAGATAGGTCTCAGTTCCAGTGCCCATGCGTGTGGCGTGAATTGGATGTCTAGAATGAATCCAACGCCTAGCGCACCATGTATCAATTTGTCTCCAGGAGGCAGAGGATTCAGTGACTGATTAGATTCCGCTACTCAGGCAACTCAGAACCTTTCGTACGCTGGAAGATTCGTAGCCTCGCGCATGGCGGATCCGCTCACATGATGAATCAGAGCGACTCCTTTTATAGGAGAGATTACAAAGCAGGACACCTTCCTGAACCTGCGCGCTCTTTGAATGATCCATACTTCCAGCTGCTCTTCATTGAACTGCCATGTCTAAGCATCATCCAGGCGAGTCTCAGTTGTAGCCCTGGACAGCTCTCGGTCTCATAGCTCTGGTACGTAGACCTCATCATGTGCAGGCGTCAACCAGGCATAGGTGAGTCTCCACTACGAGTCGACAGGACAGACGCTCATTATTACCCCAGCCATTGGACGCCTGTGCGAAAAATGCGACGGGAAATGGTGAGTTCATTCAGAGCCCGAGGAGGAAAGAGTTCTGAATGTCTTTCTAGCCCTGTCTGTGATTCCTACGTGCGCCCAGAGACGCTAGTCCGCATTTGTGATGAGTGCAACTTCGGTACTTACGGTGGAAGGTGCATCATCTGCGGTTCACCAGGTCCGTGTCAGTGTATCATTCTAAGTGCGCTATCATTCACCTTGTTTTTAATAGGTATTTCAGACGCCTACTATTGTGCGGAATGCACCAGACTAGAAAAGGATCGTGATGGTTGTCCAAAGATCGTGAACCTTGGTGCGAGCCGGACAGATCTGTTCTACGAGCGACGTCGCTTGGGTACGTGTGCGGCGTGTTTAGGGCTCCATATAGAGTCTAACGGATTTGATCGTCAGGTTTCAAGAAAGGATAGCACGTTCCTTTGACACCACGTTCCTTTGACACCTGCCTGTATTTTACTTCTCGCATATTAATTCATGGCGATGTCTTCTTGGTCATTTGATATCCCTTTTCAGCATTCCCTCCCCGCCAGCGGGCATCCGAAGGAGCGGCGAGCGAGTTTGATTACAAGGGCCTCATTTTGCCCAACAATTTCGCAAAGGAAGAAGTGCACACGCACACTGTACTTAATCTGCGGTTTGACGCCATATTCTCGTGCGTGATTTTGAGCCTCAACTCATACATGAATATCCCGCCACTTCGCACAACACCTCAGCTCTTCTGCAGTCGATGTTAAACGATTACCCAAAATAAGTAGACGCGGCCGCCTGCGCTTCTTGAGTTCGGTTCTCACCTAACCAAGTGGATGGCTGGGTGTCTCCTCAGTACAGGTCACCGAACTCGGAAGAGACCATGCGTGGATCTATCAGTGAGTTCGATTGCTTTGTCGCAGGTGTATTTCATTCATGTCCAAGTTAGATCTCAGCATCGCCCATATGTCGCCCCAAGAAAAGACACGTCCAATGCCACTCACGCCCGAAGAGGTGGCAGGTACTGACATGATTTCTTCCTTCGCGTTGTCTGGGGATGGGTCTCGCTTCATGTATTGTGTATTGTGTCAGTGCCCATTACCACACAGGCAATCACTCTACATCGGCGCTCTGGATTGCGGAGACACAAACTGAGAACAGCATTATTTTGCCTGCCACCGCCGAATAATCCAGGGTAAGTTACTCCTCTGTACTTGCTCAGCAGGAAGTGTGACTAATGGGTTGTCTCCACCTCTTCAGGCTGTATCTAATTCCTCTGAGTGGTTCTAGTTACGTTGCAGCCTTCGCAGCTTTACCCTTTACAGGTACCTTCTATTCTGTCAGGATCAGTGACACATGTGGTAGTCCCGCTGCGACTGACTTTGTGACATGTCCTCTTTGAACACTTTCATGACCTGTTAGCTAATCCGCTTCCTTCCCCTGCATGCTCCTACTTACTTCAGTATCTCACTTTTAGAAGCCACCTGGAGTTGATTGTGCAGCAAATCAAAACACCTCAACAACTTAATGCAACCTCACAGATCCTCACTACACACCTATAACATCAGAAATAACAACTTTATCTCCGTTCCGCGGCCTCAATCATGTAAGACCTGCTCCGCAAATGCTTGTGTGTACGTTTCTGGACAATGTAGGATGATGGTACAATGTACATACCCCTGTCCTTCATTGAGCGAGGCATGAATGGGATTAGTCCGAACACGAGTCTGCGCCCAGGAACGCCTCTGCTACCAGTCTCAGTTCGTTGGCTGCGTGCTCATGTCAGTGGTTTTGGAGTACTCATAAAGCAGGAACGATTTGTCTCAAGAAACTGGCCTCCGTGCCCATTCGATGGGAGGATCAGGGATGGGTACGACACAATACGTACCATTGAAATGACCAAGTGCGTGGCGACCCTACGTGGTCTGCAAGGCAGACAAAAGGGTACAGAGCCGTGGCGGGCAGCTACTCGTTTTGATGGTACCTGGCCTTGTTAGGCCCCCCCTGATAGTATTGAAGCTGGCTGTTTTGATATACATACCTCACGCCATTGCCCTACTGGCGTCGTGCGTTCGTGGACGCCTCTTTTTCTTTTTTTTTGGAATCTGCGTGTTTAGAACCCGTCTTGGTACAGCTCAGGACATGTAGGCTAATAAGACTGTCCTCATCCGAGTCTTCGGCAGTTCGTGGACGCCTCGCCGACCAAATTCCTAACAGGTAAATATCCCTATCTGGTCTCTTCCTAACTAATGCCGACGAACAGATAGTCACCGCTTGTTCGAATGTCGCTAAACACCATGCTCCCCGAACTGCCAACCGAAATCTGGGAGCGTATCATCGACAAGCTCTGGGTGTCCCGCGAAAGTCTCAAGGCTTGCGTTGGTCTGTAAGGCATGGTACTTCCGCTGTCGGTACCACTTGGTTGGTACAATGCGTCTTAGTCACCACCGCTAGACAAACCTCTGCGCACATCCTGAATTGAAGGCACGGGCCAACATGGCGCTGATCATTGGTACAGCAGGAGTAGCGCAAACCGATCCCTCATCTCGACACCTTCGCAGCATCGCTCGCCGGCCAGCTCCCTGCGGCTACTGCGCTCGGTTTGGCCAATGCAGAGTGGCCGTCAACCACAGCATCTTCCTACACCTCTCGGCTTTTCGAGACCAAACTCCATCTCTTCCACGTCACCTTTCCAACGATGCTCGTGTTCGCGCGTCTCATTGCCGCATTGCTGAACATCTGCGATCTGACCTGCGACAATTTGATGTTCCGATCAAATACCTTCAATCAACTGTTGTTTCCATCCCGTCTCCAGTTAGGGCACTCCACTTGGGAGGGCCTTGCGATGATATGGTTAAGATGCTTACGGTTGGAACCGGGATTGCGAGTGGCGTTCAAGATGTCAGGGTTGGATGGCATATAGCCACGCATATCTGCCCCGTTGACAGCTTTATTATATATTGCAACATCCAGGCGTTTCTCTTCGACGCCTTTACATGCGCATCCCAGTAGCAGAGATCACGGGCGCGCATACTTCCGAAGGTAAGGACCTACTGAGTGCGGTCGCTTGACGCATGCACGATATGCAGGCAAATACATTGATCTTAGCCGTCATTCTGAGCTCGAGCATCTCGCGGTCGCACTGTGTCCTAGCATGCCGTCGAAGAGCGACGTCAGGCCGACAACTTGCCATCAGCTTTCCCTGGTGATCGCCAGTATTACGTCCACGAAACTGTTTCTCTGCGGGCTTCGACTGGATGTCTGTCACCTCTCCAGCGTAACCGATCCCGCACAACTTATCTCAGCGGCCGTTGACGTCCTGGATCCTCAAGAATGCGCGCAGATCGACACGACGCTCTCTGATTCACGCTTTCATTCTCTCAGACTCGTATTCATTCAACTGATGTGCCATCGCAATACGACTGCACCAGACATGCATACCTGGAGAGCAGCTAAGGCAGCCAGATTTCCTAGGTTGGCCAAACGGCCGCGCTGCAGGGCATTATGAATGCGACACAGATACATTGTCGTTCCTATAGTACTGAGCTGACATTGGAGAGTGCACCCGTCCTCGTTGCAATGAACCCTGGGTTTTGATCATACAGGTTCTGTGTGTGAACTACTTTATACTATCTGTGGGCCTTCGGTGGACAAATCGGTTCCTGGCGTGGCCATTTGTCAAACTGCCTGGCTGTGAGGCCTTGAGGTATCCTGAGATGCAGGAGCCATTACCCTACACTTGCCGGCCTTATTGCCTGCGGTCGGGGCCACTTGTCAAAGTGCCCTCCGGTGAGTTGCATCTGACCGTAGAACGAGCCGTCTCCCTGCACGGTGAATGGGGTTACCACGCAGTCACGTCGGAGGCGCGAAACCACTTACGATCATGCTGTGCGGGAAACCAAGCTCAAACGGGTGCACGTCTTCGATCTCCTGAATCTGCTCTTCGCTGAGGGAGATGTCGAGCCCGTTGACGTTGTCCATCAGGTGCTCAACCTTGCGCCCGCCGATGATCGGAAAGACATACGGAGTCTTCTGCATAACATATGCGATTGCAACTGATGATGGCGTCAGCCGACAAGGTATGGCAGGCAGAGTCAGCCTCGGCGTTAGTCTCTTACTAACCAGCAGTAATGCTCTTCGCGCCGACCTCGTTCGCAACCTTCTCGAGCACCTGGCAGACCTTCCTCTGCTCCGGCGTGCGTTCCCACTGATCGCTGGCGGTCGTGCGTCCTGGGGACAGTCGGTCGTAAGCATGACACACTCGCATCGCAGCAATGACCCTACCACGCTCGCCAGTCTGGCGGCGGCTGTCTTCCTCTGCATCAGTGCGGATCCTGCCAGCTGCTAGCACAGAGAAGGGTGCGATCGCCATGCCTGTCACAAATCGAGTTACGGACGTTCTTCTGCATGGCGTGGCAGACACGTACCTTCGGCGCGCGCCATGGGTATGATCTCGCGTTCGAGATCCCGCTGCAGTACGCTCCATGCACCCTGGTAGACCACGAAGGGCGTCTTGCCCATCAGGCGTGCATACATGTTCGCTTTCGCCACGATCCAAGACGGAGTGTCGGAGATGCCCTGGTTCGAGTGTTTGTCGTTCGCTCATCATGGTACACATACTATGTAGGGAGACGCACCAGGTAAAGCACCTTCCTCTGGGCCACAAGGTAATGTAGCCCGTTCATGATCTCCTCAACGCCACATGTCCAGTCCCACTACAGGATGAAGACGTCAGCCTCGATGCAAATGTGTTTCAGGAACCAATGCATGTACCCAGTGAACGTAGAGAATGTCGATGTAGCTCGAGCGCAGGTCTCGCAAAGACTTCTCGACGGACAGATACAGAGACTTCATGTTGTTCCCTACGTAGCTCGTCTTTTGGGGAAGATCTGTGCCGCGCATGTAATTGCTAGTATACTGCGTACCCCTCAGTAAGCATCATGCCACAGAAGACGCTGTGCTGACCTTCGTAGCGACGACCATCTGGTCACGCAGCTCGCGCTGTTCCATCCACTCTCCGATGAACTGCTCCGACTCGCCATCATGGTAGTTGTTAGCGGTGTCGATAAAGTTGCCGCCCGCGGCGTAGAACGCGTCCAAGAGCTTGAACGACTGCTCCTTGGTCATCTCGCCCATGCCTAGCGGCCCCACTTCTCGCCGAGGCTCATCGCGCCCAGGCAGAGCGGCGAGACGTGGATGCCTGCAGTCGGCGCGAGCTGGCGGTGACGCCCGAGCCTGGTTGGCGGCGGCGGCGGGATGGCCTGGGCGTAGAACCTGGAGGTCCTCATGCGAGAGGTCGACATGACGGGACGATGCTATGGTCTGAGAAATCACTGATGTTATGCTGATCTGCCAATCCAGCTCGGACATACTATATGCCTGTAAGTCCCATCTCGCGCTCCGAGCAGCCCCTAACGCCAGTGTTGCGACTGTGTAAGCAAGATCGGCTTGTGCTGATAATGGCGGGAAACCGTGTTGATTGTTAGTCTGCGCGGGCACCCGCTGCAGAGCACTTCTGTAAGACTGAACGAGTTCCGCGTAAAACATATTCCATAGCAAAAAAACTAAGGTTGAGCGCAAGTACGCACATGCTGAGAATGAACAGAAGAGTCCTTACGCTGATAATAACTATGATAGTAGGCTAGTCTATAGTCACCGTTGCGTTGACGCAGTGTGTATGTACGACATGGCTGGCACTAGACCCACACAGCGTCCCGAGGGGCGATCCCAGGGCATTGAAGCTTGAAACCCCGCCATGTTCGGTCAGTCAACGTTTCAACGCGGCTAGACGCGCTGCAGGCTGCTGTGAATGCTGTTGCCAATTCAGTCACGGAGAGGAGCAAGTTCAAGAAGTTCCGTGTAGCGCCAAAACCTACCAATGTGAGAGTCTTGCCTTTTTCAGCAACCTACCGTATTTATCGTGAGTCGGTTCAGTTTCAACATTGACCTTGGAGTTGCTCTCTACACACTTTGGAGATGGTAGGCCCGACACCGAAATCACCGCAAAAGCTGGTAGATGTTGTTGCTGCGTGCGATAACTTCCGTCTGAATCTCGCAGGTTTACAAACAGAGCGTCTCGCGACTTGGCGCCTTACTCCGGACCCCAAGTCTCCCGCCATTGGCTTGCTGCGCCCGCCCATTGTCGAGCAACTCATCCGAGAAAGCATAGATGAGAACGCCCATTGCACTTGGGTGTTTACCGAACATGAGGGAAGGCAGATCGTCAGCTTCGCGCCCCATATCAAGACGCCCGCCGCGCGGTCTCGCGTGATGAAGGAGCTCTGCGAGCGATGGCGCGACGAAGGCCTCTGGTCGGACGTGGTCGGGCCTAGGAAGTGGCGAGGGGAGATGTACCCCGTCTACCGCGACCCGTTTGGCCCGCACGATGCACCAAGCGAAGCCGAAGAGTTCGGGGCGTCCCCGGGCGGGGCCGACCCTTTACCAGACGACGCAGAGGACAACAGGAACTACACCTTCATGATGGAGCGCGCGGCGTGCGCGCTCTTCGGCGTCGTTACGTACGGAGTGCACATGTCAATATACGAAGAGAACAGCGACGAGCTTGGCCTACCAGTCTCGTGCAGGATCTGGGTCCCGACGCGCTCGAAGAGCAAGCAGACGTGGCCGGGCTGGCTGGACAACTCGGTCGCTGGCGGCATACCTTCCGGCCTCGGGGCGTTCGAAAGCATCGTGAAGGAATCGCTGGAAGAGGCGAGCATCGAGGAGGCCATAGTACGGAGGCACGCTCGCACCGTCGGTAGCGTGAGCTACTTCTTCAAGTGAGCTGTGTCCCACTGCACCGGAATCGTTGTGTTGAAGCAAGCGGCAGGTCACCTCTAGGCTGGTTGCAGCCTGAAATTGAGTACGCCGACCGTGATACCTGATCAATGTTCCTTATTTCATCATCGCGTGTCATACAGATATGTATACGACTTGCGCATTCCATCCGGGGTTGATTCGAGGCCCTTTCAACCGAAGCCTTCCGACGGAGAAGTAGAGTCGTTCGAGGTAGGCGCGCATTTTAAGGTCGTCTGAAAGTAGCGCGGATTCATCTTATATTCCTGTAGCTGCTCCCACTGGAGGAGACTGTCAACCGTGTACGGGCCGGTCTCTTCAAGCCGAACACTGCTCTAGGTAAATTCTATACTTTTGCATGCAGGGCGTGGACTCACCGGGGCTTGTTTTTCATAGTTTTGATAGACTGTATGGTTCGCCGCGGGTACATCACAGTGGAGAACGAGCCAGATTATCAGGAGATTGTCACAAGGCTTCACGGAAGATTTGAATATGACCAGTGGTAGCACTGGTAGTTGTAAGATATCTATAGAATAAATGAAAACAATGGTCCATATCTGCAGTTCATATATAGCTTCCAGTATTGTTGGGGTTAGGGTTAGGAGAGGTTAGGAACAAAAATAAAGGCCCACCCAGCCCGAGGGCCGAAGCGGGACAGGAAAATATTGAGACAGTGCATGAGCCGAAGCTCATACAAACCGCAGGCTCCCCCTGAGGACATGGTCGCCGTGCTATGAGAGACTCCCACGGCCAACACCCCCAGGACATGAAGGGGGATGTTCCATCAAGGTAAGTATGAAGTGTGATGGTTTCGCTCTCGCCTTCTTATACGGATTGCTTGAACGCACAGACCACGTCAGTTGAGGGCAGGTTCCATCCTTGATTTGACGAACATCTATGTATCATGTGACCCAAGCACATGAGCGCTTAGTCCTGCGATGGTAATGGAATGATCGAGGTTGAGTTGACTTGGAGGAGAACATCGCTCTGCTACCTTATCCAGAGTTGCCTTCTCTTATTATCTCACTACCGCCTCCTCTCGCTCGAGGCTCTGAACCCACAAGACGCTCCTTAAACCGGCACACACGAGTACCATTCTTGGGTAGCGGCTTCGGTTACATTGCATGCATTCCGGATAGGTCGGTTAGGCTGGTTAGAGGACACCACGTCCCAGTTGGTTGGCCCATACAAAGCACACTGTTCCTGAAAGCATCCCGGAAGTTCAGACTCTAAGTGAGCGCCACCTTGGTAATTAATCATGCCGTGGCTTATGCGCAGTTCGATGTTCCTTCCTGAGTAGCACTTCTGCCGCATGTCGTATTCTGACTACGGTGCTTCTATTTCCGATCATGACTCGACAGAGTCACGGCCGGACAAATCTTTGGTTGTAGAATGCAAGTACGATCAAGTCATACGAAAGATCCGCTTTAGTTCTACTCGAACCTGTTCATTTGAGCTGCTTAGACAGAGGGTAGGTCGCCCTCCTTCCATTGGCGGTTCTACAGCTTGACCGAACCGCAGGTAGAACAAGGGTTTGCCTTATTTGCCACTCCGTTCGCTATCACTTACACGGATGACGACGGCGAGGTCACCGACATATGCACAGACTCTGATTTGACTGAAGCTATTCGCTACTTTTCCCCCGTGAATGAAGAGCGTCCTGTGTCTTCAGGATCATCCATTCTGTCAGGCCGTAGCCTCGTACGAGGCAAAATCACTCTCCGTGTCCGGATTACCGTGGAATACGATGGTCCGAGCCTTTCAGACACATCATCCCTTGTCAGCTTGGATGAATACAAGAACCGCAATAGTAGCGAGATATCCCTCCATTTCAGCGCCTCCGCACAAGGTCCAGTTGATGACGACTCCATCACCGTCAGCTCGAAGGATATGGGCTCCAAGTACGATGTCTACCGTGCGCCTGGGGGGGCCAAGACCGTCATCATGGCTCAAAGTCGAGAACCGCTCATCAGCAAGTCTCCACAGCCATCTATACATGCATCGCAACGGGAGAATGGGTCGTCATCCAGCCTTCACCGATCCCCCACATTCGAGCTCATTCAGATTCCATCTGACCCGCAGGCACGCCTATCACAGGAAATGGATCCTTTTGTCGATGGGTGTTCTGAACAAGCGTCTTCATCCGTCTTTGAGCGGCTGAAGCTCGAAGATGAGCATCAGCCGGGCTCGAGCCATGGTTCCTCGACAATGCATTCAGAGCGTGGCGCCGCCTGGCTGCGCGACCAGAACGAACGCACGATCAAGTCAATGTTGGGTGACCTCCCCACTCCTTCGGAGGAATCCTTCGACGCGCACGCGCAGGATTTGGCGGACAGACGTTCCGTGCTCAGCGGGGAGCTAGCGCTGCACCAGGACCCAAGCGGCAAATACTACTATGCGTACACCGTGGGCAGCTCTTATACTCCATCCCACGATTCGGGGTACGACGATGTGAGCGATGTGAATCGCTCAAGTATTCAAGTGGAACCCGCAATGAGCCGCCCGACTTCAATGGAAGTGTATGGGGTGATCGTTCCCGAGGCAGGGCCCTCTGGGAGCGACCTCAGACGGTCGTTGTCAGCGGCGTCAGCCTCGTCGAACCCATTTGCCGACCCAAGAACTAGCGCGGAGATCGTGTTTCCCCCTGACTATATCCATCCTGACGTCCCTCCTGAGGTGTTGCAATTCCTGACCGCAAGGCCGATCGACCCTCCAAGCAATCCCCCCACATGTTCGAATTGCACGGTGATCCTTGATACGATACGATACGTCTGTTCTACGTGCGGGGAAAAGAGACCGTTGTCGCCTTACACAACGTCAGATTCGTCTGGCAAAGGCAAGGACAGAGCCCTCGACTTCGATTCGCACTCAGCGAGCGGCTCGCAAGCATACTCTTCGTCTCCCCGCTCGAACACATATCCTCCCTCGCCTCGTGCTGATAGTTCCTCGCGGTCAGACTCCTCGTGGTCCGTCATCTCCGGCTCCGAGTCCTCGCATATCTCCCTGCGCTCTTTCTCGGACAGCACCATCGACACGAATGGCAGTCACACTCCCAAATACCACCGCCGTAAGCCTCTGCCTGCGATCCCGACCTCACCAACTGCAAATTCCTCGTCTACGCTTGTACCGCGCATTACCCCCTTGACTAACGGAGTCGGGACAAGCGGTGGCAATGGCGACGGTATGGCGGGGTATGAACTGTGTTGGGAGTGCCTCCCAACTGCAGGTGTGACACACGCACTCGAGATGAGTGTGGCGCCTGGGAGCTCGCCCTCCATTGGGAAATGGAATGTCTCGCCAGAGGACGCGATGTCGCAGTGGAGACGCGCCGCGCCGAGTCAGAAAGGCCAGCTGAGGCACGCGTACGTCGAGAAGAGCTGGGGCTATGGCGGCTGGCAAGACGTTGGTGAGTGTCCTGAGGTTGGCTGGTTGCCGGCACAATTTTTTGCTGACTGGTCGCGATGCGTTTGCTACGTTAAGAGCAAGACGACCACAATAGCTGTACGTGTTCCACGTGTGGAACTGCGATTGTGAACAGTCGCTTTAAGTGCGCGTCCTGCAAGAACTTTAATTTATGCAAGGCATGCTATAGGTGAGTCCTTGCACGTGTCGCTGTGACTTTTTAATGTGATACTAACGTTCGCAACTTGCCGCAGCCAAGTACACGAGATTCACCCATCACATGCCTTCTTGATTGTCCCCGACAAGATTGGGAGATTGAGAGGCGGGTCGGGAAGCACTGTCCAGATTCTGCAGCCTACGATCGTAGATGGAGAGTATTGTAAGTGTTGCCGCGGTGGAGATTACTTGACTATGGTTAACTCTGTCCTAGCGCTCAAGCATCCAGGAGTAAAGTGCATGTAGTATGTCTCGGCTGTCCGCATCACTAATTGTCGGACGATTGTTGACAACTATTGCGCATCAGCTGCATGCAGGATATCGTCGGCGCACGCTTTCATTGTGCAATCTGTGATTCTGTCGATATTTGCCAGAACTGCGAGGCGGCGGGTCTCCCGGGCAACCTCGAGTCCGAGAATGGCGGGCACAATTCTTCGCATATCATGATAAAGGTGTGTATCTCTTCTTGCTTATAGCCCAGCCAGACAGACGTCTATTAGATACCATACCCCCTGCCGAGCGCAGAACTGCAGTCCGCAAGTGAGCGCGCGAAGAGCCTGTGGAGCGGGAGAGATGCTGCAACAGGACAAATTGTCAGGTCTAGGAGGAACTCGCTGGTTTCTTCATATGATAGGACAGTTATGGGTGTCGGCTCTCGTAATGGGGGCCTATCCCCTGGAGACAGCCCTACGTCCGTTTCGGGTCCCGACGACCACGGGATGCGGTGTGGCTCTTGCAACGAGGTCTGTTAGTCTCTTGAGCGTTCATCGAGTCCGACATACTGACTCTATGGGCAGCGAATTGTCGGGGTACGGTATCAGTGTGCGTCATGCCCCTCTCTGCCTAAAGCATACAGCTTGGTGAGTGCCCAGCGCTAATTGCGTTGGACTACGTATTCACTGTACTGTAGTGCACGAATTGCGAAGAACGATCTTATGTCGTACACGACCCGATGCATGTCTTTTTCAAGCTTCCTCGTCCGCTAGACCGCCAGCTGCAGATTGAGTATCCACTAGTTCCCAGACTGTAGGCAGCGTCACCTTGTCTTCAGGCTCCTGTTTCCTGAAATCTACTGTGCTTCAGGTACAAGTACCCTGCAGGTCCTCTAGACGGTAGATTCGACCCAGAGCATCCGAAGGGTCAGTCTGTGTTCGTTCCTTCATGACTATTATGACCGAAATATACTTGCGCCCCACAGAATACTTGAAGCATCTGGTGCACACTACAGCTTTGTGCGACCGATGCATGACGCAGCCTACTGGGATCTGGTTCCGGTGCGCGTATTGCGCAAGAGACTTGTGCGAGGTTTGTCAGGAGCTGGACACGCACGACGACAGCCATGTCTTCGTGGCCCTGAAGTCATTGGTACGCCATGTCTTACCGCGATTTAGGACTCGGCTGACAAACGTGTCTTCATCAGGTTGACATATCATTGCTGAAGTGCGTCGCGGCTTATGGTTATGGGCCTCAGCTGACGTCGTTTTTCGCAGGCGATTCTCTAATTTGAACAATCCACAGCCTATCATCCCATTCCCGATCTACAGCATACTGTAAACCAACATACTCGTCGCCCCTGCTATCACATATCAAGTTTGTCTGCCCACGCCAACAGTAGTAATATATATTAGATGTTGTGTCCTGTGTTATTGTTGTCGTACTCCTGCAGTGTACCGAACTTTCACCCGTGCAGACTGACGATGGGTGTGTCTGTTCCATGGGACATCCTATGGTAGTGTGTAACTACTTGCGTATCATTAATGGTTCTGCATTGCGGTGTCTCTAAAGGCCACATACCGTCACTGCGAGGGAACAGTATTCGTACTACAAATGTACCAGTGTAACCAGACGTGGTTACCCAAAAGATACTTGACCCATGCGCTCCCTAGCAATTGGTACTTTTGTTTCGCGCCCGGAGACCGAGTCCAGTTCCTCCTAATTACAGCACATAAACTTGAGAACTTCAGTCAATTCATTCATGATCGCAGCACCAATCGTATATTTGTATGTGAAGTGCCTATCTCTACTGGGTGGACTCGGGACGCGTCACGCAACCTTGGTGGGGGTGGAAAGGCTGTTGCACGGCAAGGCGCGAATGGTGCCAGATGTTTCCCATCGTTCAATCTTATGCAACAGGAGAGGTGCCCGAATCGCAGGCAAGCCAATGATGTATGTCTGCATCGAGGCTTATAAGTCAGGATTAAGGTCCAGATCGAGGTCAAAGAATTGCTGCTGGGGTGCGCGAAGATCTGGCCTGTATGGGTTTGCTCCAGGGCCCAGCATGTGTTCCTGACGTTCGACAGACTTTGGCTGGACTGTTGGCGCTGTAAATGGCAAAGTCGCGACGAGCTCAAGATAAAAACGAGTTTTATGCTTACGCTTCCCGACGGAATGTGTCTCCCCAAGTAATCCTAGTGGTTCCTCGTCGTTCATGTGCCCGCGACGCATCTTCTCCTCGTTCGGGAACGGTGGGAAGAACAGTGGAGGAGGTGGCTGACCCGGAAGGGTCAGGTCAGGCATGTTGGGCGGCGCGGAGGTAAAGGCAGAAAGGCTCTGCGCGTAGGCGAGAAGCTCAGGGTACGGGATTGCGGCTGCATTGCAATCGCGTGAAGCCTACCGTGAACTTGTACACAAACGAAACAGACGGCGTACCCTTCTTCGCGTCCTCAATGGCTTTCAGCCGCTCTTCGCCTTCCTTCACCATCTCCTCAAGTTCCTTCCTGCCATTCTCGAGCTCGCCGACGACACTTTGCCACTCACACTCGAGCTCAAGTATCTCAGTTTTCAATGCTTCGATGCGTCGTTGACGCACTTGGTGCGTCCGAGCACGCTGCACCGCAGCTGCGAGCGCTGCATCTGTCTCGAGGAATGCCGAGATCGGTGGTGCAGGAGGAGGCCTCGACTGCGCGGGGCCTAGGGAGAGGAACAACTGCTGGGAAAGGGAATGAAGCTGGTTCAGCGGGTCGAGGAGAATTGCCGACATGGAATTGGGCGGCAGATCGTCTCGTTTCTGTAGTGGTTTGGACGACGGGCCCGCCACGGATGCAGACATGAGTCCTGTCTATTTACTGTAACGTTGAACGGAAACTGGCAGTTCTGTGGTCACAAGTGGAAGCAGAGGAGAGTGAACGAGCGCCTTGTCTCATGCGATCGATCTGTCACAACCGTAAAAGGCAAGTCAAGAAGTTGACGGTTAACGCTCAGCGACCACGCTTGTCCCAACTCCGTCAAGCACTAGGATTTGGTGATTTTGGTCTGTCCCACTCGCGAACCTTTACCTGTTTTGAAACCTCGCGGCTTTTGTCTGTTTGCTCTCATGAACTTGTCCTGTGGTGAATTCCGTGACAGACCCGACCTAACCATGTCGGTTCGCAAATTGGAACCCCGAGATGCGAGCCTATCTATCGCCGAGTCCAGAGACCTGGCTGTGCTCGCATCACACTGCTTATTCTTGCCGTCAGACACAAGGCCTGACAGAAGCATCGTGCAATGCAAGCACGCCACCTTGGCAATCCCCGAAGAAGACGTGAGGATTCTAGGACCCGTGCTCCCGTGTGATAGGGCCCTTCTCTTTTCTCAACCACAGGCTTTTGGGTTCAAGTCTGTCTTTTGGGTGTGATCATTCTGTTGCGTCTAAGCGGTAAGTAATCAGCACATCTCGCTACTTGTTACGACTAACAATGCACCCACGCACCCGATCATAGTCGGTGTCTCCGCATGGCTTCTAATTCAAGTCGCAGTTTCGACACGGATTGCGCTTTCACTACAAGCCACACTGAGACAGGATCTACTCCATCCATCCGTAGTCTCCGACTTCGTTCTAAGCCATTCTTCAAGAGGCTACGTACTGTCTTCGAGAATCATGGGATCCCCACCGAATGTGATACGGGCACCGTTGCCTTGCAAGCAGCCACGGACAACAACGGTGCTCCCTGTCTCCAGCTTACTGGTACGTCCTGTCCCGAAATCTGACACCGCGCCCACCTACCAACGCGACGTCATAACAGGCGATATCGGGGACGATTTCTCAGGCGATGTCTTAAATGCAGTATCTAGCATACTTAGCAGAGAGCATGGCCCCGCGTTCTCTGCCCCCGAGGAATTCAGATACCAGAAGTCGAATATCGCCAGTTGTGAATCACTACCGCAGAGTGTCTGGCCAAGCCTGGCAACGGAGTCCGACTACACGGAAATACAATCGGTCTACTCTCAATATGACACAGGCATGCCTCACGATCGCGCTCGCATCCAGGGAGCAGGGCCTCGTCTTCAGACACGGTTTCTGGCAGACTCGAGCGATGAACTTGATGCGGATGTACTGGGATCCCTTGAATGGGGACCCACGGGTCGCGCCCTGATGTTCCGCGACGCGTCTGGAGTGGAGCCAAGCAACAAGACTACTGCGCAGCTTGAAACGCTTGAGGCACGTCCACTCTTTGACTACCGGATAGTACTATCTTACATTTGGAAACAGGAGCGTGTGCCTACTCTCTACGCTGACTCGCGCTCTAGGCGGGACAGTTTGGACTCCCTACCTTTTGATTCCAGACAGCACTGCACATATTCTCCGCCGGCCATGCAATACACAACGTCTCCCGCGACTGTACCTACAGCTGCAAGATCAGAAGAGCGTCCCGAAGTCGGTAGGAGCGTGCATACCATATCCGCTCCTGAGCCAGATACAGATGCCCTATCCGTTGATCCTATAGGAGGAATGAACGGCCGAATGGACTCGCAGGCCAGTGCTGAGGTGCCACCATCCTGTCAACCATCGCTCAGTATTATGACATGTGCTGTGTGCGAGGGAGCGGTACGAGAAAACAGCATCGTGTATGTGCGGGACAACAGGCTCGTTCACACTGAATGTTGCCGCGACAGCCCTCCGCCGTATTCACCGCAGCAGGGCGAAGCCCTGCCTCACAGGTCAACGACACACGCTCTCACTTGCCCTGTTCCTCACTACTACAGTACCGCCTCCCAATCCGACAATGTGATTTGGTCTCATTGCTCAGGCATGAGCGTTCCATATCTGCCTTTCGTCTCATTAGCCATCCCCGCAGAGTTATGGGATGTGGTGATCGATTTCCTGTGGGACGAGCCGGAGGCGCTCCTGGCCTGTGCATTTGTCTGCAAGGCATGGTACAACCGCAGCCGACTTCATCTGTCTCTCGGCGTGCTCCAGCTAGGCCACAAACGGGACGTCGTCCGGCTTGCGCGGTTCGTCCGCGCGCACCGTGCGTACGGGACGCGCGAATTCATTACCATCTGTGGGGGTGCGGACGGGTCGCTGGCGCACCTGTCCGCGTTCACCGCCCAGCTGGCCTGCAGGCTACCCCGCCTGGAGTCGCTCTTCGTGGAGAACGGTACCTGGAGCACGGGCATGGTGGACGCGGACTTCTTCACGCGGGTCGCATCGTTCGTCTCAGTCACGAGGCTCAGTCTGAGCAACGTCACCCTGCCGTCCACTACGACGTTTGCCCAGCTCGTCTGCGCCCTGCGGAGCCTGACAGAGTTGTACTGCGTCAAAATTCGGACCGTTGACAGGCGCGTTGGCGAGAAGCTGTTTCTGCCGATAACGCGACTGTCGAAGCTGTCCCATTTGACGCTTGAAGGCCCGCACGTCTACGATATCGTCGACTTCCTCGTTGCCACCAATCACTCTAGGAACTTGCTGAGTATCGCCTTGCATGTCGGCTCCGTGGACTATCGTCATTTCTCGCACCAAGACGCGGTAGGATATCGCGAGCTGCTTGGTACATCTCACTCTCTACAGCACCTACATCTGCAGATACGCGACGCGCCGCCTCTGTCGCATACTCTAGATTTCAACAATGTTCTCGGTACGCTTGTCATATTGGTACGGACAGACACGTTCCTGAATCCACTGTTCTGCAGTCCACTACCTCAATATCGGGAAGAACAGTCGGTTGGAGGTGATAGAGTTCTCGATTATACCGCATCCTCATAGCGACTGCCGCTTCTCCTGCGTCTCGACCATCCTTTCCTATGCGATGTCCACCACGATGCGGGAACTCAGCCTTGCTGTCGATATTGAAGGCGAATCAGATGAGGCGACCCACGACTCACTGCTTGCCAGGATAAGCGACGAGATGGATGTCAGCCACGTTGATCGGGTGCTGGCCACTCGGCGATACGCGAACCTAGAAGGCGTCGAGGTCGTTCTGCGGGTCGGACACACCCAGTCGCGCCTGGTCAAGTTCCGTGAAGCGCTCTGGGTCGAGAAGATGGAGACGCAGATGCACAGAATGCGCGAGCGTGGCATCCTGTCGTGCGTGTCGTGTCTGCTTGCTTGCTGCTCGCCATACTCGCTAATATGGCATCACACTGCAGGGTTCGAGTCCAGAGGTGATTGCGATCTCAAAGTCGCGCCATTCAAGCAAGTAGCCACACAATAAACACGATATTTGCGCAGGGAAGCCGTACATCGTAACGGCTGCAATGCCGCTGCGTGCTAGTACGGGGAGAAATTCGACATAGCAAAGCCTTGCGTTTTGCGGTTACTGAATGATCGCACGGAAGTGATGTGATAGAGCAGGGATGGTACAATCGCAATCAAACTTGAAATACAACGGTATACAACGTCAGTAGTACAACGTACGCCCGATTAGATTATTGCCGGAGAGCGTACACCTTCCTTGCGTAGTAAATAGCGGACGCCGTCGAGGTCGCGGTGAGGACTGCTGGCACAGGCCCCTTGGCCACGCGAGGAAGTGAAGACGCTAGGAGGAGGGCAGATGCGCCTGCATTGGACAATGTAAAGACATTCAGATTCAGTTGATGTGCAGGGATAAGTACTAGCAGACGCACCAAGGGCAGCCTCCAAGCCATTTGGTGTTCCCCTGCGGATGCTATCCGCACTCCAAAGGTACAGCGCGCCCACGCTGAAGGCAACTTTCAGCTCAGCGCGTAGGTTGCGAACACTAGTACACACCCTACACCTGCGACCAAAGAGGGAATGCTGCGGGTCCTCGCGAAGCCAGTGACACCTCCGATGATGCAGAGACCACCCATCACATACGCGGGGTAAGCAGACTGTTTAGTAGTAAGACAAGGTTGCGGACGGCACTCTGACCTGTGAAAACACTAACCATGGTTGACTATTGCAGCGGTTGTGGGAATGAGGATGCAGGAGGACGTGCCGGTTATACCCCGCATTATAAGTCCCCATCACCATGTCACACGATCGGCCGAGGACGCGCTACATACGCGCCCGCTGTTTGCTGGGCCGCCTCTTTCCGAGCCTGCGCTTCCACTCCGACTTTTGCATCTCTTCGTCATGTCCACCAGCATCCTTCCCCAGAAAAACGAGGAGTGCGGCACAAAGGATTACTGGTGAGCTACGAATAAATGCCTTGGAGTTTTGAAGGCACAACTTAAGCAGGGATCAGAGGTACATGCAGTGCGTCTCAGACGTCAGATTGGCAGTCGAGAACAGGGTCGAAAGCGAGCCAGAGAGACCGAGGACGTGTCGTTCGACTGCTTCAAATCATACGGGGACATAGCGGACATCATGAAGGAACTCATACCCGACACGGGAGCCAGGATCCTAATGCTAGGCTGCGGGAACTCGAAGCTGTCCGTAGATCACTTCCACGTCACATGTTGCTCGCCCAATTGTTAGAGCAGATGTATGACGATGGATATAAGAATATTGTCAATACCGATGCATACTTCTATTCTTGAGCATCTGACGTCTCGCACGACTGATAGTGCCACCGACAAACTAGTATTCGGGCGTCGTCATTGAGAAGATGAAGCAGAGTCACACAGAGGCCCGCCCAGAGATGGAATGTACGCGGCTCTCCAACTACTGTTGGGTGGTATTCTGGATAGCGTTCTAGGGCTCGAGATGGATATCAGAGACCTGAGCTTCCAGTCCGATTCCTTCGGTGTTGCTATAGACAAAGGTGCGATTTCAAGTACATTCTTTTCAACCTGTACCAAACGCGTGACACCTGCAGACACCATGGACGCGATACATGACAGCAAAAGGCGATGTCTGGGTATGTGCTCGCTGTCAAGCCGGCTCTGATTGCTAGTATTCAGTGCCGTTCAGGATCCTCCAGAAGAAGTCATCCAAAACTGCAGTAGAGAAGTAGACGAGGTTCTCCGGTACGCCTCTCTTCTTGCACCTCCATTGGCAAGTCGAGGTGATTCAAGATTATAACAACAGTGTCCTTCGAAAACCAGGCGGCACCTTCGTCTACCTAACCTTTGGACAACCCCACTTCCGCAAACGATACCTGGCAAGGCCAGGCACCAACCTCGAAGTCCGGACCTTGGGCGAAGCCTTCCACTACTATCTGTACATCTTGCGGACTTAGCACCCGTCAAGCGCAATTTGCGCACCAGAGATCGCGTAGCGTGTAAGGATAGTAGCGACAGTAGAAGGCCCAATAAAGATAGGTTAAATACCACAACCCAGCCCGCCGGACTCACCAAGCCTTCTCGGATAACGCAGCGGTGTAGGGAAATTGTGCGGTAAACAGGCGCACGATATCCGTTTTCGTTATCATCCCAACCAGCACGCCCCCCTTCGAGAACAGGATGTGTCGCATATTCTGTGAGGAAGGGGTGTCAATGCCAAACGATCATCTGCCCGACTCGCTCTCACCATTTTCTGAAACGTGCTCACGACCAGTTCTAGGGGCATCTCTGGGCGCATCTGCAGGATCGCATCCTCCAGCAACGGTGAGAGGTCGATCACATCCGTATCCGCCTCCATTGAACGCGGGACAAATGTACACTTCCGCCACGTCCTATTCGCGAGGTCTTCAGCCAGCAGGGGCTCTATCGTGCCACACGTCAGCCTTCCGTGCACCCGTACCATCCGCTCGCGCTTACCGACTGCTGCCCTCAAGCTATCTCTCGTCACGTACCCTACCAATTGGTCTGCACAGATGACCGGGAAGCCTTGAAAGCGGTACGTTCGCATGACCTGGTCGACGTCCTGCAGCGTGCACCCGTCCTCCTCCTCGGCAATGACGACAAGCTCCGCTACGGGCTTCATTACGTCCGCCGCCGTCTCGCCCTTATCGCGGAACTCGGACTGCGGTAGCCACGGGTACGCTCGCATCGCGATCCAAATGGGGTAGATGCCCTCCTTGCCGAAGTAGTCGCCCACCCATTTGGAGACCATGACTGAAATCATGATGGGCAGGACGTGCGAGAGCGCGCCGGTGAGCTCAAACAGGATGACGACCAGCGAGACTGGAGCACAGAGTCAGTCACAACAGACAAGCTGGAGTCTGTTAGGGGGAACGCACTTGTCATCCGAGTGACACCGCTCAGCATGGCGGATGCTCCAATTACTGCATAGAAGCCTGGCGAAATGCACCTTGCGTTTGGTTCTGGCGGACATGACTGGAAGATCCAAGCTTGGGGATATGCGCGATGGAGGCCCTGTCTGGATTGTTCCATTAGTTGGCTGTTTTCGTCCGCCAAAGCGGTTGGCCTACGTGATGAGGCCCACAGCGCGGCCGAAGCAGGCGCCTATGGCAATGGTAGGTAGGAAGATACCTGCAGGAACCTACCTAGGTATTCAGACAAGCGGGTCAGGATGCCGTCCTGCGGTCTTACCATCATACCAAATGTCCAAGCAGTCAGAACAAGCTTGACGCCAGCCGTGAGGATGAGTAAGAAGACGTTTGCCCAGATTGCCGTTGCACTGGCCCTCAGTGTCAGTAATGTGTGCGCAAACTACTAGCTGCGGGGCAACGCACTTGCATAGCCCATGATAATCTTCGATGGGATCACACTCTTGGAAGAGATTTGCTACCAATTCTGACGACTGGACTCTGAGGAACACAACCTATGATTGATTGTCTGTCAATTCATATATCCTATAACAGTTCATAGGGCGCACCAAGTAGCAGACCGCGGCGGTAATTGCACTGGCACAAACAACTTCCATTACGGGCCAGTTGTGTAAAACGCTGTTGCGCCTGTACACTGCTATACGTGCGTTTAACTTGATGAGCAGCGAGCCTAGCAGACCCTTTACCACGATCAACACGAAGCATCCACATGTCATGCGTTGGAACTCACGCCCAAGATGGATAGAATGAGCCATGGGATCTGCACGACTCTCAGCGAGATTGTTGTGCCATCACTACGCGACCTACCAGCTCAAAAGCCCGCCAAACGGTGGTCTCGTCTGTGATCTGCACCTGGAACAGCACCAGTTTGCTTGTCCCAAAGGGATCGATATATTGTAAGGCCATTGCCGCAATGACACTCGTTGCGAAACCTCGCCACATCACGTCGGTCCCGCCTGAAAAGGTGTCGAGTTCTTCGAGCCCGAAAAGGACGCCTCCTAGAGGACTGCCGAAGGCAACGGAGACACCTGCGACGGCGGCGGCTGCCAGCATCTTACGCTTGCGTGCTGATCGTTGCGTAGTGAGCACGACATGGGCATGGATTGGTCAGAGCAGCTCACCCTCATTCCTGTGAATTTGCTTGAACATTTTAGAGAGCAAAAGGGCCATGCAGCAAGATACATGGACGAGCGGACCCTATGGTTGAGAAATCAGACACCAGCTACGCCAGGAAAGACATAAATCATGACCTCTTTGCCTAGTGATAGACCGGAAGCGACGGCAAGAGCAAGCCCAATCGCCTTGATGAGCAACGTCCAAGGAGACAAGAAGGAATCAAGAACGTAGCCACTGAGGATCTGGACCATATCAGTTGAACACCGATCACATGTGTGGATGGGACTGTGTACCGACGGCTTTTATTTCAGGTACTGATAGGTAGAAGAGATGAATGAGGAGTCGGCTCTGACTCCAGATCACCAGAAACTACTCACTTCCCGTATGGTAAGCACTGGAATGATATCATTAGTCGATGTCGACTACACATAGTAGGAAGGCTCACTATGGTGCATAATACTTCACAAGCACTGCTGCGCTACCAGCGAATGCAATCTGTGTAGCAAATGTCACGCCGGGAACCGGCTGATCGTGCTTGCCCACGTACTGCGAGCGCAATGTATATAGTAGACTGCAACAAAGACTGCACCAGTATCCACTTTATATTCAGAAACTCGCTCCATGTCTGCCACTCGTCGCATGTCTCGCCCGCTGTACGAGGAGGGGTCAACTCGATGCACGAGTAATTGTCGTTGGGCACGTACGATCAAGCCCACTGCAGCACAGTACTTGGTTATAGAAGAACCCATACGTGCACCTTCCTTCCTTCATATCTCCCAGCCTGCGGGACGTAGCTTTCAATAAGTGATTCATTTCGAACGAAATAGTGGGGCACCGCTCGCACCATCTCACGAGTACATCCAACCATGCCCCGGCAATCCCAATCCCCAGACCAGTGAGGATTATGACCAGCCACATGCTTCCAGCATCTGCCAGCCTTGCCGTTAATCCTCTGAATCCACGATGGTTTGCCAGCATGCGTTTCCGTTCGCGTTCCGCAGCCTCTTCGCGCTGCCAGTCGATAACCCCGCCCTCTTCATACGCCGGACCCTTGCCTTTTCTGGAGAACGGTGATGGTAAAGGCCCATCTGGGAGGTCTGTTAGGTTGTCACCGAGCAGTTCGTACTCCTCTGCTTCGTAGTCCGAGGGATTGTGTGCGTGCCCGTTCCCGGTCGTGGGCTTGGGCCATGGATCAGTGCCGCTGTAGTGGATATGTCAGCTCTGGCTACAACCTCAAGCCAGCACTAGAACTGACCGCATATTGGACCTGGCGTACCGTCACAGGTTATGCCTGCGCTGGATCTGGGACTACTGGTGGCCGCGGTAACACGAAGCAAAGTGCGCAACCGATTCGGTTCGGTTTGCCGAATCTCGATTTATGGGGCGTTGTCGAACCGAACCGGGCCACTGTTCCAATGGCACTAGCAAAGTGAATGCCATGATCTCGATTGGCGAGAACAGGTTGACTGTCATGTTCCTCTACCGCCCGGACGTGGGCTGTTTGAGGCTGTCAACTCTTTCCCTTTAACCATCATCGCCCCGCTAGAGTACTCTATGCTGTCTTTTACTGCGCCCCGCTCGCCGCTCTCCCTCGTCGTCAAGTCCGGCGCAACCATCCGACCCGGTGACCGCCTCTCACTCGGCCGGCAAGCATCCCTCATATTGCCACGTCTATATCTCTCCAATCTCTTCACGGCTCGCGACCGCACTCAGTTGTTCGAGCTCGGAGTTACACATGTTCTGAGCGTAGTGGAAGATGCGCCTAAGCTACCCCAGGATCTGGGGCTACAGACGCTGCATGTGCCCATCAAGGATGAGGTCGGCGTGGATATTCTGGGTTATCTGGAGGAGACGACCGAGTGGATCAAGGCAGCGCTTGCAGAGAGCGGAAACAGTGTAGTCCTGGTATGTTGTTCCTTTGGTATCGTGTAATGGTAGTCCGGCTTAGTGCATCCACCGCAATCAGGTACATTGCCTAGTAGGCATGTCCCGTTCAGCAACTGTCGTTTGTGCATATATTATGGCTGCTATGAATATGACGCCTTCCGATGCCATCGGCTTTGTCGCCTCCAAACGATGTATTGTTTCTCCCAACATTGGCTTCCGGAAACAGCTCGAGCAGTACTACGTGCGATTGCACCCAAACGCGACGAGGCCGAGACCACAGCACAAGCTCAGTGCAGGTTTCGCAAAGCTGCGGTCATGGCGCACGTCTGTAATTCCTCCCACGACCAAGTCGGAACCAAGACCGCAGGTTGTTCAGGCGTCTTCAGCGTCTGTCGCAGTGGCATCGAGGGCGGAAGGGCTTCCTCGTGTCGTCGACGCTTCTATCACTATCGCCTCTAGCCATGCGACAGCGACTGAGCAGCCGCTGACTGCCATATCCTCGACAGGGCAACAGGCGTCTGCGCCCGTGTTGCCTCATATTTCTTCCCTCCATTGTCTTTAATATCGTAGATCCAACTCGCATTTACCATGACTGGACGGTGATTCACTGATGGAGTCGTTATACCATGTGTTGCATGGGGCATTTATAGTCAACGCTCGTGTAGCAATGTAGTATAATTGGATACCAGAGATTAGGTGGGTAGTCCGCTTCATAAATACACACAGCAGCATTTACAATGACCGAGCTGCACACGGGGCACACAGATCACTAGCGAGGAATGGCAAATAAGTTCATGGCGAGTGGACCACTGTACCCAACGCTTCATCATGTCGAGAACGCTTCAAGTCCATCCGACACGTTGTCTGCCTATACTCTACAACGGGCACCCAGGTGGGACTGATGATTTCATACAGGAAGCTGACGCGCCCCCTACTGCTCAGATCGTTGACACTTGAGGTTTGAAACCTCTGTTTCCACGGTCATCTAGGCACTACATTCCGTATGTCGTGTCGAAACAATTGAGACCCGTAGCGACACTTGCGCTAGGACACATCACCTTTCCCACTCACTGAGGGCTTCGGCCGCTAAACCACAGTGGAAAAGGGGAACATAGGCCCAAGTTCTCCCATTGTTCCGAGCTGGAACACGGGAGGAACATTCATTAAGTCCGAGCCATGTTCTTGTTATTTTGGTATGTCTCATTATGGAAAATAGGATTTACATCTCGCCTTTTCAACCCTTGTTCGGTACTGCAACATACACGCCCGTCCCCTTTTCTTCCCCTTTCCCACTTGTGGTCCAGCGGCCAAAGTCCGCAGTGATTGTGGCGACTTACGATCTGTGCCCCAGTTACAGCACGCCTGCACTGACCTCCCGATCAAGCCATCACGAAATGGGCTCTGTACATGTGCTGCACCTCGTGCTATATGAATCCCATGGCGCCACGCAGCCGTCTGACGTGCAAGTGGCGGTTAGAAAACCGGTCACTGACTCGAGTCTTGCTACACCACACATATTCAAAAGTTCATACGACGTCGGAGCCCGGTGGGCAGGTAACTTACGTGCCCTGATGACATGTAATTAATACCGTTCGACGCGAGTCCGAGTTTGTCAAATCACCGGTATTAATCGTCCTGTCCCACAGTCCCAGGACGTAGGCTCGAACGCTCATTGTCTGGAAGGTATCTTCGACCCGTGAAGCTATTCAGGAGGCATTTGAGCCTCGGCGCACAATCAGTTAGCTGACAACACTGAAGTCCCAGATTCTCGGCACACGCATGGCCGATCTGTGATGATTGGTCCTTTACAGAGAGAAGGTGATAGAAAATAGGCCGACGATAGGTGGTCCAGAGTACACAAGTACCCCAAACCTTGGCTCGACTGTTTGTCAGTTGCTATGTTGTGATTCCACCGTCCTCCGCCGCTCTCAGGTGCCCAGTGGCATGCACTACGTTTCTGACAGGTCTCTGGTCTGAGCTACTAAGCCCAATGCCCTGGGCGCTCACAGCCTCTTGCTTGCAGTGAGAAGTTCCAAACCATCGGCTTGGGTTCGTTCCTGCTCTTAAGTAAAGTCTCGATATTAATTCGCCTTCGGGCGCTGGGTGGTTTGCGAGCTTTGGACCCTTGATTGTCCGCAACTGTAAGTACTTGCCTTTGTCCTCTGGCCACTGTGCGCTCCTCCGCTGCCGAGGCAGCTGGAGGTATTGTTAGTAGACGCCCGGCTGCTAGGCCTTCCAAAAAGAGCCAGATCTGTGATGGTCGTCAACTTGGATCCGTGGATTCAACTCGGAAACAAACCTTCCTTCGGTGGCAGGGGAATGCTTTCTCGGCATTGCCTGTGGCGTTATAGTTCGGAGCAAACGGGAGCAGAACGTTATGTAAGTGTGACTCCATTACAGGCATGCGTTGTTCTGCCTTCCAACTTAAAGAGACAGGCGCAGACAACTTGATCCGCTGGCAACCTACGGGCTACGAGTCTAAAGGTGGGTGCCTGGGTATCGAGCCCCCTCCCTTGTATTCAAAGGCAAGGGAGTAACACACGAGTCAAGACTAATGTGCGGTATTTTTCATTCAAGGAGGACATGAGCATACGCCGTGGGAGTATGATTGCACCAGCCGTTTTGCTGAAGGTAGTCAGTTATCAAACCTTGCATTGACGTTGATACTTGATTAAATCACAGGAACCCACTCTATCTCTTGGTTATCCCTCCAATGAACTGCGAGCGGCTCTTGTCAAGCGGAAACGAACTGAAAACACGTTGAGGGACATGTGCGCAGACGAACATCCTGACTGCTCGGTATACATTAATATTTAGCTGGTTAGGACGCCCCTCAGGCTCGCGTTCAGCCCAGCCTTCCTCCAGGAGCGCATCGTGCCATGCCCTCTCACCTGCAAGAGTCGAATTGTACCCAGCCCTCGTCGCAGGCTGCCTTTCCCCTTGCAGAGGCCCAGTTGGTCGCGCTCTTCATGCAGAGCGTCACTTACGGTATCCATGTGCTCACCTTTGGTATGTGCGCATACACTTGGTTTCGGCTTCGTGGTATACGGCGGTCGTCAAAGTCCTGGCCCTGGAAATTCGTCGCCGTCGCCTTGTTCCTCATCGGGACTCTGGATGTGTCATTCAACCTGTATCACAACCTCTTCGCCTTCATAATTTATGAAGGAGCTGGAGGCGCCGAGTGCGAATTCGAGGATATGTCGGTGTGGGTGAACGTCATAAGGGTAAGAATCCGGTGTCACTGTTAGGACTGTTAGGGTTCAGTCCCACGCTGACGGCCATCTAGAGCGTTTGGTCGCGCCTCAGTGCTGCCATTTCTGATGCTGCACTCGTGAGTGGTAGCCTACGATACACAAGGTGGTCTCCCTGACAGACCGACCAGATCTATCGCTGCTGGGTCATCTACACACAATCAGGCCGACAATGGGTCACCATCGCCATTCCGTCAATTCTATGGCTCGGAGCTACGGCCTGTGCAGTCATGGATATTGTGCTTCTCTCTACCCTCCATCTCTCGACTTCCATTCCGGACGACAGAAAACTTCGCCCCTACCTGGTTGCATACTACGTGATTTCATTCTTCTTGAACGTGTTGGCCACGGGTACGTCTGCATATGCCCAACTAGCTCCTTACTCACCGTCACTCTAGGTATGATTGTATACCGAATATGGCATGCAGTCAGCCAGACGGCCTATTTCTTTCAAGAGTGCAAGGTCGGTCATGACAGGCTGCGAAGAGCTATACGCATTTTCGTGGAGTCTGCGGCGTTGTATACCCTCTGTGTCGCTGTCAGCGTGATCCTGGAACTGGCGGAGTCAAATGCATATTACGGGACTAGTGATGTGGTAGGCTGCACCCCTCCCTTTACCCTGCACGTGTGTTAAGTAGTCAACACCCTAGAGCGTCGAGCTGGCCGGGATCGCCTTCGACTTAATCATCATCCGCATCTGGCAAGGTGACACCGCCGTGGAAGATCCCGCTCTCGTGAAATCGTGGCCCAGACAGCACGAGCGCCAAAGACAAGACCTCAGTTCCTTAGACTTTGGCAAAACGACATCACCGATTGTCGTGGCCCTGAATACGGTCAGTATCGCCGATGCGGAACCGGGCAATACGAAGGCCACAGACACCGAAACTGGGGTATGTCTACAGTTCGTGCGTCCATACACCCTACTCATTGATATCTGGTTGTCTTTTCGCACACAGCCCGCATAATATTCTGTGACCATTGCCATTTGGTGTACGCATTATGACCTCTTGTGTTGTTGCCACTGCGTAATGACGCTGCCAACCACACCCGTGTATAACGTATGATTATTTACCATGTATTACAAGCTTACACATTGATGATTGAGTTGGAAATATATGTATTATACTACCTCAAAGCCCAACCCTCCAGCAGTCACCAGACGTCTTCAGCGTATCGATACGTACTGAGCGGGTTGCCTCTGCGCGGGGTCTTCCAGATCGTTCACCAGCCGTCGTCGGCGTAGTCGTCACGCTGATGGAGTGGTTCACCAGCGTCCCTCTTTCCAGAGGGGCCAATGTCCACGACCACACAGATATTGGCGTACGCCTAGCTGAGGCTAGCCTCGTTTCCATATGCGATATAGTAATCCTTGGATCTATGCGCATTGGCAGTCGTCGTAACCCGGTGCCGTCATGACCCAGTGCCGTCGCGACCCTGTGCACTACAGCATCCGCTTTGCGCTTATTGCCCGTCAAAAGCACCGCCCTATATCAGTGTCGCAGGAAACCCCATATGGGATGCTCGACCTCGTCATAGGACAGGCCGACCGCACGGTGCAGCAGGACGTCTGCATTGCCGCCTGTCATGAGGATGCAGATGGAGGTTGCAAGCGAGAGATCCCTGCAGACCTTCATGAGCACTGCGTCGCCCCCTTTGAGATGCTCAGCAAGGGACTGCAGCGCAGTGCGCCCGCCATCCTCATCGACGGGGTACTGGAGAAGCCCCAACCCAAGATGGCCTCCGTTCGGCAAGAACTGCGGATCGTCGAGGAGACTCTGGAACGCCGCTTTCAGACGGGAGGAAGGGGAGTTGAGCACGAAGTCGCCCTTGGAGAAGTAGAGGTTATACGCTATAGAATGCGACGTAGGCAAGCGACTCGGACGGCTCAGGGCACTCCGCCAGTAAGTAGGACGAGTCAAAGATCCATTCTTCGCCCCCATGACACAGGATGAGGGAGCCGCCAGCATGCGGAGTGGGAGGTACGATGACCAGAGAGCCGGATATGGACTGGCTCCTCGGGGTGTCCTTATGCGCTTTGAAGAATGAACCCTTGCCTGCGATTGGCATGAGTTGTGGGAGGCCTGGCATGTAAATGAAACACTACTTACCATACATGTCGAGCTTGTATGGCTCAGGACGAATGGTTCTTTCGCCTTCATGTCCTTCCAGCAGGTCTACACTGACAGTCTCGAGCAAGAGGCACTGCAACAGTGCGAATCTCGCACTCAAGTGAGCTCGGAAGTGTTCCCTTCCACCAATATAACGTACTTGACAAGCAACATAGCGACAGATATTTAGGTTGTGCGCACTCGAGAGGGTATTCTCACAGGTCACGATTGGCTGCAACAGGTGCTGTCAAAACAAGAACTTGACATTCTGGTAATTGTCTAGTATAGGGTTTTCCCCGTTACGAAGGCGCGTATTTTCCAGATCCGCATACGTCGACATGAACTCGGCATGCGTAAACACGCTCGACTTGCGCTCGCCACCAGGAATCCCCGCAGCCGACGCGACGCCGTCCGGGGAGAGTCTCAGGTTTCTCGGATGATATGAAGAGAAGAAGTCGCCACCAAGCGACAGCGGTGACGCACTCGTTGATAATGGCGACGGCCCCAACGGAGCCTCGGCCACAGATGGCGGCAGAGGCTGCGCCAGAATATGCTCGTACATATCCCGCAGGCGTCTGAAGTCGGTCGGGAAGAAGATGTCGAAGTAGCCCTGCTTAACTAGGAGCGTTGAGCAGGGGACGGTAGTATTCCGGTACCGCGTCTGCACGACGGGCGCGTTGGCTCCCACGATCGTATCCGGCAACGAAGAAAAGTCCGAGAGGAGAAGCCGGTGACGCGGAAAGTGCCTCCGGAGCGTCTGTAAGAGGCTCAGGAGACGCGTCGGGATGTATTCTGGCGCAGAAAGGTTCGGTGCAAATGGGAGGTTGGTGTAGAAAGTGCGGAACGCCTTCGAGGCCTTGAGCAAACGCGGGATCGGAGGCGGGTGCATGAGGTACCGCCGGAGAGCGATGAAGGACGCGATTAGCGGGTCGGTGACTCGCGTGTAGTAGGTGCTGAAGTCGCCTTGCGCGTCGATGGTGACAATACCCTGGTAGGGCTCAAGGGTCCGGAGGTCATACCGGATCATGTCGTGCGCAAAATTGTCCTAAGCATAGCACTCAGTGGCGGATTCTCTGCGCAATATATTGATACTACTTACGATGACCTCCATCGCAAGGAAGAAACAAGGCGCCGGTTCGCGAGTCTGCCATCGGAAGATACTCTGGTGTGTGATAACCACACAAGGGTGCTTGTCACAGAGTTTTACGCGTTGGAGCTGCGCGAGATTGCTGCTAATCTCGATGATCTTGTACTGCATACGATCATAAACTTCTGGAAACCGCTCCTGGATGTAGTCGAGGATGTCGAGCGCGAGCGTGCCGTTCCCTGCACCGATTTCATATATGACGAAATCTTCATACGGGAAGTACTTGAGAAGGTATTCAGATACAAGGCATTGCGCAATGGCGTGGCCGTACCATGGCTGCAACAGACCGATGAGTACCAGGGAGTTAAGGTTACTGAGGAGCAACAAGCTGCCCAGTTGGCGGTCCACTTCCCAGCGACCCTTCGCTCTGCCACGGTATGCCGCAACGAGGACCAAATAATTTTGAGGAGGTACATGACTGGCATGCTCACCTTGAACAATTCTGTCGGAGTATGCCATATTTGCCTTCCTGGGCCTTCTCCATCGGGACCATAGCCCGCATACTTCCGGGCGACTTCCTCTTGGAACTCGACGTGGTTCTTCAGTTTCCCAAACTCGATGGGTTCTGTCGCGTTGAAGATGTCTGCTTGTCTTGGAAAGTAACCGTAGTGCGGATTGTACAAGGAATCCTCAATAAAGTCGCGCACGAGCATCTTGACGCGACGGGGAGGCTCATCATGATGCTCAAGGTCGTTCGCGGTGACGCGCTTGTAGTTGATATGCTCAGAATCGGGTATATCCTGGAATGACAACTGGTTGTAATTGACCTTGACGGAAGACTTGTAGGAGGGTTTACGCCTGTGCAACCTGCGAACAGATGAAGAGAACGAAGAGAGAGCGCTACAAGGGGATTTTTGCAGGAGGCGTCGACTGCTGGACGCAAGCATGTATCGCGAGCTCAAAATGGAGCCCTGGTCCTGCACGTATTCTCCAGAAGCAAGTCAGCGTTCAGGACAAGAAAGCGGACACCTGAGACTGTTGGTGCGCAACGGCACGTGGTATGCTCAGTTGCCAAAATGGACGAGCGCTCTCGCATTGAGATTCTTCTCTGTCCCAGTCAATCTTCGGACAGGCAGAGACAATGGATGCCCTCCAGCGGGTGGCGCGAACGTGGATAGCATCAGAACAGGAGGAAGATGTCCGAACAGTGGTGTCTGGTAGGTTTTACATTGCGTGTCTGTTCAAGAGATCTCTCATCTAATCAAACACCTTACTACAGAATTAGTTGGCGGGAAAGCAACGCTTGTAGATCTCGTCAAGGCTCTGGGCGAATATCTCACATCTGAGGAAGACGAGCTGAGGACCAAGGGTGATTCATTACGTAGTCCCTACGACCTTTCTTGTGCTAAGCATATCTCTAGGAGTTGAATTTCTGTCGCTTGTGATAGGAAAATATCCACCTGAGCAGCTGAACCGGCAGTCGGGTGCGCACATTTACGCCCAGAGCAAGACTCTCGTCGTTCTCACGCAGGCCATGTCTCGAAAGTTCGCGTCCTGGTGAGCTTCTACTGCGGCAAATTGGACGGCACCGAGACGATTATACCGGCATTGAAAGGACTCGTGTCGCTTACGGCGATGCCGAACTTCGCCTCTACAGACGCGACCGAGGTCATGAACGCGTGAGCTTTAATACTAATATCAGGCCTATTCTTTGAGCGCATGAGCTAGATAATGTATCAGGCTTGTCCGGCATGTTCGAATGAAGGCGCTTGTACAGTCACAGCGATTCATGGTTTACAGAATCGTGGATACGCTCGTAGCTAACCATCGCGGTGGTCCGTTGGTATTGGTGCTGTCTGGAACAGAATGCTCACTTCCAACTCTACAGCGCTGAAAAGCATGGGAAAGGACTTCCTTTCAGGTTACATCTCACTCGCCGAAGGAGAAAAAGATCCACGCAACCTCCTGTTAGCCTTCTCCATTGTTCGCGTGCTTCTCCTAGAGTTCGAGATTTCTGCTCATATTGAGGTATGTGGTCTGCAACATCATAATAGGCTACGTATTTCCCGACAGTTCAGCACATCTGCAGGATCTCTACAATGTCACGTTCTGCTATTTTCCTATCACTTTCAGACCACCTCCCGATGACCCATACGGGATCACTACAGATGATCTGAAAGGCGCATTGGGGTAACAAATCTCAAGTACGGTCGCCCATGCAAATCGTACTGAATATCTTCTTCAGGGCTTGTTTAAATGCTACACCCCTATTTGGACCCTTGGCAATCCCATTGTTCCTTGAGAAACTAAATGCAGGGTCGCCCGTTGCGAAGGTAAGTCTGGATTCCGTTTTCTGATCACAGTATCTGATATTTCGAAAAGCGAGATACACTCAAAGCATTGGACAATTGTCTGCCTCTCTACGGAGAGGCCGTAGCACGTAACCACGCGCGCAAGCTGTGGAGCTCTCTGAGACTCGAGGTAATGACTGCTTGGTCTGACAGTTTCAGGAGCACTGAAGTTGATCAGATCTTTCAACCAACCGACAGCGTGACTGAGCAAGCAGCACTCCATACAACACAAGTGCTTATAAGGACGATATACTCAACGAATGAAAGCAAGGATCAGTTTGAAGGGGACATGCAAGGCCTCGCGAAGGATGCATGCGAGGAATGTATCCAGATTCTGCGAGAGCCAGAGAAGAGTCAAGCAAAGCCAGCCATCAAGGTGATGTGTGCCTTCATGGCGACTACGCGTAGGTCGAGTCCCTTTCCATATGTGGTATTGCTTATTGAACGATCTGGCGCGGCCCAGCTTCCATCGCTCGTTTTACGCTTTCTAGAGTAACGCCACATCTCGTCAAGCTCTTCCACGATCCAGATGAACTGCCCAACCGTGCTCCGACCCTCACGTTGCTCGCGGATGTCATTACAGCGGCCAGGGACTCGATGCCCACGGACCCGGAGGTCCTACCTGCGGAAGAGGACATACCCCTCGCGCCTTACAAGGATGAGGTTCTCGGTGTGCTGACAGTCGGGCTGTCGGCCCCGTCGTCCGTACAGTCAGCGCTGGACGGGCTCAAGTCTTTGGTGACGACCCGTGCGCTTCTGACCGGCGAGGAGCTCGGTTTCATTGTGCACAAGGTCAACGAATTGTTGCAGAAAGAGGGCGAAGAGAATCAGGATACTAGGTTGGCGACGGTGCACTCGCTGCATGATTCACATACTGAGCATCATGCGCTCTCTCCAGTGGTTTGGCCCTAGATTTACTGGCAATTGTCTCCTCGACTGCACCGAGACATGTGTCAGAGACGACGCTGCCTCTCCTCTTCAGCTCGCTTCCAGACCGAGCACCACCACGCGACGCCCAATTAGAGCGGCTCAAGTACTGGCGCACACTTGCTTCGCTAACGAAGCTCTGCAGACAGCCGGACCTCTTCGAGACACTCGTCGTGCGGCTCCTCACGAAGTTAGATTTGGTCTGTGTCCCGTCTGCTAGCACTCTCGAGGAGGACGGCGCAGACAAGGAGCCGAGCGCCGCGTATGCACATTCAATCTTGCGCACCATCGTCGATGTCTTGAACGTGAAGGTGGATCTGGGGCATGCGGATGTGATCAAGTACATCGACCGCCTCGTACCGCGTCTCTATAATCTGCTCATCTACTCGGCGTTGGTGTCGGACGGGACGTATATGGTTGCCACGGATCCTCGGCTTGTGTCCGTCGCGGCACAGATCATTACTTTGGTCGTGCAGACGTTGCCCACCCAGTACGTGTTAATCTGATGTTGTCCGTCCGGTAGCCTGATGATGTCCAAGGCGACAGGAGATCTTCGTCGCAGCTCTCTTCACGGCGTATTTTCACGGCGACGTGACGCAGCTTGCGGAAGGACACCAGAGGATCCCGTCAGAGAAGAAATTTGACCCAATCGATGTGAGGGCTCTCATCATATGTTATGAGCTAGAATTAATTTGGTTGAATGATAGGTCAACGCGTCCCCACTGCAGAAGAATCTTCTCGCCCTGTGTTCAGCAGCCATGATTGCCCTGCACAAGGAGGTTTGTCGTAGTCTAGATGTTGTATTGTCGTCGTTCACCAATGTATAGGTGTCACTTCCCGTTCCAGACGAGGCAGCCTTCGTGGACATGCTCCTTCGATGGGCCGTGGCAGTCGCAGATAGCGTCTTACAACGAGACGCGGCAATCCATGCGATCGCCTCGATCATCAACAAGAGGACAGAAGGTAGGCTCCCGTAAGTTGTGTAACTTGTGACCCGTTCGCTGATGTGCCGACAGGTCTCTCTAGCTTTGTCTCCGAGAAACTCGACGCCTTCTGGTCGACTCAAGTAGCCGACGCGACACGGCCTGTGGAGAGGCGCCGACAAGCCATCTCGATGTGGACTTGGATGACGAAGGCACTCCTAGTTCGAGGCGACCACCGCGCAGCGGGCCAGGTTGAGCGCCTCTTTGAGCTGTTTAGTGACGCTGACGTGAGCTGGGACGCTGCACGGGCGGTGGGCGGCGTGATTACGACGGACAAGATATTGACGAAGAGGAACCATGCAGTCGTGAAATTCTTGTATGCTCAGCGGTACTGCACGTCGGTGTTGCCGCGTGTCATCGAGGGCGCGAAGACTTCTGCCGGTATGCGTACGATGATCGTTTATTTAACCGTAGCAATTCGGAACGCTGACCTTCCGGACGGATGGCAGACCCCAGACAGCAGAATGCCTCCCTAGTAGCCCTCACCTCGTTGATCAAGCCCGTCCCAAAGACAGTATATGCACACCAGATGTCTACGGTGATTGCTCAGTCTGATATATGACTTATGGTCCATATGCATGCTCATGGCACCTTCATGTCCACCAGCTCATGCCGCTTCTCTTGCGCGGGCTCGACCTCCCTGACGCCGAGATCCGCGCAAGCGTCCTGGACACGCTCTTCGCCACTGCCGAAAGCAGCTCCCCCTCCAAGTCTAAGGACAACAGTGTCATCACGGAGCACGCGTCCAGTCTTGTGTCGGCCATGCTCAGGAACAGCATGGTGGCGGAGATGCCGTCTGTGGTACGTCCGAAACGCGTTACGCCGCTACGCAGACTTGTGTCTGACGATAGATGCGCCGGTAGCGCGTGCGTGTTGCTGCATTGAAGTTCCTCGCCATCTTGCCGAGCACTGTCAGGTATGATGTGCTGCACCCGCAGAAGGCGACGGTCATCCGTGAGCTTGCGAAGGTGCTGGACGACCCGAAGAAGGCGGTACGCAGGGAGGCGGTGGAGGCCCGGTGAGTACTCCAGCCAATGACGACTTTGCCGTTGTTACTGACACTCTGTCGCGTCATTGGCAGGACAAGTTGGTTCCAGTTCAACGGTTAAGCATTCAAATCGGGGGAGAGGTAGTACATAACTGGCAGCTTTACGGACTGTATCCATGTTGTATCGGTAAATGACAATGCCTTTCAATGAAGGCGAGGAGAGGACGTGTTCATATCATGAGTGATGCAGACAGTGCCGATGGGTTTACCTCCGTATGTTGAGAATGGGAGATGACGATGTAAAGTTAAGTTGAAATCCCAACTTGCGTGTGGCCAACATCGTCACGGGTTTGCTCTGCTGTCCGGCCGATCTCGGCTGGGGTAGGCTACTCAGTTGGAGTTGGATACATATTGCGGATCCAATTCCTATGCAAATCGCACAGGGATTGTACTATCACCCAGCTACAAGCTGAAGGAATGCCATGGTGTAAGCATTGTGCAGAACTCCGAGAGGAGGTTGAGCAATGCAATGACCTAGATGGCTAAGTAGGTAAGGTGGCCAGGATCCCGGCCCGATACGGATATATAAATTAAAATATACGTATGGGGTCAGTCAGCAGACTGCCAACCACAACCAACAGCAAGGATTTGTCGACGACGTTTCGGCCTCTACTTTAAGCATGGACCTAGAGTCCGAACACCGCTTACCAGCTGATCCACCTGCTCCCTTCGACAACCCCGATGCAAACACTATCTTACGCACCTCCGACCACGTCGACTTCCGCGTGCACAGTATAATCCTCTCCGAGGCATCCCCTTTCTTCAAACACATGTTTGGCCTACCTCAAAGAACAGATTCCGAGCCTAGTGCTGTGCCTGGAATCGGTGCGAAGGAATACAAAGATGGCTGCCCTGTCATTCCGGTACCAGAGGACAGTCGGACGTTGGACAGTCTTCGTCTCTGCTATCCCATTCCCGATCCAGTGATAGAAGATTTCGCACACCTCCGCCTGGTGCTAGCGGCCGCGATCAAGTACAATCTGGAGTGGGCAACAGCGCTGGCAAAGAGGAGATTGCGAGATTTAGCGTTGGATAAGCCTTTGCGCGCATGGGCTATCGCTTGCTGCCTGGGGCTCGAGCAGGAAGCACAATCATGTGCCACGTACACCTCGGACTGGAGTGATTTTCTTTTTCCCAATGCTAGGTTGCCGCCCGAAATGTCGGAGGTGTCTGCAGGTGCTTATCACCGACTCATACGGTACCGCCAATCGAATGGACGGGCAAAAGATAGCATCCCGTTTTTACGCCCTTCAGGTCAGTCTAACATAGCCGCTGTTGTCACGCCGCCGGACAAGGACATGCAGATGGCACTACCAGTATTGTCGTCAGTAGACGTAATTTGCAAATCAGCGGACAATGCAACATTCTATGCGCACAAAGTCATCCTCTCCATCGCCTCTACCACCTTACGCGACCGCATCGCCAACACGGAGGCAGCGCCCTCGTCGCACACACCGGGTGGGGAATCCACGCTGACATTGAGCTTCGCTGAAGATAGCAAAGTGCTTGGGTTCGTCCTAGTGCTATGCTATCCAGCGGAACCGCCTACGTTTGCAGTCGATCAGATCGCGCTCCTTGCCAAGGCAAGGCCGTCAGGATATATAAGATGGATGCAGCTCTCCGCTTGCTCCAGCCACAGTGGGCTCATTTCGTGGAGACACGACCTATACCTGCATATCTATCAGCATGGAGTAGTCAACTGCGCGACGAGGCTGAACAAGCTGCACGACACACGATCGAACAGTCAATTGAGACTGTTTATGTTCCAGAACTGGAGGATGCGCCGGTTCCAGCGTACTACATGCTGTTATGCTACCACCGTCAATGTCGTATTGGCCTCAAAACAATTCTTACATCACTTTCTCGCTCGCTCCGGAAGGACGATGAAGACCATTGGCGCATAACCAGACGTTCGCTTGATTGCGGACATCCGGACGGGACTGGCAGCGGTGTCTTCAGTTATCCGGAGTCTGCATATAGCGAACTGCAACGTTGCAGCATCATCAACATCGAGGCCCCGCTCATATACATTCCTGGATGCGCAAGAAGAAAGGAACCCAGATTAACACGGAGCACGTCTAACGTGAAGAAGGGCAAAAAATCGGATCCCCTGGCTAAAGGATACACGACGGAGATGTGCTTTCCGTGTGGCATGCTGGAAGAAAGCATGAGCTGTTCTTTGCGTCAGCTGCAGCTGCATCCCGTCAGCTGGATTGATACCGTCCAGCAGAAGCTATACAACCAATCAGCTGCTGAAGGGTGGTCGGACGAGAAGCATGCGAGACAGCAGGCAGAAGTAGTGAAGTTCTACGAAGCCATTGCAGAGAAGATGTCGCGGATATTCTCGGAGGTTATGTCCTTCCTCAATGTCCTCACCCGCATCAGTAAGTGCCTATGCTGAGACCCTTATTTCTTCATAATGTAGGCTGGCGAAAAGCTGTTTGCGAAACATGCGGAAGTGACTGTTGCATTTGAATGTACTCGACGGCTGGGAGGGAGATAGCCTGCAGGAGATATGGGTATGAATTCCGCCATGCATTGTCAAGTATTTTGAATGGAAGACTTAATGCAGTACGTGAGTGTCGAAATACTTGAGGCGGCAGTGTCTTTATTTATTTATTTATTTAAATTTTATTTTAAACTCTGCTTGTTTAGACTCCGTACGACATAGGTACATGTAGAGTATGGAACGCAAATGATGTGGGACCGATAGTCTTAAGAGCCCTGTATACCGGGGAAGAAGCCGGGCGGCGGGGGGCCGTCCAATCTGCGCACGAGGCGGCAGTGTCACCACCGCGGATAGCGTTGTTGGTATGTGCCAAGATCAGGCCTTGCTACAATGTGTATTGTCAGAGGCGTCAGTACTGGAGACGTTTGCGACATATTAGTTCATAATACAGCTTGAGTGTATGCGCGTTCTGGTGTTTGTCAGATTACCTTGAATCCTGTATTAGTCGAACATGTCGGCGCCACATTTTCAATGCCGAACAAGCCAGTAAGGTATACGAAGGTCGTTACGGTCGCTACGACCAACGAGAGTGCTTCAAGTGCTTACAGGCATCCCTGTCGCGATACGAGATGTGGACAACCTGATCATCACAGAGCAGATGACATGTGGCAGGAAAAGAAGGATCTTGCCATGTATCTCCTGATTTAACCACTCCGTGGTCCAGCAGCTTACGAGCAGTTGACTCAGGCTCGTATCGCGTAGTCACGTATGTGACAGATCGCGAACGACTTTCGTCGGCTTCCAGCCTGACAGAACGCGTCGACGTTGACACTCAACTCAAATATGTCGATGTCTTCAGTGTTGACGCAGATACCGCCAGACACACAGGTACTAATAACTCGACCAATTGGTTGTTTAGAATATGATGATTTACACCCAAATCTGTAGATAAGGTACTAGTGTCTATAGTACAGGGACTATGCCCTCGCGGTCAATCAAGATACAACATCAGAAAGTGATCATTCTGGTCCAAAAACCACGCCGCACATTAGTGTTCGCTGACGCAGAAGTGGCGTTAGCTCGCGGCGTCGACCCTCGAGGATGGCACAACCACGCACCACATATTGAACTCATGACCGAAGTGTCGCTGATCTACCATACGGACGAATGAGGTATGTTCCGCCATAAGCTTCTCCCGGTATGTCTCCGCCTGTAGTTTGTCTATCGGGTTCAACTGTTCCCAGATCAGCTCCTGCAGCTCGACCGGGAGCCGCCCCCACAGAGCGGTGCCTTGCACTGCCCTGCGGATCCACGACGCCTGCTGCGGAGGAACGTCGGACGCGGACGGTATCTGGATAGTCGGATCAGCGAGGAAGAACACCAGAATCTTGCGATCGCCCGGCTTGGAGGCGTCCACCAGGCGGAAGGGTGAGACGAGGTGCTGGTAGATATTCGGAAAGGCAACGCAGCGATCTTGCTTGGTGTTCACCTTGCCCACGTCTTGGATGCACCGGTCATTCCTGCAGGCCGATTAGTGAGTAAAGAAGGCACTCAAGGCTTGCTGACATACCGGCCAATGCCGTATAGGTAGTGCATACAATAGTGGTCATCCTGGAAATGATACCGCGGCTCATTCACAGCATTACGGAAGGAGAGTGTCGACTGGGTGATATTCTCGCAATCATAGTACTTGAAGTGCATTTTGTTGAGGTATACCATCAGCAGCGTTTATAAGCGCTTACGTATATGAATGATGCCACAATCGATTCGTCTTTCATTCCTGAGGATCCTGAGATCATGCACCTACTTCTGATTGAATCTGCTGAGCATACCTTCGACATGCCACATTCCGCCTTCATACTCTGGCTTCTCGGGAGTGAGCATAATATTAGCTAGCTTGACGATGACCTGAATTGTCATTCCATGCAGGCTAACAGTTTTCTTCATGTCGTCGAGTCCTCCGTCATACATGGGCTTGCTGTCAGGCCACACCTTGGTTTGTTCGTCAAACCACCTAAATAGCGCTTGATCGCGGAAAACTGAGTTCGGCGGATCATCAGGGCCGATGGCTTGCACAGCCTCAAATTCAATATGCTCCTGCTCTTCCACCCCTGGATGAGGTTCTCCCTGTCGCATACTCAGAAATGGCACACTCGTGGACGGGAGTTCTGCTCACATATTGAGGCGGCCTCCAGACGCATTTCGGGAACCGGCTTCCTTTGAGATCTATCCGCGTGGGCAGTTGCTTCTCGCGCACAAGGTCGGACAGAACCCACTCAAAAATCGGGATCACCTTCTCAAGCACTTTCAGAATCACTTCAGCAAGAGCCTTGTGGTCCTCCAGATGAATATTATTAATGTATGGTGATGCAAGTGTCACTCTGCCATCCTCCGCAACGGCGAAGTCGGAGGGAAGCCATTGAAACCACTGGGAAGAAAATAGAGACGGGGGTGGTTTCACACGCTGACCACTGTTTTTGTAGGTGCGCCTGTAAACGACCGGGTATAGCGAGGGGTGAACGAGGTCGAGGACTTTGCCATGAGAACCGGGATGCCAGTCTTTTTTGGACTCTGGAACGGATTCCAATGGGGCGACCGCGGAAACAAGGGCAGCCTTAAGAGAACCAGGTATGAGGTGATCTGACTTCCATATCCGTTCGTACGGACCAGGCTTCCCTCCGGTGTTAATATATGCTTGAGGCGAGCGAGCAGCGAGTCAGACAGCTCACCTCGACCCCAGTCTCCGGGTCACGAAGGGCAGCATATGCCTCGAGCTCACCCATAATATAATTGATCTAGCGGTACGAATCACAGTGAATTTCCAAAAATGGTTCACAGCAGTAAGGCGAACGCACCATGTTCTCCGTCAATCGCAAACTCTGGTGAACATCTGTCTGCTGGTCAAGAATCTCCTGCTTCCACTTCATTTGTATGGTTTCATCTCGGAACTTGACATGCCAATTGGACTTCTCCCGTATGGCGGCACTCAAGGCGCACATTCGAAGCTCGACAAGGGTGTGTGGCGTATCTGTTCGTCGTCATCCCAGCCAAGGCGATACCCGTAATTCACTTCAGTAAATGGATGTTGAAACCGCTTGACTGGATGCAGGTACCGTTTGATTACGGTATCGCTCATCTCTTCCGAGCTAGTGTTGTTATACCCAGAGAAGGACACCATTTGGAACGAATGGTCTGGGATGGCATCAGCAAAGAGAAGCTGCCTCTTACACAGTTCAGGGGCTGTCATGAGGCCAGACAGATTAGCCGACATAATGAACACCGCATCCATAATCATACTATATGATAGGGCTCAAGCATAACCTACCACACCACATGACCGGGACATTTGGCGCCACGCCGCGGCTCAGTTTGGCGGGTAGAAATGGTGTCCTAGTGTTTGTGGTTGTATGGGGATGAAAATAATTGATCTCTCTTCTAGGATCTGTACATACTTGCATTTATAACACAACTTGGGAACAGATACTTCTGAAGTGCATCTGTTAAGCTACAAACTCTTACACACTGACTGAGCTGCACCTTCGACCCACAGTGTGCACAGGCGCTTGTGGCAAATAACTGCCTGCCCAACCAATCAAAATGCTCGGTATGATGTGTGCACGAGATTGGCGCAATTCACGTGATGTAGTAAGATATGGATGAGCCCTATCATACCTAGTCATCCACCGCCAAAACTTTCTATGAAGTTGTGGTTGACATAGCTGCCAGAACAGGGCATACCTCAAATAGCATAACACACACGGGAGACATGAGTCGATGTCAGACGGGCAAATATCTGGCTGGAATTCAGTCTACAGTTGTAACCATTGCAACCAGGTATCTGTCGGGTAAACATGCTCCTGCTTTCAATTCAGATCTTCCTTTTTTGGTAACCCCATTGGGCGGTCTGAAATTCAGTCTCAATGGTTACAATTTGAGACTGAATTCCGGCCACATATCTGCTGGTCTGAGCTGATGTCATGTCTAGTCTTTCGGTGTCAAGCACTGGCGAGCTGCAAGCCAACTGAAAGAAGGTCCCTCTATTTTACAATGAGATGGTTAGGAGACAAACTGGTACAAACTTAGATTGGAGTGAGCACAAGGAACACTCGACTTCAGGCAGAAATCTTGTTGATGGTACATAGCAGAAGTAGAGACTGACTTTGTTGGGTTTGCCAGCTGGAGTTAGTGTAAAGTGCCATAGGCACTCATGATGGGGTTATGAATGAGGCCTATCATATTATACAGGTCAACAACTCAACACTTCATGAGGATTGGCCAGATGCCAAACCATGAGTTGCCCAAGATATTGGTGAGATGGGAGCTACTGTGGTAGAAGTACACAGGCAGAATAATGTCTTGCTGTGTTTTTGTGAAAAGGTTGAAAGTCATAGAACATGAAACAGAGATTTTAGATTTCACTGCACAAGGCACCTGGCAATCAACTTTCACAGATTGGTGCAGTTCACTATCATTTCTGAGATGTAGGGTTGAGAGCAGACATCAAATATGCTTGCAAACCTTTAACTTTTGAAGTTGGACCAAGCACAGACAACATGCAGAATACAGTGATGTCAGTTTACAAGGATAATCTTTTGTGTTAATGAGTACAAAAATTCATTAATGTGTTTACAAACAAGCACTTTATTGAGATTGTTGTACTCATTAACACAAAAGATTATCCTTATGAACTGACAAAGATGCAGAATACTAAAATACTGTAGTGTCATAGGGCTCAGCTCACTCAGACATCTGATGGGAAGAAACAATTTGCAGGCCAGATATCAGCAAAAACAAACAAACAACTAGAACAGGTATGCAACAGTGTGGGAGAAAGGCAAAAGCAGATGGCAGTGCTAATGTTTTCGGGATGAGATGACAAATCCAGGAATACATGGAGAACAGTCGAGAATTATTTGGGTGATTTGTAATTGACCCTGCTTTCGCTACGAACATTGCAACTGTCAGATAAGAAATAGCTGTCTAGACACCGGTGGCAAGCAAATGACTTACTTCAGGATCATTCAACCTTGTCCCGCGGTCTCTTTTCTGACCCATGCTTCTGTCATTTGGACAGCCTCTTCAGGGCAGTCCTTGTGCATCATCAGATAGCCCTGCAATCTTGCCATCGAGAAGCGCCGTTCTGGTATTTTTTCGCCAAACCGATGTGCCAGCATCCCCAACTGACACGCCGCATTTTCACACCCACCGTTCACAAGACTTCCTTCCGAGACAACTGAGTCATCATCAGCGTCAGTCCTAGTGGGTGTAGGAGGGGGTGTGAGGGTATCTGCATTGGGCGCGTTCATCGGATGACTATCGTGCGCGCAATCGCAAGGCGTGGCCCCGGTACCCGGAGATGCTGACTGATCGTTGGAAGGCATGTAGAAGCGATAGAAAAGGCGCTCTGCCTGGTCCTTGCTCGCCAATTTAAACTCGACGTGTAGGTCCATGCGCCCAGGGCGGCTCAGTGCAGGATCGAGTGCCGCGTAGTGATTCGTCGTCGCAAACAATATCCTGCCTTCCTGAGCTCCGATCCCGTCAAGGGCGTTCAGCAGCCCGCTGAGCGTGACGCGGCATTGTACCGCGTCGTCACGCTTCTCTGGCGCGCCGGCGAGGGCCAGTACGTTTCCGCCAAGCTGATCGCTAATGCCCGGGGGAAGGTCGCGCGAGACACCGTGGTGGAAGGCTGCGTCGATGTCCTCGAGCAGCGCGATGCACCGCTTCGGGAGCTCCGCGACAAGCCGGCCAAGCGTATTGTCGTCCATCCCCGCGCGGGCTAGCGTGAGGATGTAGACATCTAGCCCGAGTTCGCCAGCGATGCTCTGGATGACGGAGGTCTTACCAGAACCCGGGGCGCCGTGCTATTGAGCGGAGTCAGCTTACTGCTTCCCGGGCGGCGGAAATAGGGGAGGAAGACGCACGAGAAGGTATCCTCTGCGAAACGGTATACCTGGAAGTCATGATGCCTGATAAGCGGGCCGGCAGTATATGGGTTACACGGCGACTGACCTCGCGTGGCGTACCAGTCTGCGCTAGCGAGGAAATTTCGGGCGTCATTTACGAGCATCTCTTTAACACCCTGCTCGAGGATGATAGATTCCAGCGGCCGTTTCGGGCGAGATGCGATTTGTTTCCAAGTGTTCGCACTATACGGATCGCTGTGCAATCATTTGTGAGTTTGTGCGGTCACGGCGAGGGAGGGCTAACCTGTCGGAAGCAAAAATCGAGATGAAGTCTTCTTCCGCCTTAACATAGCAATTCTTCGCATCCAGAAGAAGCTCTTCCATGATTTTGTTATCCCGAGTCAATATGCTATCAACACTCACATGAGTCGCACAATGGAAGATCGGGTCGAGAATAGGCGTCGCAAACCTTATGTGAAGAGCCTCCTTGACTCTGTACAAATTGCTTGCGACCTGCTCGCGCCAAACCACGGTGTAATAGCCCTTGAACCACATAGTATGCGTCGACCGCATACTTGGCATGTAGCTCATGGTGCACGTAGTATCCTTCTTGTCATTTTGCCCAGGAACCTGTACTCCTCGCGAATGCAACCCATAGTTTCTAGTTGTCGCTTCAACGACGCGGGCATTGCCTATCATTCAATAATTCATTATCCGTACTTAACTCATATTTCCTACGCCTCATGGAAGGGAGGATGACGTACGCCACGAGGGGTCTTTCGACAGCCAGAATAGAACCCATTCTGAGATATCTGTCAGTCGCCGTCATACCTCTCGGAAACAACACTCGACTTACGATAGCAAGCGTCTTCATTGTCAAATGTCACTGTAACCCAGCATGCCTTGCTTACGACACTGGAGACTGTGGAGGACATGCGACGAAAGAATTCGATCAGTGCCCCGATGAGTAGGAGGCGTGCCCATTCTGGAAGAGCAAATGAGAGGGTGAAGGACTGGGGCAATCGCTCGGCATTTGCGATGCCAGCAGAAGTGTTTGTGTATGTCGCCGGCCAGCCAGAACTCTCCGGAGAGTATGACTGGTTCATCGGGAGAGTCGGTTGACTTCAGAGAGCCAGACAGACAAAGGTGGGCGATGGAATGACAGCCCGGGCCGTTCAAGTGCTGTACTTATGGCAGCAGACAGCCAATTCTGCCCTGTGCACATGGGCAGTAAATTCCGCGTCCCGTCACATCTGCTCGCCTCCTTGGAATGTCAGAGGCAATAGGCAACCATGTGGGCCCGGAAACGACAGGCTGGAGTGTGCATGACATGTCAGGGGATCGGTCTACACCAACGGCGAGGCGCATGTAGAAACGTTCCTGCGGCCCGGTATTTATCGTACCACAGCGTAGATAGGCTTGGTATGTCGCTCCTGATGCCTACGATTGCATACACGATGCCTCAATGAGCGTCGGTGCATGCGTCTCGCCGGATCCGTGGCAAGTCGGTATGAACGAATGGCCAGGGCCATCACCTACATGCTCGATGTCGCAATACAAGAACAGCCTGAGCGAGGATCCTTGCATTTCACAGTGGAAATTTACTTCACGGAGGTTGCTGTTCAGAGCGCGATACATCCTGACCGTGTCATGTCCCATCACGTGGACCAAGCCTGGCTGGCGCGCGGGTCGCGCCAGAGGTTCAATTTAGCTTCATGACTCCTTCTCCCCTCCAGCGACTCATTTGTGGCTGCACAAAATCTTCAGTGACGGTGTCTCGTCTCTGCGCACGACATTGCAGACGCCCCACCTTTGACCTTTGTTTGCAGCCAGTGTTCGGTCTGTAGCGCCCGGCCCAGGCATACACTCTGTTGCACAAGACCACCTGCACGCTGTATGAGCCGTCATTAGCGGCAGTTCTCTCCTGGACCCTGAACTCTGGCGTCTGCACATCTTTACCCGACCCTGAGGAGGAAGAACCACCGAGTGGTCAGGCATGACTGACTCAGCCGCTACCCGACGAATACCGCTCGACCTCACCCACGTCCTGTGTGCGTAGCCTGTTCACCTTTCTCTCAGCACATATTCATTGGCCACGCTCGTGCAGATGAAGAGTCCTCTGCTACTGCCTTCATTCTTGCCTTGCTCACTCTGAGCCCGATCCTCGTGAACGTACGTTACTGCTTCTGATCCTTCTTCACATCAACCTCGCTTTGATTAATTGCGATCTTGCCCGCGTCGTGTATAGCCCGCGTATGCGGTCCTGTCTGTACAGACTCGTGAATTGTTCTTTATTGAAATGTGGGCAGGGCAGATGCTCTGCGAGGGGTTTAATTGGATTATCAAACATCTCGTGCGGGAAGAACGGCCCCACGGTGAGTGCAGATTACCTTAGTCTGGTCCCTATGACCATAGATCGTCTAAAGCTCTGGTTGGACTGAAAGCCTGGACTCGCACTTATTTGTACATATGGCACTGACGTGGTGATGTGTGGTCCAAAGGCGATCTATCGGGGCGTTCATCCGGATCTTGGCTTCATTGGGGATATATTTCCCGCATCCCAACAGGATGATCTAGAGATGTTCGATGGCACCATGTCACGGCCCTTTTCAATTAAATGTGTGGACCCCTCCTGATCATGAACCACGTTGCAGTCGAACTGGGCGAGGGATTTGCCTTCCCCTCCTCGCATAGCCAATGGATGGGCTTTTTCGTGGCTTTTCTGATATCCCATTTAATATTCCGACATCGGTTTTACGGCACGGGATACTTCATCCTGGATATTCTCTGGAAAGCAACCGTATTTCTGGGCCTCGTGGGCTGGGCGCTTGCGGTAGCATTTTCGAGGTAAGCACTTGGGCTTAGATCGTAGCATGCAACTCTATCTTGATGCGACACAGGTACTACCTATCTTATCACACCCCACGCCAGGTCGCATGGGGTCTGATTATCGGTGTGTTGTTTGGTGCAGGCTACTATGTCATCATCGAAGTACTGCCTGCCTGGCGCCCGGACTCTCTCCTGGGGCACACACGCGCCGCTGTACTCGCAAACCCAATATGCACATGGTTTAGGATCCGAGACGGTTGGGCGGTATGGGCCGACGGCGGGACGGAGGCTGAATGGCGGCGTTGGCGGGCAGAATGGGATCGAAAAAGGTCTACAGCGATGGAAGGTCGTGAACTGAAACACGAATGATCCGCATCTGCGTCGTGGTGCAGGCCACCTTCGGATGTGTCTCGATACATGTGCCATTGGCGATCGCGGCACTCGCTCTCTGTTGTAGATTCGGCTTCTAGTCCTGACACCCCCCAGTTATGCAGATAGTCGGCGAATCGGTCGCGAAAACCCGGCCGTGTGTGCTTGCCACCCGAGTTTAGTGGGCCCCTTCTCAGATTATACCCCGAATGGCCCGTAACTTTCAAGCCTCAGCTCACGAGCTACGAGCATCCAGGACTGCAATGAAGGCACCCGCCCCACTATGACTGTGGTTGTCAGACATCTCCATTCTACAGATTGACGACTTGTCAGTTATATTTCAATTGCTGCACTTGTCAAGTGTCTAGAGGGCATCGGAGTGGTCATGCTTATGTGGCATTCAGTCAGGCTGCGGTGTTTTATCGCTCTTAGGCAGACACAATGCTCTTGTCAATCGATCTCCATCTTTCGAGCAGCATTCAAGACCCTGACTGTGATGTGGCTCAAAATCACGCGACTACGTTGCGGTACGGCATGTGTATGTGTTTTCTCCGGTCCTCCACAAATGTTTTCCCTGATTTTTGTTGACGGCAATGGTCGGCAGGGCGTTGAATTACATCGTCTTTCTGCCTTTACTCCAGATGTCGACAAGGTTTCTCGGACGCCATTTTGAAATATTGAAGCTTGATCCATCCTCCCCGGGTGTGCCATATTGGTGTTATGTGCCGCTCACCTCTTTGACCACCTCGTCAATTTGTCCGATGCATCTCTGCTCGTCTGAGGCTGTTTTATGTGCTGTGATTCTCTGCTTCTTGCGTGGCGCACAGAGCTCCCGAACCTTGTGATGAACTGTAAACTCCTGCACAGTTTGTTGTGGCGATGGACCCATCACTCATCTACCATATAAAGGGTATTGACATCCACTTCGCCGCATGCATTGCGTAGCTCGTCTGTTGCATAAAGTCTGTCTTGATGCACATATGGTTGGCTAAGATCCACAACCAGGCCCTTGTGTACTAGTAGGTCTCCACCGATCCCGCCGTGCCTGCTCCAAGTTGATGTCCGTTTTACACTCGCTGTCGCTCACGTGCTCAGCAGCTCAAGGACGGTGGCCGCGGTGGCCGCGCAGTGTGCGTGGTGTCCACTGGCGATGCTGGGTTTGCGCACGACGCACCGCCCTTCCTTAACAAGACACATGTACTAGTAGGCATCTTAACGTCCGCATGCACGACAAGGAGAACCTGGCCTGCTTCGAGAAGAGCCCTGGCATCATGCACGGTGCGACACAACACATTCAAATGCTGCTGTTTCACTGCCTACTCGCTGGTGTCAAGTAACGTAGTCAAGATTCAGGGTCCCTGCTTCTGTGGATCTCTCGTGCTGCCACTGAGACGGACAGTGTACTTCAGGTCTGTTTGTCCAGCCTAGAGACGGTTTATTGAACCGGTGCATGGTAAACACTATCGCATGAATATAGACTGCTGGAAGTGAACGTGGAGTTCATCAACTCATCAACAGCTAAACGTCGAGGACATGGTGCAATGGGGCTCTTGCTTGTCTGATGCATTGCAAGTTGCTTGCAGTGAGGGCCACCAGATTCAAGCAAGTTTCCGCCGACCGGTAGGTGGCGCTTTCAGGGAAGTCAGCGATATCTGCGAGTTGGAGAGGTCGCGTTTGGACTTTATGCGTGCGCCAAGAGTACTTGACAGCCAGTTCCCAAGGTTAGATGAAAATTATATTATGTGCTCTCACAGATTTCAAACGGATCGACTCCTCGAGAGCTTCAATCTTGCTCACAAATGTTGGTACAGTGACTAGCCTACACTGCGGGCTTTGGCTGCTAGACCACAGCGGAAAAGAGGAAGAAAAGGGAATGGGCGTGTATGTCTTTACACCCAAAGTTACCGTGCGGAACAAGGGTTGAAAAAGACAGATGTAATTCTGATTTTCCATAACTGGACACACCAAAACTTCCTTGCATGTTCTGCCGCGGAAAATGGGTCACACATTGTTCTTCCATTGTTCCGAGCCGGAACGCGGGAAGAACAATGTGTGACCTATGTTCCGCAGAGGAAAATTTGGTATGTCCTAGTATGGGAAATGGGAATTACTTTTATCCTTTTCAACCCTTGTTCCGTGTTGTAACTTTGGGTGTAAAGACATACACGCCCGTCCCCTTTTCTTCCCCTTTTCCACCGTGGTCCAGCGGCAAAAGCCCGCAGTGCTAGATAGGTGGTCGCCCACCTTGAACTTCACTCGGTTAACGTTAGTTGAGGATTCTCTGAGCTCGTCGCATGACATATTCTGATGGGCGCCGACACTCTTCCGCCGGATAGGGCCAAGCTGCTCTCTGTCTCGTTACTGTTCGTACTAGACTGCTGACTCTCCGAGTGAGTCTCAGTGTGGTGGCACGATTGACGCGTCCACGTGATCTGGGATCGTGAGATGATCTCGCCATCTTGATTTTTGCGCCACATCTGTCTGGCTCACTTTGCCATGCTCGGCCAATCTTGGACCGAGTCATCTTCTCGCATATTTTTCAAGGCTAGTCACTTAGCGTAGACCACCCACTCCGCGACCTATGTCTTCAGCGGAATTACCGCAATGTCCGATTCCCATCTTCACCACCGTTGCCTCATATCGCCAATGGAGGCGCAAGGCATTCAATGAACACAAGTCTGTCGGATTTGTGGCGACGATGGGAGCTTTACATGACGGGCATCTCGCATTAGGTATGTTCTGTACATATTGGCGCCGCGACGCATCTGAGTCCTGACGGCTTCAGTGAAGCGATCTCTGGCAGCGAACGACTTGACTGTTCTCTCCATCTTCGTGAACCCTGCCCAATTTGCACCTCACGAAGACCTCGCTTCCTACCCGCGGACGCTGCCGCGCGACCTTGAAGTGCTCTGTGCCACGTCTGTCGAAACACGCATGCCCGGTGGATCTGAGCCACTCGTCCGGTCACCATCGGCCGTCTTCCTGCCGACCGTCTCGGAAGTGTATCCCTCCGGTATATCTCAATACGTCAATGCGCAGAGGGGGACGTTCGTGGAGGTAAAGGGGTACAGCGACCAAATGGAAGGAAGGAGCCGGCCGACATTCTTCCGCGGTGTGGCGACGGTTGTGACCAAGCTGTTCAATGCAGTCGAAGTGCGCTCCATGCTCCACTGTTCCATGCCCATTCGCTCAACATTCACACCGACAGCCGACACAGACATACTTCGGCCAGAAGGACATCCAGCAGGCACTGATATTGCGTCGCATGACGCGCGACATGCTATTGTCCCACCCGTCGCCGGAAAACCTGCATATCGTGCCAACCGTACGGTGGGTCACTTGCACACGTTTACACCCACACTCTTGAGACCAGACCCATATTCCATCCAGCGATCCGACGTCCTTTCTCGCACTTTCGTCACGGAACGCGTACCTTACACAACGCGAACGCGAGCTCGCGGCGCCCGCACTCCATGCGGCTCTTCAGGCAGGGAAGACAGCCTGGGATGCGGGTGAGAGCAAGCACGAGTGTGTACGCCTTGCTCGCTCAGTTATTAGCGACACCGCGGAGAAGGTCACTCCAACCTCTGATGCAGAAGCGGAGATAGACGTGCGACTGGATTACATTGAAATGAATGACCCGGAGAGCTTCGAAGTCCTCCCTGAGGACGTCTCCAGGTCGCTTTGGGAGGGAGAGGGAGAGGGGCGCCCCGTCATCCTCAGCGGCGCGATGTGGGTCGGAAGAACTAGGCTTATCGACAACATAATATTAGGCGACCCGCGCAAGCTAGGCATCGTGGACTAGCGCACAATCGAACAAATCAGGCACTTTCTATAACAAATCTACCATATCCTGCGGCCCGCAAAGCCCTCATCAGACAACGAGCGCATTGCGGGGCTGCACGGCACCGACGGTGGGTGCCCACACGTCCTCTGCACGAAGCCCTTGAACCGCTCCTGCCAGCTCTCCCCGTCCCTGACCTCCAGTACGCCCGCCCCCACGCGCACGAGTGGCACCGCCTCCACGTGCGTGACCGGCTTTGCGGGCGTCGTCGCGGAGCATACCGTAGCCAGCAGCGCGCTGACCGCCTCCCCGCTCACGCGCGCTTTTGCGCGCTGCACGACGCGCACAATGTCATCGTTTCCGAAGAAGTCCGCGAGATGTTCGAGCGGCATCGCGCCGACGAACGTAATCCGGAAGCGCGCCCACGGCTGCGTGGACGCGCCGCATTCGCGCTCGGGCAGCCGCTCGAGCAGGGCGAACAGCACCGTGCCGGGCCTCGGGCCTGTGCGCGGGCGCAGCGCGTGGCAGCCTGCCTCAAGCAGCGCGGGCATGAACTTGTGCGCGAACGCGCGCAGCTCGGCCTCCAGTGCCTCGTGGAGGGCGGGGGCGTCGACTGGCGGCTTGCCGGGCAGCTGGGAGAGCGGGTCGGCGTCGAGCTGGGAGACGAGCCTGTAGTCGACGGTCTCGGCCTGCTTACGCCGCTCTATGTCGATGCGGCATTGCACGCGGTGTGCGGGCCAGTGTGTGCGCTGGCAATCGGCACTCTGCGTAATGCCACTGTGATTTAGAAGCATTCATTCATTTAGAGAGGCGTGGCGTGCACGCACGCAATACCGCGCGACCTTGCATGCGCTGCATGTGAGAAGCTTGGGAACTTGGTTCTTGGCTTTGAGGCCTGTCGAGGCAAGTGGTGTGAGTGTGAGTGATTCCAGAGAAAGTCTTTAGGTAACAAGACGTACAGTTGGCACATCTCTGGGCCGCGCGACGCACTTCCTCACAGACCGGCTTTGTGACTTCATAGCATCGAATACGGATCATCGTGTTCTGCGCTTGGAGCTAGAGGTGAAGTAGTATCCAGTACTACGGGCAGAAGAGATGAAAGGAAGGGTTGCGAGCAAGATCGGAAGAGTAGAACATTGAAGAGGCTGCCAGGCAAAGGCTGACGTCTAAATGACGCCTGGCTGCTCGGTCTGTTTTCAAACGTTCAGTTGTTTAAGTCATTTGGATTCAAACTGATGGGACCTGCTATATCCAAATCCAGTCCGAGCTTATCTTGGACTGCACAGCTATGCAGAGAATATTCCTCTCCGTCACAATGCCGCTTGATTATACCACTGGATAGAACGTATAATTTTCTTCCTCCAGCTCTGGCTCGTCATCGCGGTCGAAAGGGACCTATGCGGCATCGGTCTCAGGTCCCTTGACGCATGCGCAGAGGAGACAGCGCCGAACCGCGCACCTGGGCGACCACCCTGTCGAGGTCGGTGGCAAGGTGCTCCAGTAGGTGCTTCGCGATCTCCAGGCCACTTGCCACGCACTTGCCGCATTCGAGCGTGCGGGAGCGGTCACCTTTCTCCACGTCCTCGTTCAGTACCCGCCGGCGCAGCGCCGTGCTCTCCCGCAGCGCAGCGCCGCAGGGGCGGTGCTGCACGATGCGTGCAAACTCGTCCAGTATCCCTGGGTCGTTCAGCCGGAGGGCGCACGTTGGGTTGTACCGCGGGATGCCGACCCGGCGCGGCGCAGGGCAGCCACACTCGAAGCAGCCGTAGGCCATGCGGCCGGAGCCATTGGAGAATGGCGCAACGTCCAGCCAGGCCGCGTATCCGGCGCTCTGCTCGCGCACGCGCCACACGAGCACGGTCCATTCGTCCGGGCGGCTCACGAACGCGGTCGCGGCGGCGACGCAGCGCGTGCGGAACTGCATGAGGTCGAGCAGCGCGGCGGCGCCGATATCGACGTCCGCGAAGCCGCGCACGTCATGGCGCAGGCTAGCCCGTGCAGCGGCCTCGCGCTCGGCCTCGAGGTCGAGGCGCCAGGCGGCGGCGTATGCGGTCAGGGAGTGCTTGCCGTCCGCGCCCGCGTCGAGGAAGCGCGCATGGATGAGTAGCGGACGCGCATCCAGCAGCACCTCGTCCATCTGGTACTTCCGCGCGGCGTCAATGATGGCGGCGACCTCGGCGACGGTGCAGGGGCTGGGGTTCGCGGTGGGGTAGCAGAAACGAAGGAGATGATCGAGGGTGCGGCTCGTCTCTGAGACCTGGATGATGGCGAGACCGTCGGTGGAGGTGGAGCCTGCGGCGCCCTCGCCTGATTGCGGGAGGAGAAACATGTCCTCGAAGAACAGGGAGGCTTCGCAGAGGATGAGCTTGTGGACCCTGAAGTCGTCGCCATCGCAGGATCGGAGAATCACATCTGCTGTAGCTTTGGTGAATGGGTGCACGTATGGTTCTGATGGTGCCTGGTCGCCGAGCTCTGTGCTAGACATTGTGGACGCGCTGATGGGTGATCTATGTCAGTTCCTGACCAGAGGAAAGCGAGCGAGCACTTCAAATCAACAGCTCAGGGAACTTGCCGATCAAGATGGAGAGCTCCGGACTCTTACCGATGTCTGTTTTGCCGTTGGCAAGACGCGGAGAACGCGCGGTCGCCAACCCTAGGCTTGAGACGGACCATGATGGTGCACTTAGAATGGCACTAGAATTGGACCCACAAGTGTCAACACTGACCCAACATAACTCCCAATGAGGGAAATCACACCGCAACAGTCAGGAGGATTGCCAATCTGTTTACTGTGCGAAAAGGAACCATTGATGGGGCAGAAAGAGGCACACTGCTCGGGGCCTTGAAGCAGCCACTGCCACAGCGCAGTTAGAGAGGGCGAAAGAACATGTTATTACGGAACTGGCCAGCTTGCGAACTTTCAGAAGGGCAGCCTACATCATGAGGGAGCGGCGATTGGGTACGGCCCGCGGCTTTGCACCGGGATAGCAGTGAGCCTCGCACGGTACACGACACTGTAGAAGACACCCACATAGTGATCAAGGTCCTGGTAACTCTATTGAACATTCGCGCGTGCGGCAAATGGGCCACCTCGCGACATCGAGTGGCAACACCATAGACACTACAGATCGGAACTGATTCAAGGGTGAGTCTGCGAATCACGGTAGTAACCACACTGCACAGGTGTGTTTCACGTCCCAACAACACTTGAAGGAAGTCCAAATCCGAAAAGACGGTACGGTGCGCGGACCTTTCGACGTGAATCATACAATGAGTCGGAGTAATGAATGGATATTTGTTCAGGGTTTGTGAATACGATCATGATGAGCTTAGTATCATAGCTTTTGCATGGGCGCCACCCATCCAAGAAGGAAACCACGCTCTCTGACCGCGACCACACCCAGGCAGGCATGTGCGTCATATTTCTCTCGCAAGGTGCTCTAGTACTACACAAGCAGATAATGCCCGAGGTTGCCAGTGAACACCTCTATCTAGCGTTCGTGGCTGTGACGATACTTCATCAGCAAAGACGCTATCCCCTTCGTTCTGGACTCAACACGACCCTTTAATTCGGAATGCCGGTGTTCAGAGACTCGGTCACTGTCAACAGGAGGGATGTTGGGCTGCGGTGCCTCCTGGAATCCTAGATGCAGAGATAGCTTGGAGATGCATACAACGCGCTCTCTTGCATGTATTCATGTCGTCTCCATCCAGAGGCGGTGCCCCTCATGCGTGTACAACCACCCATACATGGGCGCCGTCATACTCGCACCATGCGCTTCGATCTCTGGTTGAGCAACCATTGCCAGGAAGATTCTTGCGCGTCCTTTCAGGCGTCCTTACCCCTCAGCCTCTTCTCTCGACTCTTGGCGCTACTAGCTGCAACCCTCGCGTCGTAAGTTCAATAGCTGCTTCTGCTTCCTCCGGAATACTGACTCCTCGGACGCAGCAATATCTTCCATGGGATTCGACGTGTCTCGAGTCAGGTTGTGTCCACGCTGGTATGAACAACAATAACTGTCGGCCATAATGGGTCCGCTCAATGGCCCACTGATCCACACAGTGCACAAGGAGTTATCACCACCCTCGACGCGCGGAACGAGCAACCGAATGAACGGTGCGAAGCCAGAATCTACAGCAGTGCGCACGACTACGCCAGGGGCCTCATCAAGAACGCCGCCGAGGCCAGTAGGCTCGCTGCCGACCCGGTCTACAACTCACTTGATGCCGTCCTCTCCTCTACCTCAGCGTCCCACGCGGAGCTGCACGCCGCCTCCCTAGGGGGCATCATGGGCGACCTGGAGAGCGCCTCTTCGACAACCTCGAGATTTGTGCTCTCTAGTCAATGCTGAATGCGATGGAAAAGCCGACTCATACATCATCCCGAGCAGTAGCAGGCATGTGCATGCACCTGTGCTCACTCTGCTAGTCCTACTGCTCTTATTAGGCTCTCACGATACCAGCATCGCAATGACGATGGAGTCGGAACAAGCGGGCGATGTGCGAGGCTGCTGGCGGACTGGTTATGTTTACGACATCCCCTTCGTTCTGGAATCAACGCCACCCTCTATGTTCTCAGTGCTGGTGTTCGGGGACGTGACTATGTTGGGCTGTGGGTGTGGGGCCTCGATGATTCTCGTGTCCCCCATTCACGTGCTTCATCCATATGTGGAGGCCTGACTGCTCGAATGTGCTTAGGTTGACCAAAGGTTGACAGCAAAGCTCCTACGCGTCCTTTCGGGCGTCCATATATATAAACTCCTTACCCCGCACTCTCTTTTCTCCTTCAACGTCTCAACCCCCGTCGTGCGCTTCAACGTCGCCTCCGCATGCTCCTCAGCGTGTCCATCTTGGTTCTGGTCGTGGTGCCAGACCCAGTCTCGGCGTTGTCAGCTGTGGCCTTTCATGCAGCATGAGTTCAAAGGCTGTTCTCGAGAAGCCGAACGAGCAGTTCGATGCACCCGGATTCTGGGGATGTCCACGGCAGTATGCCGAGGACCTCGTCAAGAACACCTCCGCCGAGGTCGACAGGCTCGTCGCCAACCGGATCCGCGACATCCAGGACACCCTCGATGGCATCGTTTCCTCCGCCGCAGCGCTCCAGGGGGAGCTGCATGCGGCCGCCAAGGCGCAGGGCACCTCCCCTGAAGCCATCCCGAGTGGCCTGGAGGGCGCAATTGAGCGCCTCTTCGAAAAACTGCAGGAGCAGTTCCCGCCGCCGGACCACGCGCCGGGCCACGCGGAGCGCAAGAGGAACGTGTCACTCCTCGTGCATGCCGTCGAGGGGGCCATCGTCACGTTCGGCGTGGAGCACGGGATAGCGGAGGCGCGCCTGCGGGAGCACCTCAACCCCCTCATGGCCCACATCGAGGTCACCGTCGTCGGCATCGGTATGTCCATCTTGATACATCGCACGCACCGCGCTGACAGAGCCGCTCGCACTGCAGGCGACCTGGCCGAGCAACATCCCACCTTGCTCGAGGCCATGCTGGTCTCCGCGGTGTTCTTGATGGCGCCCGACGCGTGGCTCGTCCGCGCCATCCTGCGCGGCTTCGGCTTCGGCCCCGCGGGGCCGTCAAAAGCAACCACAGTGCATCGTGTATGTGTGCAGTTTGCTCACCACCGTAACCGCAAACGTCCAGATTCCATCGCCGCCTGGGCGCAGAGCCGTCTCTTCGGAGCGCGTCCCCGCAGGCAGCTGGTTCTCGCGCCCGACCCGTTTGGGCATGTCTCCAGATCTTCGCTGGTGGGATTGGGCCGGATGGTTGCTCTCCTGAGACGAGTGAGTCTGACGCAGTGGATGGTGCGCAATCGTGCACGTTCACGTCTCTAGTCGTGTAAGCCTATAAGTAAGAAGTTCAGGTGGACTCAAGGGTGAATGACTGTATGAATGATGAGACCTGTCAAGAACTCAATGCAATATCATCTCAGGTGTATTTGGGTACAACAATGCCCCACCATTTACTTGTGATGTTCACCACACCGAGAATGTCGAGCGAATAAGCACAGGGATAGCCGGAGCACTTCAAGCACGTCTATGTACATTCACACAAGCCAAGTATCAGTCTAGGACTACGCGCGGTAGTACATACTTTTGGATGAGCCCACGAGCCCGAGTAGGATGTGCAACCAGGAACCACATTGCAGACAAACAAAAAAAGAAGATAGCAAATGAACGTAGGTTGGTCGATAGGATCATGATGGGGGCACAAGTAGCAGAGCGTGTACCTGCAAGAGTCGGCAGCTATACTATACTACAACCATGTGTGCAGCGAAGACGGGACGGGATGGAGCACATAACCAGGAACCGATAACCAACGACCGACATACCGAGCACAGCGGATAGGTATAAAGAGAAGTACAGCATACGCGAGGGACCGCTCAGGTGGCGACGCGGCGGAGCGGGGCGGGCGGCATGGTGAAGATGTGTTCGACGGAGAGGCGGGCGTCGCGGTTCGTGAGCGGGCTGGAGAGGATGGGCGAGGACGGTGCGGCCAACACGGGGGTGCGCGACCAGGAGTAGAGGCGAGGAGTGACGGTCGGCGGCGGGGAGGGCTCGTACTCGAAGGTGGGCGTCACGTTCGGCGGGGTGGAGGGGCGCACGTATACAGCGTGTTGGCTGGGCGGGGTGGATGGGCGGTGGGCGGAGGCCAGCATGAGAGAAGGGACAGCCGGCGTAGGAGATGGAAGGACACGTTCACGCACAGCCCGGATCGCACCTGCGTCCGCACTCGCAGAGCCACTGCTGATCATCTCGAGGTACTCCGACGCGAACCTCTGCATGCGCTCCGAATGCGGCCCCGCCGCGGCAGCAGAGGCAGAGGCAGAGGGAGCGACATCCACGAACGCGGCCCTCGCCTCGCGCACGCGGCGCGCGACCTCCTCCTCGCGGGCGGCGCCGATCCTGATCAGCTCCGCCTCACGCCTGAGTGCGAGGTCGATCTCCTCCGCGGACAGCTCGCGCCCGCGGACCTCTTCTGCGGGGCTCGCGGGGCCGCTCGAGCTCGCCGCGCTCGAGCTGCTCGTCGACGGGATGCGGGCTATCTCGGACGGCGGCGGGAGCGCGATGGCGTCCTCGGGGACGAACGCCTCGTACACGGCATCGTCGCGCTCGAAAAACTCGTCCGAGTCGGGGTCGAACGGGTTCCAGTACGTCCACTTCTCGTACTGCGGCTGAGGCTCCTCGGGCTCGACGCGCACGACGGGGGTCTGGCGGTGCTTCAGAAAGAGTGGGCGGCCCATCGTGGTCCTGTTTTGCGTGTGTGTGGGAGCGAGAGAGAGGATGGAGAGGATATGCTACACAGGTGGTATGGGGTGCTGCAGAGCTTTTGGGGGTATGGAGGAGAAGGACTCCGAAGAAGAGAATAAGATAGAGGATAAAACAGACGCGGGGCGGGGCGAAAGCGGGCGAGCGGTGCTGGCGGGGAAAAGTTTGCTTATAGCCAATGTGTCCCTCTTATTTGAACATATTGTGGACATGATCACGTGCACAGCGCCACCAAGGACACTGCCACTTTGGGGGTGCAAAGGTTCGCCACTCCCACCGCCACCTGTAGTCAGTGGCCGTACGAGAGTCGAGGCCGCCGCTATCAAGACGAGCCTGAATACACACTCCGTACTAACTCCCACTACCTGCGACAAGCACGGAGTTAGAACGGCTCACGTCCTCGAGTATCGTGATGATCGTGTCTATTATCATTACATCCGACATTACACATATAGGTATGCCGTCTTGCTAGTACACATACTACATGTACAGAAGGCGAGGGAGCGAGTCGCCACGCATACGTCGTGCTCCGTCTACATCATGTAGCGGTACCCGCTCCACTCGTCGCCCTTCTCGCGTTTCGCGTCCGCGACGTTCGCGAACGTGCCGTTCTTCGCGAGGTGCTTGTCCCCGTCGTTCACGCCCGCGATGATCTCGTCCCGCGCGCCGCGCCCCCGGAGCGCGTTCTCGCGGCGGAGGAGCACGATGTACAGCACGGAGCAGATCAGCCCGATGCCGATGTATGCCAGCACGATCCCGTGGCCCAGCGTGTACCACGGCGTCTGGTTCGCGCGATACTGTCATCCGTACGCCACGCCGTCCGTCAGCATGGAATCAGCACCCACTGATGCGTGGGAAGCTACGCACGACGTTCGACGAGACCGCGCCGTTGATGTTCCCGAAGGAGATGACCATCGCGAGGGTGACGGAGCGCTTGTACGAGCCCTCGACGTTGTTCGACACCCACGCGACGACGTTCGGGATGCTCGCGTAGATCCCGCATGCCGCGAGGTACACCGCGAAGTAGGACACGCCGGCGTTCCGCGAGGCGATCAGGATGATGTATCCGGCGCCTCCGACGACGAGGCAGAGTCTGCGGGTGACGTGAGAACCAGCCTTGTAGGGCCAGAAGCGCGACCGGGGAAGGGGAACACGCACATGTTGAGGTAACCGCGGCAGCCGTGCTTGTCCGCGACGAAGCCAACCGCGCAGGTGCTGATGCACGCAGCCACGTAGACGGGTACGGTCAGGAGATTTGCGGGCGTCGCAGTGTAGCCGAGCTGGGTTGCGGTACAACGTCAGGGCGTGCCATCCACGGCAGTGGGGCTGACTGACCTGGTTGATGATGCTAGGAAGGAAGAGCGAGAACGCGTACAACGGTCCGTCCGTCCCCATGTACAGCAACACTGCGCGGCACCTTAAATCAACCGCAGACGACACGTCCCCAACGCTGTGCACTCACTGCCCAGCCACGTCTTCCAGTCGCGCAAGCTCTTCCAGATATACCACATCTTCAGCTTCTCGCCCGCAGCGCTGAACTGGTCGTCCGCCTGCAGGCGCCGCACGACGACGGTGCGCTCCTCCTCGGTGAGGAACGTAGCGTTGTCGGGAAAGTCCTGGATGATCCAGTACGAGACCGCGCCCGCGAGGACGGTGACGAGGCCCTCGATAATGAAGATCCACGCCCAGGCGGGCTTTCCACCCACCCCGTCCATGTTAGCGATCGCCGCCTGTCCCGATCATGATCAAGCATCAGTCCGCGCCACATGCACGGCGGTCGTGACGGACGCACCGCGAGGAGCCCGCCGAACGCGCCGGAGACAGTCGCGGCAGAGAAGAAGATCGCCGACCGGAGACCGAATTCGGAGCGTTTGTACCAGCTGCGGACAACAGATAAGTTGGTGCAGTTGAGGACGGCATGTCAGTGGACTGAGAGCAGAGCCGAACACGCTGTGTCGAGTTCAGTGCCTCGTCCGACGTGACCACCCGCCGGATCGCAAGAAGCTGCTTCCCATAGCAGTGGACCAGCCACACATCCAGACACATAACCATGACATCCACCCAATTGCGCGCTCTCAGACATGTCCGGCACGACTGGAACTTTGATAGTACACAGCTCGGCCATCCCCGAGTCGCTGGTTTGCGGCACCGGCGACTGAGTCGTCCACTCCTGCACTCGTTGCGCTTCGTCAGAGAAAACAAGATTGTGCACGTACCATGAGAGATAATAATTCACGCCAGGGAACAGTCCAGCCTCGAACGTGCCGAGAAGCCACCGCATGCCCAGAAGGCCGCCGTAGTTGTGTACCAGCCCCTGCACCGTCTATTGCGCCCCGCTCATGTCAGCATCCGCACGCCGCGCAGATAGCAGAGCTTCGAACCATCATGATCCCCCATCCGAACATGAGGAAGGAGAGCCAGACCGACGGACGCAGTCGCTTCAGGAAGACGTTGGAAGGCACCTGATAAGCGTTTGTGAACCCGCGTTCGTCACGGACGTCGATGCCACTGGGCGTACCTCGAAGACGGCGTAGGGGAAGAAGAAGATCGTGAGCGCGATGAGGTACTGCTGGTCGGTGATGTGCAGGTCCGCTTCCATGCCATAGAGCTAGCAGACGCGTGAGAGCGCCAGCGGACGGGCAGGCCCAGGCGTACCTTTGCGTTCCCGATGCTCGTGCGGTCCAGGAAGCTGAGGAGATAGAGGAAGGACAGCCACGGGACGAGGTGCCAATCGAGCTTTCTCATAAGCCTGCGCTCGTCGACGGCCGAGATGTCGATGTCGGGGTTGTAGACCTCGACGTTCTGCCTAATCTCCTTGTCGTCCCCACGGTGCTCTATATGTGACGCGCGGGTCTTTTCGCCGGATAAGCTCGACGTGCGAGAGCTCGTGGCCTTCTCGATGTCGGTGTTGGTCATTCTGGAGTTATTCCTCGTTGTTCAGAACGGGAAGGTGGCGGGCAGACGGGTGACAGCAGGAGAGGGTGACTCGCAGGACGACTGCTCGGGCCCATGACTTTACTTATATCCAACATTTTGTCAACGCCAAGTCGCCGTAGTCGGCTTGCTGACCCGGAATTGTGGCTGGCGGATAAATCCATCTGTGATGAGATTGCCATAATCACTGGCAGGTGCGACCGATTCATCGGACCTCACGCATACCCCTCATTTCGGTTCGGCACTGTGATGATTGTCACCGGACATCTATGCCAGACATTGGGTGCTACGACACCCACCGTAGGACATCGTACGCGTACGAGGACCGCGAAGACAAGTTTTTAGAGCGATTTGGAACCGAGCGAGGGACGCCCAACTGCCAGTGCGGCCGGTGTGGGGAAACATTAATGCCCAACCAGCCATATCGCAGTCACATGATCGCGACAACTCTGCACCGTCTTATAAGAAGTTGGCACGTCCCCTCTGCGCGTCCGGCCAGTTGTCAATCATGCACAACCCACTGACGATATGCGCGTTATGGGTCTTCTTTCAATCTGCGCAAGGTGGCCATGCTATTCTTGCTGCTGTCTCAGGATGCAAGCACATTGTGGTATACCTTGAAGGTGTGTAATACTGGAAAGATAAGGCTCATATATATATATCATACAAGATGCCTGCGGTCGGCTACCCTGTAGGGATATCACAGGTGTACACTATATACAATAATGCTTCATTGAGTCTTGTGGGATCATTTTCTCTTATGGATAGGCTCCCGTACAGCAAGCTCTGAAGTTAAAAAGTGATATCTACCTAAGGAATATATTATCTCTCCTGCACAGGACTCTCTTGGTCCTTTATCTGTTTTTTTTTGCGGGAGCTTGGCCTTCTCTGAACTTAAAAGGAGCACTTTGCCGTCCTTTTCAGTCCGCGCCATCAGTTTGAAACCCGAATTTGGCTAGAGAAAAAACAATTATGAGATCAGGAGGTAGAAGTGGGAAGGGTACACACGTACATGGAATCTCCGCTCTGTGTATGGCGCCATTGATAAGGGAACACAATACACAATGTGACGGAAATATTTTGAGTCCGTGTTATCAACCTTGTATCGTTCTATAACACCTTCATGCGCCACGGGTCTCAGGAGAAATTGACAATTCTCGGAATGCCCCTCAGAATCAGGGACATTGAGTGTGATTAGCATTGTTGTTCCTGAATCATGGAAGGAAAGACCTGTCACACCAAAGAAAAGCCAGGTGAGAACAATGCACGCACGAAATTCGCCAGTGCGTTTATCCAATTGCACCGGTCCATGACGTATTGACAAATCTTGTTGTGCCAGGTAATAGGATGGGGATTCCAGCGCACGCGTCGAAGCTGGAATCCTAGGAGTATGTGCATACAATGAGATCGAAGGCCGCTGAAATGAATGGCCTCCGAATACGAGATGCGTACCGATACTGGTGCAGCAAATACGAGGGTGATCAGACATTGGTAAATAAAGAATGATGAGGCGAGGCGCATCTTGAGCACGGAGGCCATGAGATAGTTCGAGATGGACGTGCAAGCGATGGAGAGAATTGACACGGCGGATAAGACAAGGGATAGTAATTAACAAGAAGTGAGGGTATATCGTAGGAGGACGAACCAGTCGTGCCTGACTTGTGGCAGTTACAGACTGGTCTTTTATGTGTCGTCGCAAAGCGAGGTGATAATTGGTATCAGACACCACGAATATTCACTGTATGATTGCATATTGATGGGAGCGTTCGCGTCATAGCTGGGGTAGACTAGTGTCCCAGACATCATTCACGCGGATGCCTTCCCGTAAGCCATTTAGCTACAATTGGATGACTTTCTGTATAATAGTAAGGTCATCTGGGTCGCATCAAACAGGCGCACAGCAACAAATCTTGGGCGCTAGCGACCTAACAGCGAAATCTGGACGAGGTGGATCCGAGTCCACAGGTAGACGAAGTTCTCCCTCCCTTTCATTTCGGTTGCTCTGTTACTCACTACAGATGTCTGCACAACACGCAGATGCACCTCCTCGCAGAAAGCTCGCCGCCCTGCTGCCTCCTGGAGATAAGTGGGGTGTCTGCCACGTCTTCTGGGCCGCTCCGTGTAGTACGTATTCCCGCTCGGTAGCGTGGAATGTCTTCTGTCTCAATTGTGATTCGCTCGGCACGCCGTCTCTCCCTGCCACAGACAGCGTGCCACAAACTTCGAACAATGCGGGTAGTATCCCCACACCCCGGTACCTCTTCTCGAACCACAATGGTGTTAAACGGGTCAGCCACGAGACCGATTCATGTCCCTCCGACTCGGCTTCACACCCGCCCCCATACTCAGGCGGTGTCCAAGTTGACGCTACCGCACAAGACGCCGATATCGGGATCCGATGGTGGCCAGTGCTGCGCGGCGCTCTCTCTCGTTAGCGTTGGCGTATGGCAATTAAGTCGCACTGTACCCGACCACGGTCACCGTGTCCCGCGCATGCCGCTATGGGATTCGCTTGCCGGTTCGGTGCAATCTGTAGAGCGCGGGGCAGGCATCGCGGCCAACTGGCCATCCCCGGTTGCAAAGCTGGTGTCGCGGTGCCTGCGCACTTCTGAGCGAGCGCACCTTCAGAAACTGCAGCCCAAGCTCGTGCGCTGCCGTGCGTTGGAAGTCTGGTAAATCCACTGGATGTTACGCGCAGCTCACCTCGGTCTCCTTACGGACGGTAAGCACTCTCTACCATGCCGTCATGCGGAGGTACCTGAGCGATGCCGCCGGATCTCGTGGTAGTGCGCGCCCACATTATTATTGACAGCCTGACAGGTTTCTCTCGCGACAAATGGAGCTCCCGCCATCGGCTCTCCTGCGCAAAGCCCGGGCGCTCCTAGTGGATCTAGATAGTGTTATGTGCAACCATCTATGGTGCAACAGAGGAGCCGCACACGTAGGCACCACGTTTCGACAGCTACCCCTCTACGTCTTCGAGGCACACCATCTGTCCTAATGCAGATATTTATCCTACACCCCCTTTGATGTCAACAGTACCCATCTCTCTCCATCACCACCGGTATCGGAACCCGCTCCATGAGTCGCCCTTCTCCCTCCGCGCCTCCTCGACGCTCGCGAACACCCCGTTCTTCCGCAGGTCGTCCCGGTCCTCGTTCACGCCCTTGATCACCTCGTCTCGCTCCCCGCGGTCGCGCCGCCGGTTCTCGCGCCGCATGCACACGATGAACGTCGTGCTGCAGACCAACGAGATCCCGATGTAGATCAGCAGGATCCCGTTCCCGAGCGTGTACCACGGCGCATCCTGCGCGCGATACTGCGTACACCAAGCCGCCGTCAGCACCCCGCATGGACAGGGGGAGAAGGACGCGGGGAGAAACGCGACGCACGAGGTTCGAGGACACGGCCCCGTTCAGGTTCCCCCAACTGATGATCATCGCGAGCGTGACGCCACGCTTGTATGAGCCCTCGACGTTGTTTGACATCCACGCGACTACGTTCGGCGCGCACGGGTAGATCCCGCACGCCGCGAGGTAGACCGCGAAGTACGAGAGCGCCGCGCTCCGCGAGGCCACCAGGATAATGAAGCCGGTGCTGGCGACGAGCATGCAGCCACTGCGGTGCGAGGTCGTAGAGGCGGTCAGCGCGCGTGCGGGGCGAGAGCAGGGCGGGAGACGCACATGTTGAAGTAGCCCCGCCCGCCGTACCGATCGGCAAGCCATCCTACGAGGCAGGTGCTGATGCAGGCGAGGACGTAGACTGGCACGGTCAAGAGATTCGCGGGAGTCGCGCTGTACCCAAGCTGGCATTTCCGAAGCATCCCTTCAGATCGTCGACACGGGGATTGTTTTGAAGAAGGCGTACCTGATTGATGATACTGGGCATGAACAGCGCAATCGCAAACAGCGGGCCCTCGTTTCCCATGTACAGCACCACTGGCACGAGCCCATCAGCGTCACGCGCTCACCCAGCTCGCGAAGCAGAAGGCAAAAAGGGGGTGACAAGGAAACAGCGACGCACTGCCGAGCCACGTCTTCCAGTCCAGCATGCTCTGCCAGATGTACGTCCGCTTGAGCCTCTCGCCCGACGCGCTCACCTGGCCGTCCGCCTGCAGGCGCCGGATGACGAACGTACGCTCTTCCTCCGTCAGGAAGCGCGCCGTCTCCGGGAAGTCCTGGATAATGAAGAACGAGAGCGCGCCCGCGACGACGGTGATCAGGCCCTCGATGATGAAGATCCACGCCCAGCCGCCCTTGCCGCCGACGCCTGCGAGCTGAGAGAGGCCCGCCTGCATAAAAAGGCACAGGTCAGCCGAAGAGTCAAACTGTGAACAGGAGTGGGGCACCGGGAATGGGACGTACGGCGAGGAGACCGCCAAAGGCCCCCGCGAGGGTGGTGGCTGAGAAGAAGATTGCCGCTCGAGCGCCGTACTCTTGCCGTCTGTACCAGCTATCAAGGGGGTTGTTGCCACACATCAGCTCCGCGAAGGCCGTGGGGGGTGCGAGGCTCACCAAGAGAAGTAGTACATCACCCCCGGGAAGAGGCCTGCCTCGAATGTCCCGAGGAGCAACCGCATAACTGCAAACGAGACGGTGCTTTAATTAAGTGTGAAACCGTCTCGGTGGCGGTCGCTCTCCCAATGCGCAGCGCTTGTGAGAGGGGGCCGCGAGAGCGGCTGCCAGAAAACCGAGGTGATATTCACGTACTGATGAGCGCGCTGTAGTTGTGTACAAGACCCTGTATCGTCTATACCCAACACATCCCGTAAGTAGATAGATCACTCAAAGTCTACAAATGATAACCTGACCATCATGATTCCCCATCCTAGCATGAGGAACGACAGCCATATGGATGGCCGCAGTTTCTTCAGTATCACGTTTGAAGGGACCTGATTTTGATGGTTAGCGGAGAGCACGGATGTCATTTTCTCTCATTTACCTCAAAGGCCGCATAAGGGAAAAAGAAAACAGTGAGCGCTATAAGATATTGCGTGTCGTTGATGTGCAGCGCCTCCTCCATCCCGTATAGCTATCAAACACGAACTCCTCCAGTCCCACTCAAATCACTGTCAGGGAGCGATAGCCCACCTTCGCGTTTCCGACACTCGTTCGATCCAGGAAGCTCAACAGAAACAGGAAGGACAGCCACGGGACGAGGTGCCAGTCTATCTTCCGGAGCAGCGCCTTCTCGTCGACCCTGCTCACGTCGGTGTGGGGGTTGTACAGCGGCACCTCGTCCTGCTGCACCTCCGAGTCTACCGCGTTCCGCTCGACCTCGAGTATGGTCGCGTCTTCCTTGGAGAGCCTGCGTGGCGACGCCTTCGTAGAGCCCGAGAGCGCGACGCCGGAGCCCGAGCTCGAGTCTTTCTCTGCATCGATGCTGTCTTCGGGCGACATGGTCAACGTCGAGTGGGTCAGTATGGGGTCAAGCAATCAGGCACAGTCAGGCACAGCGTGACAGCGGGACGGAGGCGTAGAGGAAGAAATTGCCAGCTGAGAGAGGCAGCCCACGCGATCAGAGCCGAGGCCTCGGGGTAGTGATTTTATACGATGCCCTTCCTGTGCCTCCGTTCGCGTCCCATTGGATGGGACAGCTTGCAGGGAGGCCATCTGCCCCCTCAGGTACCACTGGCGGGGCGTTTTTTTTTCGCACCCACAGTTCAGCAGTGTTTGGGCGTAGATCCTCCCACGACGAGGAGCATCCAGAACCGAAAGGTTCGGGAAGAGACTGCAGTGGAACTCAGGAGTTAGCATCTTCAGAGTATGGGTACGCGTTGGAGAACCATTGCGGAGTACGGCGCGGACCATGGCGCATACTAACGCGTTGGGAGACAGGTCGCCCTCAAGTCACTGGCATCCTCTTCCGGGAGAGCGTTTAACTCGCCGTGAAGTCTGAGTGCGAAGGATCGAGTGACTGGTACCGACAAAGGAGCCTATGATACGACACAAGAGGGCGGTCCTGGGCACGTTAATATCGGCAGTGTTGGAGTTAAGGTTGTGTCAGCACCCGAGGCTGTACGTTTGGTACTCCAACACGCTTCAATGAAGGAAAGCCGCGATGGTGCTAATTTTGTACGGCGGCATCTTGGACGGCACTCTGACACCTCGGGGGGTTTTTCTCAGGAGTAGATAGCTGCAAAAAAGGAGTCGAGCGCAGTCAGTGGACTGAAGAAAGCAGACCTATCGTGCAACAGTCCGGGAATGCGAGGTTGTAGGAACCAAGTTTGCAGGAGCCACAATGTCTTGCTGCCACCAAGCTTTTTTCCCCGACAACCTGCTCTTCGACGCTTAGCCGCTATGAGCCCTGCTGCCAATTCCACGACAACTGCTTGACCCAGTTCCACATGAACCATACCAAACGGACGGCCACCACACTACTATTCGAGTCTCGCTGTGGCCTGAGAGTATCTGCGAGTGGATATCCACTACCTGCCAGCGAGTAACCATGTAAACGATGATTCAGATGCGAGGGGTTCCATGAGAGCGGCCTGCTGCGCCCGTATAAAGTGGTTTGAGTAGCTATTCTACAACCAGTGCTTGGCCGGGTACCTCGGACCTCAAGCACTCGGGCCGCCAACTGCTCTCCCCACGTTCCTGAGTGCCGTTATTGGCGTCCTCCACTCACACAGCGCAGCCTCCAAGTTCTCTTTTTGTGGCTCATGAAGATCGGGCTATATTCACTTTGATCTGACTGCTACTTTCCAGTGAGAAATCATTCCGAGGATTCGTCATTCCGCCCGTGCTTCGCACATGCGTTCCTGACACCGGGCGAATGGAAGTCCTAGAGATTTTACTCAGTCCTTCATTACCAAGATACCGGGGTCATTTGCATACTTCCTGCAGACACGCGAGAATAGGTCACAAGTCAGGCGTACCACCAGCACACTAGCAGTCTTCACGCCACCCGCGATGCGGATAAAAAGACATTGTCGGACATTCCATCCTCCAGTAATACTAGTAATGAAAACCCTCAGTAATACATCCTAGATCCAGAATCATCCACCACGGCGCATTGCCCCGCACGACGCACATCCAACGGACCAGGAATCGCGACGCACGGTGCCAGAAACTGGTCAGGGGCTGCAGACTCTGCGAAGGACACCGGCATCAAGGAGGCATCGATGTGGGCCTGCCCACGGCGATATAGCTCCTCGTTCATCTTGCCCTCCCGCACGCGCTGCGCGTCGCGCTCCCTGCGGCGGCGCAGCTCCTCCTGGCGCGCCAGCCGCTTCTGGCTGAGGGCGTGCTCGTTGCCTGGGTATTTGCCCTTCACGCGCACCGAGTTGTGCTCGCTCGCGTGCGTCGCGTCCGGGTGAGGCGGCAGCTGCAAGCCCGCGTGCATGTCACACCGTTCATCGCGAGGGCCGATGAATCGTGTGAGCCGCTGGAGCTTGTCGCCAAGTGTATCGCTCGGAAGCGGACACCCGCAGTGCATATAGGGCACATGGAAACGTTGCTGGACTCGAGAGTCAGTGTTAATTCACACGTGCGGATGATTCATGGAAGACTCACGCTCCAGGCACGGGATGTCTCGTCGAGAGCGTTGGCGAGGTAGTTTTCCTCGATTTTATCGTCACTGCGAAGAGAGCGGCGCGCTTGAATCGCACAGGAGACTCGATCAAGTCGCAGCCGATACTCACTGGTTTACATACCATCCAATCAGTGATTTGCAATCCTTCATATACTTGCTTCCCGCAAGTTGATGTGTGTGCCAGACCAGGTCTATGTCCAATGTTGGCACGAAGGCAGAACCCGCTGACGATGCTGCTAACATATCGAGAAATCTGTGAACGGAGGTTGTATTATGCACCCTCCCTGCAGTTTAGAGAACGGGCTGGCACTTGCGCATGATATCGTGCAATGGCATGCTGCAGAATAACCTCATATTCTTCCTCGTCGAAGTATCCCGCCTTCGTCCATCCAAACGACTCCATCTTATCAATGAATATCCCTTGACGAAGCACCTAGTATTATACACCCAGATGTCAGGCATATCCAGCCGCACTCGGACAGTCTCCACTTACAGCTCCGACAAGATCAACTGAGAACGGCCGGTCATCCTTATAGGCATTCAGGGTCTTTTTGTTGGCGCGACTTCATATGACAGCTTTAATGCATTACCTTGTGTAAAGTGATGTCACTCACAGTATGGAACCCGGGATATTGACTATAGAGTAACCCAATTTTTCTTGGATGCGTTCTTTCCATTGATCACGCAATATCTATGGAAAATCAGTCACGGAGAGTGCGATGGGAGGGCAGAGAGTACCAATCCCGAAAAATTGAACGTCTCCGACGAAATGAGTTCGTCTTTTATCGACCACGCCTGATACCAATTCCTCTCGTTCGTCCGTGTGTGAAGCGTGCCACTGAAGATGAAACGGTCAGCCGAAGACTCGACAGCAATTCAGATATACTGACGCAAGACATGCGTCCGCCTGCCTTGGAGTTGTCCGGTGTTTCAACACAACGTTCCGAGCGAGTTTGTCGAGCGCAAGCGCGTTCTTGGTTATCGACAGCCCACAGGCACATCTACACCGAAAGTTTCGCTGCGAATAGCCGGTGCCGTCGGATGTCAAGTACGCTGTGCGCAGTCAGCATTCTCGAAAGTCTGGACCGCACATGCGCTGACCGCAGGGACTCACGAATGTCGTGCGCTTTGCCGCATTTTGGACAGTGGACAGCTCGGTGCGTCATGAACGTCATGGCGTCCGCGGGGTCAAAGGGGGTGTCTGTCTGCTCAAACCATGCGAGCACGCGGTTCTCCGTGGGCTGGTATCGGGCCAAGTCCCCCATCACGACCTACACTCGTTCATTTTCAACAGACGGCCACGACGCACGAACGGAGGTGCACGCTCACCACGGCAGGGACGAACATATCGCCTAGCGTTTGCAGCTTGCATAGCACAGGTAGTCGACCGCAGTCCTCTGCGTACCAGCTTTCCTTCAGGTTATCGCGAATTTGTGTCATGCACTCGGAGAGGAGACCTACATGGGATTGAGCAGATATGCATGCCATACCATCAGCACGTCCAGTGGCGGTATCTCTTCCGTCACCCACGTCGCGAGGTCCTCCCGCTTGACTTGTCTCACCCAACAATGGAACCTGGTGCGAAGGAACGCGTGAGATGACCTTCCTACGGAATAATGTATCCGAGGGCGTGTACTTCGCCTAATGAGCTCTTCACGCGGTGCTGCTTACCGTTCGACAGCCAGATCGACGAACCAGGCCCATCTCTGTTGCTCGTCAAGGAATTTGACGACCGCCGGAAAGTTCTCCCCTGGGCACGTCGTCACCCGTTCTCGGAGATCTTGGAATGCACCGAGCAGGCCTAGGTGTGCCTTCAGGTACTCGATGCCCACTAGGGGCTTGGTGATGGTAGTGGTCCCAATACGATACTTTCTGACCCCATCACTGCGAAGCGTGGTCGAAGTAGTCGCGCCGCGCAAGCTTCGGTAGCTCTGTTGTGAGGCCAGTACGTTCGCTCCATATACTGCACTGCTCGTTGCACCAAGGGTGCTATTGGCTGGCCGAGCAGGCGTGCTGCCAGCTAAATGTGAATCTATTGAGGCACTAGAGTTGATTCGGGGCTGGTCCAAACTATTTGCAGATACAGCTTCATCTGTCCGTCCCTGCAAACCGCGGTAAGGGGGTGCGCGCTCTAGCGAGACCAAACGAAAGTCAGGTGATCTAGACACAGGATGCGCTTCGCCTTGGATTTGGTTTGGATCTTCTTCTGTATATGGCGGAGGAGGCTCATTGCGGAACTGGTGTCCGGACATTCTCGTACAGCGCAAGCATGAGTTGCGTGGCTGTCTAACCATGCGTTTGCTGTTGTATCAGTTGCTTTCGACACTGGGGCGCCAACTCGCGCGTAGTGCGGTTACGTACACCATCGCTACATTGACTGGCAGAGCCCCAGCGGAATCAAATGATGGTTAGCGAAGCTTAAGAGCAAAAAGTCAGTCAATGGATCCTGACAAGTTGCCCGTTGTTCGGAGCGCCTGTGTGCATTGAAAGCGGATCCCCCATTGTGAGCATGGACGGACTCCCACCGCCATTTAGGACACAGGCACGATAATCTGCACAGGCCACATGTATGTACCCGTGGCAGTACAGATGGGCTCTCAATCAGCAGATTCAAAAACCTGTCCAGTCAACCCCATCTGGCGTCCCACTTCCCGACGCTCTCCGCAAGCACCCAACGGCACGCTGAAACTGGCGTCTGAGCTTCGGACATCACGTCGCCATGGCTCGACACCAAGAGACTCCATGTGTCTTCAGACTCAGGACGCGGCGCGCGCATAGGCGTTTGCAGTGGTGATGCGGGCGATATATATGCCACCGGGGTGGTAGGCACACCGTGGACGGTTATGCTGGCAAAGAGAGGATGGGTCAGCGGCGCCATCCTGTCAATGACAATTAGATATAGTTGCCCGCGGAACAGGGACGATAGCACGAACACACGGTCAATCACGTCCTGAACAAATGCAGGCGGCAGTAGGCCATGCCAGAGCATGTGCGTAACGCATGCGACGCGCGACGGAGTCGGTGATGTGTACACTGCGACATAGGGGTCACATCGGTCATTCACGCGAAGTCTGGAGGCACATACTTCTATCAGCGTCTTCCGATCATGCAATAAGGGTTGTATTCACCTTTGTGCACCCAGACATGCCATGCCAGCCCACTCGAAAAGCGCAGACACCTCTTCATCCCAATCCTCTCGGCCTTCCTCATCGGTGGGGTATACGCGAAGGACAGGTTCGGGGACATTTACATTGTCCGTCTTATAGAGGATAGGCGTGACAGTATGCTCAATGGATCCTTCGAGTGCAAGGCTGTTTGGACCTAGTGCAGGGTCATAAAACATAAGTGGTAGGCAGATCGCATGAAACGAACCTTGACCCCGCAGATAGTAGAGAATATGCCATGGGCCTCGCTCAGCGTCCCATTTTTCAAACACAGCTTCGTGTTTGGGACCATAGAGATGCCACTTTCGTGTGGCAGTGTGGTTGGGTACCGATTCAAGAAGCGTCATCTGTATAACTTCCAAGTCCAGGTAAGCGCGAAAAATCAAACAGTGTGTGACATGACCAGCGATCCTCAGTGGGTACTGTGGTCCGCTCACCATGCATATCATCGCAACCTGCCCAGCGCATCCGTTGCCCGACAAGGCCGAGGCGTTCGTAGGTAGTCTTCTGAACGACAAGGCTGAGAACCCCCCGTGGATCCAAACACAAGACTTCTTCCGTGCTCGCATCGAACACGCTGATAGCCGCGATATCGCTGACAGACCCTGCGTCCAATCAATTGCATCGGAAGTGAGCAAGACGACGCACACCTCTCTAATTCGAACCTGTTGACGAGTGACTTTGCATACTTGAGGAACGCGCTTAGCGTCGTGCGACAGCTCCAATAAGTGGCAGTGACGGCCTTAAGCTGATCTTCTAATTCGGTGTCCGAGGGGAGGACCAAGTCAATCTTGGTGAGGGTGAGCCACCGTGCTTTAAGACCGGCGATGACATGCCTGTTGCGTGAACGGATACGGCGCGCGATCCAGCTTTTTGTTGCGACTGTCGTCATATGAGCCAGTAGACACCATCGTTCGACGGCTTTCCTGAGGTGCGACGTTCATGGTCGGCCACCAACCTCGCAGGCTCCTAAGCTGTACGAGTCCTTGAGGAAGAGGAGGACACAGAGTAAGAGACCAGAGAAGTGTGCGCTAAAGCGTTAAGGTCTGGTGCGATGAAGCGCCCGCAATAAGGGTCGAAGTCAAATTCAAACGATGGGTAGTCAAATTCATCGAACCGACCAGATCTAGATATCGATCCCCTTCAACTTGGCAACCGCACCTTGGAGCTGACGACTGCGATTATAATCACTTGAATCCAATGCTACATCCTCACCCTTTTACTCTCGACCTACGGCTAAGAACGCGGGGTCCTCTGTCATAACAAAACATGTCTGGCAGGCTCAACGCAGGCTGGGGTATGAACTGCTGGGCTACGGATTCCGGCCACCTCACGACTAAGAACACCGTTTCTGCTTCTAGTTGTTGACACAACCGCGCTGGATGATACAATTCGTGCTAAGTGTCCCGTGTCTTTTCTCCTCTTTCCATCCGACAGGTCCTTAATTTCGACATAATTTGGCTACGGGTGGCCGCGCCCAGGACGTGCATTCATGATGCTCGCAGTGCTGTCACTGTAGTCTGCCATGACGACGATACCACATGTTACGCCCTGCCTCATCCTCCGAAAAGACGACCAACAAAGCCCAAAGCACCCTTGAGCGCGCCCCATACTGCTTGCCACCCCTTCGTCATGCCGATGCGCTGCAGCTGCGCAAACCAGCTGCCCTTCGGAATGTAGCCTCCGAAGAAACGACGCTGCGCCCACGCAGCCAGCGAACCTAGGTTTGCCGTATGACCATGAGCGTGTTGTCCATGCTGGGTTTATATTGCAGATGCTTGCTCACCTTTGACGGGCCCACCCGGTCCGAAGCCAAAGACACGGAGGAAGATGCGGACGAGCGGCGCCCCAGGCGCCATGAGGAATACGCCAGACACCAGCAAGGGTTCAAGAAGAGCGGGATGTTGTTCTGCCAGATCACCTGTAGCACAATCAGAGCTGCGCATCTGCAACAGCGATGGATGCACACCAATAGTGACGATGACATCCTCAAAATGGCCCATTAGAGGATCCAGGTGCACTCTCATGCTCTCCTCCTCCATCCCGTGTTCCCTGCCAAACTTGACGAACGTCTCCTCGACCGCGCGTACCGCTGACGATGCGCTCTCTTTACGTTCCGCATGAGTTGGCGCCTTGTCGGGCGGAGGGAACTGTTCCTTGAGCCCCTCGAGGAGCTGCTCAAGGGTGCTCTCGAGGCTGCTCATAACGTCATCCGCGGATATGCCTTGGGTCTGTGCCGTTTCGTGTATCTGTCCCTGAAGTTTTTGCGCGGCACAGAGGATGTTGTTGAAGGAGTCCTGAACGTAACGAATCCGGCCCGCAGTGAACGTGTCGGCAACGGCGACGGCATCGTTGAGAAGGTCTTCTGCGTGCCGTCGCGCGCGCTCACCAAAGGACTGTATCTCGTCCCAGAATGCGGACACGTGGACTTGTCGCTGCTTGGTGATAGTAAACACGCTCGCTACGCCTACGTGGAATGGTGAGAGACCAGGAAAGCTCATCATCACCAGGAGACCTTACCATTCGCATGCCTTGAGGTGCTTTGGATCTCTCTGAAAAGATTGCTTGGTTTGAGAAGTCAGTACATGGGAAAGGGGATCAAAAGCAGGCCAAGCGTACTCACACCGCGAAATCCGCGGTGGGCAATGCAGATGCTGCATGCCAGTTCAACACTGCGACCAGTGCGATGGCTAACGCGACAATGAGACGCATGAAGCCGGTGAGGGTTGAGGACGTCGAGGGATACAAGCAGCGGTGATGCGACGGGTGTGTTTATATTCAAGCGGCTGATGTGCATCCGGCTCGGAAGCGTCAGGGCTTGGTGCATGCACACACGGGCAACGTCACTTCCATACATGGATGCACACAGAAAGACCACTTCCAAATGCAGATGCCATGTGGCAATTACGGAATCACATTTCCCCCAGCTCGCCAGATCCAGAGCAACCTGAACGTTTGAACCAGAGAGCTCGAGCATACCGCCATACTGTATTTGACATCGGTGGAAGGGACCTCCCACAGGTTGCGTATTGAACGAGCGGGACTACACTGAAAACATACTATCCTCAGGCTCAATTTAAATATGCTTCAAGCTGATTACTACTAACCTGAGTTCAAATCGGCTTCACCCCGTGGCTCGCTACCAGGTCGTCCTATAGTCGTGGACACACTGGCAGAGTCTCGACTAGATATGTATCGCAGGTACGAATTTTGTGACAGCTCACAGCCGGCGCGAGATTCACTTAGTTCCTGATCTATGTCTATGGCCAACTGGCTGGGAGTTCAAAAGGCGCGATGCGTCTCCCTTGGAGTCGTTGCAGCAAGTACAGTGAACCATTGCGCGACACGACTGCCAGAATGAACTGTGAACATCAAATTCCGAAGGAAATTCGATGAATGCCCAGGAAGCTCGCTGCTCGTTGCAGGATTGTCATGATTGTGAGGAGTCGACAGTCAGTCATGCGCCCGTCAGGCCTCCAACAAGAAACAAAGCTTGAAAGCTCTTCACGTGTACCGGTGCAAACTGCCCACATACTGTGAGTGATCATCAGAAGTGTACTATGTCTGAACATCTGCTACGCACGGTGGCGCGCTTCGTCTGGAGCCCCGAATGCCAAAAGGTCGGCTGGAGCTTCCACAAGCTCGCCTGTCGCTCCATCAAAGCCGAGCGCTCCTCCCTCAAGCTTCAAGGATATGGACCACTTCCTCTCCAACGACGCGCAATCCGCCGGCGTCTTCTGCGCGTTCGCAGAGAAGTTCAATGCCCCTCATGGAGGTCTCCTGGAATGGCCTCCAGCTCGCCGGGAGCCCGCACAAGTCGGCGGAGACGGCGCACCTCGTCATGCCCGAGCATGCCCCCGAGCCCGCGCAGTCGTGGCGTATCTGGGCGCGCTCCTACGCGAAGCCGATGACGTCCGAGGAGCTCACCGCGAAGTGCGGCAAGCTGCTCACGAAGGAGCTCGTCGACCGCACCCAGATGGTCCGCGACATCCAGTCGCACGGCGCGGACCTTGCGGCGATAGCCACCGTCCTCCTGTCGTGCTACCGCAGCGTAGTCACCCCGCCCTTGCCGTTGTTCTACCCCGTGCCGATCGATATCACTACCCCATACCTGCGCGCGCCTAAGCCTGTGGATGCTTGATGAGAATTGAAGGACGCCGCGGAGAAAACGTGCAAACGCCAGCTGGCAGCTCGCAATGAGTAATGTCTCCTGGAAGACGTAGGGCAGGCAGGCAGGGCACAACCGCCCTGTCAGGTCTTACAAAGTATGTGAAATGGACGCAATAGCGCCACTTGGCAGGAGTGTCTGCGGCGACCGTCATTGTCGGTGCCCGCTGAGGCAGTTGTGATAGTGACTAGATCTGCACCCACGGGAAGGCTAAGTACCGCGGGGTTCAGAGCAGATCATGTCTTTATGCTGTGTAGTTGGAAAGTGGACATTGTCTTCAAGTGTAGTGTTGAACACTATGTACCGTTCTGCTATGCTTGTGAGGTCAGACGATCGCGCAAAGAATTCTTACCCGTACGATATTGAATCCCGCGACGACTGTACACCTCTAAATGGCGAAATTGCTCTATGGTGAAATGCGTGCACAAACAAATCCCAAACGTCAAGCTTCCACTCTAGGCGCCGTGCCTTCCTGATCTTCAGGCGGCGGCTTCACGACACCACGCTGCAACATATCGGCAACTACGGGGTCAGACGACCACGCGGTGCCCCTGTCGGGTTTTGTGAACGATAACTACAAAGTATTGAAGTCAAGCGCGATTTGAGACTTACAAGACAGTCTTGACGACGTCTCGCACCACAACGCCGCTTGCGATGTCGATCTTCTCGACGCCAGGGATTGTGTCTGCACGGGTGGGACCGACATTCAGGATGAGGACCGGCTTGCGCAGCTCCAGGGCGTGTCTGAGCAATCTGCCAGATCATCGTAAGCGCTATCGGGAGGCTGAAATGCCAGATGTGCACATGCCTGAACGCAGAGAAGGTCGCGAGTGTCGTGCCGACAAGTAGCAGCCGGTCGCAGCTCTCGATGTCATGAAACCTGCGCGTTTTGACGTTGGAATGGGCGACAGGCTAGCTGCGGTGCAAAGGGTGCTCACGAGCGGTCTTTGACCTCTTTCGAGATCGACTCTCCAAAAAAGATGACTTCTGGCTTTTGCTTGCGTTCCATCAGTCAGGACGCCGTGCACAGGACACAATCAGGCCACTACGTACAACATTGTTGCGCCTCCTCTCCTGCAGACACGACGAACAATCCGGGACCACGAACTCGTCATAATTAACCCCATCCAGCACGACCTATACAGTCATACATTAGACCGAGTCATGCGAACAGTCATCGAGGCTTACATCACCATCTGGATTCGTCCTGGGCTGTCGTCCAGTCGCCTCGAGCTCGTCGACGAATGCCTTCCATTGCGGATTTGCGGCAGACAAGTGGTGTTGGAAGGTGTCCCTGTCTACTACGTGCCCATGCAAACACCGCACGCTCTTCAAGCTCTGTATGAGCAGATATATGACTGACGCAAAAGTTCTGCGCACCCGCAACCGCCCGTGCAACTCCAATATTCGTTCCATCTGCTCTGCCTCGCTCCAGAGGTGTGATATAGCTTTATGGTGCAGGCCGTCAACATTCTGCGTTACGAGTTTGTTCACCATGGAGGAGTACTGAAGGGCGGCGAGAGCGAAATGCGTCGTATTCGGCTGGGCGTCGCGGACGGGAGGATAGCCGATGTATGACCGCAGCCTGACAAATCATCGAACAATGTCGGACTCGGATTGCAGGGCTGCATGCAAGCATCTCACCAATATCTTCGTCTGGTGATACTCATGAGTGCTGTGCTATATCGTGAACACGGCAGGAAGAGACATACCTATAAGCCGCACCTTTCGGAGACGGATCCATCAGCTCATGGTACTAACCACACTTGGGTCACTCAGGCTCGACGGAACAGCTCAACCATGCCGACGTACGAATATCGGTCTAGAGGACCGACAATCAACACTGGGCATGCTCGAAGGGCTCTTCACTCACTTGTAGTTCGGGTTCAGGTATCTCCCCTTCGCGCCGCGGTACGCGCGGATGCCCGAGTCGACGCTGACACCTGCTCCCGTCACGACTGCGGCATTCCCGGAGAACAGAAAGTTCGCGATGCGTTCGACAGCAGCTGCCGGCGAGATGGTCTGAGTTCCAGCTGCATTTGCAGACCGGAGTATCGCGTCTGGGATGGTGGGGACTGAGACGCGCATGCAATTTGAGCGCAACCGTGTAGAAGGTGATCTGAACCCGAACCGAATCGCCGCGCTCGTATTATATATGCAGGCCTCTACGCGCTTGTTCCGCTGAGCGCGATGTAGAGCACAAGGTTCGGGGACTTGTTGACCATTAGAAAGTGTTACACATTATGTCGAGATGAACGAGCAATATAAGGTAGCACAAAACAATCGACCTGATGAGTCTATAGTGGCCTGAGTCAGCCGCGACGGCGGGATGGGCATGAAGAGGGAGTGGTGCAGTGGGTATAAGACCCAAAGGAGGACACAAAAAGACTTGGAGGATCTGGATCCGGGCTCACACCCAACGAAGGAACCATACTGGGAGAGAGAGCGTACATATGAAGCTGAATGGTGGTTTTGGTGTGTTGCTTGCAATCCTGTGTTCTCGCGTGGGAATTCTGGTGAGTGTCACTGATTGATTTCAATTGTGTTATTACTCAACCTAGCTAGCTCCGGTGTAGTTGCATAAGGAGTGGGGGATGCGGATTCTCGCGAGTTCTACTAGCAAGTGCGATGTGACGACGAGACGCAGGAAGCTCAAGCGCTCGCCACTACTCACGACTACACTCGAAGTCTCGAACAAGCCATTCGTGCGCCGTCTTCAAGTACATATCCGGATGTACTTGACTATGGTCTCGCTGTGACAAAATACATCTCTCTGTCTCTCTCTCGGCTTCAAAAGTTCATTGTATCAAGCAAGGATCTCGGCTGAGTTAACCTGACCCTGATCGATCAGTATCTTATGTACGTTTAATTCGTGACCGGATTCGTGACCACTCGAGAACGCGCTGACAAGACGTCTTCTACAGATCTCTGGCAGCCCGCAGAACGGCACTTAATTCAACGACACACAACCTCGGATTTGCAGTGGCGACAGATCGAGCTCGCTAGTGCGATTCCTACCAGTACAGAACAACTATATAGTGCGTCGTGTTGGTTTTGAAATTGTACTCATGAATAATACCACTCATTTGCAGACAGAGAAGCTGAAGGTGAAGGGGAGTCCGTGCTAGCACTGGAGAGACTCAGCTCACTCCAGGCTAAGCCAGAGGATGGCGCGGAGGCTAGCCCCTCAAATCGATATTGGCCTCACCAGTCCGAATCCAAATATACAAAGATCATCCGCGACGCAAGTCTTACTCACTCTTCCTCACTCTACCATCATTATCGCCATCGCATTGCTACAGTACAAGCACAGTTGACCTGCCGTGAACTCTGCTCACATCACGGCTCATTGCTATCATGCACTCTCAGCTGTACATGCGGGCCATGCACACTTCTGCGAGCGCACACCCCTCTCTCCTCTCTCGACGGCTGCCAGCGACGCCATGCTCAACACCTGGGATGCCGTATTAACTCTCGCGGCGATGAGGCAAGAAAGAGTTCGAGTCCGACGAGTTCCTGGTGGTGCAGCTGTGGAAGGACATAAAGGAGGTCCTTGGACACGGAGGCGAGCCTGCACAGTTCTGCATCGACTGGCCGAGGTCGGAGCCAATGGCGTGCGTGAACGCGGTGGCGGCGTTTAAGAGACAGGAGCCCAAAAGCGAGCGTCCAATCAAACCTCTGTTTGCTCATGTCCGAACGTGCAACCTGCATCCGCACCCTCGATGGTAGCGTATGTGCTTCCTCCCGCCGCTCCCGTCCATCCCCTTCCTATCCTCGACACAGCTCCTGTCAAATCCACTCTCACACTCGATCCTGTGAAGCTCACTCTCGCCCACCTTCCTGTCGAGCCTGTTCACTCCTCATCGCCCATCAAGCTCACGTCAGTCTCTGCTTCCGCGCCCGCCACAAGCTCACCACGGACGCGCTCCAATCCATCGTCATCCATTCACATCGCCTCCTCTCCCCGCTCTTCCCGCAGAGTGGAAGTTACGCTGGCCGCTTCCACCTGGAGGCACCTACAACGACGTCATTCTCATGCGCTAGTTCGTCTACCGACTTGCGAGGGACAGCTCCGAGTTTGACAGCGCGTGAGACGTCTGATGGGCCTGCCAGGGCAGGACAGCCCCAGCAAAGGAATGTGGAAGGAGCTTCGGCGGTGCTTGTTTCATAACGATAGGAGGCAACTGAGCTTTGAGATTACTAGCATCGGGAGCTAGGTCCCAATGGTGAGTTGTAGGCGAGGTGGACAAAATGAGGACGCGGCTCACATTTGCACGGTACTTTAGGTCGTCGTATGATTAGGAGTGGTGCCCCATGAGACCTCCACTCCGTCGTATGGATGCATTTTTGCCGTCACTGTGTTATGGGAATCAAGACTGACCGTCCTCCGGGCGTCAAGACTTGACAAGGCCCGGAGGACGAACAGGTGCGTCGTGACACCTAACATTGCAACTCTTGCGTTTTTGATTGTTTACAGCGCCCGGGCCTGGACTTGTGTTACTCGGAGGCCTACAGGTGAGCATCCCGTCGGACACATCCTGAATCATTCTCTCGACACCGTGGTACGTATCCGAAGTGTTTTTCGGCGTTGGTGCGCGGACTGCGCATCCCCACCCATGAACCCGTCGAGATCGACTGCGGTTGGTCTGGCCAGCCTGCTACATGTGCTCTCAGACGATGCCTTCTCCACGCGTGCAAGACGTGGGTTCTTTTTCATCGTGTCTTGGATGTCATAATGTCTAATTTCAGCACATGCAGGTCTCCGCCTCCCCGATCGTTGTCCGATTGAATTGGTCGCTCGGACTGAAGTCGTGATGGTGTAGCACTGCGATCTCCTGCACAGAACCGCCGGAACCTGCTGATAGCTGCATGTATGATGTATTGCGTTGATGTCTCTATAATCTAAATCAACTGATCGGTCTGCGGATCGGGCCACCTTTACTCTTCCTCGTCTTTCGGGCCACTTTATCATCAGTCAAGAAGAATTTTATTCCGCCATTCTCGCCACTGCCTATCCATTTCGCCGGGAGCTACAGAGAAGGTGCCATTAGACAACAGAAAGGAGATCAAAGGTGCACATACTGATTGCATGTTCATTGCAAGATCAAATGCATTGTAGTGTTGCTTTTCAGCAACGCAAGCATACACAATGTGGTCGCGAAATACACCCTTCTGGACCTTGAACCGTTGTATACCAGTCAGCTCATCCACTGAGGAAATTGGACACAAAGGGACACTGCGTTTTGGCCTTCCATCATGAAGTTCAAGTACGACTGCTATTGGTGGTAACATTTTCCCTTTCCTTGCTGGCCTTGGGATCCTCTGTGCAGTCAAGAAGTATTGTATGCCACTGACATTGCCTTTCCCTTCATATGGGAGCTATGCAGTAGAATGATCAAGAAGGAACCAGAGAATGGAGTCAATGGATAGTGCATACTGCTTTGTCATGGAAGAAATCTTGTACTTTGTGTTCTTCCACACCATACACAATGTGGTCTCGAAGAACACCATTTTTGATCCGGAAGCATTGTACACCAGTGGCTGCGTTCGCAAGGGAAATTGGACGTAAAGTGATGGTGCGTGCCCTCTTTTGATCATTGAACCTGAACGTAACTTCTGGAGCTGATGATTTATCCCCTGCAGGAATGGACTCTGTAGTCAGGAAGTACACGGTGTCATCCGATGTACCCTCCCCGATGAACTATTTCCACAAAAGAGGTTATCAGGGAATCATGGAGTGATAAGGACAAAAGTGCGTACTGTTCCTGTTTGTAGTGCCTGGGCTTTGAACTTTGATGCCTCGTCTGACTTCACAGCGTACACAACATGATTGATGTATCTGCCGTACTCAATTATAAAGCAGCCTGCACGAGTTACCATCGGATGTAAGGTAATGAAGCGATCGACACCCTTAAATCCTTTGGGGAAGGTGAATCGGACTCGTGGTACTGTGTTGTTGAAAGATGGACATGTGAGACCAGGAATCAAGATGGCAACAGTCTACTCACGCTGAGGCACCTGCCCTGGCGAACAATACGCAGGTTGACCTCGTCGTGCTAGGTGAAAGCGTGGGGGGAGTCCGGCATCACTGGCAGGCTTCGAGACGGGGACGGGGACGGGGACGCCGGAACCCTAGATGTGTGTATGGTGAGCTCACTTGACACTTGCATCCAATCGTGAGGATGCCTACCGGAGCAGGTATGGCGAGGATCAGGGCGGCAAGACATGGAAAGATGAAGAATAGGACCTTAGGGTGCATGTGGAGGTCGGATCTTGCGTAGATTACGTGCGAGCAATTCACAGAATGAACTCAGAACAGACAAGGTGGTAAAGACAGACGAGGGATCAAGGGGGACGAACCAGTCGTGCCGGACTCGATACTGGTCCCTCGTCATTTATATGTCGTCGCCACCTTCAAGTTAGCAGTGTACTCAACAGATGCCCAACCTCCTGTCGACATCTCCGGATAGTCTTATCAGATCACTTAACACATCAAGACCCTCTTATCACCCTGATTATCGCAGCAGTATAGGTTCGACATCAAACCCGTCTCACGTGAATATTTGGGATTTTAGGGGAGCTACCAGACCATCCAATATTCAGATGCCGGAATTTCATACAATAGACTGTCGAATATTCCTCAACTGAATTGATTTTCCCATATTCAACAAGTGGACAGTCTGCATTCAGGCAAATATGTATTCACCTGTCCAAAAGCCTATCTGAAATGCACAATATATTCCGTCATATCTGGCAGCCGCTCATGGGACCAAATTCCGGGCAAATATTCGCCGGTCTGACATCAGCTCATGTCTCCGGTGCAGGTGCGGATCAATACAAAATCTTGTAATCTTGATAACATGGGTTGCTTATCTCACTTGATCTGGTTGTAGTGTCAGGTTCAAATCTGCTTTTCGAATCAATACGCTGTAAAGGACCTCCAACTGATACATTGTATTGGATACGGATACAGAGTGACTAGTGAGACGGGTCTGGTGTCGAACCTAGGGCGTGAAAGTCCATATGTACCATGTCCAAGAAAATGAAGTCCGTCACCGCGCCTAGCGCGGCATCAGACTCTAGCCCATGGCTCTCGCTGTGCGATGCCTATAGGAGGACTGAACGTCGTCAAGGGAATGTTGACATGCGAGTAGTCTGTAGGGATCCGGAAAGCTGACGCAGTTGAGCTAGTTCTAGGTCCCCTCCTCGTTGACTGCATGCGATCTTCAATGTCATGTACGCGACTTGGACGTGGATGGTTTTGGTCGGGACTAGGCAGCGGGAAATGGCCGGAAGAGTGCAAGTAAGTTATGCTCGCATGCGGGGGTAGCAGCAAGGACGGATGCGTGCGGGGACATCATGCCCGCACCATGCTGTCGCAAAATACCCGTGTATGCGCAGAGTGTATGAGGCTGCAAATGTATTGTGGGCGTGTTTTGATGGTAGTGATACTGAGTATGCCACCCTCCATCTCCTTCCACACGCCTTGATCAACGCTGCGACGACGCAATCACTCCGTGCGTGACCCGTAGTAGCACGAGTGCGACAAGAAGAAAGAGAGGGACGAGGAAGGGAGCTGTGAGGTTAGAAGAAGTGAGCATGAAGGTTCAATTATCCACCAATAGATACTAAGATACAATTTAAAAGAGCACAACGATGTGAGGTGACTGGCATGAATGTACCGTTTAGCCGATCTGTCGTATGCCCGGTTCGGTTCAGTTGAATATAAGCATGTGAAACAGGAAACTGATTAAGGTAACGCGCACTTATACACACTGTACTTGCGCCACCACTGGCACTCGCACTCTGCGACGATGTTGAAGGTCCCTGCGCCGTCGACTCTGCACACACCAGGATGGCAGCACTACTCCGTCTCGTGGTCGCCATTTCATAACAACCGCCTCGCACTGGCGTCTGCAGCTAACTACGGACTTGTGGGTAACGGCAGACTGCATCTCGTCACGCTCGCGCTGGGGCCAGGCGCGCTGCCTGGGCTCATGTTGGACAAGTTGTGAGCTGGGACTGAGTCTCGGGGTCCGTCTCAATGCTGAATACAGCAGTTACGACACGCAGGACGGCCTGTATGATGTCGCATGGTCAGAGGTGCACGAGAACCAACTCGTCACCGCCTCAGGCGACGGCTCCATCAGACTCTGGGACATCATGCTCAAGGTATGTGCTGCTAATGCGTCCGCGAGAAGCGACGCACTGACATTCTCACAAGCGTATCTAGGACCTACCCATCCGCGCGTGGCAGGAGCACACGCGCGAGGTGTTCTCCGTGGACTGGTCGAACATCCAGAAGGACACGTTCGCGTCGTCCTCGTGGGATGGTACTGTCAAATTGGTATGCCGATCGTGTGCATCTCCGCATTTATGTCCGTCTCTGATGCTTAATGCCGGGTGCACATGTACCAGTGGTCGCCTGAACGGCCGCACTCGCTCACGACTCTCCACGCGCATCAGCAATGTGTTTACCAAGCGCTCTTCTCCCCGCACCAGCCAGACGTCGTCGCAACGTGCTCAACAGACGGCACCCTCAAGCTCTTTGACCTCCGCGCACCCGCCTACGCCGGCGGGACTAACACATTTACGCGGCCCGTGTCCGCGGCGGCACTCACTGTTCCCGTTGCAGGCACGGAGGTGCTCACGATCGACTGGAACAAGTACCGCCCGTTTGTGCTCGCCAGCGCGGGCGTCGACAAGACGATCAAAGTCTGGGATTGCCGGATGGTCAAGATAGGGTCCGCGCAGGAGCAAGTGGGCGGGATCTGTGAGTTGCCGTTGGTCGGCCATGAGTACGCGGTGCGCAAGGTGCAGTGGAGCCCACACCGACCGGATGTGCTCGCGAGCTCCAGTTATGACATGACCTGCAGAGTGTGAGTCCTTCAGTGTGTTCGTAGCACCAATCTAGCTGACCA